>ML675629.1:31203727-31278759 GCA_007922155.1 Mesoclemmys tuberculata | reverse complement strand
CTCAGGGTTACCTAATGTTTTATGTAGTCAATGAACTTTGTAAAATTCTCTGTATAAGTAGTGAAGATTTGGCCAACTGCTGTTAAAATAAGTGTGCGCATCTTCTCCAAGGATGTTCCCTAGTAAAATGCTTTGCCAAACAGATGCACGTTTCTAGGGGTAGCAGAGACAGATAGTTGCAGTGAGTCAAGTTGCAAGAACGTTTCTTTGAGGCCAGTCAGAAGCCCCATTCCTATTGCTTTTGACAGTTCAGATGCCTCGTTCACATTAGTCTAGTTTTGTGTTTTCCTTGGGAGGAAAAGAAAAGCAAACCAAGGGATTAGAGGTAGATGAAATTAAAACATACAAAAAAGGCCTTTTCTGTGTAGCTTTTCTCCAAAACAACAGATGGAACAAGAATAGGAATGAAAAAAAAAGCAAGAAGAAGTTCATTTGTACTCTTGGTTGGTTTGTCAATTACAGGCTGCAATTTCTGGCACAATGACACATTTTGATGATCCTAATCAAGCTTTGGACAATTGCTTTATTAAAAAGTGCACATCTTTACAGCTTTCACCTCTCCAGGAATCTATGGTAAGAAAGGTATCTCCTTGTGTTTACAAAAAAATAGAACTTCATTTTTCTGCAGTTTTCCTGCAGTTAACATGCAGAAAAACACTGGCAACGGGATGCTGATTTTTAATATAGATTAACAGAAAGGCAGTAAACATTTTTGGCATTACAGTGCACAAATGTAGTCCATTGTGGCTACACAAACACTGACCTGTGGTTTTCTTTGCTGTCTTTGCCATATGGTATGCAGTGAGAGTGTAGGAGGCAGTGACCTTGGGGTTCTCCAAGAACAGCAAAGGATGGGGTGAGAGATCTGTGGACCTGTGGGTCAATCAGGTGCTGCAGCGTTTGGGGTTGCTGCCTGAGAAGCCCCATTATGTCCTGGTGCATTTCTCTTTCCTTCTCCTGTCCTCATATTGGCCCTCCAAGTCCTTTGTTCATGGTCTGATGTAACACTGCCTCACTGAATGTGTCCTCCCTCTCTCTCTTTTTTCCTCCTCATTAGGGTCAGGGCATGGAGGGGGAACCACTCCAGGCCACTCTGCCAGATGTGGCTGATAAAGACAGACAGATGTACCACTGGAATTATAGTTGCAAAAGAAAGGGAAATAAAAGTTTCAAAACTTTTTTCTCTCTTTCCCATAATGATGTTCAATAAAGGCTTACTGACAGCACAGCTTGGGAGCACCACAGCACTGGCCTGTGCTCCAACCCCATAACAGTGAATGTGGCCCACCCAGGGGCAAGGTGGGGGAAAAGCTGTTTTGTTGCATAAAACTATAAAATCTTGGTCTCTATTCTAGGGGCATACGTATAGGGCAAATACACTGAACACTGGCACTATTAACAAAGGTACAGAGAACACAGCTGCTACTGGCATCCTGTAGTCACGCACGCCCCATGTGGCCAGCTTGTATACTTGGCAATGAGTTTGGCAGGGCCATTGGAGTGGTGTGGGAAAGTGTCCAACCACAGGGGAAGAACAAAGGCAGCCATCCTGAGAACCTTTGGGAGAGGATCGCAGAGTATCTCCATGGAAATGTTGTTGAGATCTCTTGGGGGATAAAAGGGACATCACAATGCACATAAAGGAAGTGCTTCACATGCCGCCCCCATCCACCTCGTTCAACAGGAAAATGAAAAGCAGATGCCAGTGCCATCTGTACTATTTGTACCTCTACTTCTCACATAAGTAACGCAATAACAAGTCGACCTTTCTCTTGCTGACTTGTGGCTGGGTGCCATCTTACAATTTAAAGATTATACGGAAAAATACATTTACCTGAGTTCCCTTCCCCTTCATCAGGCTCATCTGCACTACCTGACAGGACTGGCTAGACTGTGGTGGAGTTTAACAAGCCTGGTTTGTGGCATGGCTGGAGTCTCCCTCCGCGTTTCCTCCCACTCTTCCTCCTCACTGTTCATGGCAAAGTTTCAGGCTCCTCCAAGGTCTTGACAGTGGTTTGCAGGGTGCTGGTGAGGTCTCCACCAAAAATGGCAGAGCAGCTCATTGTAGAAATGGCAGGTCTGCCGAGTACCACCAGATCTATCGTTGGCCACCCTGGCTTTGTGGCGTTCTTGGTGAAGTTCCTTTGCTTTCGTAGGTCATTGCTTCCGATCCCCATGCAATCTGTTCAAAGATGACAACATTTCTACAGCTGGTCTGTGCCCTTGCCTGCACAACCTCTTCTCCTCACAGGCCCAACCAATCCAATACCTCCTGTCTATTCCAGACAGGAGCACCTCAAGGGAGTGGAGCCAGCATGGTCCCATCGGGCAGTTCCAGGCAACAAGGGTGAGCACTAAGTGTGCTTACCAAGATGGGCAATCAGGAAAAGGCAGTTCAAAAGCTCACAGGCGGTGGAGGGAAGCTTCCAGCTTCTGTGACCCCCTAGGCAGTGGAATTTACAAGTGTGACCAGAATAGTCATCATCACGGAGAATGGGGCTGAAGAACCATTATTGTTGACAGAGGTCATGCAATATCTACTCTTGCACTGTGTCAGCATCAGTGGGTTATCCATGGCTCTGCATCATTTGGGGAAGTGGTTTTATTTAATTGCTGTAACTGAGTGTTTACATTGGATGCAAACAAATCCAAATGTAGACTCATGCACAAATACGTTGACATAAGGTGACTTATGTCGACCTAATTTTGTAGTGTAGACCAGGCCTGAGACTGATTTTGAGTTCACTTACATCAGGTTGTTTTTGGGGGGGTTTTGTTTTTTACAATAGTGAGAATCAGAATCAGGCCTATAGACTTAATCAACAAACAAAAATGCCAATCCATATACCTAGTATGCCACAATAATCACCAGCCAAATTCATTCAAAAAGCTCCAGCATCTACTGGAGCAGATATTGGCAAATACCATAGGACCCCCACATTGTCTTGGACTGTCCAGAAACACAAACCTGTCGGTCACACATGCAGCAAAGTTTACAGAACCCTTTCGACATAGACTTGATTTAATAACAAAAAGAAACCAAAAAACTTCACAGTCTGTGTACGTCTGTGCTGGGGGATTCAGACTCACAGCAGCAGAAAGGAAATGCATGATGACTCACAAGAGAAACTCTAGGATTACAATGCAGCTCAATAAAAGATGAGATATTAAACACACAGCAGCTTGTTTCAGACTGTCCAAGCACAGCATGCAAAGCACTGGGATGTAGTCAAAGAGTTCCTTGTAACATGCAAATTATCAAAGACAAACAACATCAAGTTAATGCCATTTTCAACCGTATCTACAAGGCTGTCCTCTTGTTATCTGTTCAGGATGGGCCTGATGCTGCAAGGTGCTGAGTGCTTTCTGAACCCTCAGCTTGCAACAGGAGATGCAAAACGTCTTGTAGGACTGGACGCTGCATGAGTAACTACATATTTCCCTGCACCAGATACTCCGGAACCTACTCCCACAATACAACTCCGCAACAACCTCTGTGGGCTTTTCCATGGACGACAGCACTGCAGCAAATGCATGTGTTTTTCTGCTGTACAGAGAATAGTAATGCCATAACCTAAAATGCAAATGCTCATCTATGCATTTTATGTGTATATTTTACTCATGCGCTTACCTAGAAAGAACCCCACAAAACACATTTTTAAGGAACGCTCTAAAACTTTTATTTTTAAACTATGTAGATTTAAAGAGCTTAGGCTTTATATATCATTTTATATTAAATGTGTCTATGTAAAAATTTCCATGGTGTCTGGCCATCACGAAAGTAAGAACTCAGTATTGCTACAAAGCATATTGTTTAGTTAAATAATCAGTAATCTGAGTTTAGTGGCTACAATCATCTGTCCTTTGAGGATGTGCAGTGCACATTGAGATTTTGCAATATAAACAAAGTGATGAAAAGAAAGCTAATTGCTGGGACATTAACCTATAAGGCACAATTTAAAGAAAGGATAAGATCCAATGCAGTCAGCACTTTAAAACTGCATTTAAAAAAAATCAGCACAAATAATCAGTTTTTCTATAGTGCTCTAATATTTAACTAGGGGACACTTTAGCAAAGCCCAGCAGATTTCCTGATTGAAGGTAATCAGTCCTGCATTGGAGGAACTCTCAGGAAGAAGCAAGGAAAAAGGGAGGTCAGCCATAAGTTAGCATTTAACCATTGGGAAAATTTCAGCAAAGGAATTCCTATCTGGAAAGCTCAAAGTGCAGCAGGAACAATGCTATGAAAGGCTGGCTGGCTGGCAACACCCAGGTCAATGGGAAAAGACAATAATTCAGCATCAATGGTACCCCACAGCGTGTCCCAGATTTTCAACATTTATACATTTGTGGTTGTGAGCTATGGAACTCTGTTTTATTGCAGAATGTTAGGACTGTAAAGGGGAAATTTATTATGGAGATGAAATCAGCTTAAAAGTGAAAATAATAAATTAATGGGAAATTACAATGGAATCATTCCTCCCAAACTGCAATCTACACAGGACTTGTCTGAACCCTTTTAGTCACATTAATCTTTCCCATTGAGAGTTTTGTGTATGCCAAGATCAGTATATTGTACTATCTGGTTTCTCTCATCTCTTGGGAATCTTTTGCACAGCAGTATAAGATACAAGTGTGCTGTGAGCAGTTAAATAGAAAGATCAGGATGACCTTTACCTGAGCCAGACAAGTCCTTAATGACCATGGATTCTGCCTTCACAGCATGCTGACTTATAGGCGAGGGGACCAAGAAAACCAACCCTGCACCTAAGTCACCTAACGCTGCAGTGGTGAGTTGAAGAGATCATACAAATGAGTTTGCCTTTTCCCGTGCTGCAGTATTTCTGAATTTAGTGATAGCCCAGATGCCCATCCCCAACACTGCAGTTATTCTGCACCGTTGTGGGGAACATGGTTTCAGATCTGCTCACTAGATCAAATTTGTTATATTTTAAAAAGTTACATGGGAGCCACTGGGGCTAGGAAATCCTCTCCTGTTTTCATTGTTCTCTCAGGGTTAGTGGTGCATTATTACACCCTGGTTCCTGGAGTGTTGGCATGGGGAAGAAGCTCTTTGGATCAGTTTTGTTTAGAGAAGGACATTAACTTTCTATCCACATGACACGAGCTTTGCTTGTGCTTTCACTGTTTAGCTTCTCAGGTAGAGAATAGCTCAATCTGGATGGCTTCTTTAAACATTTTCTCTGGCTGACTGCATGCAGAAAAAGTGAATTAACTCTGATCTTATTTATTTGTTCCTTGGTTGCAAAATTAATTCAAAATCTTATTCACTTTGCAAATACTTCCTTTCACTCCCAATTTACACATGTGTAATCCTTCCAGATCTTCTTGCCCTTTTCTGTATCTCAAACCCTTATGCATCAGTGACCTCTAGAGGCTTGAGTTTAAGTTTGAACTGCATATTTGGATAAAATACAAAGCACAAAAGAGGTACTCTCATTACTCTAGTTCTGCCTATCCTTAAAAAGAACAGGACCACATTTTCAGAAGAAGGGGCAACAGACATATGCACCAAACTGGTTGAAAAAAAAAGCAAAAACCGCATTGGCACATGCAAACGAGTAACATGCTACAGTTTGGATAAATGAAAATTAAAGGTTCAGAATGGTTGGTATGAGGAGACAGCAACTGGTGATCAGGTCAGAGAGGTCCCCAGCGATGTCTAAAAATGCAGTGGTAGCCACGAAAAGCCCAGATTGGGAGGCAACAGGGCCACCACAGCCTCTCCCACTGGCCTCCTAGAAGTGCAGCCCAGAAACGTATCCTCTACATTTACTTGTAGGAACCAAATTATACAGCAAAGTCGCCCCATGGGTATGTCCACACGGAGAGCGGCAGTGAGTGTCAGAGCCTGGCTAGAGTGATTTGGGCTCATGCGACGATGCTAAAAATAGCTGTGCGGCTATTGGGGTTCAGAGTTGAGCTCAGCACTGAAGACTAGGGCAAGGAGTGTGCTTTGGAGACTGAGCGCCAGCCTAAGTCACATCGTCTACACAGGTAATTTTTAAGTGCCGTACCGCGACCCCGAAGACCCGGGCTCTGAGACTTGCTGCCGCTCAGTGTGTAGACGTACTCTACGTGGCCTCTCACACAGTGGCCCACCTTTGGGAATTGCCCTGGCCTACTGCCACCTTGGCTACGATCTGCGTTAAAGCGAGTCAAGTTCCATGCAGACTGGGGGAATATTGCTGCTAGCATCAAAGAAGAAATGTCTGGGGACTGACACAGAAATCCCACAGTAATTCTTAGGAGCCCACAGAACAGTGAAGCCCTCGCACAGCTCTCAGCACTGCATATCTGAGAACTTCTTTCTGTCACTACGTGAGACTCATCATAAGGCAGCTGTAGTGCCAGGTGCTTAACACAAATAAGAACATGTAGAACTAAGAGCATATGGGCAACAATACGACCCCATAGTTTTTTTAAATGATTATTATGAGTTGTTAAGGGCCAAGGAAAAAGGCCAGGGAGAAAAACAAAGAGAGCAGAGGAGGAGGGCATGTACATGGGGGAAGGGAGTGTCCCATGATCTCCAGAATTGTTATGATGATGCTGAGAGCAGGGCGCTGCTGCCATGATAATGGGTGTGGTAGTATAACATCTAGCTCTTTTATATTGCTTTGCAACCAAACCACTTAATCGAGGGCTCAATGGATAGACAGGGATGGACCTACATAATACATGCACAAGTGATGAGGTTATTCCACCCATCTTCTGCAGCAGATTCAGCCTTGCTAGGGGACTTGTGAGGGAATCCCTTTCTCCTTCAGCATGGGATCATTAGCACTGATGGCGATGCCGTTGCTAGCTCGCCTTCCCCCCCTTTGCCTCTAAGCCTAGCTAGTTTCATCACATCACAAGCCCCTTTGTAAAAATCCTTTCTGAGCTGCCACTAGCTCTCACTATCATTTTCACTTACCAGGCACAGTTCACCTGGGGCATGTTGGCCAGATCTGGAAGTATCTTGGCTTGTATTTCAGTCCCCACCCAGCTGTGGTATTTGATTATTTGACTTTCCCTGATTTTCAGTCTATTGAAGGAAAGAGCAAAGTCAAGCTTGCAGATGAATTCACACACTGATCTTCATGCTCATCACTGAGATCCGGCTTTGTTCCTCTCCTGCTGACTCTGTTAGAGTTTGATCTACGGATAAACACTAGTTTGGAAGCACATCCAATAGCCTTGCTGTCTGGGTTTATGAATGTTGCCCTAAAGCTTAGCAACAAGGGCAGGAATCCAGGGTCTATTACTACAAACATTTCTCATTCTCACAGCTCTTCTGGATCAAACCAAGAATAACTAATTTTAGCTTTGAAATCCTAAAAATATTGTTTATTACACACTTCCCTCTGGAAAACGGTAGCATCTACCTCATCTGTTATACACCATATATAATAAACATAATACACCACATAGTAAATCTCTTACTCACTCAAAAATATTTTCACCCTGCACTTAACTGGACTCTCAATTGTGCTTTGCACAATCAATTTTAAAAGGATGAAGTCAGACAAAGCTCTCAAGCACAACACTGTACTACCAGATGTCAATAAAATAACACGCCAGGAAAATGTTATGTCAGGTTCCATTGTTTAATAAGCAAGAGAAACCTGTCTATAAATATTGGGTATACAAATCAATTTGACAATTGCAAGAAGTTGTAAGTAACTATGGCATCCCTCTATCACACCATGTAACTACTGTACATATAAACATACCTAAAAATCACTAGCCTTTATATTAGTTTTATACAAAAGTACCTTATAGTGGCAGTATTTCCTCCATGTTTTACTGCTCATTTTCTGTGTTTTTATATACTCCCAGCCATAAAAATCTGTAATCTTCTCTTTATCCACATAAAATTATGTAATCTAGTACAGTTTGCAAAAGTAGAGATTTTTAATATATGTGAAAACCACAAGGTATTATTTATATTTGTACTTGCCCCAGTTCAGTCAAATAATGGGAAACCCATTCATTCGTTAACTTGTTCGGGTATCTTCTCACCCCTACAGTCGCCCCTAAGGATCAGAATGGAAGCACACCAGTAGCACAGAAAGTGTCAGGAAGTTTGCACGCCGTTGCACTTCTATGGCAAGAGGACCTCATTTTTGGGTTGTCAATTTTGGCACTTTTCAGGGTCACCAAGAACACACAAAAAATTAATAAGAAAAAGCATTACAATAGCATATGGATTAATAAGTCTTGCTCTAGTACTGGCATGGGAGCTGCATGGGGAGATTATGTCATGTGCACAGCTATTAGATGTCAAGGATTTTTAGCCACAAATGAGCCAAAGATTAACATTTTTTCTTTTTCTCGTTTCCAAACCAGCACACAAACTGAACACTGCCAGGAAATAGTTTATGGGAATCTGTTACTCAGCCCAGTTTCTTCTTTCATCATGAACTGAAGAAAACAGTAGGACTGATGGAAGCTGTGACAATGTCTGTGGATTTTTAATCACTTACTTCCGTCACTCACCCAGCCCCAGATCACATACAGTGAAGTTTAGGCAGAATCTGCCTCCAAGAATAGAATAATAGTTGCTGCTATCTTTCCTCCATTCTTCAAGCAAATATACAATAGGACTCTAATCCTCAAAAAGTATTTAGATGCCTAAAACCCACTGAAATCAATGGGAGCTAGGAATCTAGATACCTTTGACGATCAAATTTAAGGTGCTTCTATTGCTACATTCCAGGGTTGTATGGGAAACTTTTCTCTAATTTCAGGAATAAGAAAAAATTCCCAAACCCTGTGATATATGCAAGGCTCAAAAGACGACTTGTCAGAATAAGCTCTGGGATCATCTGCTCCTTTGCTATGAGTCAGAGAAATTTATTTGACTAAACAGTAATTTTATATGACTTTCTGCATGGAAGTTAGTGTGCAGGGGGAAGGGAGGGAGAAGATCAGAAATAATTTTTGTTGAGACCTAGACTTATGGAGAAGATGCCTTATCTGTGAATCAACAATATAAATAAAAACCTACAAAGTAGTAAGAATGACTGGCTACAAGGGGGAGAAATCAAAGACATGATACAACAAGTTAATAGAAAAAATATATATTTTTTCCTTTTAAAGGTCCTTCTACAAAGCAGATTCAAACCTAGTCAGGGTCTGACTAGCACAAAGGAGTCCTGGCCCTGCCTGGGGCTCCTAGATGCTACAGTAATACAAATAACAAATAATAATTCATGTTTTCATAAGGAGATGCTATCATCTCATGCTACTGAGCTGATATCACAATTCAGACGTATTTGTTTTGTATTTCCTGGGTCATCACGAGGAGAAGGGGCACACATGCATGCACACACACAGAAGTTTATTTTGTTCAGATTCCTCTATCCACAACCTAAATGCAAACATTAAGATTTTCCCTCAGTTTTGCCAAGACTTAAGTTGCTGCTAATAGTATGGAGGAGAACATAATAGTACAGCACAGGTGCCAAGAGGCTACTCTTCAAGTTGGTGTAGGGTTACCACCTTTGAAATGCAGAAAAACCAGCACACCTCTGCCCCCCTAGACAAGCCCACCACAACCCCGACCACAAGGTTATCTAGTATCATGTAGTATCTAGAGAGAGAACGCACAGATAAGGTCAATAACATCACATCTCCTCACTTTCGTGTGCCTCAAACCCTCTCTCGCACACGCGCGCCATATGCTTGCATGTTGGTGGGCAGACAGCAACGATTTTGTTCGGTTATCACTTAAACTGTGGAAGTGGGAACACTGCAGCATCTTTAGCTGGACACAGGAACTTTTAACGTTAGCTATCCCAGTGTACTGCCATAATAATGCAAATATTTAGACCCATGTTAAAAAAAAAAAGAAAACCCCAGAGATTCAATTATTTTTTCTGCCAAACCCATTAAAAAAACAGCCAGGCTGATGAAATATTGGTGGTAAAACAAAACAAATGACACACACTTAGAGTTACTAGCAAGAGTCATGCACAAAATCAGCTCATTAGTTGGAGCTGTATATTCAAGGCTAAAGCTTGCCCTGCACTAATACACAAGAAGGCTGGGAGGGTCTATTGTACCATTTCCTGCCCCATGCAAGCATCAGGGTAGGATTTCTGTACAAAGCTCATGAAAACATAAGTAGGATAATGTATTTACCCATAGTGCCCCATTGTGTCTGGGTGTGATGCTGCAAGGGGTCCTCATCTCCAGCACCTGCTGCCTCTTGTGGGGCTTCAATGGCTCAGCTCTCTGGCCAAGTCAGAGAAAGTTCGATCCCCTTCTGGGGTAACTAAGGGTCCAAAGGAACTCCAAGCTAAAAACCTAAATAACTCTTCTCCCCTCTTGGGCTCCCCTGAAGTGTTCTTACTGGCTCTCCCTCAGAGGAACCTCATCTGCTCCTGCAGTTGGGCTTGCATGCCCCTTCCTCAGAGGCTGAAACCCAGGCTTGCTCTCGGTTCTGGCCCGGGACCCCGCGTTAAGCAGCTAGGTCTGCTTCTTCAGACGTGCTGTCCCTGGCTGTTCCCTTCTCTGCTGGACAAACAACCCTTCTGCCCCTCACAGGCGCCACTGAAGAACCTTTACTGACCCTAACATGCTGCTGCAGAGATCTTCCTCTGCTGCTTCTTGTCTTAGCAGGTTTTCCCTCACTGTTCGCCTTCCCCTGGGACTCAGGCAGCTTCTGCTACGGCTCTCCCCGTTCCTCGTTGGCCCTATCTTAGTTCTCCCACCCAGAAGAGCCTGTAGCTGCCCCCTCTGAGGTATCCTACCTGCAGAAAAGTCCTGCCTCTGCCAGGCCCTTTCCAGGAAGAGGGAACTCTCCTGCCTCCTCTCTACTAGGGCTTCTCCACAGTCTCTCCCTCTAGACTGAATTCCCAGCTCTACTGATTCCCTGCAGCTGGGGCACTAATTATGATTAAGCTGCCATAACATCATCAGCTGAGGGCTAGCTGCTCGATCACCATCAAGGCTGAGCCTGGCTTGCCCTAGAGAGCCAGCCAATCAGTGACAGGCCCTAATTCAGGAAAGCACTTAAACACATGCTTAACTTTAAACACAGGCTTAAGTCCCACTGATATCAGTAGGACTCAGGAATGTCCTTAACTTTAAGCATGTGTTTGACTGCTTTATGGATTAGAGGTGCACGTTGGTTCACGCTCAGCATAAAGTACGTGCTTAAGGGCTTTGCTGAACTGGGTGCTTGAAGAGATGGCCAGACAATGGACCAACCCACTTACCACATATCTGAGGGATTGTGTCAGAAAGCAATGATTATGGGGGTATTTCCAGCCCGCTCCCTCCCTGTGGATGGACTGTGCTGGGATGCAAGGACTGCATTGGGGGGAGGCCTTTTGCACACTTCCTCCCCCTCACCCCAAAATCCTCCTCACAGGGAGACAATTTTGATCTACAAGTTGCTTAAAGTCAATACAACTCTTCCAAAACAACGTATACAATGTTAAGAGAAAACACTCACACAAGAGTCAGTTCATTACCAACCCATTACATTTGCTTTCAGAAGCAGTAAAAGCTTT
Organism: Mesoclemmys tuberculata; assembly: GCA_007922155.1. Classification (NCBI taxonomy): domain Eukaryota; kingdom Metazoa; phylum Chordata; order Testudines; family Chelidae; genus Mesoclemmys; species Mesoclemmys tuberculata. The sequence continues at coordinate 31,267,231 of ML675629.1, read as the reverse complement.
TGTTAAAAGCATTTCATTTTTCTTACTTGATCATTTGGATTTTTTGTTTTCTCGTTCTCATTCTGCATCTGAATAACATATAATTAAGAATAATGCTCACTACAGCTCTACCTCATTCTCTTCTGATTGTTTCGTTCGTACCCATTCACAATACTGCATTGGCTGTTCTTTGGGCTTGGTTCATGACTGGATAAACTTACCCGCCCTGAGCAGTACCTTACTCTAGCAATATCCCTATAAACTTCAGTCAGAGCTGGTTGAAAAATGGGAGTTGGTTTCCCTGCTGAAAACTTAAACTTTTCATTGAACTTTTCACTCTCCATGAAAAAAATAGTTTTGTCAAACTCCAATTTTCTATCAGAAAACAGTTTTGATAGAAAACTTTCAACCATTTCTAACCTAAGCCTGGCCCAAAGCACTATCCAAGCCTACTGTGTGATACTCCTCAATACGGATTGGGTTAGTGGTGGGAATGCAGCCATTCCTACATGGACAGAAGTACAGATATTTAGAGATTTTCATTTAATTTATTTTACTGAAAACAAATCTCCACATGACCTCCCATAATAACCTTTGAAACTGAATATCCCTGGATGGAAGTCGGTGAGTGTGGCTGATTTTTCTGGCATGACTTCTCTATGATGCAACCTTTCTTATGCCTCCAGCTCTCTTCCAGGCTTTCATCATCTCTCATCTCAATCATGGCGACACCCTTTTCTCTGTCACTGACAAATGCAATATTGCCCTGTGTGTATTCAATCCGAATGCTGCTGCAAATACATTTTCTTAGCCTGTTGCTTTGAATCACTCCCCTGGTTCCCCTTTCTTTATAGCATTAAACAAATGCTGTTTGTATTTAGTTTAAAGTCCTTCACCATCAGTCCCCATCCTACTTATCTCTTATTTGCTGTTGAGGCTTGCCTCCATCTGGCCCAAATTACCCATTTGTTAAATTTTCAAACAAGCACCTTTGTGCTTTCTCCCATGCTGCTCCTCATGCTTGAGAGAAGCTCCCCATAAACATCCTCCAAGCTGCCTCATTATCTGCTTTCAAATCCCTCCTCAAAACTTTCCTTTGCCATGATGCCTACAAAATCTTGACAACGGTTAAGCTGCTGATGTGCTGATTCCTCTGCCTTTAATCCTGACGTATATTGTCTCACTGTTTCCTTGTATTCCCCAGTCTGTTTGTATCTGTATACTGTCTAGCGCCTGAGACTTAGATTGGGAGTTTTGGGGAGCAGGAACTATCTTTTGTTCTGTGTTCATTCAGCACAGAATGGCTAGAAGGGACCACAAGGATTATCTAGTCTAACCCCCTGCCAAGATGCAGGATTTGTTGTGTCTAAGCCATCCAAGACAGTTGGCTATCTAACCTTTTTTTGAAAACCTCCAATGGGGTCATGGTCCACAAGTAGGGCTCCTTGATGCTACAGTAATACAAATAAATAAATAATGATATGATCTCTGTATCCCTAATGTTTTGAAGGCTGGAGGAATGAAGGAGCTGGAAAGCTGTGGATGATCTGCCTCCCAGCTTATCCTTATCATGCAGCCAAGCATCCCCTATGCTATCATAGAGCTGGGCTCTCCCCCATGCAAGAGTGTTCACTCCCTCCTAAATCAGGGCCCCTTTCCACACTGGATCCACAGCAGTTCCACTGCTGGGGGACCATGCTCACTCAGAGGCAGAGGTAGGCTATGTGAGCTTTATGGGCATGTGATTAAGACAGTGAACTAGGAAATCAGAGATCTGGGTTTCATTTCTACCTCTGCCACAGACTTTGGTTGTCTGCTCTATTTAGAGTGTGACTTCTGTGATGCAAAGATTATCTCTCATTATGTGCACGTACAGCACCCAGCACAATGAGGCCCTAGTTCCAGCTGATGGTGCCTTTAGGTTCCACTATCATATACATAATAAAAATGTACACCCCCTTAACAACTATAGGAATTTTCCGATGTTGACTTAGACACCAGAGGGAGATTTTAGAGCTTCATCAATGCAATGAAAGCATGTTGTGAACTATAAGGAATCTATGTGTAAGAGTATTGTATACAAGGCCTACCCAAGTTCAGAAAAAGCTCAGTACGTCTGAATCTGTTTACTGTGGGTTTTGCTTCTTCAGCAAAAAAGAAATATGAAAAAGAACACAGATTATCTATGTTCTAATTAGCAATTCTATTAATGGGATTTTACATAATACTTAGGATTTTACCCAGTGATCACCAAAATGCTGTTATAAACATTAAGTCTTCTAACCCTTCCATCGGATGGATAGATAGTTGTAACACCTTCTACTGACAAGTAAGCTGAAATGCAGGAGGCCAAATTCTCCACTAAAAATCTCCCTGGAACCCAATGAAATCAGTGTCGCTGTACAAAGCATAGGATAGCACATAATATAGACCAAAGATAATAATTGATTTTCCATAGTCCCACAGACAGCTAGAACAGATTTGGGAATTAAATTAAAGATGGGTCAAATCAGGAGTAGTTTTGCAAAACCTTGTTGGCCTCATTTTATAAAACCAGAACCAGGGCTTGGTTTGGATGCAGGTACCATTTTACAACTCACCCTGCCAAGGCCCAAAGACAGAACAGAATGGATGACAAAGACCCCAAAATTAGGAACACAAAAATATTTTTGCAGAAAACGAAAAATCATGTGAGATTAATTCTTTAATGTAAACAACTCTTCCTATTATCGCAATAGTCCCTTCTGTCCTTGGAATCTGTGAATTTGTTTCATGAGTCTTTATTTCTGATACAAATAATTTTCAGTCAGAAAAGTGAGGAGTCAATAACTTTTTATGGAAAAGAGGTTATTTGGGGGCTAAAATCAGTGACATACCTCAAAATGAACAACACTTGAGAGGATGGGATGGTTCAGCTAAATGTTTCCTGTTTTGACCCATTAGGAATCCGTAGTGCACCCTCCTGCTCTTATCATGAGAAAAGCCTTCTTTCCTCTCTCTGCTTATGAGGTCAAAGTGAGATGGTCTGTTTAAAAAATAAACAAAAAACAGAATAAAGATCCCATGCTTTCTATCAGCAACAAACTAGATTCCCAACCAGACTTAGCCTTGTATACCTAGTAATTATAATTCTCTTTTTCTGAGCCCGCTTGACTGACTCTGCTGATTTCCCCTTTGTGTTGCACTTCCAGGCTACGATCTACTCTTTCCATGACCTGCACAATACTGTAGGGTGGGTGCGTGAGCTGAGGTATGCTTTCAAAGTAAAAGTAATAATTGGTTCAAGCCCCCACCGAAAGCCTTACCTACCCCTTGATTTAGGATCTCCCTTGTCGTCTCCACAGGTGCTGCTTTTCCGCTCAAGCACACAGGAGACCCTGGGGCATAGGAAACCAGAAATACTTTTTATTTGGGAAAACAAAATACATTTTGCATAAAAATGAAATTAGCAAAACCCAGCGATGTTGGGTCCACAATCCTAATTACTAGCTGCTTGGCTAGGTAAGGACCAGAGCTCTTATTCACAGAATAATCCCCATCCACAAATTCAATGTCTCAAAGGTGAGAAAGGGGGCTCCAAGAGGTGACTCACCTCAGCCTGTACACTCCAGTCCTGTGATATTTGCATCACCAGGACCCACTCCAATCTGCTGCTATTGGAAAGTCCTTGTTCGGTGATGTCAGCCCCACAAGCCCTGCTCATGCCTGGAACGGTTCTAAAGTGGCAGCTCTACCAGTCCAGCTCCATTGTGACCAAGTCCACTCCTGTGAAGTCAGTTCCATTGACACCAGCTCAGGTCACATAAAGTCAGCTCCACATAGGGTCCAGATCTCTGGGCAGGAAACCCAACACAAAGCCTGAAAAGAATCATAGGTCTCTGACAGAATCTCCAGTCACTGTGTTTAACTGGACTCACTACCCAGTCCACGTTCACTGCCTTAGCTCAGGGTGACCCACTTTCCCTAAGCTATACCTTTCATAGTTTCTCCATCCCCACCTTCCAAAAATGCATTTATACCCAAAAACATAAGAAACTTCTAACAACACACATCATAAACCACTGTGTGAAAATGCAACATCAGAATTTTTGTTAATTCAGCCTGTCATCGTTTTTCCACCTTGCTCCTAAAGGAGAGCAGAATGTTTCCCTTTCCATTGCAACCTTTTAACTCAGAGGCTTATAAAGAGAAATCTTATTTCTAAGGCTTTTCAGTTGTCAGCCTTTGAATCAAGTGGGGCATCCTGGGGTCTTTAGAGGCTCCTTGGTATATGGAGTAAATCAGATTTTAATTGTATTATCCTTCTCTCTCAATTTAATTGACTCTACTTGTCTAATCAAAGTGGATCTTTCTACACAGCACCTACTGTGATTCATGTCTGTTCTAAGTACTTCTGTCATCCAGTGTTTCTGGACATTTGTGTTCTTGGGAACCCTATTTAAAAATTACCTAATTCCATCAGTAAGCTTTATGCACCCACTCTTTTTTATTTAATTAGACTATGAACCAATAAAAGTCAAGGACACATAATTCTAGTCTTATTAGTCCCACTCAGCTCTGAAAAATGACCTTTAGTTAGCATGGAAATTGTTTCTCTGATAAGAATATAATAGACACATAGAATAATGTTCCTACAGACTTACTAAAAGGGAAGCCATTCAGTTCATACATGTTCCACAAACTCCTGCATGCGTGTCTTAGGACACCCATTTCTTTCATTCAGCATTCAACATAATTAACAATAAGTATTTGATTTTGCTCATGCACCAGGCTGAATCAGCTAATTCATACAAAGCAGACAAGAGAAGTTAGGAAATGTTCTAAAAAAGTAGATGTGTGTCAGTACACCAGGAGGAGGGGCCATTTCAAAGTAAAATGGAGCTCACCCTGAAGAAAATCATTTGGCTGGGAGGAATGGATCTGAGGAATGTCTAGAGTACTGAAGTTTTAGGATTTTAAAACAGTCCATAGTGCAGTTTCAGCAACTTCTTGACCTTTTATTTTCTAGCTGGTACATTAAACACTGTTAAAGAGATGGAGCATTTCAGAATGCCCCTTTCAATGTCAGTGGTTTATTTTAATTGAAATACGCTGATCGTTGTTCTCATAGTGACACAAATAAAGGGGGTAATTTGTGATAATTTTAAGAAGAACTCACTTAAAACTGGCAAATTGAACTGAGAAATAGCAAAGTTTTTCACAGGAAACTGTTTTTCACTGAAAAATGCAAATTAGGGTTCTCCAAAACATTTCATAAGTGTGTGTTGAATTCGCCAAATTGTTTGGGTTACAAAAAATAAAAATAAAAAATGGCAATATTTTGACATTTTTAAATGAAACATTTTGCCTTTTTGATTCAAACAATTTTGTTTAAAATTTTACTTCAATGTTATTAAAAAGGTAAAAGGAACCTTGAAAAACAAAAAAAGGGTTTTTGTTTGGGGCCAAATAAACTGTTTCTTTTGACCCAAAATGATTTTTGTTTGTTTAGTTGGTTGGGTTTTTTAACCCTCTTTTTGGTTCACCAGAAATTTGGAAAATTTTTATTTCAGGTCAGCCCAAACATTTAGATTTTGTTTTATTTTTCAGTTTTGCCACCAAATAAAAAATTGGTTATTTACACAGTTCTACTGAGAAAGACTTCCCGGTTTATAGCTAGAAGTCTGTTGTACTCAACCGTATATATTGTACACACCAGGGTTAGGCTCTCTCTACTAAATAATGTCTGTTTCTCCCTCTCATCACTGTTGCCATAGAAGAATACAGGCATCCACTTCACTAAATATTGCCAATTAAACATTTGAGGTTTCGGGAGAGGTCGAGCTATTTGAGGCAGGCAGTAATGCCATCGTCATGGGGAATGTTGGTGTATAAGGAGGTGGCATCCATGACAGCAAGGGTCATGATCTGAAGGAGGTTGTTAATGTTGCGGAGTTTCTGGAGGAAGCTGTCCTTTTGTGTGGTGAGTGGTTTGAAGATGGTTTCTGTACATTCTGATATTCCTTCAGTGTGAGTGCCAGGGCCAGATATGATGGTGTTGCCATTGTCAAACTGATCCATTTCATCTTCACCCATAACAATTCTAAAATCAATAACTAATACTTTGTCCAAACCATAGGAATAGCCATGGGTACTAAGATGGCTTCCCAATATGCCAAGCTCTTCATGAGCCACCTTGAGGAAGAATTTCTGGACAAACACACCATAAAACCAACGATATACCCAAGATACACTGATATTTTCATCCTCTGGACAGAAAACTTAACTCGCTCATAGATTTCCACTAGAACTTCAACATCCACCCATCAAACCATCTCTAGAACACCCCCGTACCAACATCAACTTCCTGGACACGACTATCCGCTTTAACAATGGAACCCTATAGATAACTACATACAAGAAACCCACAGATCACCACACTTATCTTCACAGAACCAGTAACCATGTCAAACACACCAAGACATCTGTTATCTGCACCCAGACACTCAGATACCATTGAATATGCTCTGAGGAAACAGCCCAGGATATACACCTTACCACTCTTAAAACTGCCTTCCCCAAACAAGAACCAACTCACCTCAAAACAGCACTAGACCCTGCCCTAACAACAAGTGCAAAACCCGTAGACATATCTCCACTGCTATAATGATCAACATCCCCCACAATACACCATGCAACTTCCATGGGTCTACACATGCCTATCACAACACTAAATGCCCCCATTAACAACTAAAGCTTGTGTTTAAAGTTAAGTACATGCTTAAGTGATTTCCTGAATTAGGGCCTGTCACTGGTTGGCTGGCTCTTAAGGCAAGCCAGGCTCAGCCTTTCTGGTGACTGATCAGCTAGCCCCAAGCTGATAAAAGGCAAAAACACCATATCACACATAGGCAAATGCCTTTCACAAAATGATCACTCTATGTCTGACCTATCAGTCCTCATCCTCAAAGGAAACCTGCATAACACCTTCAAAAGTCAAGCTTGGGATCTTAAATTCATAATGTTGCTAGACACTAAAAATCATGATCTTAATAAAAACCCTGGATTTATAGAATCATAACATTGTGCGGGACCTCAGGAGATCATCTAATTCAGTCCCCTGCACTTATGGGAGATGTGAGCATTATCTAGATCATCCCAGACAGGTGTTTGGCTAACCTGCTCTTAAAAATCTCCAATTAAGGAAATTCCACAATCTCCCTAGGCAGTTTATTCCAGTGCTTAACTACCCTAACAGTTAGGATGCTTTTCCTAATGTCCAACCTACACCTCCCTTGCTGCAATTTAAGCGCATTGCTTCTTGTCCTATCCTCAGAGGTTAACGAGAACAATTTTTCTCTCTCCTCCTTTTAACAATCTTTTAAGTACTTGAAAACTGTTATCATGCCCCACCCCAAACTTCTCTTCTCCAAACTAAACAAACTCAGTTTTTTCAATCTTCCGTCATAGGTCATTTATCCAGACCTTTAATCCTTTATGTTGCTCTTCTCTGGACTTTCTCCAATTTGTCCACATTTTTCCTGAAATGTGGTGCCCAAATCTGGCCACAATACTCCAGTTGAGGCCTAATCAGCAAAGTGTAGACCAGAATTACTTCCCATGTCTTACTTACAACACTCCTGCTAATACATTCCAGAATTATGTTTGCTTTTTTTTGCAGCAGTATTACACTGTTGACACCTATTTAGTTTGTGATCCACTATGACCCCCAAATCCCTTTCCACAGTATTCCTTCCTAGGCAGTCATTTCCCATTTCGTATGTGTGCAGCTGACTGTTCCTTTCTAAGTGGAATACTTTGCATTTACCCTTATTGAATTTCACCCTATTTACTTTAGACCATTTCGTCAGTTTGCCCACATCATTTTGTATTTTAATGCTATCCTCCAAAGCACTTGCTATCCCTCCCAGCTTGGTATCATCCTCAAACTTTATAAGTGTACTCTCTATGCCATTATTTAAATCATCGATGAAGATATTGAACAGAACTGGACCCAGAACTGAGCCCTGAGGGACCCCACTCAATATGCTCTTCCTGCTTGACTGTAAACCACTGATGATTACTTTCCGGGAATGATTTTCCATCCAGTTTGCATCCATTTCATGGTAGGATCTCATCTAGAATCTCAGTGGGGAGGCACCGGGCATGGGGGTCTGTGAAGGGTATGACACTGGCTGCATTAGGGGGACCATTTATGGCATTATTTAACATCAGTATGTCAAAATTACAATAATTCATATGAGATAGGCCATGTCAGGTACCGTTAGAAAGGTTATAATTTGCTAAGTATGATATTGTATAGGTGTCATATCTGTACTGGAAGTTATGGATATGTTTGTATCTGTATTTCTGTATTGTGCTGTGTTTCTGGACAACACCCCAGACAGGATGGCTGGAGCAATAGCCTGCTTAATGGTCCATTAAGAAAACTCACAGGTACAATGGGCCCAGAGGAAAAAGCCAGGGCTACACCTGATGAATCACCAGGACTTACCCATGTGACCCTGGACTCCATCTTATTTCTGTAAATTTCCACAAGCAACATGGCAAAGGCCAAGGGACATAAAAGGTAGCTGCACCACATCCATTTGGTCTTCAGTCCTCACTTACCTTTGGATCAACTCATCTACAATTGAAGCCATGAATCAAAGAACTGAGATCCATCCAGGTATTGGATGTACACCAGAGGGACTATACAAGCCTGCAAACTCCATAATTCTACTAGAAAGCTGATATATATGGTCTTTCCAATCATTTGTATATATGTGATTGCGTCAATCATTTAACATTTCTCTTATAGTTTGTTTCCTTTCTTTTATAATAAACCTTTAGTTTTAGTTACTAAAGGATTAGCTGGCAGCGTGGGTAAGATCCAAATTTATATTGATCTAGTAATGTGGCTGGGACTTTGGGGTCAGGGGAACCTTTTTGGTAAAGAGCATAGAGTTGGACCTAGTGGCTGACTGGGAGCCAGAGACGGAAATGCAGTAAATGGGCCTGTGTATATTTTTGTTTTAGCTTTTTGATAACCAGTATGGTGCAGGCCCATCTCTGAGGGGAAGGGGCATGCTGGAACAGCAAGGCAGGGCAAGCCAGTGTGCAGCTGGTGGCCTGCCGGTTTGTAAACGGTGCCCTTAGGCTGAGCAGAGCAGGGCTGGCCTTGCCATGCCATGCCTCTTGCCCTCAGCTGCCCCTCACTCCAGAAATCAACCCTGCTCCCCCACCATACCATGCCCCATTGTCCCCATGGGGGCCCACAAATATGTTTGGCATCAGGCCCACAAAAGTTTAATTCGGCCCTGGTGACTTGAAGACATCTAACTTCTCTAAGTAATTTTTAACTTGTTCTCTCCCTCTTTTAGCCTTTGACCCTCCCATATTTTCACTGGCAGCACTATGTCAGGTATCCAGTGCTACTAACCTTTTTGGTGAAAACTGAAACAAAAAAGTCATTTAGCACTTCTGCCATTTTTCAGTTCTTGTTTTTTCTCCTTCATTGAATAATGGGCCTACCCTGTCCTTGCTCTTCCTCTCGCTTCTAATGTATTTGTAGTATGTTTTCTTGTTACCCTTTGTTTCTATCTCATTTACTCTCATCTTATGCTGGGGCCTTTCTAATTTTGTCCCTACATACTTATGTTATTTGTTTATATTCATCCTTTGTAATTTGACCTAGTTTCCACTTTTTGTAGGACTCTTTTTTGAGTTTCAGATTACTGAAGAGCTCCTGGTTTGGGCCAATAAAACACATTACCTCACCCACCTTGTCTCTCTAATATCCTGTGACCAACTTGGTTACAACAACACTGCAAACATCCTAGTTAGACAACTAAAACCAGCAAGGGGAAGGTGTGCACCTGGAGACACTTGATATTTGTGTGTATATATATATATATCTTAACTGATTTATGCCTTATCCCTCTTTCCTACCCTTTTTAGATTATGAGCTCTCCTTCCTTGTGTTCTTAGGTTATGAGCTCCTTGGAGCAGTCTTCCTATGTGTTTGGACAGCATATTGTAGATGCTATCATAATCAAAACAATAATTGAGATTGGAAGGCCATAAAATTGGGTACTTTTTTGTAAATTTTAGTATTCAAACAGAGTTCCCAGAGCTGCCTGAATCATTGTTCACTTCACAGCAGGGAAGAGAAAGAACAAACAAAATTATTGCAATTAAGCAGAGGGAAAGGAAGAAGGGAGATAGAAATAAATCAGGGAAAGAGCAGCAGCGACCAATGCTTCTGGAGCCAGAGGGAGGGGAGCATTGATCTTCAGTCCTCCTGGTAGCAAAAGGGAGCCACTGCCTAGGGACCCAGGTGGAGAGCACGGGGCTACATGGAGATGGGATGCTGCAGTGGGTGTGGGATGGCTGGTGGAGACTGGTGGCCCTTCAGGTTTGTAAAAATGATACCTGTGGCCCTCAAGCCAAAAAGGTTGGGAACCACTGAAGTATTTGAAAAGTAAAAGAATATGCAGTTCTGTTGCATGAACTGAAACATTTAACTCTTGGCACTGGAACTGGGCCAACAACAGATTTTTTGGTTTACTGTCAGTTCCTTTAAAATAAAATTGAAAAAAATATGTTCAAGTCAGGCAGAACATTTTGGGAATTTTCAGTGAATTAAAAAGTTGGGGCAAACAAAATATTCTGTTTTGGGCATTTTTAACATAAGCAAAGGAAATGAAAGTCTGGATTTATAAAACAGGAGGAGATGGTGTGGCCCCTAATAAGCTGTAACCCACTGGTTAAGGCACGCTGTTAGTTCCTCCCCTCTCCTCAGTTCTTGGTTCGCTGACAGAAGCAGAAGTCCAGAGTCCATCAATAGGCAATACCATGGGTTTATTAGGGTAATCAAGCAAGAATCCCAATTCTTCACACCAGACATTTTCCTTCTTCCCATCTTACTTCCTGTTTGATCTCAGTTTTTAAAGTTCATCTTAACCCATCATTTTCTTTAAAATATTAAAAGATAATTCTTTAACCAATCCTAACATATTGTAACAAAATTCTCTGACCAGTCATACCTCACCACCTTAACTTATTACAATTAATTAGTTATGGGACAGACAGAAACAATCAACGAATCAATCAGAATGGTGGGTACCATAATGACCAAACAATACAAAGTGTAGATTCTACAACCACAACTGTTGACAAGCAGAATGCTATCAAACAGTTTTCTTTAAACGTTCTAGGATCTTTTCTTTATCTGGAGGCGTTAGATAGGATCACCTTATTTTAATGTAATTTGTTTGAAATGTGCAGACGTGACCACCTGCTTCCCAGCTTATGGCTGCTGTTTTTTTTGCTTAGCCAAAGTTTTTCATAGCCTCAGATTGTCACAATTAGAGAAATCCCACAGACAAGCAGCATGTGATTTTGATTCTTTGGTTTTATACCCCTGTAACTAACAAAGTGATAAGAATATACTTAAAAATCATAGGCCATTACAGGCAGGCCTAAATGCCTATATTCTAACACACTCATCCATGATGGAAGAGACATAGGTTCAAATTCACTCTCTGCCTGATTTTTTCAGGCTGCACAGTTCCCTGTCTGTGCTAGCTCCTCAACCCAGACTGCCTAAACAGGCCAATGTCTGCACTTTTCTTTCTCTTACCGGGCTATGAACAGCTATACGTGCCTGCGGTCACAAGTCACACACAGCTCTTTATAAGCAAGCACATTTATTCTTAAGGTGAAAGAATTACAGAACAATCACAGTTCCAGTACACATGCTAAAAGCTTACCAAAGGTCACCATCAGTCTTATGGGGTCTCAGTAAGCCAAAGTCCTTCCAACCCTTCCCAGAAAGAATTGTGGCTCCTCTTGGACAGAAGGTCTTGTCCACTTGATGGATCAGAAGGAAGACCTTGGGTCAGTTTAAATTCAGGCTATTTATCCAAAAGTCCTTTCTTTGTCCGATGATCTCTGGAGAATCCTGTCTGAACTAGTATGAACTTCTCTGGAGGTGTTACAACCTGAGAGAATTTGCCTAATCAATCCCAATTTTCTTAGTTCCTGGAGGAGCTGTGGTCACATTCCCTACTGGAATTACATGCAAGCCCTGGGCCCACAATGATGCCATAAGATATTGTAGGAAATTGCCATATCTGTCACAAAGGTGTGTTCCTTGTTTCGTGTCTTGCTTAAAAACTCTGTTTCTCAAACCTGTATATTTGCATGGCAACAATAAATCTTTACAAAAAGATGTGGATAAACTCACTGTCAGTGAGGACTCCTGTCTACAAATTATACAAGTCACGGAGCCAGGAGGCTCTTATGCACCTGGCACTGCATTGCTGGATCTTTCTGGCTCCAGGGCTTGAAGCAGTAGCTTCCCTATCTGCATCCAAACAGCTGGCAAAGGACATAAAAAAAAGAATAAAAGAAGAATGCATTTGTTGTAATGGAAACAAAGATATTTAATTCTTTTTGTCCATTAAGCCACGGAGCCTGTGCAGACAGGCTCTGCAACAGCAGCACGCAGGACAAGATGGCTTCCTCAGCTGGGATTCTTAGGGGATGGCCAGGAGAGGCACACTTCAGCAGCCACCTTTAAATTGGGGCAATGCATGTACGTATGCTGGCTCAGCTGGTGTGGAAGGGGGTTCTGGACTATGGGAAGCCTCCCATTTTTCAGGATTCTGGCACCAACAGTGCTAGATTCTCCCAGTCCTTGCATCCAAGGAGGTACAAGGGAGAAGGTGCCATGTGTGTCCTCTGCCCCTGCTAGCATACATACGCAGGGTCAGTCACAATCTGGCTCGTATTGTTGGAGAATGAGCTATGAAAACTGTGCTTATTACCTGTCTGTTTGCAGACTTGTTCTTAAATGCATTTTTGCCCAACTTTTGTTTGACATCACTACTGTGCTCTCTTGCTCTCTGTGTAATGTCAACAACATCATGCCAGAGCCCTCTTGAAATGCAGAGGGATCTTTCAAAGATTTCCCTTATGATAAACACATAACATCCTGAAGGTAAATACATCCTCTGAATCATTCAAAGTGAATGAACTCAAACAGACTTGGTGCTATAAAGGCACATGTGGCCACCTGGGGCTATCGAAGTGTCACAAGCAGAGATGCATTATTTAGACTTTTATATCTCCCTTTTAGGTTAAAGCATCCTAAAGCCAGTGCTTTTACACTTGGTTTCTCAACATCCCCCTTCTCTGTAAAATAAGCTCTGATGTCCCAGGTTCTTTGTGAGATACACTACGCTTCCTGGCCGAGAACACCACCACAATCACCTGGCCCCCCACTGTCTCTTTTAAGTAGAATAATCAAGATAATTTAAATATGCTCCTCGTAAAAATGCAACCTCTAATTTATTTGCTTTAAATAGAAAATTATTTCATTGTGCTTTGTGGGGAGAGTGAAGGTCTTCAACATTTGCAGATCCACTGCTTGATCCAACTAGTGGCAGTAGGTATAACCCCACTGATTTCAGTGGAGTTACGGAGATCTACACTAGAACATTGCCTCCAGTCTCCTGCAGTTGGTTCAAATGTGCAGATTAGCTTAGAAAGAACCAAGAAACAAACTAGTTTTAAGATGGAGTTTGATACATTTATGAATTGAATTATATGACCAGGTTGCTCATGGTACCAGGGACTGGACTTGATGACCCAGGAGGTCCCTTTCGGTCCTACATCCTATAGTCTTAACCACAAAAAAGAATTTAGTGTAGGACAGTACACTGAGCACTACAAGTTCTAAGAGCTGCTTTAAAACATAAATTGGTAACCTTTGTGTTTGAACACAGGAACTTATTACCAGTTAAACTGAACAAAGGCCTTAGAAAAATGGAGAGCATCTGTTCAGTCTTTGGTCTTTATTTGGTGGGGTTAAAGGAGAGCTTTAAGATGGGCTTTAGAATAAGCTGATGAGTAAAGGCTTGGACCTACAGATTTGTTTGTTTGGTTTTTTTACAGTGTTCTCCTCATCAGCTTGCAAATCTCCATAAAATAAACTATTTCATCTCTCTAAGGGCATCTTTTTTTTTTAAAACAATACTCAGAACTGGTATAAATAGTATAAATCAGTCCCTTCTTTTGTATCCAAAGTGCAAAGTGGAATTTGTAAATCAAAATTTGATTAAGGTTTTATTGGTGTGATTTATAATTATTTTATGGAGGGATATACAGTACACAATTACCTAACAACCAACTCAAAGCAGCAAATACAGAAACACACACAAACAGCCCTACATCAGCTACTGTTACACATAATCTTATCAATATTTATTCTTAGAATGTGGGCACTGTTCAGTCTTAGAAGAAATGTGGTATTGTTGTTAGCTTTGTCATTAACAACTTTTTGGGGAGCAGGGGTAAGCAGCAAGGAAATTTGTTCTTTGTGTTAATTTCTCTAACGAGAGACAATTTTTGAGACAGAGTTGTTTCTTGGAACCTGGGCATTGTTTTTTGGATTGAGATTCCTGAAGGAGGGATTACCTGAATGCCACCTATAACCACCTCTGTTCAATGAATGGTATGTGGAATATAAACAAGTTGCACTACAACTATACGCAAATCCGTGTCACTGATGTTTTCTTCCCCAAGAAACCAACCTGAAACACCCCGACATCTGCTATTGGTTAGGAGAAGGGGAACAATATTGTGGTTTTATTCTGTAGTATAGATTAATGAAATAATATCATTTTTATTCTTTCCTAACAATCCTGCAAACAATTATGTTTATGTGTAATTTTATGCATGTGAGCAGGCCCATAGAACTCAATGGGACTATGCATGTGCTGCTCTGGTTTGCCATTCATTTGGAAACATAAACAAAATCTAATTCAGGGCACACCATAAAGCCTTGCAGTTATCCTCAAGCCCAAGCTCTCTTTTATTCAGCATATTCCTGTCTTCATGCAATCCTTTTAAAAAAATCACCTTCAAATACATTACTAGAGAAAGACAGTCGTTTACTCTTGCTATTGCTCGAACCTTCATCTATCTATCGCTCACCAGTTGACTTTGATTATTGTAATGCTCTTCATGCAAACCATTCAGCAAGTGCTCGTCCTCCAGTTTCTTAGGGGTAGGATCTTTGAAAGTGCTCAGTGTTGACCGAACTTTGCTGCCACTGAAGTCAGTGGGAGTTTTACCCTTGACTTTCAACGGGAATGAAATTAGGCACATGCTGAGTTCTTTTGAAAATTCCACCCTGAATCTGCCCGCCGGACTTTCAGTTCTGGCAAAGGCCTGATCTACATTCAAAATTTAGCCTGACATAGTTATGGCACCCTGGGTGTGAACAATCCACACCCATGAGTGCTGTGTCAATGTCAGCCTACCACCCAGTGTAGACAGTTAGGTAAATGGAAAAATGCTACCATCTTTCAGGAAGGTGGAGTTCCTACAGTGACAGAAAACACCATCCGTTGTTGTAGTCTGTGCCGATACCATGGGCTAAGAGTGGCATACACTAGACATGATCTTCATGTTATTAAAATAATAGAATCATAAACCATAGGGTTAGAAGGGACCACAAGGGACAGCTAGTGTAACCCTCTGCCAAAAGGCAGGATTTGCCATCCAAGATATATGGCTTGGATTTGCCATCCAAGATATATGGCTGTCCAGCCTCCTTTTGAAAACCTCCAATGAAGGAGCTTCCACAACCTCCCTAGGTAGTCTGTTCCATTGTCCTACTGTTCTTACAGTTAGGAAGATTTTCCTGAGATTTAATCTAAATCCTGAGATTTAATCTAAATCTGCCATAGTTGGAACCCATTGCTTCTTGTCCTGCCCTCTTTAGTAGGAGAGAACAATTTCTCTCCATCTTTTTTATGGCAGCCTTTCAAGTATTTGAAGACTGCTATGAAGTTTCCCCTTAATCTCCTCTTTTCCAAATTAAACATACCCAATTCCTTCAGCTTTTGTTCATATGGCTTGCAGTCCATCCCTTTGATCATCTTTGTCGCTCTCCTCTGGATACTTTCTTGTTTCTCTACATCCTTTCCATATATTGGTGACCAAAACTGGATACAGTACTCCATCTGAAGCATAACCAGCACCCAATAGGGCAGTACTATCACCTCCCGTGGCTTGCATGCATGGCCTCTGTTAATGCAGCCTAAAATTGCATTTTTTTTTGCAACAGCATTGGATTGCTGACTCATGTTGAGGTTGTGACCACTACAACTTCCAGATCCTTCTCAGCAGTGCTGCTTCCAAGCCAGTTATCCTGCATTCTGTATTTGTGCATTTGGTTTTTCTTCCCTAAGTGTAGCACCTTACATTTGTCTTTGTTGAATTTCATTTTGTTGTCTATAGCCCAGCTCTCCAATTTATCAAATTGTAGCTCTGAATTGTAGCTCTGTTCTCCAAAGTGTTTGCAACCCTGCCCCAGCTTTCTGTCATCTGAAAATTTGATCAATATGCTCTCTATTCATACATCCAGTTAATTAATAAAGATGTTAATTAACACCAGATCCAGAACAAATCTCTGTGGAACCCCACTCAAGATCTTCCAATCTGACATTAAGAGATACTTGTTTCTGGTTGTTTAACCAATTATGTATGTTCTTCCTGGGATTTAGTCTGCACACAGACTCCCAAAGCATGAATGCATCAATGTTGATCCTTATCAACAACAACATATTATAATTTTACCCCACATTTTCTCCCTGATGTTTTCTATCCCTTTTATTTCTCTAGGTAAGGCAGGCTAAAAGCTCTACATTTTCTCTGTTCTAAAGTCCACATTTTGTTCTGCTAGAATTTACCTGCCAATGCACCCAGCCTGTCCCGGTTACTTCCCGCCATCCTTCCCAATTTTTCAGGCTCTTCTAGCTCACTACAGACATTCCCTCCAACACCCCACTCCTCCCCCACCCGCCCACCCACAACAGAAGAGACATTGTGGACACCTTACTCTACTAAAATCTCCTTCCCAAAGGACTTTCTATTGCTTTGAACCTTGTGCAGCAGAAGCCAGAGCACATCAGGAGTGACTTTCGTTCTGTGGTGCAAAAATTATGTAAATATCACAGAGTGGCATTAATACTATATAGCTGATCAAATGGGCTCTGGAGAATGGATAGTATGATAAACACCAGAGCATTTTCAGAACCATCAATGGACTAATGCACCGTTTGAGTGCCACTAATGTTTTGTTTAGGATGTGGAGTTGACTACGTTGACTATGTTTGACTACGTTAAAATCTTTCTACAAACCTACAAGTCATGCTCCACAGCATGTATCAACTACGCCTACACCCACCAACTAACAGTCCATCGGCATTCCCAAAGTTCAGTACATTCATTCATCAAGAAGTTCTAGACACCCTAAAGGAGTCTCAGTCCAAAATGTGCAAATCTAACCCATGTTCTTCCTAGCTTGTGAAGGACAGTCATGAACAACCAGTGCCACTCCTGAGCCAAATGGCCAACGACTAATTCAAGGAAGAAATTTCCCTTTTTCCTTCAAACACTGAAGAAACCCACCCTGGATATTTAGGTCATAGCCAACTACCATCCACTGTCTAATCTCCCATTCCTGAACAAGCTCATAGAGAAGCTAGCAAAAGGCCAAATAGAAATGCATCTAAGTGAAGCGAACATTCTAGGGCTGGCACAATCTGAATTCAGGCCAGGACATGGAACCAAAACATAGAACCATAATGACACTGATGGATGATCTCCCCCCGTTAGTAGGCAGCAGACAGACATCCATTTTCATTCTCCTGGAACCTCTTTGCAACATTTGGCAAGGTTGAAAATGAGATTCTGTGGTCTCGCCTGAGAGAAGTGGTCCAGTGTAATGCATTAGAATAGTTTGAGTCCTTTCCGGAGGGAAGCATTCAACAAGTAGGGATGGGAAACTGCACTTCCACCACTAGACCATCACTTGTGGATCTCCACAGGGATCACTTCATTCCCACAGATGACTCGGTTTGCAGGCTCCAGGGCTGGATAATTGCTGTGTAGATGTTCAGGCTTGGGCTACAGCCTGAGCTCTTGGACCCTGCAACATCTAAACAGCAATTATTAGCCCTGCAGCCTGAGTCCTGCAAGCCACAGTCAGCTGCCACAGGTCTTTTATTGCTCTGTAGATGTACTCTAGGAGCACTATCAGATCCCTTGTCGATGCTGAGCTACCACATCGCAGCATTTGTGATAAACACTTTCTACCATCTCTGGCTGGCTAGGAAACATTGTCCCACCCTGGTGGATGAAGACCTGGCCTCAGTCATTTGTGCCTTCATCACTTCTTGGCTGGATTACAGAAATGCAATATACCAAGGCATGAAGCCTTCAGCATTTAGCGAACGCCAACTAATACAAAATGCTGCCACATTACTCAGCAACACAAGCTACCACAAATGTATCAAACCTATCTTCTGCTCCCTACACTGGCTTTCCACAGAATTTTTAATCAAGTTCGAGGACTCAGTTTTTATATTCAAAGTGCTGTGTGACCAGGGCTGAGGATACCTAAAAGATCATCTAAAGCTCAGGGCAAAGACTATGCTTGAGAACTATGCTTCTCTGACTACAATGGAATTCTCAATAATGAGAGTAAAGTTCGTCTGTGTGGGAGACAGAACCTTCTTGAGGAGTGGGGAAAAAAACTCCCCCAGGAATTAAGGACCATCACAGGCCTCACCACCTTCTGCTCCAAGTGCAAGGCCCATTTCTTTGACCTAAACATAAACACATAGCAACAGGTATATTTATATGTATAAAAACAAAACACACAAAAATACATCACTGTACACTACCAAAACAAGACACACCACTGCCTCAACTTCATCCTCCAAGGAGAGGATAAGAGAACAAATAACATGTGAGAGTTTTGTACTCACATTGCTTAATGCACTATTGGATGGTGCTCAGATGCTAGGAGCGTGATATAAAAACCTGAATAGAATGCTCAGCAACGCATAGGCGTGTGAATTTATGGTGATTGCTCTTAATACCTCTATGTCAGCAGTACCCATACTGTGTGCCACGACCTGCTTTCAGAAGATGGGGTTGCAGATCCAAGGAGCCAGATTCAGCCTGCAAGATGATGCTGTCTGCCCCCCAATGTTCAGGACCTGCTCCAGGAGGCCTCCATTTTTTATCAGAAAATGGTGGTTTCCACACAGCATGATCTTAAACAGAGGCCACCATTTTGTATATCAGAATGGTGGCTGCCTCATAGCATGACCCTGACGTATGGTGTGTGCAAGGTCATGTTGTGCAGAGGCCACCATTTTGAAAAATGATGGCCTCCTGGCATGGCATTTGTGAAGCACATGCAGACACGTTTGTGTGGAAGTGACTGCAGATGCACGACCTTGCACGACATGCAGAGGTGACTGTGCAGATGCCATTTTGCCATTTGCACCATCAGGCTGTGCAAGCATCTAGTTAAGACACTTGAATCCAGAAGATCCTTATCTGTGGGCAGCAGTTTTACCAACAGAGTGTCCACTCTGCTTGAGCTGGTATGAGCCCTATGCTAGACTTTTCTGAAATGGAATCTTCAGTGGCTTGTAAGCTCCTTAAAGCAGAGCCCATATCTTTTTATGCCCCCCTGAGTACCTTACTGACACTCAATAAAGAATCATTGAAAGTGACTGTCTCTGTGCTGCCTTTGTATCTCCACACAGGGACTTCCTAAGTGCTGGTTGCATTTGTTTAACAATGCAGTGCTCTTCCTCATTTGTGAATAGAGACACAAATGACTCATTTTACCACCGAGTATCTGCTTCAACCTCTAGCAGAGAGTCTAGTGATGCAGTTTTGAATGAAAAAAAGAGTGCAAGAATGGTGCTCACATATATGACAAGACAGAGTCTGACTTCACTTGTCAAAGAAAGAAGAAAGGCCCCAACGCCTGCTACATCACACAGTGTTATGTAGCAAAAGCATGAAGCCTAATAAGCTTAAATAGCACTTGGAACCCCTTCCCAAGGTACAGACAGGAAAACCAAGGGCATTTTTCCAGCAATGGAAAGAAGAACTTTTGTCAACAAGTGCAATTCAAGAGAGCCATGTCAGTCTCTAACCAACTCACAAGGCATCAATCGAGATGAGTTACTGCATCACACAGGCCAAGAAACCTACACAACTGGAGAGACTTTGATTTTACCAGTTGCAATTGCCATGGTGTGGATAGTATGTGGGGAAACCGAGCAAGCAAACTCAAGCCATACCACCTTCCCACAATACAATGAAGTGAAGGATCGAGGCAATAGCAGCAGATCAGGAAACGTACTGGTGAAGCATCTGAAAAACATGGATGCTTTTGCTCTTCAAGCTGATTTGAGCACTGAGGGCCATGATGCACATTTCTTGGCTTTTGTGAAATGCACATGGATAGTGCAGTTCTCAAAAACATTCTCTTCTGTCTCCCTCCTCCTGGACACAAGGCAACACAAGGAATGTTTGATGCGCTACATGGATACATACATGACAAAAATATCCCATGTGATCGAATGGTGGGCTTTCGCACAGATGGAGTTATGTCTATGTCCACAGGTTTGCATGTCTTGGTAAAGAAAGTTGCTCAGTCTGGTGTGTGGACTCACTGCATGAGTCACAGAGAACAACTGGCATCTAAAGCTTTGAGTCCATAGGTAGGTGAAGTTTTGCAGTTTTGTGAAATATGTCAAGACTCAGCCTCTTCATGTACATCTGTTTGCAAATCTGTGTGAAGATATGGGGTCTGATGATTATGAGTTCTTGTTCCACACTGAAGCTCAGTGGCTCATGACAGGAAAAGTACTGGGATGTTTTTTGAAGTGAGAGACGAGCTGCATGCCTATGCAATAGACTGCAAAATGAATGCATTCAGTGATTTTCGATATGACCAAAAGAAGTTGTGCCTTCTTGCCCATGTCACAGACACATTTGGGAAACTGAATGAATTGACTACAGGTCTGCAAGAAAAGAACACCTACATTCTTCAGCTGAGTGACTGAATCACAAGATCAATTAAGAAAATTGGTTTCTGCAAGAATAATCTATTGAAGACAAACTATGAATCTTTCCTGTAGCTTTATAAGCTTCTGGCTGACAATAAAATTATTCAGCCTCCCACATAGGTGATATCAGATGGAGGAACAGTTTACATCCTTTTTCTCTGACTTGGACATGACAAACTATGACTGGGTGTAAAACCCATTTCAGGGAAAGCTTCATGCCATGGATTTGCCAACCAGCTGAAATCGAACAGCTCATTGAAATTTCCTGAGGTCGGTTCTGGTGAGGAACATTTGCCCAGACTTCTCTCTTGGAGTCCTGAATGAATACCTTGCACTTTCAACGCATGCCTTGGAACTGATGATGCTGTGTGCAAGCATGTATTTGTGTGAAGCAGGATTCAGCAGACCTGTGTCCATCGAGTCTCTGTATTGATCTATTCCTGATGTCACATCAGAGATTAGATGGGCAATTTCTACCGTGTCCCAGATTTCAAGAAGCTGGTTTGCAACACACAAGCCCATGTGTCACATTTGAAAGCATGAAATAATATACTTAACATGTAAATTCCTTGAATTCCTTGGTCGCTATGTTGCTTTGTTGCTAGCTGAGGTCACAGGAAACAGTAAGTCTCAAAATGGGGTCATGCAGACAAAAAGTTTGGGAACCCCTGCTCTGTACTCCAGCCAACACCATATCCAATAAACAGCTTTCTCAGTAGCTTCTGGGAGCAATGGTACTGAACATGTGACTTCAGCCTCAGGCTAGCCTTCAATCACTATCCCTTCCTTGCCTGGAAGTATGGAATGATGAGAAACATCACACTTAGCGTGGTCACCTGAAATGTAACATACTGTGCAGTCACAAGGGCTAAATAAGACTTTCCCATGAGCTCCTCCTTTATTTGGTGACTTTCTTCAACTGTTTTTAAAAACCACACTTTTAATTGTACTTTAAAATCAATGTTCAAAAGCAGGTCTTGAATGTAAGTAAGTTTTCCCAGTTAATTTTGTAAAATGGAGATAGGATTTTTGCCATATGAAGGCAAGAACGCCATATGGCTACAGCCTGAATGTAGTCGCTGTTAGCAGTCAACAAGATTGTGTTTGTTGTTTTCTCTTGAATTATATGCACTGTACGTGTTTGTCAGTAACTAATTATGAAAACCCAGTTATTTGATGCCTTTAAAAGAGTAAATAATTTAACGTGTTCATATGTCATAGCAAAAATAACCTTGTCATTTGAAACGACACATATGGTTATGAAGTGAGTTATATTTTATAGAATTCTGCATTTTTTTTTTATACATTTGAAGAGAAGACCCAGCATGCTGGGTGAATTTGTCCCCACATTGCTAATCTCTCAGACACAAACCACCCGTATTAAAAAATAAATTATTGAAAAAGGAAGCGATTTACATGAAATATGTTGGAATAAGAGCCATGAGAAACCCAGAATTCTTTCACCCATATGGAGCACATTAACAAATGCAAATTGAATCAAGAACTTTAAAGAAAGAATTGGGTGAATCTAGAAGAATGGTATTGTAGGCTCTTTTGCAGAATGCATAAATCAGTAACAAAATACTTTAGCCTGCCTGGCCATAGATAAACTGTGAGGAGAATAAAAAGGTCTCCAATAAAAACACAAAGCAAAGCTATTGTAATTTTTCTACAAATTTTGAACAAGACAAACCTACATTACCTCTCAAACAAAAAATATTCAGATCTGCAAGCCTTTTGGATTTTCCTTCCAAGTTTCTCTTTGTGTCATAGAGTTGAAACAAGTCATGGACTTTGAGAGGTCATGAAGTCCATCCCACCCTCCCGCCCCCTAGCCCTGAGGCAAGATTAGATATACCAAGACCATCCCTGACAGGTGTTTGTTTCTCCCCTTACCTGATGATTTTAAAATATGTCCTGAAAGATGAAAACTAACATATTAAAATGCCAGATTTTAATTAGATTTTCTGTTAAAATGCATGTGTAAAATATACAACCTTCTGAAGTTTTGTTTAACCATTTTCCCCAGAAAGTCCATTTACTTACAGACTTTGATAAGGTCTCATCTCTGTCTTTGCTGAGCAAACAAACATTAATTACCTTAACCTTATCATACCTTGCCAGGTAGGGACACATTATTTTACAAATGGGGAAATGAGGCAGAGAGAGAAAATTTTCACTCAGAATTCCCATTGAAATCACTGAGACATGAGGGTTCCCATCACCTCTAAAAATTAGCCTGATATGATTTGCCCACCAGGACACAGGCAGTCTGTTGCAAAGGGTGGAACAGAACCGAGATCCATTCCTGTCTTTTCCCACCACCTTCTCTTTATGTTTAATTTCCTGTCCTTCTACTCATTATTTTCATGTATGCCATCTTGATTTCTATGTCAGGGTTGAGAGCTATAAGGGAAGGTGGCCTCTATGATAAGATATGTGAATTGGGAACAGATTAGGCAATGGGTGAGGTAAGAAGAAAGGAAAAGAGAGATACTGATATCAGTGGATGATCCAATCCATTGATTGCACTGGTTTAACTGAGAGCAGAATTTGGGTCCCTTCTTATATTCTGAGATACTGAATGATACAGAGAGAAACAATCCAAATGATATCAGCCTCAACTAATATTTTCACTATAATCTGTGAATGTGAAGCAACACGATTCAATGTAAGCGAGGAGGGCTAGATTCTAGCAAACAGTAATGCATTAGGAGTTGAAAGTCTTTTTAAAAAGAAACTTCTAAGCCTGATAAATATTAGTTCGGAGGTAACAGTGTATTGATTAAAAAAGCATTGAAATCAACAGGAATTTTTCCACTGATTTTATAGAATCATAGAGACCTCAAGAGGTTTAGTCTTCCCCCTATACTGAGCCAGGACAATTCATTTGTTTGTCTAACCTGGTCTTAAAAACCTTAAATGATACGGATTCAATTGCCTCCCTTGGAAGCCTCTTTCAGAATGTACCTATCCTTATAGTTAGAACGTTTTTCCTGATATCCAACCTAAATCTCCCTTGCTCCACATTAATCCCATTTCTTCTTGTCACCTTCTGTAACACTATTTAATACTGGCCCACCAGCTGGTGCACGGGTCAATTTCTTGATGTTAGTGCATTTCCGTTATTCTTAAAATTAAAAAGTTTCTATAAGCTGAGAGGAAATTAATTCTTTTATTTGCTTATACATAGCATGAATAAATAGAGATTTATAGACTCTAGCATGCAATTTTATCGTCTTATATGACAGGGATAAATCATGCAGGCAAATCGTGCATCAAAGTCAAGGTATTCAAAAGTTTAACCAATGGAGGGGGTGCATCATTAAGTCTAGGGCTGGCCCTGAACATGGGCATAGTAGCCTCAGGCAGGCATGGAGTGGTGGCAGCCGGGGCAGTGTGGAGCAGTGGGGCTGATCAAACTTATCTGTTCCCTTGCCATAAAGTGCAGCCCCTGACAGGAGTGCCAGCCTCTTCCCGGACCTCAGCTCCCCACCTTATCATGGGGTCCCACCCCCCTGCTCATCCCCATCCACCCCAAGACCCTGCCCCCTAGCCAGGCCAAAAGCCAGAGCCGAGCCATGTGGCCAAGGAGCCTGGGCCACTGTGGGGAGCCTTGGACCCTCCACCAGATGTGCAGCCATCACATCTGAATCTCTGGATCTCTGCGAAGAGTAAATAACTATTTCCCCCCATCTAGATAGCCATGCCTAGGGGAAACTGAGGCACACAGAGTAGTCCATACAAAATATTATGAAAAATTCCCACTTCATCATGCCAGGCAGTCAAGGTGTTGGGTAGCCTACCGACCCATCCACCCAAGGAATTGGGGAGTCAGCCAGCTAGGGAGTCCTGATTCCCCATTAGTTCACCAGGCAGGTTGCCACAGGCCCAGGGATTTGGAAGCCCCAGCTTCTCAGCACTCCTCCAGATGGGCTGCCAAGGGCCAGGAAGCTTTTCTCATTTTGATTTTCCCCCAGCAAAAAAAAAAAAAACAAAAAACAAAATTTTCCACTAAAATTAAAATTTTCCCATGGAAAACTTTGATTTTGTGGAAACTAAATTTTCAATCAAAAAACCGTTCTGATGGAAAATTCCCCACCAGCTCCCCTAAAATGTTATGTTGGAGTAATGGGTAATCGCTTCACAGATGTATGAGGCTTTAAAAAGAAAGTGTGAAGATATCAGGATGTTTAGCTGTTTTAAGACCTTTTAACTTCCAGTATTGCCAAGCCTTCCATCCTATTTAGGTCATGCAGCACAGCCCAAACCTGTGAAGCGAGCAGAATTACAGACAACACAAACCGCAAACCTATACGCACGGGTTTTGATTAAACTGTACAATGAAGGACAGATTCTAACGTCAATTGAATCTGTAATTTCAGCAAAGTCAATGGAGTTATGAAGATGCAAAGCTAGTGTTAGTGTATTCAGAATCAGGCCCAAGAAATCCTGGCTCCTCGCAACCACACATCTCCTCATGTTCTGGTGCCGAGATACCATTTCTGGTAGGTGACCTATAAATAAAATGAGAGATTAATCTGACACGTCTGCATGACATCAGTGCTCTTCAGGGTGACATTTGGAGAGATCCCTGGATTCAAAGTTAGGACCTTGCTCCTCCTGCCAAGGGAATCTGTGCAGATGGACACTTCCAGTATGTCTACACTGCAGCTGCAAGTGAGCCTCCCAGCTCAGGTCAACAGACTCGCACTAGCAAGGCTTGAGCTAGCATACTATAAATACCACCATGTGTGTTGTAGCTCAAGCTCTTAAGCCCAAGGGGCTAGATGGACTTGAGAGCCTGAGCTGAAATGTCGACATTGCTATTTTCAGCCTGCTGGCTTGAGCCCCACCAAGGAGAGTCTGTCAACCCTGCAGTGCAGACATCCCTTATGATCACATAGAAACTCATGGACCTCTGCACGTGTGTAAGAGTCCACTTGCATGGATCTCTTTGCATGATACAGTCCTAGATTTCACCCAGAGGATAACTTTCAACATAGCTGAATAGAGGACTATGTACAGCAATAGATACATTTTTCAAAATATGCTATAGGTAGCTAATCATTGATTAGGGACACTTCTGAAGTTGGTCTCACTGAGTAGGAAACCTCTCTGATTATAGCCATTCTCACCAGCTTCCAAGCTGAGGCTACGCAGTACACAAATTATGTTGGTGGCCTGTAGTACATCAAGGTTATGGGCCTGATGCTGCATTTTTTGCACATACATGACTCTCACTGAAGTCAATGAGATTCTTTGGGTGTGCAAAGAATGCAGCATTAGACCCAATGTCTACTTGATAGCCTGTTGCTTTCCCCCTCCATTACTCAAAGAAGAGAAAGATGTTAATATAAACGTGAAAAATACTGGCCCACTAAACAGGCTAAATTCAGTACCAAAATGCCCTCAATGTTTTGTATAATATATCAGAAAGAAGACATTATCAGAAGATAGGTGATTACATTAGTAGAAATTAGTGGAGACTTAAAATCTTCAATCAGGGACTGCCTCTTTGTTACATGTTTGTACAGGACCTAGCATAATGGAGTTGATAAAAAATAATAAAAAATTGCAGTAATATTTCCAAGGCTCATCTAGACCTCAGTATCCCCAGACCACCTTGCTATGTTTTTTATCTTACATTGCATTGAAACTTGTGCATTTGAGCATAATTGGTTTCTTTTTAAAGCTTGAAAGATAAATGTTGGTAATCAGTTATTAGGGATCAAAACAAAACCTAGAAGAGAAGCCTACTAATTATTTAACTTTGCTTAAATAAGTCTATTTCATTAACAGGAAGAAAGTTCATTCATAAAAGTTCTGCTGGTTTATACTGCTGGTTTATAGAATAAATTTTCCCAGCCAGAAAATCATTAAATAGTCCATAGTTGTGTGGGTTGTTTGGTTTTTTTTTTAAAGTCAGTTTCTTTCCTCATTTATGATTATAACCTCTGCAAACAGCTCACACCAGCAGTCAAGAACGCCTTGCAAGCTATCCTATATCATTTTGTCTGTCATGATGTATCGTGGCCATTCAGATGCAGTTTGGAGAGTTTCAATTCACTGATTCCCTATGTAATCAAACTGGTTTTCCTTTCAGTATGTGCAAGGAATATACAATGTCTAGACAGCACACTGTTATTCTTGCAAAGTGCTTTGCTGTGTGTAGTTTGCTCAGTGATGTGCTGCCAATAATTTAACAAGGGACTCTAACAAATCTTAGCCTTCCCCCGCTTGCCTGTGATAAATCTTGTCTATCTGGGCTGCATATGTTTTAAGACAATAGCAGGGAGAGACTGGAGAACCTGTTTACATGCTGTACAATTTAAACAAAAAAACAAACAAACAAATAAAAACCCTCTGTCATGACAAAACCTCTGTCATTACAAGGCAAAACAAATTATATTAGCTGGCTTTTTGCTAGGAAGGCTTCAACATTGTTCTTGAAAATCACACTGAGGTTTTCAAAGGAGCCATGGGTGATCAAATCCTAATGAAATTCAGTGGAAGAGTGAGGCACCTAATTCCCTTTACGTTTCTTTCAAACTCTTAGCCTGTCTTACTAAATTGGGGTCAGATTCAAATTCACTGAAGTCAGCTGAGATACTCCTGTTGACTTGAGTGGATTTGGATACGGCACATAACATAGTTTTTGTCTTGTACAATTTAAATGGTGCTAGAGAAGACTTTGCGTGGGGAATCCTCCACCAGATCATTTGTGCATTCTAAGCCACTCCCAGAATAAATGAAATTGCTCTTTGAAAGCATTTTATGAGCCCTATGCATAAGCAAACTCTGGGCAGAGAGGATTTAGCTTTACCCAGAAGGGAGTGAATTCATTAGCAGCAGTGAAATCATTCCAACCTTGCCTTAAATTTGGTAGTATGATTTTAACAAGGTTTCTATGAGCCCTCCACCCCCCAAACATACTTCCAATATATCAGTGGATTGGCTAAAAAAGCGGCTCATGAGGATATCACATAATTACATAACAATTCACAGTTATACACTTAAAAACATCTTTGCTGGAAAGAGAGCCAGTAAATTGGAAAGGACAGAAATACACAACAAGGCTGAAAAAGACATATGTAGCATTTACCTTGGAAATGAAGACTAAAATAAATTCTAAATGGGAATTGTTTTAGTCTGGCTTTATTATCCCAAATCATCTCTAGTCTGTTTTGCTTCATGCAGTTCAGTTTTCAAAGCTGTTGTGCTAGATATGTTGATTATACAGGGAACACACGTAGCATAACTATAGAATTTTTTTTTTGACCAAAGGAAAAATATCTTGTATCACAAAACAGACCAGACTTCTCTTGTGAGCAACTGTGGAGTAGGAGGAGGAACAAGCTATGATGTAAACAACAACATTCTGAACTTGAATTACTCCTATTCTCACAGCCTGAGTCACCAGCAAAAACCATCATCTCTTCTTGGCTGTAGCTTTTCCCATTTGAATTTGTAATTTAGTTTAAGAAAAGGTCAAAAACATTGCTTTCCTTGACTCATTGGCCCTTCAGAGCACTCTGAGAACATCCCTGTCAGTGTTAAGCTTGCCCTATGTATATTAGGGTTTTTTGTAGACCCTAACCCTTCATCAGTTTAAGTCAACATGTTGCAGTAAAAGAACACATACAATATGGCCCAAAAGATGGAATATATATAACCAAAAAAAATGTAAAATAAACTAACATCAATTTTTTTTTTAAATTTCTGTGTATGAAGGTGACATTTTGGAGCAAATTCTTCCATGGTCTACACCAGGGTTACATTTGGGACACAGACAAATTCTGTCCTTCCAGCCTACAAAATCTCAATTTATTCAACAAGACTGTGCAAGTTACAAGAGTACAAATTGCTCCTTTTTTTCATATTCTTATTAATGATGTAACTATAGTACCAACAGTCCCCAGCATCTATGTGTTTATGTAGTGAGATCCAGCCCTTGTCCTATGAACTTACATTTTCAATAGACAAGATAGACAACGGATGGGACAAAGGAGAGGAGGTATCATTGTCCCTTGCCTACAGAGAAGATCTAACTCCAACAAGATAGAGGGCATATCTAAATTTGAGCTGGAAGGTGCGATTCCCAGCTCACGTAGAAGTACCCTGGCTAATGCCTAAAAATAGCAGTGTCACCATGCCAGCATGGGCAGCAGTGCAGGTTAGCTGTCCAAATATGTACCCAATGGGTTGAATGGGAACATAGTCAGGGCAGCTAGCGCAAGCTGCTATGGGCATATGGCTAAATTTTAGGCACTACCTGAACAGAACTAGCAGAGTATGTCTATACAAGTTCAAAATCACACCTCCCAGCTCAAATGTAGACATACCCGAAGTGACATCTCCAAGTTTACGCAGGATACCTGGTGTATGTTATCCACAAACCACCCTTCTCCTCAGTCATTGCACCCAGCAGGATGCTGCAGAGGAGCAGGACCTGTCCTTCCTTACAATCTCGTCAACATTCTCAACCAGATGCCAGAGTCCATTGCCTACTGCTCGTCTCTGGAACTGCTCTAAGAGGGTGTTTTCCTGTGGTTGTGTGGTTCCGAACATGCAAGAAAGAAGAGTGAATCTGCAACTGGGGAAACATGGGGAAACTGCTGGCTCTGCTGTGTGAAGAAGAGTCGAGAATGCTTTATGTCTCGAGAAGTGGTACTTACACATGGTGATCACCCAAGAACTTCTTCCTCTGTGGCTGTTCCTTTATACAACCAAAAACGTAATAAAGTCACAAACCCTTTCGAAAAGAAGGAGAGTGATAATTATTAGAAACATTCAGCTGAGAGGATGCTGAAAAAGTAGGGAATGTATTTTTGTACATGTTTGGACCATGCATACCCAAGGGAACCTACATCCTGCATCAAATCACTCAACAGGACTGCTATATTGAATAAATATGATAATTAAGAACATAAGAACAAAAGGATATCAATGATCCATCTACCCCGTATCCTGTCCTCCAACAGCAGCCAAAGCCAGATGCTTCAGAGGTAGTGAACAGAACAGCGCAATTATTGAGTGATCCATCACCTGTCATCAAATCCTAGCTTCTGGCAGTCAGAGGCTTAGGGACACCCAGAACATGGGGTTGCATCCCTGACCATTTTGGCTAATAGCCATTGATGGACCTATCCTCCATAAATTTATTTAATTCTTTTTGAACGACATTACAGTTTTGGCGTTCACAACAACCTCCAGCAACAAGTTCCATATGTTAACTGTGCATTGTATGAAGAAGTATTTCCTTATGTTTGTTTTAAACATGCTGCCTATTAATTTCATTCGGTGACCCCTGGTTTTTGTGTTACGTGAAGAACTAAATAAGTTACCTATTCACTTTCTTTACGTCATTCATGATTTTATAGAACGCTATCATATCCACCCTTAGTTTTCTCTTTTGTAAACTGAACAGATCCCAGTCTTTCTAATCTCTCCTCATATGGAAGCTGTTTCATACCCCAGTCATTTCTGTTGCCCTTCTCTGTACCTTTTCCAACTCTAATATATTTCTGAGGTGGGACAACCAGTATTGCACACATTATTCAAGGTGTTGGCATACCATGGATTTAGATAGTGGCATTATGAAATTTTATATCTTATTATCTATCCCTTTCCTAATAGCTCCTAATATTATTAGCTGTTTTGATGCTGCTGCACACTGAGCAGATGTTTTCAGAGAACCATCCACAATGACTCCAAGATCTCTTTCTTGAGTGGTAACAGCTAATTTAGACCCCATCATTTTATATGTAAAGTTGTGATTATGTTTTCCAAGGTGCATTACTTTGTATTTGCCACATTGAATTTCATCAGTCATTTTGTTGCCAAGTCGCCCAGTTTTGTGAGATCCTTTTTTAACTCTTCACAGTCAGCTTTGGGCATAAGTGTCTTGAGTAATTTAATATTCTCTGCATCTTTGCCACCTTACCATTCGCTCTCTTTCCTAGCTCACTTATGAATATGTTGAATAGCACAGATTCTAGTACAGATCCTTGGGGATCCTGTTGTTTACCTCTCTCCGCCCTGAAAACTGACCATTTATTCCTACCCTTTGTTTCCTGTCTTTTAACCAGTTACTGATCCATGAAAGGACCTTCCTTCTTATCCCATAACTGCTTACCTTGCCTAAAAGCTTTTGATGTGGGACCTTGTCAAAGGCTTTCAGTAAATCCAGGCACACTATACTGACTTTGATCTCCCTTGTCCACATGCTTGATGATACCCCCAAAGAATTCTAATAGATTGGTGAGGCATGATTTCCCTTTGCAAAAGCTGTGTTGACTCTTCTCCAAAAGATCATGTTCATTTATGGGTCTAATAATTCTGTTCCCTACTATAGTTTCAACCAATTGCCTGCTGCTGAAATCAGGCTTACCGGCCTGTAATTGCCAGGATCGCCCTCAGCCTTTTTAAAAAATTGGTCTTACATTAGCTATCCTCCAGTCATCTGATACAGAGACTGATTTAAGTGATAGGTTACATCATTATTCATATCAAACACTGTAATTCCCAGTGGAACTGAAAAGGCAGCTAGCTCACTGTGTTCAAGATGGTAAAAGATTAGTCTCTGGCAACAGAAGGGAAAAGAAGTCAGACTGGGAGTCTGTGAGAACAGGTTCCTGTTGCCAGAGGCCTTAATTCAGTAAAGCAGTTAGCACATGCTCATGTGCCCAAGGCCCATTGACTTCAAACAGTTCTTTCCGGAATGGGGAAAGAGGTAACAGTAGCCTCTTAGCATTCTTATTCCATTGGAAGAGTAAGTTGACATGGGCCTTTGCCCTGTAGATCCTAGTATCATGAGGAGGAAAGTGCTACCAATGTCTCCCCCCTTATTCTGACAAAGCAGAATCTGATGACATAAGCCAGCTGCTTTTCACCCTAAGAAATGCTATAGAATAAAAACTTGGTGCCTATAGCCCTGGAGTAGCTGACAGCTGCAGTTTTCATGGGGTTGTGCACAACCCCAATGGAACAGCACTAGCAGGTGCTATTTTAATTAAAGTGAAATTATGCTAACATTCCTTAATAATGATTAAACAGGGCATGGTGTGATTGAGTAGGAGGAAGTCACTTTTATGTTTATACTTGATTATGCTAAAAGGTTCATTAGTTGGGTTAAAAGACTAAGTTTGGTATTTTCCATCTAACTGTATTCTTTTTATTATATTGCCAAATGCTCTATTGACTGGTAATGTGCTTGTGAAAGATGAGAAGTTTGTTCTTGCTTTCACAGTAGTTGCAGTAGTAGATTTTACAGAAAGTTCTTGTTCAAACAAACAGGAAAATTCTGCAACTGATGGGTTGGAAACAGTGAAATCACTACCATTTTGATCAGGTTAAGTCATAAATTAAATTAAGTTACATTCAGGTCAACCAGCTCCTCTCAAGCTTATTTCTTTTTCTTGCTGTTGCTCCTTTTATGTGCCATGGGGTATCAACTTTGATTGCAATTATGCTTTACTCCAGCTGTTGGTGTTGTTGCAGACAAAACAAAACATCAGAAAGGTTAGACAGCTGATTGAGTAGCCACGTGCAGCATAGCATCACTACCTTTTGTTCTGAGGCATGTAATAGACCAAGTGATCGATATGTAATTTATTTTAACAAAAGGTTTAAAATCACATATTGAAGGAGGTGACCCCAGATGAATTTGAATGATTTTCCAGTCAACAAACAAATCCCTGTCAAAGTCACATGGAAAAGAAATTGTAAATAAGAGTTTCCAACAGCAGGTGTGATGCTGCAGAGGATGTTACCGTAAGAGACATAATGTTGCAGGGGGTGTTAGGGGGAAGTAAGAGTCTGTAGGGGATCACTGAATGCATTCCAATTTCCACATAATTACATTGACATTACGGAAAAAAATTACACAAAGAATCCAAAGACTTCACTGTATTTAAATCATTTAAGACTGTGCCTTTTAGAAAGAGGTACAATTTGGGAACACAGGGTTTGGTGGTGAAGATTTTGTTTTCCTTCTCTCTGAGCCAACATATGAAGTGTTCTTAGCTGGAACATAACTGGGACTCAATAACTGATAAACGCTTTGGCAGATAAGTCCAGCAGATGAATATGACATAGCAATGACTTACAAGGTGTAAGGTACAACAAAAGACTGCAAAGTTCTTCAAACCCCTAAGAAGAGCACCAGTATCTTAGTATTTTAGTTTATTGTTATAAGACAACAGCTCCTTGATTATAAATTTCATTTTTCAAAACAATGTTGTTGCAGGGTGACTGGCCCCTTTCAGAGGGCATGCGAGGTCCAGTACACCCGTGACCAATATGTTTTTCCTTTTTTTCTGATTACCTGCTGCCCAGTTGTATTTAAGGTAAAGCACCTGGGTCTCATAAAGAGGGAGATGGCAGCACATTGCAGCAGCAGAGTTAGAAGTGCTTCTGTAGGCTACAGAATAATCCGAGATTTCAGGGACCAAAATACTCCAGCCACGAAGGCCCAGCAGTGGCCTGTGAAAAGCAAAGGAAGACTCCACACAGGAGGGGAGAGGAATATTCTGTTCAGCAAGAAGCCCCAGGACTGAGTATTGTGTGAATTGTGTCTAAATTAATTAGATGCAGAAAGGAAATATTTTAAGGACTGGTGAAGATTTTTTTAAAAACCCGCAAGGGTGTGGGGAGGAGACAGACTGTGACAGGGTGCTGCAGAGCCATTGCTGGCCATCAGGGAGTGCTAATGGGCTGTGTCATAAAGCCACTTCTAGTGGAGTGTGGGGTTAAAGGCATGCATTATAGGGAAAGTGCTTTGCAGTGATACTAATGGAAAGATTAAATGAAGCACAGCAATAGGGAAAAGGTTATAAGCATAATTACTCTAGGATTTTCTAAAAGAATTCTACATTTCTTCTTTCATATTGCCAGGTTCCTGATTTGGTCGAATGCTTTGTTTCTCCAAAAGTCAATCTGCCTTTTAAAAACACCTCATCTTCAGTCTTCTCAACTGCCATGGAACCTGCCTCTCCTGGCTGCCCTATTGCCCTCCAGTCATAGAGTCATATAAATGTAGGGCTGGAAGGGACCTCCAGAGGTCATCTAGGCCAGCCCTCTGCACTGAGGCAAGACCAGATAAACCTAGACCATCCCTGATGGATGATTGTTCAACCTGTTCTTAAAAACCTCCAATGCAGAGGATTCCACCACCTCCCTTGGAAGCCTGTTCCAGAGCTTAACTACCCTTATAGTTAGAAAGATTTTCCTAATATCTAACCTGAATCTCCCTTGCTGCAGATTAAGCCCATTATTTTTTGTCCTATGTTCAGTGGATATGGAAAACAATTGATCACCATTCCCTTTATAACAGCTTCTTAACATATTATCAGATCCCCCTCTGTCTTCTTTTCTCAAGAAAAAACATACCCAATTTTTTAACTTTTCCTCACAGGCCAGGTTTTCTAAACCTTTTACTATTTTTGTTGCTCTCCTCTGGACTCTCCAATTCATCTACATCTTCTATAAAGTGTGGTGCCCAGAACTGAACATCGTACTCCAGCTGAGGCCTCAGCAGTGCCAAGTACCTCCCATGTCTTACATATGACACTCCTACTAATACATCCCAGAATGATATTATGTATTGTTTGCAACCGCGTCACATGTTGACTCCACTATAACCCCTAGATTCTTTTCAGTAGCACTACCACATAGCCAGTTTTTCCCCATTTTGTAGCTGTGCATTTGATTTTTTCTTCTTCAGTGTAGAATATAGCCCTTTTCTTTACTAATTTCAGACCAATTCTCCAGTTTTTCAAAGTCTTTTTTAATTTTATCCCTGTCCTTCAAAGTGCTTGCAACCCCTCCCAACTTGGACAGTAGAATCAAAAGTATGCTTATAAAATTTGTGAATGGCTCCAAGTCATTAATGGAGATATTGACTAGTACCAGACACAAGACTGACCCCTACAGAATTCCATTAGATATGCCCTCCCAATTGCAAACCATTGTACACTTACTTTATAGTAAGTTAATCTAAACCACATTTCCCTAGTTTGCTTATGAGAATGTCCTGTGGGACTGTGTCAAAAGCCCTACTAAAATCAAGTTATATCACATCTACTGTTTCCCTCCAATCCCCTAGGGAAATGATCCTGTCACAGAAGGAAATGAAGTTGATTTGGAATGATTTGTTCCTGACAAATCCACAATGGCAATTCGTTACAATCCTATTAACCTCTATGTTCTTACACACTGATTGTTTAATCATTTGTTCCAATATTTTTCTAAGTACAAGTTAGGCTGACTGGTCTATGATTCCCTAGGTCTTTTTTGTTACCCTTTTCAAAGATGGGCAAACACAGTACCTTTTTCTAGTTCTGCTGTCAAATTTTACTTTACTGTAGAAAGATGATTTTCTGCCAAGCCAGACTGCACTTGTCTGCTCTATGGAGACGTAAATCACCTCCCTATTCTTTGTGCCCCCTACGTGTGAACTGACTACAATCATTGCCCGGGACTGGACCAATGGCACAAGCACTGCTAGCCACCCTGAAAGATTAGTATATATACAGTCTGCTAGCGTGTACAAAAACTCATTCCTCAAGTGAAATGCTCTATATTCAAATAATTTTCACTGGTCATTTGAAAACTGTTACAGTGGATGGCTTTCTATTATTTATATGTATTCCTAGTGAGTGCTCTACTGGTTGTGTTGAGATCTGATGGCGAGAATTAAATGGAAATCAGAAAATAGGAAAGGAGAGACAGGGATTCGTTTTCTTATAAAAAACAGTGAAAATCTGAGGACTATAAATAAACAATACTCAAGGAATGACACATATTTTTCCCACTAAACAACCTCACTGTAACAATCCCCTTTGCCACTGTTTCCCCTAACACAAAAAGAATTGCAGATTTAAGATTAAGAGAAAATTGCCTTGTGGCACTCAGCAATGTAAAAAAAAGATAAAGATCCTTAGAATAAAATCGTAGCACACGCTCTGCCAGCAAAGCGAATTTAAAGCAACAGACAAGTTTTTATTGTCCTGTAAATTTTGTGATGACAAAATTTTCTGGCCTTCAACAGAACCTTCATCCATGCTTACGTGTGGTAGGGAATCATTACCACTGCAGTTTTAAATAAGGGGAAACAGAGATATAGCACGTTATATGACCTAGCCAGAGTGACAACAGGTCTATGGAACAGCAAAAACAGAATCCAGCATTCCTGATTCTCGGCCCCATGCCTCCCAGCAGGCCCTATTCAGAAAATTCACAGAATTCTCAGATTAAGAGAACCAGTCATCCCTTCCACCTCACTGCCCGAAGAGATATCCCGATTGCAATGCACGTGCCCCTGAGTGTACTCAAGGATCTGCTATAAAGACAGGTTGATTTCTTTTCCTGGGTATTTGAGCAGGTGAACTTCTCCCCTTAAAGGAACATTTGTCAGATAGGAGCTGGGAGGGGGCATAACAACAGAATCACTTCTCATAAGGAAAAACATGTAGTTGTATGCCTGGGTAAATGTTGTGTGTTTTCTCCCTCTTCCTCTCTCTCTCCCCACGCCGCCCCCAGCCTCCCAGCTGGTCATCTGCACTCTGTTGTTATAATGAAACTACATGGAAAGTGGTATGGGGAACAACAGACAATTTTAAAGCATTGAAGTGACCAAACAGGTGTTTCATTCTCTGCAATGAAACGATCACATTTTATTTAATGCAAATATGAAAGGTTACAATATCATAGCAGTGCCTTTGGATTCATTTTTAACTGCTTCACTGCTGGCTAACTTACCAGGTACATTAAGACATGATAAATCTCTCCTCTGAGTGTACCAGGTATGTCCTGGGATCTCCAGTGAAACAGCAAAGGAACATAGCAGCAGCACAGAAGCTGGAGCAAAGAAGCCACTAAAAAAAAAGCAGTCAACTAACATGGTAGATATGTCTAGAGATAAATCCCTCCCCAGAACACAGTTCTGTTGGGAGCTGCCCTTTGGCACATGGGAGGCATGGAAGGAGGTGAGGAGGGTTGGCATGCAAGGATTCTTGTATATCCCACGACCCTGGTCAAACCCGGCCGGTATGCAATCTGCCCTATAGCATGCCTCTCTGTCTTTGCATGTTCAGCTTAATGACATAATATTCCTCGACAACAACAAAAACTAAAAGCCCTGACATTTGTAAATGTAGCAAGCTTGGTGCAAAGTACACATCTGTGGTGATCAAACTTCCTCCTAATGTTTGTAAACTAAGCACGAGCAGTAAGCAGTCAGCCAGGTTTCAGCCTGGCCCCATGGATCTGATCTACATCTCTCTGCACTAATGAAGAAAATTGCTAGAGAAAGTCAGAATAATTTCCTAATCAGGAATGCCCAGGCATAAACGCCACCAGAATTAGTTGAATAACAGGGTTAGCTGAGATCTGTAAACAGGATGCATCCCAAAATATATTCTGCCAGGGGCTTCATTGGCTAAATGTGAATTATTTCATGGGGACGGTGCATCTGTTGTGGCAGTTACATTGTCATATGCACAGGCCTTTATATCTTATGAGCCCAAATGCACAACCCTTATTCATATTGAAGTCACATTCACTCCCAGGGCAGAGGGACAGCATAGGGGTCCCTGCACCATTTAAGACCTGAATAGGGGCTCTGAAGGGGGCCCAGCTGCCTGAGCAGTCATGCAGAGATCCCTCCCGCTTCAGAACGGATCTCCATGCCAGCCTTTATGGGACTAGTAGAAAAGGTGAGTTTGGGTGCGGGCAGAAGGTGAGACAGAGAGTGTGCAGATTCGTATCTAGGCATGTTCAGTCAGACACACACACACAGCTCCTGGGGGCACTGTGGAGCAGCACCGCACCGAGACGCCACATTGCAGGGTGTGAATGTAACCTTCCCAGTCCGCCCTCCAGCCTGAATGCTCTGGCTTTATGCAGAGGACATTCCACTCATGAATAAGCACTTCCACACACAAATAATCTTACTGAAGTCATGGGGACTATTTGCATAAATGAAAATAAAGGGTGCACAATAAAGGCATACATCTCTCTGATGTATATCTGAACAGCCGGGCTGTGATATTCAACATATACATTCACAGCAGGCATAACCAGAAGGTAGCCCACAGGCAGATGACAGACTGCAAGTCTTAACTTGAAATTGTCCATCTTGATCCATCTGGTCTCTACTCACAGGAGGGCGTGAGACCCAGAGAGCTTAGATGTGGAGGATGCAACATTCAAAGATTACACAGACATCATTTCCATAAGAGTTGAAGCTGGCCACGACAATAAGCCTGACTTGACTCGGGTCCCTATGAAATATGAGTGCTTCCTGTACATCAGCAACATTTCTCAGTTAACCATCTTATTCTGGGATTCATGCCCTCAAAAAGACCTCTTTGGATTGGGATACATCAAGCACCGGATGCCTAGTATCAAGAGAAGAACCACTCACCATCACTCAAGCCTTCCCTAGACTGACTGAGTGCCGCCTACTGGTAAGATCAGGGAACTGGGTATCAGGAACCCTGGCTTCTATTCCCACTCTGCTCCTTGTGACCAAGGCAAGTCACATTTCTGTGCCCCAAATCCCCTCTCTGCAAATAAATTAATGATGTTGGTAATATCTCCATCCCCGTAGATCACTCCAACGGCCTGCATCTCCCACAGGCTTGTACTGCAGTGTCATTTGACACATCACTCCTTCTCCCCCGACATCCAAGCTGTTGCTAAATATTTTTCAACAGCTATAAAGCCCATCTTTTCCCCTCCAGACTCACCACTAAAGCCCCTGTCAATGCCCCAGTCCTCTCTGGGATTACTGAAGCCTTCTACTCTCTGGGCCATTCCTTTCCCTCTCCTACCACTCTGACTCTGTGACTCCCCCTGCTTAGACTCCCTCTGCTGGCATTCTTTCACATTTGCTTATGGGCTTGAGAAGTGTTCACAATCTCTCCATGCCAGCTGCCCTGGATAATGGGGCCTTTGGACCCATGTAACTGCGGATCTGTGACCCCCAGTGCACCACAGACCCTTCCAGGCCTGCCCCCCAAGTGTCCGTCCATGCCAGACTATGCCAAGCCAGTGCAGAAACCACTTCCATAGCTTTCAGGGGGCATGGAGAGGTGGCAGGCATTCCAGTGCAATCACTTATTGGGCAAATACATGGGCAGCCCCTATGCTGTGCTTCACTGGAGCAAAGGGCTTGGCAAGGAAGAATATGTGGGCAACGGGACTCTTCCAAGCACTTTGGAGTAATGTAGTCATTGAGAAAGGGAATGGAACTTTCCAAAGGAGAAAAATTAATCAAAATACAACTAATCTAAAACAAACGTCAAACATTGTTTCTTTTAAACATAATTAGTTGAATGTTACCTTACAGCATCCATCCTCACTAGCATTTCTTTGCTTATATGTATTATGTTAATCAGTTGTATTAGATGTATATCCTTACGGAAGACTGCTAAATAAAGGCCAAACAGGCATAGAATTAGGTACGCGCTCATTCTTGCCGTGGAAAAAAAGTTCTTGCCTTAAGTCCTAAAGAATTATTTAAAGTTGTGCACATTGGACAGCCCATGAATAGCAAGCCTGACTAATAGCTAGCCAAGTATTAGGACTCTGCAAACAGGGGGGGGAGAAGCATGCTAGCAAACAGAGTAATGTGATGGCAAAACTAGTAATTTAGGGATTTATTTTGCTTTGTCTTTATGGATCAAATTTCTAAGAACCTGCTTTTAAACTAGCACAGATAATTCTGCATACAAATCATCTGAATGTGGACTATTAGGCTCACAATTTGCCTCTGAAAAAGGACAAAGAAGAAAATTCAGCCCTGCTGAAATGAACGTAACTGTAGAATTATGGCTGTTTATATCAGATATGAATTTGTGTCCCACTGCGTACTTAACTCTCACTGGCATTAAGAGGCATTCCATGTGTGCGTCAAGGCAGGGGCAGCTTTTAAACACAAGCAACACAAGTGACTAATTGGGGCCAGCACTTTTTGGGCCCTGTGCAGACATCTTTGCTTATGGGTCAGCCTCATTCCCTGCTCCAGGAGCAGAACCAGAGGAGTAAGCAGTTCACACCTAATTAAAGCTGAAGGAACAAATGGAAAAGCTATCTGATTCAATTTGAACTGAAACCACGTTTCCCACTCCAAATTTTTTCCTCAAACTGAAAAAAAAAATTCATTTAAAATTGACCTATTCAAAAGGCGGCTTTTTTTGGTTTTATTTTGTTCTTAAATGTTTTAATCAACTCAAAACTAATTTGTGTGTGTATGTGTTTTTCATTCTGATTTGGCTGGTTTTGGGTGTTTATCACCTTTTTTGTGTGTATGACCAAAATTTGAATTCAAAGCAAGAACACCAAAACAAAACATTTTGGAACAAAATACTTGAAATGAAACATGTCAGAACAAAATATTTACACTTTAAGTCCCCACCAGTTTTTTCTAAAACATCAAATAAAAAATTCATTAAATTTGACCCGAATTCACAAATAGTTTCAGAGCCCAGAAAAAATGAATGTTTTGATGAAAAAAAATCTGTTTGCTGAAAAAAATTCAATTCCTTTGATCTCCAACTTTGGCAGACAAATCAGTCAGAGACAAACTTTGCCTACCATTAGGCTGGGTCCCCCCTCTTACTCGGCTCCCCATAAATTCCCAAGGTGCCCCTGCACTGAAGGAAGAAAAGATAGCCATGGATTTCTTTGAGCACATTGCTTCCCTCTTATTAAGTACAACTTGGAAGTCTTTCTTTTTAGCCAATACCATCCTGTTTCTGTTCAAAGCTGTGTTTCTCAAGCTAAAAAATGGTCTGGCTAGGCTGCCAAAGGGGGCTTTCACAAAGGATAACACACAGGCGGCAATTAAACATCTCTGCAGGTTCAGCACCTGGCAAGATTACAGCACTGAATGTATTGCTTTGCAGCCTGTACTTTCCCTACCAG
This sequence comes from Mesoclemmys tuberculata, assembly GCA_007922155.1. NCBI lineage: Eukaryota > Metazoa > Chordata > Testudines > Chelidae > Mesoclemmys > Mesoclemmys tuberculata. Next base: position 31,226,384 of record ML675629.1, on the reverse strand, counting down.
ATGTTAGTAAGCATAGTCTAGTGAAACTATAACTGGGGCAGATCACTCATTCCTAAACATACACAGACCTTCAGAAAAGAAATAGACCCCTGCTCTGGAAATCTGACAACATTTCCAAGATAGAAACATTAGCCTGTGGAAGTTTTTTAGCTTCATGGGTTTGGATATTAAGAGAAGAGCTGCCAAAGGACATAAAACATTACTTTAGTTGTAGGCATCTGTTTGGCATGAAATCTGCTGTGAAATGTGATTCCATGGCAAGAAATTGTCTGTAATAGATTGCTTGGAATAACATGTCAGCCTCACGGAGAACATTTGATTCTCTTTCATTAAAGAAGATTCAGAAATGACAATAGAAAAACATTATACAAAGAAATCAGCCATGAAGAAGAATGTACATTATCTTCCATATGGTATTTTCAAAAGCTGAAGAAAAAAAATTCAACATAGAACTTGTAAGATGAAATTAACAATGAATTATTACACTGAAGCTGTTTTTAATGAGAACTGTGCACAGTGGAAAAATCTCATCTGCATGTTAAATAAACATGGGCCCCAATTCTGCAGAGAGATTAATTCAGGCAGATTCCTGCATCCACATAGATCCCTGTTGACCTTAATGGGGGTCAGCTGGCATGGTTTTCCCTAGCTTTGCAACACCATGGGCCAGATCCTGATCTCAATTACAACAGTGTAAATGTGGTGTCTCTTTAGTGCAACTGAGGCCCACTTATCCATGTAAGCAACTTTATGCAGGTAAACAGTCCCACTGAATTTAATGAGATAAATCATACAAGGAGTTATGCTTCACATAAATATTTGCAGGATTGACATCTGGGATTTGGCTCATAGAATCTGGCTCCTAGAGTGTCCAGCAATTAACCACATCAATATATCGTCCTTCATCTCATGGATCAGCTTTCACACAATGCATCTTAAAACATAAAGATCATCTCAGTTCTGTGAGAGGAAATGTAAGGTGTCGGTCTGAGTTTCTTACATAGAAAGCAGTTCAAAACCATGGGGAAGAAAATATTCTCCATCCCCTTTAAAGGAGACCCTTTAAAGGAGACTACATAAAATAAAACAAAAGTTACCCAGCTGTTACAGGCTTCTTTAAATATATTTAAATATTTTAATAAAAAATTATTTTCTTTAGCTTTGCAGCTAAAGAATTAAATATTAAAAACAATTCTATTCATAAAACATTCTTTATTTGCCTCTCCAACTCAAATGCAGGACTTCATTGACACCAGCCAACTCTTATTTTATCAGCTGGTTCATATTGGAGCAGGATGCACAGGCAGCCAAGATCAGTGTTCTTAGTGTAATGGTAGCAACAACATTTCTGCTTATTGCTGAGCTTGTTTATGCACAAAAATAATTACTCTACGATCCTGACAGGGGTTTGGCAGATAAAGTGTTGGTTTATGGTAATGTACTGCATGAAAGGCTGAAAATGAGGGAGTTTAACATAGAACTGAGATAGACAAGCATTAGAAATGTTAAGATGACATTGATTTTCCTCATATGTGAGTTATTATATTTTATATAGGGATAAAGCAATCTGTTGTGTGCAATGAACTGGAGACACACAAAACTGAACAAGACAGACCTTCACACAGCCATAAATTCTATGGGAAACAGGCAGGATTCCCACCTTCCAACCCTTTGTTATCTCACACATGCAAACAGAGTAAGGCAAAAACCAACATCTACCTACATGCACACGCCCACAAGAGATGGTGGGGTTCCTACACCATATGAGAATACAAATAAATAAATAATAGATGGGACATACATCTTAATTTAGAGAGGTGACAATAACTAATAGGTGATCTATGAGAGAAATATGCTATAAAATAGTAAGTGGTATAGAGACTGTCAGGGAGGTGCTCCCATTTACTGTCTCTCTTAATATAAGAACAAAGGGACACCCGATGATATTAGAAGACAGTACCTTTATAACTAATTTTAAAATGCTTTAAACAAAGTATAATTGAGCTAGAGAGAGCCATTGTAACATATTATGGTGGAGAGAGTTAAACTGGATTTTTATTGATAAGGGATATCAATCCATGCTCTTCAGGACACAAGCTGACCACTTACTACCTGGAGACTCTGAAGACTTTTGGTAGCCATACATAATTAGCCACGTTCACTCTTCCTGAAGAGTATATTTGAGAGCAGCAGTCTGACCAGAGCCAACGAGCCATTTTAGCGGTGCAGTTGCCATAGAAAAAAATCATCCCTTTTTTCTGCTATTTGGAGGGGTGAGGGACGGGGCGGTGGATTACAAAGACTGAGTAGGAAGCTAGAGTTAAAACCAGAAAGCAGATGCACCAGTTAGGTGCTGTCCCCAAAACTTCTAAGAGCAGGTCAGTAAACAATTAAGTTTCATTTGTCCAGGCCAAAATGTTGCAGTCCTGAGCTGCCAGACAAATAGGATTTGCCTCAAAATGATGCAGTCCTGAGCTGCCAGACAAATAGGATTTGCCTCAAGAGAATTCATTCTTGTACATATGGTGAAAATGCTTGCCTAACTGGAAGAACACAACAGGCGAGTAGCCAGTTTACCAGCAGCTAGCTGTCATTAGTGCTTTATCTGAAAGAGCAGTACATATCACACACCGAAACCACCGAGTGATTGGAAATATCTGCCCAGAAAAAGAGCAATTATGTAAGAAGGCACAAATCAGGCCACTAGAAAGACAACAGAAAAAATTTCCTGAACACTGCAGGGAAAAAAAGAGGGGGGGCAGGGAGGGAAAACTAGCTTCCTTTGCATTTTTCAATTATAATTAACCTGGATTTACAATTGGAGATTTGTCCTAGCCTGGAACAATAATTTCTAGTCATTCCTAATGTGAGCTATAGGTGTTGTCTTCAGTGATAAGAAGATGGATTTCTTACAGTGAGATAACTAATGGGTGATAGTTCCCACTGTAAAATCTTAAATGGAGACAAGGCACCTGTAGTTTTTACCACAATGTAACTAAGTGAGGTCAGCAGCACTAATCCTCTTGCCTGTGGTTGCCTTTGCTTAGTTTATCTCATGGTAAAAGTACAGTGCCTTGTTTCCACTACATTTTTAGAGTGGGATCACTAATGTGCATTAGTTATCTCCCACAGTTAAAAGAACCCCACCTTTAATTGGTGAAGACAAAAGGTATGTCTATACTACAACCATTACAGCAACACAGCTGTAGTGTTGCAACTATGCCACCGTTGCATAGATCCTTCCTACACTGATGAAAGGATGTTTTCAGTTGACATAGCTAATCCAGCTCTCTGAGAGGTGGTTGCTAGGTCAATGGAAAAATCCTTCATCAACCTAGCCACATCTGCACCAGGATTAGGGTGATCTAAGTATGGTGCTCAGGGTGCAAAACTTTTCACAGACCTGAACAATGTAGCCAGGTCAACTAAGTTTTAGGTTAGACCATGCCAAAGCCTTAGGGTAAGATGTAATGGGAAAGACAGGTCTAAGGAATTGAAAAACCAGATAAACAACATAGATCCACATCAAAGGGATGAATATGCCATTTGTTCATTATGAAAATGATACTGTCTGAAATAGAATAATGTCAAGATCAAAGCAAAAATGTGAACCAAAAAAGAAAAGATGCTTGCTCTGCAAATGATTAATTATGAATCTTCCTGAAGTCTGGTGATGTGACCCATGTGCTGACCCAAGTGATTAAATCAAGTTTTTCCTGACTAGAAGAGAAACTAATAAAACTTATTATTTCAGCCACAAAATATGTTGCTACATCACAGGGAGAAGTGAATTTAAACCCTGAGCCTCTAGCTTCACCTAGGATGAAATTCACCCATGCAGAGGTTCTCTCCATCAGTAAGACCCCACACAAGTTTCATTTTAAGGACATGTGTGGGGCTGATGGCTTAGGATAGGCCTGCAAAACTAGGATGAATTTCACGCACACAGTGAGACATCAAGGGTAACAATAGGAAGCTGTATTTTTCAATCACTTCCCACCCAGTGTGAATGAAGAGACACTGTCCTGAGAGAAGGAGGGTGCTGATGAAGGGGTGTACTTGAATAACTTTATCATTCAGATTCTGGTTTCTCAGCTATCTAATAATAGTCATTCTTTAAAGTGGAGACCTCCATATGGAGGGAAACACACACAAGTAAGCAATCAAACCCGTTCATTTTCACTGGTTTTCTGTTGTGTGGTATTTAAAATATTAAATAAATGAGAAAAAGCAGGGCACACAACTGACTGAGCAGTCATGAGACAAAGCAGTGCATTTTCTTCTCAGAAGTCAGTACCTAGACCTATAGCAACATTAACAAATCAGAGTGTATGTGCAACGACCTTCAGCTGGATGCAAGATCCTCACCCTTCCAGCTCTGCACTGCAATGTCCCAACCTCCATTGCTGCTCCCTTCCTCATGCCTGATGCTCCATTCAGTTATAAATTACACTTTTGTATCTGTCAGTCGCTCTCAAATGAATTCATCGTTCTCCTCACACGTCTTCTCCAAGGCCCACCATGTTTGGGGCATGTTTCTTATTCCCTCTTCTTTCTTTCTCCAGGTGCCACCAAACCCCCCACCTCCATTACCACTGTTATCCTCAATCCACCCCGACCTTGGGAAACATACAAAGTTAAAATCAATCAGATTCAGTAAACTGTCTGAACAGTTCAACCAATAAACAGGAAGACTTCCCACCCTATACACACTCCTCTGTCACCTACCAATGAGTAACCTCAACTGTTACTAAAATGCCAGGCTGAACAGCTGCATCTTGCATCATGTAATAAAGGTCACCAGAGTCCAGCTGTATTGAATAATAAGAGGGAACTACTTCCAAAGTCTAAGGCTTTTTTCTGAGGATGATAACAGATCACCCCCAGGAACTCATCACTGGGGACAGTCTGCAGCAGCCTTCCAGAAGGCTACAACCGAGCCTGATTCTCCACTGTCCAGCACCTTGTGTAGCCTGCAAAGCACGTGTACATAAGCAAGGCCCACAGTCTGTCTCTCTCTCTGGTATATTCCACATGGAGGGCTCCAATATGGTAAAAAGAAGTCACTTTCGGACATCATCAACATGCACTTCTTTACTCATAGGCCAATCAAGGCAGAGTACTGTCCTTTAGATTAATTTCCCCCTTAGTTAAACAGGACCCAAAACTATAACATTTAAGACCATACTAATGACCAATTAAACTTAAACATAGTTAGTTATGACATGGCTTTGCCTTTTAAATTGTAAATTCCAAATAGCATCTTCTATCAAGGCTGGCTTTACTATATATTGGTTAGAGTGGTTGAAAAGCCATTTTCTTCCATGATCAAAATTCTCCATGAAAAATGTTGACTGTTTGTTGAAAAGAAAAAAAAATGTCTTGTTTTGGACAACATTTTTAATTTTTTCCTTATTTTGCTTTGTTTTTCATTTAACTAAAAATCTTTCATTATCCAGAGAAAACTTAATTTTCCACGGAAACCAGACACTTTTCATGAAAATCTGTGTTTAATCTAAAATCCAGTTTTCTGCTGAAAACTAGTTTTGACGGAATTTTTAACCAGCCCTAATATTGGGGAGCTGGCATGATAATGTTTTTTCCCCCTTCCTAACTCCTGCACGACAAAAAAAATCCTCCTGTTCACTAAATATCACACCATCCTGCAGAGTGGCATCCCAGAGGATTTCAGCAAGCCAGGGAGACGATTCCTTAAGGCACTCCAACATTAAACTGCAAAATAGGTGGTGAGGGATCTTCATATTGTGCCCAGGCACGTGCTGCTGATGTGGAGCCAAGCTCCTAGTGCTGGAGACCATGCATAGTCATCAATATTGAGTAAACTTTGACAAGGAAGAAATCCCTCCAAAAAAAAAAAAAAAACCTGGGGTCTGGGGACCAAGAGGGCCAACAGAAAACTGTATGTGCATTCTGCTGAACTTTAGCACTCCTATTCTATAATAGAATTTATAAGCATTAAGCAATTCTCATATCCCCTCTTTTGAGGTTGGTATTATTCCCCCATTTGACTGATATGGATCCTGAGATATAGAGGTTAAGGAGCTCGCATATAACCAGAGACTGTCGGTATCAGAGCTGGATCAGAATGAGTCCCATAACCTCATTCTTGTATTTAGCCTAATAGACTAGGCTGCCACAGAGGCTGAAGGAATATTTGTGCACACTTTGTGCAGTAGTTGGTTGTAATTTACACTCGGAGCAGGACAAAGTTAGAGAAAAAGCACCAGCTGGATTCAGGGGTGTTGGAACAATTCTTATAGTGTGGGTGATGAGCGCCATTGAACCAAACAGTAATTCCTGTATATATTGGAAACCACTTCAAGCCAGGGGTGTGGCAGCAACCCAGCACCCATAGCTCCAGCACCTATGGCTAGATAGAGACAGAAACAAAGAAATGAGGAAAGAGTAAACACGGCAGAACAAAAGTAAACATCGGAGAGAAAGCTTTACTTTGTAATGACTCCAGAATAGATACAGAAAGACCCACTCCTTAGAATTCACTGCCAAAAACTTGTGTTAATGGTCATGAATTTCAATACACAGAGACAATCAGGAAATTCAAAGCTGCAGTTCCCTCAGCAATGAAGGTTATGAAGTCCTCCTGTATTATTGTACATATGATGCTATATTTCACACTGTTTCCACACATCTTGCCTTAAAAGTGCACTGCAGCTGAGTTACAATTGCTACAAATTCTCCTCCTTCACACTGCAGTCATGTCATTCCCCCTCCCCACCAAAGTTTTCTATTACACCAGAAAATGAAGCTATCAGGTCAAACAATCCGTGAATGTTCAGGTATTAAAAGAATCATACTGAGCCAAATGCATCACTAACAAAATCAATAAAGTTACACCAGTGATATAATGTGGTCCATATGCATAAATGCACTTTATATTCTTTGTATTCCAATACATGTTCTCCTGAAACATTTTCCCTATAAAGTTAAGGCATTGAAAGGTTGGCTCAGCACTGCAGGGACGTAGTTGATTTAAATTCAGGAGGAGAAGGCTCCCCTTTCTCTGTCTGTCTCCCCCGCTTTCCTTCCCTTCCCTTCAACCAAACTCCCCCTATGTCTGTGCTCTAGATTTCTTTCCTGCATTAGCTCCTAGTCCTCATCATATCTTTTGAGTTTTTGATCTCTTAACTTTGACACAGAATTTAATTTCCATGGTGAAATTTAAGGAGAGCAGTGGGGGATCTGGAGGTAATCAGCTTGTGCAGCTGGTCCTCAGCAGACAGACCTAGCAAGCAGAGGGTCATGGAAATTTTGAGGTATCTGGGAAACCTCTTCAACAGGACAGGATGCATTTCAGTGAAATATGAATAAACACTTTATAACAGGGAAAGAGAGGCTGGCCCCTTTAGTTCTCACAAAACAGTCAGATGAGGCAACCCAGGAGATGAGGGAAGTTATGGAGAGGAAGCAGAAACTGAGGACCTGCAAAATAGCTGGAGAGTGAACTCTAGACGTGGGAGGTTGGCAGTGTAGGTGAGGGAAAAAACCTTTCAGTTCTTGCAGTGATATGTGCAGAACAGCTCCCTGGGAAGAGAAGGTGAAATGTGAGACAGTGTCAAAGGCTGAAGGTCACCCCCAGCCTCAAACAACTCACTGCTCAAATTAGGAGCAAGTTCAAAACTGCTCTTATTTATTACCAAAAAAAAAAGTCTGCTTGGACTTGGTAAATCCTACTTCTATTTCCCACCCCCTCATGCTGAAATAGCCAGGACTCTATCCCTCCACACAATCCTGTCTGATGTGAGAACCTTCTCTTCTTCATCTCCTGTGATCTTGCATCTCTCACATCATTGCCACTCTGGGCAATTTCACATCTCAGCTAAAAAAAACGTACCTTTTCTCCTTCACCTACACTTCCTAATTTTCATCCCTTCTGCTATATCTTTAGCTGCATTATTGTTCAGATATAGTTTGTACGAAGCTGCACAAGAAATATTACATCCTATCTTTGCACAAAAAAAGGGTTGGGCTCATGCTATCTGTAAAATGGACCCATCTGCTCTCAGTTATGCAAATAATACTGCAACCAGACACTAATGTAATCTAGTCCAATATCAACTCCTGACAATGCCAACGTTAGAAGCAGATGCATCTATTTAGAAACAGGATGACCCTAGCAATTGAATGCCACTGAAAAAGGAAGTTAATACAAACAGATAAGTTCATTAGGGAAATGAATCAATCACCAGTTCTAATGAACAGTTCTTAGTTCTACCTATAGAAGCAGCCCTCCCAACTTAATACCCAGGATCTCAATGCATCCTCTCAATAGTATCGCTAAACTGCACCCTGTGTTGTCTGTCCCACATGGCAAACCGTGGTTTATGCCTTGGTCCTCTCTCTCCTTGATTAGTGTAATCTCCTCCCTGACCTCAATCTCCCATTACTTTCTTCCTTTCCCCTAAGTCTACTCAAAGGTAAAATATGCCTTAGCCCCAGGTTCAAACATGTCTTTCTCATAACATATCCCTCTGTACCCTTAAATCCCCTCAGTCCCTTTCTCACTTTCCACATCACATTCAAGCTCCTTGCTCTGGCCTTCAAAGCTTGTGCCTATCCAATGTAGACTGAAAGATATTAGGGCACAGCCCTGTCTAAACTGTCTCTCTCTGGGTTTGCAAAATATTGCACCATAACTTGACATAAAAAACAACAGCTTGTTTTAAATTATTAAATACCAAGACAGGCCCAAGCACAGTATCTCCAAATACAACAGCCATGCACAGGGTAATATGTAAGGTTTATGACTATGTAGTCAAGAAAGATGGATAATCACAGTGACAAGGTACTCCATATCTATGTGCTTTTGGAAGGTGCTTGTCACATATTTAGCAGTATACATAAAGACTCCTTCAGGAACAGAATTACAGCTGGGATGGGGCATTTTCAAAATTGTCTGCTTGTATATCTGTGCAATAAACTATGTCCATAATTATCTTCATTCTGAACAATGCATCAGGATCCAGTTTTTTTTTAAATGAGCATAACTTTAGGCTTCTGTCCATTCCTACTCACTAAATAACTGCCCTAATTTTCAAAAGGGCTGAGCACCCAAGAATTCCCATTAACTTTCAATGAGAATTTGAGAAGCCTAATTTTAGGTTGCTATTTTTTTAAAGCCTTGGGACATGTGTTCCAAGTGAATGGTGTATCCATGGCATAAACACACAGTTGATTTTTTTAGACAAAAATAGGTGTATATTTGTGTGAGCAAACTACCAACAATTATAGAGATTGCATGTGCAAATTAGATAACAGCATGCACAAGTGGCTAGCAAGGGTCATTTATACAACATGTGTATACAGTCATGGTAATTATGCATCTAACATTTTCCCCACATCATATCAAGACCAGAACTGCTTCTTGAAAGACATTTAAGATCTAAAATGAAAAAAGCATTTATTAGATATACAATAGAAGGCAAATTCTGCACTCCATTAGACTGGTTTACGTCTGGAGTAACTCCATTGATTTCAGTGGAATTACTCCAGGCTTACACGTACTTTAGAGCAGTTTAGCCCTCCGTTTATTTTTTTTTAAATCTAATTATTTTCTGCTGGAGCACTATACGTCTCATTCCAATGTTTAAATAAAACTGTCAAAACACATTTTTTTCACATTTCCAAATACAGCACAGCACAGCGGTGTCATTTGCCTTACGGTTAGATCAGTGTTTCCATTATTAAAACCAGTTTTTAAATAGGGTTAGATTAGAACCTTGGCTAAAAAAATCGTCGCAGACCTGAAACTTAACATAAGAGGACATAAGAAGCAACAGACTTTTAAGAAAATGTGGAAATACATATACTTTGCTGATTAGTAAAATTACAGGAGTGCAATGTTATTTTCACATGCGGCTTTAGTTATCAAATGGAAATTTTGCAGCATGAGACCCTGTAAGGTCTAAAAGCAACTACAGCAAAATTCAGACCTGTTAACGAAATACTAGGAAGATCAGCAGGCCCTAAGTTTGACCAACATTTTCTCTATATTCCTGCTTGCAAAGTCCATGCAATTCTTTAAGTACTAAATACATCCCAGCACCCCCCTGCACAAAGGCTATGTTCACAACCTTCCTATGGAGAATTATGCTGGGATTGGGGGTGTAGAAGCATGACAAAGGGATAGCTGCTAACCCTGCCCTTGGGATAGTTAAGAGACCAGTGGTATATTGTAGGTCTCCGGCGACTGGGGGCCATACTTACATTGGTGCCCTCCCCATCGGCAATGCACGGTGGGGGTGTCCTGCAGGCCTGCGTTCTGCTCACCCCACCTTCTCCCCTACCCCCCGGTAGGTGGTGTTAGCAGCAGCGTCGGCAGCGTCCTGTGGTGGGGGAGGTCTGCAGGCCCATTTCCCGCCCTATCCCCACTGTGGGTGTGGTGGGGGCTGCCCAGCAATGGGAGGGGGCGCCGTGATGGGCTCTGGTCCCCAAACCGTTCTTTCACCCAGTGCAGGGGCAGAGGAACCAGGATGACAACCTGGCTGCCTACAACAGGGGGTGGGTCGGTTCCTCCAAGGAGGACTGACAAGCGCCCCTCCCCAGGCCAGCACCCAGGGCATGGACCCCCTCTTCCGCCCCTCGGTATGCCACTGAAAGACCATGAGCGCTGCACACACACCCTCTCCATGAAATCCCTCTTCACACTTTCTCCATGACTACCAGTTGCCCATGCAGCAGAACAGCAGTGGATCAGACATATTAGGACCTTCTGCAGCCTCTGCGGTCATCCTGTCCATGTTAGAAATAAAACAAGTGTTTCAATGCACTGCTCTATAATGAGAAAAGAAAAATCAGTGCCGTGTGGTGAGGAGAACCAGGAATCTGGTTCAATGCTTACCAAGGCCATACAAGCACCAAGCTATAGATTGGACAGGCCTGCTCTCACAGGCAGTTCTACAGTGATAGTTCAGGCCATACGTGTAAAAGGGTGATCAGAAATAAAAAATCTTCAAACGATTATTTTAAAAAACTCCCAACATGCCAGGTAAGTATCTTGGTAATTTCACACAGCTTGACAAGAGCTGGCTTCCCTACCTGAAACTTCCCTAAATACAACACACGCCAGCCTGTGGAAAAGTTTCAAAATCAGCCGCTAAAGAAGAACAAACGTCCCCCCTTAAAATTCTCTGCAAAGCACAAGAGTTCACAATACCTATTGATGACTGGTTTATTTTGAGAAAGCACTCAGTATCTCAGCGGTAGCTCATGGGCCATGCGATATGACAGCTGTTGCTATGCAACTCAGATTTTTATGAACAGGACAGTAAGTAGTTATGCAAGGCCCGTTTAACTACTTAGTGTAGTTTAAAGATCCCTGGCATATCTAACAGGTCTCTTCTCCTCCACCAATCAACATCTATTATTTTCCTTTGGGAACACCTTCACCCTTAGGAAAACTATTATTCAGCCACATGGAGGCCAAATCAGAGGGAGTCTTTCGGAAGAGTGCAAAACCCAGAAGACTACACATAGTAGCGGCATAGCAGACTCACCTAGTCAGCAGACAAGATGTCTCACTGAGAAAGAGCAGCCTGCTCTTTACAGACACACCTCTTGTCAGAAAACTTCATCTTGACTTGTCTGAAGAAAAGCCCAGCCAAAGCAATCCAGAAAGGCCCTGTGTGAGATAAATTTCTAAAAATAGTGCTTTGCATTACAGACTACCTATTATCTCGTCTAAAATCCTACTTCTGTTGTGACCTTTTTTATTTTAACATACCAAAATGAATACATGTTGAATGGAAGGCTACTGGTTAGTCACTCTTTCATTAGCATGTCTTTGCCAAATAAAACACAGTGTAGTACCCAATAATTATTAATAAATTGTTATTATGGTGTCACAGGTGTGTGTTGATGCATACAAACAAATTACTGTAAATGTGTTTAATGGGGATGCCAAAATTACCATTTGAACAGTCTCTATGAAGTTGCTATCAGCTATATATGGTGGGTGAATGTTGGCAGGGCCAAGAATTTCTATGCAGTGAGGGAGAGGGGAAGTGAGACATTTCTGTATTATAGTACACCCACACACAAACCCACAGTATCAAATAATATGGCTGAATATTTGATTCCCACTAAGTTGTAACATTTAATTCTAGTGTCACTCAATTCACTTCACAACACTCCAAGTGGCTACAGATATTATTCAAATTATGGCATGCCTTGATGTAACAGAGTGTATTTCAGCTCCTTTATTACAGCAGTGTAAGCCTAATGCAGATTTATTCCATTGACTTCAGTCAAGTTATTCCACTTTTCACAATGCTTTACTTGAGAGCAGAATCTGCACCAGGATTAAAAATTACTCTGGGACCAATTATCCCACCCCACACTGGATACACAAGGCTGGTAGGAAGGGACTCTGTAAAAAAGCTTACTTCCTTCCCTTGCAGCCACATTAATGCCAGTAAAATGGCCAACTATAGGTATAATGTACAGGCCCTGCTCCTTGCTTACACCTCATGGCTGCTAGTTGCTTGAAAAAGGCTGTGACTATACTACGGAGACTATACAGACAAGAATATTTCCATGAGTGTAGGCTCACCACCACCCTGAACAGTGCTAGTTAAGTTGAGAGAAGCACTCTTCCATCAACATAGCTGCTGTTACACTGGGGGTTTTGTCAGCTTAGCTATGTTGGCTGGGGTGTGTTTTTTTTCCACTTCCCTGACCAATGTAGTTATGCTGATATAAAACTGTTCAGTATAGACCAAGCCAAAGAATAGGGTGGGGATGGGTTTCTGGTCCACCCCTCCTCTCTTTTGGACTGGTTTAACTTTTACTGGTTTAACTATTTCAGTCATGTGATTTTTAACCAAATAGTTCTACTAGTGACACTAGATGTCCTGATTTTATCTGGACAGTCCTGATATTTGGGGCTTTGTCTTATATAGACGCCTATTATTCTCCACCCTGTCCCAGTTTTTCACATTTGCTATCCGGTCACCCTAAGTTCTACCTGTGAAAGTCTTATACGGAAGCAGTAATACCACTAAAAAGTGTCTTATACCAATATAGTTAGCCCAGGTCTACACTAAAAACTTTTGGCAGCATAGCTGTCTGTCAGGGGTGTAATGAGGGACAATTTGTGACCAATATAGCTGAGTTGGCAGAAGCCCTTGCATAGATGAAGTTATTCTGGCAAAACAACTTTTGCCTGTATAGCTTATTTTGCTCAGAGGTTAGAGGTGGATAGTGCTGGAAGAAGCTATATTGGCAAACGCTCAGTTTTGCCAGGACTGGCATAATTATACTGGCAAAGCCTTCCAAATGCACACTGGGACTTATTCCTTTTCCTTCATGGAAAGAGCTATGCAGGTGTAAAGCACCTATATCTTGATATAAGCACATCTATATTAAGGGAATTATACCACTTTAAGCATAACTGTATAAAAGCAGTACAACTTTGTAGTGCAGGCAAGGCCAGAAATGGCCAGGCATGGAAGGTGGCACCTGCACACACATTTTCTTTCCCATGATAAGTGTTTACATAAAGGAGCATTTTTAGCACCTTAATGGGTAGTTGTTAGCAAGCCAGCACAAATATCTGTGAAGTAAATAGGCACCTCCCTGAATTCCTTTCATAGCCACTACACCGTACACTGGTGTAGCATATGCAGTAAAGGTAAAAAAGAAACTTCAAATGCAACAAATGGGCATGGGAAAAAATGTAAAACATTTGATGGGAGCTGATGAAACAGGATGAGAACTTTTTTATGAAAACCTGCAAGTGAGATATGCGCACTGGATATGCTGCATGCCAGTCACTTTCTGGTTACTGATTCTGAACTCTCGGAATGCATCCTGGCTCTCACATTTTGCATATTTTTGCAGAACTTATTAATGCCAGAATGGGGAAGAGCTATTGAAGTTCCAGAATGGGATCTGCAGCCAAAACTCTCAGAACCCACACTCGGCAAAAGATGATTACTTGCCTGGAACTGGTGTTCTTCGAGATGTGTTGCTCATGTCCATTCCAAGTAGGTATGTATGCACCACGTGCACAGTTCACCAAAAAGTTTTCCCTCAGAAGTGCCCACAGGGTCAGCTCTAGTGCCCCCTAGTCACACCACTATGGCGCTCAATATAGGGGCCTACCAACCCTCCATCTCCTAAGCTCCTTCTTGCTGGTTGAGTCTGCCAGAGGGGTAGGAGGGTGGCTCTTGGAATGGACATGAGCAACACATCTCGAAGAACACCAGTTACAGGCAAGTAACCATCTTTTCTTCTTTGAGTGCTTGCTCGTGTCAATTCCAAGTAGGTGATTCCTCAGCCAAACTAAGGAGGTAGGGTCAGAGCTCAGAGAACTAAAGATTAGAGCACTCCTCTGCTGAATGCAGTTTCGCCTCTAGCTTGTCAAGTGATTGCATAAGGAGCAGCGAAAGTATGGATGGTGGACCACGTGGCTGCTCTGCAGGTGTCCTGAATCCGAATTTAGGCCATACAGGCTGTCGACGAGAGCCCAAGCCTCACCTGGCCATAATTTTAGGAGGTGGCACTTTCACCAAGTCATAGCAGGTCCTCGGTGACCATGGAGGGCTGTGCTAGATGGCCATCTTGCCCCTGGAGACTAGAGACAGTCTCTTCGGTGCCAACTCACACTCCGGAGGGTGGCTGATTGTGGTGGAGCTGACTCCTCAATAAATTCTCTGGCCACCTCAAATGTCTCTGGAGTGGAGGGAAGCTGGATATCCTCCACCTCCCTCTTCCCACATGGGCAGTCCACCTGTACCAGGCTCAATGAGGTTCTTCTCTGGTCCAGAGTCAACGGTACTGAGGTCAAGGGCTTGGAGCTCAGGTTGCACCCCGGTATCCTCTCCAGGCTTGGACTTAGGTGTTGGAGAGTGCCCCCTGTCCCTGCTTCTCTTCTGCGGCACTGGAGAATGGGAGCGGTGCCATTTTTCAGAGCGTCCTGGGCCCCTCGGTGCCAGGGCTTGCTGGTGCCTTGGCTACTTTGGTACTGGGGATGCCTGCCAGTGCCAAGGCTCCCTTGGAGCCATTTCTTTTCTTGCCACTGGTTCTTTAGTAGCAGCCAGGGCACTCGTCAGTGACATTCATGAGTCTGCTCTCTGCTTTCCCAGTCGAAGGGCAGCCTCCATTAGCAGGAACTTCAAACATTGGTTACGTTCCTTTTGGGTCATAGGCTTGAAGCTTCTGCAGAGTTTACACTTCTCTTTTAAATGAGACTTCCTGACACACCTCAGACAAGCCGAGAGCGGGTGGTCCCTGGGCATAGGCTTCCAGCAGGACCCACAGGACTTAAAGCCATGTATGCCCTGTCCCCGGAGGGAAGGGGAGCTAATGACCCGCTAAGCAGGGTACTTCACTTAACTATTGTACACTCATTACTACAACTATCTAAAGAAACTAATGAAACTATTTACAGGTGCTTAAGAAAGCAAACACGAGGGAAGCACTTGCAAGGCAAGAGCAGCAAGTTCCAGACACCGTCACAGGTGGTAAAAAGGAACTGAGGAGGTGGAGGGTAGGCCCTTATATAGAGCGCAATAGCGGCGCAATGCCAGGGAGCACTAGAGCCGACCCTGCAGGTACTTCTGATGGAAAACTGTCTGGTGAGCTGTGCATGAGGCGCGTACACACCTGCTTGGAATTGACATGAGCAAGCACTCAAAGAAGACGTAAACTTGCTGAGCTTGCAAGCTATCTTGAGCTCAGAGGAGAACAATAACATAATTAAAAGAAAATTAGGGCAACATAAATTTATTTAAAAATTAATTATAAATCCTCAGTTCTGCCCTGGAGAATTCAAAAGGTCTGTTGGCACCTGTCACTAACATGAGGATTGGGCTCTATCTATTTTAAGAATGACCATGTAGGAGCTGCAATGGGAAAAGACAGATGCACAGGATATCCCTTGCACATTCAGGGTTTATGAAAAACAGGTTGTCAACGATAAGAGTACAAAATAGGAGTGACTAAAGTCAAATCAGTGTAAGCAGGGGCCTGATCTTGCAAGGTGCTGCAAGGTGCCATACAAATGTGTGTTTGGATAAAGGAGAGAGGCAGCCTAAAGATGGGGGCTGAGGAGAGGGAACTGCAGACGTCACTAGCCAGAGAAGCTGGAGGTGTATAGCCATGTAGAACTGGAAAGCAGTACAAAAATCAGATTAAAAAAAAATTTCAAAGAATTACAGCCTGGCCTCTTTGGAAAGTAGCTCGAGGAGCCACTAAGGTATCATGTTGGGGTTGGCATCTCATCTGAATGACAGCACTTCCAAGAGGACAGCATTCCACTACTGGTGTACTGCCATTTTAATATTCAGTCTGAACCCAGAAACTGCTGTGGGACTCGACCTCGCAATGTCTGTCCCTCAGGCAAGAATGCTGCCAAGTGACTCATGCCTCTATGATTAAACTTCAACATGAGCACTTACTATTGAGCGTGTGGGATTTCACACTGCCATTCGATACATTGACATGACTTCATTCTCTCTCAGTAGGTAAGTACGGTTTTGAGAGATAAGCATACACTTGCCTTAAATATCTGGTATTAAAGCAAACAAACCCCCATGATTTGTTTATCACTTGAAAAAAATGAACTGCCTTTTTAATTGGGGCATGACAAATGTTCACACAGATTTCTGCCCCAGAGCAAAATATTTAACCAAGGGAAAAATATTTAAAATATCTGTGAGTAAGATCATAATTAGAGACTTTAAAATTCTCAAAATATTTCCTTAAATAAAACAAACAAGTATGTAAATGAACACTCTAAAGAACAAACCTGCCCCTCTTTGCTCCCCAACCCTTCCCCCACAAAAAAAAATTACATACTGTGCTCCTAAGTCAGCCTTCAGTTGAACCCACAAAAGTCACTAGATTGCAAGAGATGTAACTGAGGACAGAATCTGGCCTAGTCTTAAAACCACACAGAGCTGTAACTTCTGGATCTTCCTAGGCTTGGTATTTTATGCTTGCCAATTGGCAAAAGTGAAAGGGTCAGTACTACTATTTTCATTAATTATCTGTTTTACTGTAGTGTGTAGGAGCAGTAGTCATGGACCAGGACCCCATTGTGCTAGGTGCTGTACAAATACTGAATAAAAAGAAGGTCTCTGCCCCAGACAGTTCATGATCTAAGTGTGAGACAAGAGACGACAGATCCCCATCAGTCTGCTGATGTCTAAGTACAAGGAAACAATGAGACAACACTGGTCTGCACGATAGGCAGTGGTCTTAGCCCAATAGCCTTGAAGTTCATAAGGCAAATAACCTCTCTGACCACTAACAGCTTTTCCCTTACGTTTAGGGTACATCTACGCTTACACACTGCCAAAACGAATGTGCAGAGTACATACACTACACGTGCCCCCAGCATGGGTATAAATAGCAGTGGAGGGGGTGAGGCACTGCTTAGGCTATTAGAATAAAGACATTCCTGAGCCCTGTGGATGCGTCCTAACATGTGTACCTCCCTCCAGGCTTTCAACTGTCTAAGCCATACCCCGTCTACACTGCTATTGTTAGCAGTATAGCGTCCTGCTTCTTCCCCAATGCTGGAGCCTTTACTTGCCACAGGGAAGACTTCTACAATAGGGAGCTGCTGGATCCCAAAAGCTCCAGCAGCTCCCAGAGGTGGGGAAAGCCTTCAGCAGGTCCCTTGTGTCAGGGGATGTTCCCAGCAGCTAGGAGCTGCCAGAGCCTTTCCACACCATAGTGAAAGATTCCAGCAGTGGGGAAAGGCTCTGGCAGAAGAGAGGCAGTAAGGAAAGACTGACAGCTCCCGGCTGCTGAGCCTTTCCCTGCTGCCTCCTCCCTGCCAGAGCCTTTCACTGACACATGCAGCTACGCACCTCAGTGTAGACATGGCCTGCTTTTCCCCACGGCATGTAGCTACGTGTACCCTACCTGCCACTGCAAGAGGTGTGCAATACAGATGTAACCTCAGCAGCAGCTGCATATTTGGGAACTTAGCGAATAAAGTGGCTTTTTGCTGAAAAGCTCTATCAGCATGCACTAGATGTATGAGAGCCGCATGGAACAGACTAAGCCAAAGATAGAAGCACCATGCATGCAATATGCATCCTTAGCAATGACCCTTGCACTGCACCTTGAATAGCTGATCCCTTAATGCATTGCATTAGCCATGCACGATTCTCTCATTTTTGCCAATACATCACAACTTTAAGACACCTCATTATACATCTGATTGGTTCCATAATATTCATTATGCACATTTATTGTGATCATTATACAATCACTCAGAAAATCTTTGAGAGATGCACCCCATTTTACCATCACTACCTGAAGGGACATTCTATTCCTGACTCTTCCATTGACTGGGCCAGTCACTACTCCTCTTTGTGCTTCTGTGTTCTGTCCCATCAAGTCTGTCTTGTCTATTAAGATTGTAAGCTTTTTTGGGATGAGAACTGTCTCACCAGAGGTGAAATCCTGGACTCATTAGAGACAAGGGATATTTTGGGGATAGCTATGAAACTATAGATGCTTCTATCATATAAATAATAGTTTGAGTTAGGACCATTTCCTTTTGCTGTCTCTATCCCATTATGGGCCATGACACAGGGACAAGCATAACAGTCCATAACTTATTTTCAAAGTTCATTTGCTTTCTTCCTCCCCCTCTGGCTCTGCATCCACACACACTGCCCAGGTATCATGTATTCTTAGGCAGATGATCACACATGGTTTTGTAGAAAATGAACTTAAACCACCCTCCTTCTGTTAAAGTGTGTGCCTCAAATTCCCAATGAGAGTAAGTTGAAGACTACAGAACATGAAGAGACAAGGACTCAGCCGAGAGGCATTTATAATCTACACAAAGAAACGAGATGACAATTCAGACGGAGTCACATTTTAGAAGGGCTCATCTTCTGCCACTCAGACCAGATTTTCAAGAGCTCAGCAGGCTGAGTGCTAATTCTTTTGAAAATATAACCATAAAAACATCACAATGGGAGCTGAGCTCTTTTAAAACCCTGGTACCAGCTGCAGTGCTAAGCATTTTGCCAATCTTGTCCAGTAAGCTGTTGGTTGCTAGACATTGGATTTGTCATGCAGAGCTGCAGCACTTCACGGCTGGCACATCAAAACTGGGGTGTGGACACTACCCACAGTGCATTTAGAAGAGGGATTTGAAAGAAGAGGGTGGATGACTGCAGCACACTAATGAACTCAGTGTCAACTTTAACTTTTTCTATCCCAGCTTCTATAGGCTTCAGCTGGTCATACATTTATGGTTAGGGTAAGTGCTGCAGTGAGAGCTTTATTTCTGTTTCTACTGAAGGCATTTGAGAATCCACTGAGATCTTACCTGTCTCTACCCATCTCACAACCATTTGATTGCCCCTCTAGGTCAACCTCTTTCTTCTTGGTCTATCTCCCTCAGATATTTTGAAGGTGCTAGTCATGGTATTATCTAAACCGCAATTCTCCTAGCCTGAGGCTTGGTCCTGATCCCCTTAAGGCCTGCCACTACAATCAAGTCTCTGAGCACTGGCTCCGATTATTAGTTGCCACCCCAGCTTTCCTTTTACTTACCTATGCTTTCCCCCCTATTTTATACAGGCACCCCTTCTACTACCTACCTCTCTAGGCATTTCTAGGGCATCTTTGTTGGGATTCTCAGTGTGTGATCTCAGCAGGTCTGGTAACATCTACCAGATGTAAGCAGAGAGCTGTCTTTAAATTCCACCAGCTCACAAATCCCCCTGAACTACATTGTGGCACTGTGATCCTGGAATATGAAGGCAGTAGCCAGCCCAGCAAAATTTGTCAAGTGTGCTAGGAAACTATCCTAGAGTATTGCTGCACATCAGTGAGCGAGTCGGTTGAAGCAGACCACACTGGGTCCTAGAGAAGCATTTATGTGAACATATGTGAACTCCTGGTGTATGGCTGGTTTTGTTCCAAACCATTTGGCACCTACATGCTGTAAGTGAACAAATAGGATTTTATTCTGGGAACCCAAAAGACATATAGTTGGCTCTAGCCAACTGAACTTCAGAACTTAAACATTCTTAATAAATCCCCACAATTTAGACAAGAAGCAAATCTTCCCCTTCCCAGAATCATTCAAATGTAATGGAGCAAATCAACTGAAAAGACCCCACCCACTCAGCATAAGTTCTTGATAGAAGGCACAGAAAACCCATATTCATGGATGACAGAGCAGAGCAATGTGGAACAAAATCAGAGGGAGATACATGACCCTGATGATGTAAGATATTGGTGTATAAGGATCAGATATAAAAATCAGCTCTCTGAGCCACTGTGGTTCAGACAGAATAAGTAGACATTACCGCACTTTGGGACCAAAGCACTGGCAAGAAAATGTTAAATTAAACTGTCATTTTGCCAAGGCTCCGTTAAGACGGACCAGTCAATAAAAAAAATTACAGTCTTCAAAATGACAAGCATACAAAAGAGAACATGAGCCACTGCAGAACTCACATGTGAATGTCAGGACACTAACAGGCAAAGTTATATAAACTGACAAAGAAAATGCCCTATGACTGAGCAAATAGGGGAGTTAATGCTTAGTCCTTATGTCAACAATGCCCTAAAGTTTGTGACAGCTGCATTCAGCTAGTCTGACAGCACAAAAAGACAGGATTAATATTTTACTGTCTTATGTGCTCTCAAAATCTAGTCTGCCTTGTAAATATTTAATTGCAAAAAAAAGCAACAGCCCTAGGTTAACAAGGAGGCAAGGCCTCCACATGGGTAGGGGAAGGGTACACTTTACCAGGGCCCAGAGGGGCCTGGTCCAAGCTGCAACCCCCATTGTGTGTGTGGGAAGGGGTCTCTGTTACAAGTTTGTATTGGGCCTGAAAAAATTATGCTTAGGCCCTGCAAGGGGTTAGCACTGGGAGCAATGGTTCCCCAAAACACCTTCTAACTGCCCAGGGTGGTTGTGAGTGACTCTAAAGAGACCTTCCAAGCACCAGTAAGATTGGGACCCTGTCTCAGGGCCAATTCTCCAGCCTAACAACTTTGGAGAGCTATGAGAAAGGCTGCCATGTTGGGGCAGGCAGGAGGGTCCTTTGGATCTGTTCTCATCATTGATTAATTACACTGGGGTGAGGAGAAACTGCCTTATGTTGTTTAGTTAAGAGATTTATTTTAAAATTCATGACAGAGGTGACTATATCTAGGAATAGGAACTTTTTTAAAAGTGTGTGCGTGGGGGGGAAATCTAATATTCACTAAATCAGAAGAAGCCAAAGCTGTAATAATATGAAGAAAATATGCTTGTGTATTTCATATACTCAGTATGTGTAGAAGTTAAATGAGGGGTGTGAATGGCATCTAAGATTCATCCTTGACAACTGTTGTGATTCCATCCTCCCTTCGTAGTTGCCGTAGCTGCATCTCATCATCAGCTGGTTTACTAATAAGGAATATAGTTGGGCTATGGAAGCCTTAGGTTAACATTATTAATGCCACTCAGGAGGGCTTCTCCACCTAGTGCTCATAAAACTGACTTGCCTCTGCCAATTGCTCTATATTTTCACTTAATGACCAGCATCAGAATGCAGTGTGATGCCATCGTCAGGCGAACATCCTGATCACTTGCTAGAATGCTGATGATGATTTCACACAACATGCTATTTCAAGCCTGACACACACAGGAATTGCAATTACAAATGAGGAGGTAAAGGGCAGCTCAAAAGTATGCAGCCCCTCAAAGAAAAATGTCAAAATGAGTTACAAAGAGTGAACAGCAGAGATAGCATATTATCCAGAAACAGCATAAGGTAATGCAACTAAGAGACATTTGGTTTAGACTGAGAGCTGTACAAAGCACACAAAGATTTGTCTTTTCATGGTGGTTGGAAAGGTAAAATGAATGAATTAATGTTCAGTACATGGGAACATTAGAGTTTGTATCAATGCTAGCTTCCTTGCCTGGTCATCTGACCACATCAACCTCTTCAAATCTCTCCACTAACACACACTTTTCCATGTAACTAGTTCTAGATTTTTGCCTTCACCGAGCATCTCCCAGGTCTTAATACCAGGTTGTGATGTCAGTGATAAGTAGGAATTATAGGACTGGAAGAGACCTTGTTGGTAAAAATAAATGGGATTCTATGGGAGACAACAATTAAAAGGGTAAGTGACTGTGCATCTATTGGAGTAGTTAAGTGAATAAATACCAAAGACTCAAAATAAACTGAAACGAGGAACAATTTATTTAGGGGATAAACAACAAACCAATGGTCACTCAGGGATTTAACAAGGTGGAGCTGAACTCCAGGTCCTTTCCCAAATTAAAACCAAAACTACCCAGGCCCAAAGTCAAAGTGAGGTACTTATGGTCTTTTCTTCTCACCCTCCTAGGGCACTGTTCACGACTTCCATGATGACGAGACTGGAGACCAGGATCTGAGGATGGTAACAGGAACCACTGCAGACAGGTAAGCTGGTTTTATATGTGTGGGGGCTATCCGTGATGATATTCTAGAGGCTCCTTTTCTTCTCTGCACTGCTCCTACGTGCAACGTCACTCTGCTGCCTCTAGGACAGACTGCAGCAAGTGGTCTGGTTTGCTACAATTGATAGAGTGACTCCTTCCTGCCTTTGGCCCGGTCTACACTTACCTTCCAGATTCGGCGGCAGTTGACGG
>ML675629.1:31056690-31193727 GCA_007922155.1 Mesoclemmys tuberculata | reverse complement strand
GCCAAGTTCTTTGAGTCTCCTTTCATAAGGCAGATTTTCCATTCCTCAATTGCACCACCCAGTTCTCAGCCTGGATTTAGCCTTATATGGAGGATCTTCACAGATTTATCTAGTCTACTTTCCAAATAAAACGCTTTCTGTCATGATTTTTTAAAAATCTTTATGAGAAAACTGGGGAAGTCTACTATATAGTCCTCAGCAAAAGGGAAAAATCAAGCGATGTAAGTCTCTAACTATCGAAAGATTTGATCATATCAATGCCGGTAATCTTTAGACTCCTGTCACATTTATGAATAAGATGTTGCCTGCTTTAAAAAGTCAGCAATAAACAACCACATACCCCCAAAAATTTCTGTAACAAAAATAACCATGACTACAATCTCCTAAGCCATATTTTAAAGACACATGGTTCTAATCAAGGTATGTTTTCATAAGCCCCCAGTAATCCATAATGCTGACATTCCTGGAATAGATGGAACTGATCAAAATAAATCTTAAAGTACTTATTTTGGTTTGCATTTCCAAGGAAGGCAGTGCCAATGGGACAGGGGCTATGTTATTAAATAAACTGAATGGCTAAAATGACTCCAAGTATTATTGACATTTAGTAAGACTTTAAGGTGTGGTTTCCTTTCATGGATGTTCAAACTCTGGCTTTTCTGAAAGTTTTGCAGGAGGGTTTTTATACTATACAACGCAAGGGTGCCCTCTCATTGTCCAGTTTGCATGGATTAGATCCAGTTGAAACCTATTCATTCTCTTCAAAACACTTTTCAGTCTGTGTTTTCTCCTAATCCTGCTCCTCTACTCCACACATCTATCATCACTGACAGCTCCACCATCCTTCCTGCCATCTCCCAAGTATGCAACCTTAGTGTCACCTTTAACTCTTCCCTCTCCTCTGCTTCCTTGTTGACCAGTTCTTTTCCCCGCTACCCAGAATGCACAGATTCTCAGACAGACGCTTGAGCTGAAGAAGTATGTCATTTATTTGCTGGTTCAGTGAGTGATCAATTGACCAAAACAGGGCCCAGCACAGGGTTAAATGCAAATGCACACTCACATTTAGGTGCTTGCCTTACATACATTATACAATATATAATTAATAACTTTCTAACAAACACTTTTCTGCCTAACACTAAAATAAAGTTTGCTAACTCAGTTGTTTACCTGATCAGGTTCCTGGCTCAGCTTTTCACCTGGCTGTTCTCCCTCCCTGATGCACAAGAGGCATCTTTTCACATGTCCCAACACTTAAAATACACATTCTATATATCACATCCTACACTCCTCTATTCTGAATGCCTGGCCAAGTTCTGATCCTTTTTCCTTGTTAGTGTCACTGTAATTGGCCCCTTCCATCTACAAGTGCTCTCCTTGTTCACGCCTTGGCTCTCTCTTGTTTTGAGCACGTTAAACCTTCTCCTCTCCATCTACCCTGCTTCTCATCACTCCCGCTTCTGGAGTCTAACCACTGCTGCTGAAGTGATTTTACTCTCCCCACAGCTCAGCCCTGACTGCACCTCTCCAGTGGGTTCTTATCACTTACTGCATGATGTTCCAATTTCTTGTCATCACTTCCAAGTCTTTGCCTGTATCTCTGCCTTGATTTCCTCCTACTCTGTTTTTCTGAGAGTGGAGAAGAAGGCAGAGAGACCAGGAAGAAGAGAGAAATAGGAACAGCATAGGCAGCTTTTCCTTCCTATCATGCTGCAATCCTCCACTTGGAAGTCTCCAATTTCTCTCTCCTTCAAATCCCACCTTAAAACCTACTTTCTTCCAGGAATCCTTCCTACATTGTTCCCCTGACACCAATTTCTCCACTGCCTCCATGACTTGCTCTAGGTTGTGTCAGCTTTTCTCTGCCTAGGGCCCAGTCCTGCAAGATAAACTAGGAGGTGCTATTGCTCAACATCTCACAGGACCCGACCCTTAGTAAGTTCTACTTTAGATTTATTACTTTTTAGGCACTATGACATACATATAATAATAAAATGCTTTCAATAAATGTGTGAGGTATTTCACAGAAGATATAGTCTCTGCCCTAAATATCTTGAAGTCTAAATTTCATAAGTGGCATAATGAATGGGGGGAGTAACAACGGTAAAGAAGTGATGGAGTGAAGGTTACAGCCTGGTCATACAGTTATTCAGTTAAAGGTATGGTGGTTCTGGATTTCTTTTGGTTAATCATATCTAAAATAACACAGACAGACAAAGAGGTGAGTTTCCAGGAGGACTAAGGCTCTGATTCTGCCTAGTCCCATTGAAATCTGCTTAAGCAGCTTGCTGAATTGGGGTCGAACTGAATAGACAGGGCATTGGTATAATAGTCAAGAGCAGAGAGGACCATCTGCCATGATAATAGGGGAACTGGCTATAAGGACTACGCCTAAAAACTATTCAAGGCCTAGCAAAATATAAAAGATTGACCATATTGCATAGGGAACTTGAAACAGAGCAACGACTGAGCTAAAATGGTTGAGCAAGAACAAAACAGCGGATATGCTTACCCTCACGTCAACTGCCTGAGGCGAGCAACCACAGAACACTGGATGTGCTTAGGCAGACTTCTACAGGAGAGCAAAACCACATAAAAGTGTTTGACCACAGAGGTTTAGGCATAGCTAAACTGCAAAAAAAAAGTGTTCGTAAAAGTAAATAAATACTTAGGGCAGACAAGGGTTCAGTGGACTGTAGCCCGGCTCAAGAGGTGGGTGTCTACTCTTGAGTCTATCGGGAGGACACCAACCCTAAGAAGCTTGCGATCTCCAGATCCCAACAACCACCTGTCAAGGACGAGGGTTTTGAAGCAAGGATCCTGACCAGAGGCTGAGGCAGAGTCGGGCCATGAGTCTAGCATCCAGATAGTTCAGGAGTCTGTGGACTCAGGGAATCAGGATTTAATTGAGATCTGCAGATCATGTGTCCACTACGCAATCGCTAAACGCTTTCAGGATAGAAGAATAAAGATAAGTAATAGATAAGGTGCCATAAATAGTAATGTTTAAGTGTAAGTGTTAATTGTCTAATGGTTTGATTGTAAGAAGTATTGTCAATTGTCTCGTTCTTTGTAATCGTCAATAGAGCTATTCATTGATTCAACCTGGGGTGTTATTTCCCATCGGTCTCTGAATCCTCATAAAAGAATCCGGGTGTCCTTACTACCCATCCAATTCGGCCTTTCCCCTACTAAATTTTAATAGCAGCAAGTCAGCATATTGAGGTGAGGGGCTGCATGAAAAAAGGAACAGAGATGCTTGTGGAAGAAACAGACAAATGAGACATTACTGGTGAAGCTGATATGGTAAGAGTCTAGGTCAGAAAAGTCAGGAGGAACAGAGTTATGCACATTTAGCACACTTTAGGCACCGTAAATCTTGGCTCTTCACTTTTGGAAACCTCAGTTCAAATGTAGGTTAGGTTAGAAATGAACACAAATGTGGTGATCTCAACAGGCACTCACATCATAAATTAAATATTTGTGCAGTGCTATGATAACAAATTCCCAAGTAATTATATATTAGAATTGTAAAAACCTATACATGCATTTATCAAGATTAGTAGTGTTTGTATGGAATAGCAGAGATGTTGCCACTGCTTGGTGTATTGGAAGAATGGAAGTCTGCTCGGTTCCCACTCCACTGCCGTTGAAAGATCCATAACACCAGACAGAGCCACTTTTGTGAGCACTAAAATGCAATGCAATAAAAGAAAAATACAGAATGTAAATAACTGAGTAAGCAACTTGTGCCCATCTACATATTCATTTGATCAAAAGTATTTTAAGAAAGCACAACTAGAGATTTTAAGTGGTGGATTTTAAGCTCCCTTTTGTAGAAACATCTACAGTATACAGAGCAAATAGCAAAAAAGCAGGTTTCCCCTCATGTCTCCATTAAGGAAGCTTGGAATATTGTGGCTTCTTGTACAAATTGAAGCTTCTACAGCTACCCTATATGAAAACCCACCTGGTGTGTAATTGAGCCACAACATTTTCCTTAAAATGCCTGAACAAAGCAGCAAGCTGAAGGGAGAACACACCTGAGAAGTCACATTACAGGAAGAAGAAGAAATGGACAGTACTTTGACTTCCACTGACATAATTTTATTTTGGCTTGTGTCTAGAACTGGTGGGAGGGGGAAATCATGAGTGATTTATTCTAAAGGCTTAGCCCTTTTTTGTTCACAAATTATCCACAAACAGACTGGTGACATTTCCACCTTTCATTGCTGTTCTACAAATCTTTTGTGCAAATAAAATTTTAGTCTATGGTCTGGCCAAAAACTGTTCATTACAACTATTCCTCTAAGTGTTTTGTATTCATGATTCAGTACATTAGCAAAAGTGACTGATCACCTAAGTCACATGGTATTATTTGTATTCCATGCTGGGATGACCTAGCCTTTATCAAAGAAAGCCTGATTCACTCACCAGCATGTAGATTCTCTTGCAGAATAAGGGAATGAGCACAGAGTGACTATGGGTCCTACAGTCTAAAGATAGGTGCTTAAAGTCCCATAAGAAATTACTAAGGAGCATTTGAATGAATTATAAGTATGTTTTCAAATAATTACCCAGGGGATCATTTACACTATAACAAATATATGGCTTCATAACTTTGTGTATCTAGATCCCTTAAAACAATCTGTCCTTTATTTTTTCACAATGTTGCAATGGGTTTCGAATTGTGTGAGCTAATGCAAATTCACTGGCAGACAAAAAAGACACAAAGAAACAATAATTTAAGAACATCCTTTATGAGATAAAGGTTTTTAAATGGCTCCTTTCTGCAGCTGAATGGGGCTTTCAGAAACTGGAGTTAAGAGGATCACAATCACCCACATACTGGGATTGTGGCTGCCACCTTACCTATGGAGAGGCTATCCCCCTAGTCCATAATAAAGCAACACGATTGTAGAACTGAGACTGGAATCTTGGTCTCTGAGTTGCAAAAGCACAAGCCTCTGTCACTAAACTATGAACTACAGAAATGCTCCTATGTTCTCACAAGTCAAAATTTCAGAGCAGGGGGTTTTGTTTTGGTTTTTTGCTAAACAACCTGCATCTCAAGTGCTTGGATGGATTAATGTGGTAATCTTCATGCAAAATCAATTTTGCAAGCCATTGCTATAAAAGGACTAAGCCGAAAACACAAGCATGGGCCAATGTCTCACTTTGATGGGACTTATCCATGTGCTTTGCTGAATAGGAATGGACTTAAACACGTGTTTAAAGTGCTTAAGCACTTTGCTGAATCAGGGCCTAAAAAGAATGTTTACAATAGAAGTTAACTGCATCCTTAGCTATGGAACAATATAGAGCCTCTCCATAATACATATACACTTTATACATATGGGACTCTCATTTACCCATGTATTTTGTAAATTAGTCCAATGCCACATTATATCTTTGACTATTATACACTGGTACATGGGAAGGTGGTGTTTTCCAGAGCCATTTCCCCATCTAACACATACAGGAAAGAGGCATAATTTCTTTCTAGACAAATGATGCTCATCCTTCTGAAAAATTCCCCTCAGTATTTTTTTATTCCATTAGTACATAGACTCTATATATCAAAGCTAACAAAGAGCAGGTTTCTTCATGCAGAACTCTCACAACACAAAAGAATATACTTCTGTCTGATATGGAAAATGTTGTGCCTCACACTTTTTTATGATGGAAAAATAACATGCCATGACTCATCTTGTTCGGTAGCAAAGAAATATATGCATTAGTAGAGTGACACGTCTTTTATTCTTAATTGGGGAATCTCAAGTCATTTCCCTCATTTTCCTTTTGTTTAAAACTAAATTCATGCACTATATCCTGTATCTTTGTTGCATGCATTAGGGACTATTAAATTGACCTTCAGTATGATAATTACAGCTACTCACATTTTTTAATTCTGAAAGGAATAAATGTGTACTTTAACCTAACAAAATGACTTCTTTTTAAATTTTAAAGTTATGCAGCTTTTATCCAAATGAAACATGAAATCAAGTCGCTAAAGTGATTTTATATTATGTAAAGTATTTATCTAAACATACAGAGTAGAACTGGCAAAATTCCCTCTGACTTCTATAGGGGAAATCTTGTCTTCCATGATCTAACATTTTCAAAAGTAACTCATGATTTTGGGTGCTGCTCAATTTCACACACCTTAAAGAGGGCCGGGATTTTCAGAAATGGATGTTCAGCACTTTTTAAAAACTGGCCCTGCAAGGTATTTCAAATGGGGCATTCAAAAAAATGGAGGCATCCAAAATCACTCATCACTTTTGAAAATTTAGGCCAGAGGGCCAGAAATAATCTGTAATTTAAAATGCCACTCACCACATCAATGGGTGGGGGAACTTGATGGGGCAAGAAGTGAAAGGGAACAATCCCAGTAGCAAGGGAGGGAGACACTCGCCAAGAAACAATAGGTAGTTCCTCTCCCTGGGAATCTCTGGTATCCATTGGACATCTGGGCTGAGGATTGCTGATTGATCAGCATACCCCAGTTTTGAGGATTTACCAGTTCAGGGGCCATGGGGCGCCTCTTTCAGCTCTGTTCCAGCAGCCAACCCTATTAGGAATGGGAACCCAGCTTGACAGACACTGCGGGTCTAACCAATCAGCTGTTCAGAGATCAGGAAGAAATGTTTTCTCCCATGGGCCAATAGGCAGAGGACCAAGAAGTATTTTTGCCTTCCTTTCAGCACCTTCAAGTCACAGAGGCTGGAGTTGGAATGGGTTTAGTTCCTTACTGAGATACTGATGTGGTGGTGTTTATTCATCACAATTTGCAGACAGTTTCCAGTGCAATTAAGAGAACAAAATGAACAGTTCCCATGGGTAGAAGACCTGGGATTTGCTGTTGGACCTTTGGGCTCATGCGATAGGGTGGTATGTTGTATCTTTTGTGGGCTGAGGTCCCCACCCTGCTTCACCCTCTGTCCTCCTCACTGGACAGAAGGTACTAGGACTCAGAGATCTGAGTCCTGGTAGGTTAGGCTAAAGAAAGCCTACCTCATGTTACGGGTCACATGGTAAGGAGTGCTGTGGAACCAATTAAATGCCTCGTATAGGAGAGAATGGGCAGGTAGCACCATCCCCCGGTGTTCAAGTTTAATAAAAGTTGTGGCCTGCCTCTTAATTCCATGCATCTGTCCAGACTGTCCTCATTTTGCCGCTGTGTCCTCATCAAAAGGTGGTTTCAGCATAGCAGTAGTGAGTGAGTAATTGGAAATGTGGTTTGAGAAGAAAAGCTAATTATATGACTTTTGTGGTTAAACACAGTTCAATTACTATTGCTAAATAGTATATGCTATAAACAAAAAAAGCCATCATCTCATTCCATTGATATGCATTTCATTAGGCCAAAAAATAAATGAAAATATTGATTAGATAATTCAAAGGAAAAAGCGAGCACTGAAAAAGGAAAAACATAAAAATCTCTTGCTGAAACTTCATAGCTCATCACACTCTCCATTTTTCAAGTGCAACCTATAAGCTAAAATGTCCAGACAAGTTTTAGCCCATGTCTCAACCATGTTGTTTGATTTATGAATCCAAGCATTTCTCAACATATTTTTCAAGTTTTCTGTCATATACTCCTGTAGGAATGATCCTTCCAAGTGATTTATCTTTGTACTGAGTACAGTTCTGATCTATTCTGCATATCTACTTTGGAGCTCCGTCAAGAATAATCAGCTGCCTCAAGGCAGCGTCTCAAGGACCCATTTTTCCTCTTGTTTTCAGAATGGTCTAATTTGGGTAGACAAACCACAGAAGCACACAAGACAGATAAGACTGGAAGTTTGTGAAAACATTTAAAAACTGTTTAAGCCTGCTAATCCCCACAGTACTGCCCATAAGTAAAGGGGGAAATTATTTTGATAACTCAGTAGTAATTGTTCTAGGAAATCCAAGAATTTGAGAAATGGAAAACCTGTATCCTTATTAATAGGTGGTACTTAGTTAATTAGGGCACATAGCACTTCCTTGTGAATCTTCAGTGTGATTAACTAAAGGACTGATAGCTGAAGGATTGGGATATAATATTACAATTTACATCCTACACAAACTGCACAAATATTACCTCCAAGTCTGAGGGGGAGGTAAGCATGACTGGATACATTTTACAGATTGGGCAACTGATACACAAAAAGGTTAAGTGACTTATCCAAGTTCACACAGCATGTCAAAATCTTATCCAAGATTGTAGCTCAGGATTCCTAGTTCTTTTTCATGTGTTTAGCGCACTAGCCCACATGCTGAGCATTTCTTGGAAAATCAAGACGAGTGCAGCAAGGTCTTGGGTAGCTGCATATGTTTACTAAGCTATCAGAAACCCTGTAGCTTGTATTTTTGTGGCCAAGGACTAAGCTTAAAGCTGTATAATAATTTAGTGGAGAAGTAATGGTCCCATTCAAAAGAAGATATAAATTTCATAACACTTATTACATTGGTGATGATCCATATATCTGTGATCGCTAGCTGTACTGGGAAAACTCTCACTTTGAATTTACAAGTCTAAGAATGTGACCTCCTAATGATCTGGGTTTTCTGATGTGCCCAAGCAACACAGATGCTGGACAACTTACTTTGGCCAGAATGAGACTGGGGGTGGAAAAGTACAGAAGAATTAACACAGCATTAGTTGCCACTGAGCTAGCGTTGCTTACTTATGTCTACACAGCACAGCGTCTTCATGACGCTAAGTTGATGGGAGAGCATCTCCCAGCAACGTTACCTTCCGCCTTCCAGGGAAGTGGACTAATTCAGTTGATGGGAGACCTGCTCATTCGAAGCCGCTACGTTGATGTCTGCCTCCATGGCAGTGTAGAAATGCCCTGTGTTAGCTCTGACTACTAGTCTTTTCTGTAGTCACCAGTGCTGTGAGCATTACGTACACGTCGCTTCCGCTGTTTTCTGAGAGTTCTGGGCTCAGAGGGCTTCCATGATCAGGCCCACAAAATATTGGGACCTTAGTCAACTCATATGGCTGCAATTCTTGAAACTGCACAAGTCTAATAGGCAGAGCCATGTTTTCTGGAAGATTATATTAGAGGGCTAGATCCTCAATGTAGTCCCATTGATTTCAAATGTAACTGTACTATTTTACACCAGCTGAGGATTCTGGCCATAAGTCTTCCAGTTTTTTCCTTCAAAGACAGGATAATAAATATATTGGGTATAGCGTAATCTGTAGCAAATAGAGTAAATGTGCTTTTTTTTAAAAAAAAAAAAACTATCTTCCTGAAAGAAGAAAGGAAATAAGGTGTCTAATATGGCTAGTCAAATCTCTGAATTTCTGTTTCACAGGAAAGATTGACATTTCAAAATTGGTTTTATATTTCTTTTTTATTTTTGAAGTTTCCTACAAAATGGAAATTCTGGGGGGAGGACATTCTTTTTGGGAAAAAATTGAAATTTAATTTCAGAACAAAATTTGTTTCAAAATGTTTTCTTTTTTATATTTTATTACTTTTTACATCATTTCATTACGTCAGTAGCAGCAGGACGTAAGATGACATGTTATATTATGTCAAGTCATAATAGTCAAAATATTCTTTTTTTTTTAAAGAAGCATTAAGAGTGGTTTCTGTGTAGTGCATATTGAAACGTCATATCTTGCAAAAATTAAATAGTTTAACACTGAGAACACAAACACGAAGCACTTTGATTTAGAAAAAAAAATAAAATATTTCAATCTGCACTACACAGAAACTGCTGTTAATACTTTCTTTAAAAAATAGAATGTTTTGCCTCCTATATTATGTAATAATCAGACACCCATCAAAATATATTATAACAGCATGTCTTATGCAGTATGTCATATACTGACAAGTCATGAAATAATGTTAAAATATAAAACTGAAAACATTTCAGAATGAAATTCTGAAACAATTTTTTCTTCAAAATGTAATTTCCCAAAATGAGAAATTGCGTTTTAAGAATAAAATTTATACGCAGGAAGTTTCATCCAAATCCCTATTGACGTCAACTTACTTGAAACAGCATTTTCCAGTAGAAACCGTTCCATGGAAGTTTTCTGACCAGCTCCAGTATGCAGAGAAAAGCCAGGACTCCGATACATTTTTAAAGTATAGTCACATTGGATAAGATGTAGAATGGAACCTGGCCTTTAAGTACTACCACCCTAATACAGAAAATAAGACAACAATTGACTTTTCCCTGTTCCTAATTTCTTCTATAGCATTCTTAAGCTTGAACTAAAGTAGGAAATTTATTGTATGTTTGATAGACCTTAACTACCATAGAAAAAGCTACACATTTTTGAAACACCGGAATTATTTATTTGTACCTCAGACATGGGCACCGAATTTTGAGTAATGTATGCAATATGTATGCTGTAACAAGATATACAGATTCACAATCTGGATATAGCTCAATACATGGGCGAGTGAATGCAGAATAGGGGGCTAAATTAATTATTAGGGAAAGAGGTAATTTAATGGGGGTAACTGTGATACGCATGCACCTCCTAGACCAGAGGTGGGAGTTTTGATATTGGCTTCAGTTTGGATCCTGTATGGATTGTTTTACACATTTTACTTTGGTATTAAGTCTGTGTTAAAACTATGGGTGAGATTTTTCAAAAATGCCTAAAGTCTTAAGCAGCACAAATCCCATTGTGGCAGGGATGGAGGGTGCAGGGTTGGAGGGATCACTAGGACACATGCTTCTAAGTCCCTTAAGAATTTGAGAGGGAGGAAAGGAAAATAAATCACCTCTTAGACTCTGTATGACATTTCTGAAGTGGACTTCACCTCTTTATAAATTCATAAAATTCTGTGCTGATGTTTGGTTCCATTTTAATTTATCTGCAGCTCTTTTGTACTTTTGACTGCTGCAATCTTTCTCCGTGAACTCAGATTTGCTTGAGAATGCTCCTGTCAATGTGTGGGTGTTAAATATGAAGAATCATGATTGCACTCTAGCCCTTTAAGCTCAGATATCTGGTATAAAAAACAAAAAGAGTAATTGTTTGTCTTACCACTGTGCACTGCAGAGGATCTGGCTCTCACAGACCCACTATTGAACAGTTTTCACTCAGACTGGGTGGGTGGGCCTCTCTTCATAAGTAAGTATGTGTCTGTATTAAATCACAGAGAGGACAGTTAACAGCCAGGAAGGTTCATAGTACCATTACATGATCATAAAAGGCATTTTAAAGGGACTTTCTCTTATGTTTCTCTTATTCTCTTTTCACACCACCTTAAATATGCAAACATCCACTGAAAGAGTAATTTTCAACCTCCACAAGCTCTTAGCAATGCTTTATTGCCACCTGAAGATAGCATGGATGCCAGTGCAATTAAGCTGTAACTAATAATAAAATATAAAAAAACCATTTCTGTTCTGATGCAGGGAAGCAGTAGCCATCCCAAAACTCATCCCAAAAATGAAATGTTTATGAAACTGCAAGAAACTTTTATTACAAAACCCTCAAATCACACAAGGGCTCAATCCTGGAAGCTGTGAGCAATCTGCCCCAATCCAGCAAAGCACATACATAATGTTGAGCAAGTGAACAATTTCATTGATTTCAGGGTGCTAACACATAGACCAGAAGCTCTAAATTATGCTAAAGAAGTGTTAATCAAGATTCCCATGAAGCTTTGTAAACTTAAGGTAAGAGAGAGTAAAAAATGTTAGCAAGTTAGATTTTTCATTCTATAAGTGATGTTAAAAAACCAATCTAAAGGCCATGCAGACTTATTTTTGCATCTGCTTAAACGTATATGCTTGTAATCAGCTCAAACTACTTGAATAACAAGTTATAAGACTATGAATCAAAACCAGAAACATGGACTAATTCTTGCAAATGCATAAAATGTTCCAACTTCAAAAAGAAAAATAAGTGATTAAGTGTTACTGTCTCCACCGGCCAAAACCATTGTGACTTTCTGTATGCAGGTAGTTTGGGATGTATTAAATGTAGCTGTCCACACAATTAACTGCATGGTAGACATTTGATAGTTATTGACAGGAATACATTATTCAGTTAGTTGCAAACTGCAGTATAAAATAAAAGGGGGGGAAGGGCTACAAAACACCTGTAGATGGTGAACTCTCTCAGTCCAGTATGAGTGGATAGCCCCGTGATCCTAGAGGTTGGTAAGTAATGACCTCTCTAACATGCTGTCTTTTCTTTGGTCAGGGCAGCCTGACTAACAAACTTGGTTGCACTTACTAGCTAACGTCTCACTAATCAATATTTTAACAGAACCCATTATTTACAAGTGGAACTATTACTAAGCACCTTTCTAATTTTAAGCGTAAGTGCTTCACTGGATGGGGACCAGAGTGCTGGGCACCACGCAGGCTTCAGCCCAAGATGCACTTTGCTTGCGTTACAAACATGAAGCTCTGAAGTGTTATCAAACCGATGAAAGAACTTGCAAGCAAACAAAAGACAATTCATGGTTTGGGGCAAAACTTGACTGTTTTGATCGGTTTTTGTTTTGAGTGAAGTGACTGGAGGAAACCCAAGAACTCAAAGTAAAAACTCAGTAAGTGGGAACCCACAGAGAATGAAGCTAGCAGAGTTCTAGCGAAACAAAAAGTGCAAAATTCCACTTGGAGCTAATAATTACCGCCCTCCAAAAAAAAGATATTAAACTTGGGATTAAAGTTGCTCAGATTCATTGGCTATTGATGCAAACATTCAAAATCAAGGAAGCCACCAATTAAAGCAACTTTAATTCCCGAACCAAACACAGTTCACATCCCTTACCACCCGAACATCATAATATGCAAAAATGTGCACAAACTCCTCAGCTCCACAACAAATGCTTTTTCCAGATCCAACATGAACCAAACACAATACGTACGTCTAATTCTTCACACCCCTTAGCACTAACAGAGTATCCCAGAGTCAAAAAGCAGCCTAAGGGAGCTCTGAAAGAGTATGGGGTGGTGCCTGGGAGCCATGGCATAAATAGGTTGGAGAACAGGGCATCCCCAGTCTGCCTCTCTGCTTCCCCAGGGTCTCAGCGAGCTGGGGGTGTATGTGAGGAACAGAACTGGGAAGCCAAGGTGGCAGGCTAGGCTGTATGGCCAGAAAGGCAGTGTAAGAGAATGGAAGCTGTCTGCAGAAAAACGAAGGTTTCATTTGGCCTCCACTGTGAAACCGTGTTATAAAGGAAGAAATGTAATGGTCACGATTTTCAGAAATGACTAGTGATTACAGATGCCCAGCTTGAGGCCTGGTTTTCAGAGCACATGTGCTCCCTTTGTAATTACATCAATGGAAACAGAAATTTAAGAATCTTCAAATATCTGTTTCCTGTGTCCTGCCCTGTGCTGAACATCAGGAGCTACAACTCATGTTTCACTTCTGCATGACATGACCATATTTAGGACCTGACCTTGCATGATGCTGTGACCCGTCTGTGCCCAGGGTAGCCCACTGATAATGCCAGGGTCAGGGCAGGCTGTAAAAGGAGAGCAGATTCTCCCAGCACTGGTGGGTCACACTGAAGTCAGACTTCCCAATCAGCCACAAACAGTGCTTCTGATTCCCCCCACACTGGTTATCAAGAAGCCACTGTGCAAATACACACAGTCCCCTTTACTGCATTTCAGTCTTTGGCTCCCAAACTGCCACTAGGTCCAGTAAAGAGACCGGTTATTTAAACCCTGTGCTCTTTACTCAAAAGATTCCCTCTGATCCCAAAGGGCCAGCCACAGTACCAGTTCACTGTAAGTTTGGATCTGACCCAAAATACCACGCTGCCAGCCAATCCTTTAGTAACTAAAACTAAAGGTTTATTAATAAAAGAAAAACAAACAATGAGAGAAGTGTTAAAGGCTTAAAGCAATCAAAAACATACAAATGATTTAAAAGTCCATATATGTCAGGTTTTTAGAAGAATTGTGGAGTTGCAGGCTCGTATAGTTCCTCTGGTATACATCCAGTACCTGGATGGGTCTAAGTCCTTCAGTTCAGTTGCAAAGTGTGTTGATCCAGAAGCATGTCTGCAGCTGGACAGGAACAAAGACAAAATGGTTTCTGTGGTTTGATCTTATATACCCTCTGTCACTGGCCATGTGGCTTGTGGAACTTTACAGGAACTCAAATGGAGTCCATAGTCACATGGGCCAATCCTGGTAACTCTTCAGGTATGCTGTTAGTTCCTTCCTGGGGCTTTTGCTTCTGTAAAGGTCTTGATGGGCCATTAAGTGGGCTATTGTCCTGCCGCCTTCTCTGTCTGGGGTGTGTCTTATACAAAATAATTTGAAATACAGGTGTATCAAAGATCTCATAACTTTTCTCACACATATCACTCATGAACATCTTATTCAGCACATCATAACTTTTCTAACAGTACTTGACATGGCATGTCTTACATGAATCATTATGATTTTGACATATTAATGTCAAATAACACAAATCCCCCTCCTCCCCCAGTCCAGTCCACATGACAGATGCTCTGCACTCTCAGCTCTCCGTGGAGTCGATGGGTGGGACAGACACTCAGCACCTCACAGTAGGTTCTCAGCATACCGTAGGATCAGAACCTTAAGGCCTAGGGGTGGGTGTTGTTAAGTGCATTTCCTCATGCACATTATATTCCATTTCAATTTCAATAAGTCCTCAAGTTATAAGGGGGGGAAAGTGGGGAAACGTTGCCAAACACACAGCGTACAGTGTACCACCTTGTTACCTGGAAATGAATCTGAAGTAGAGTGCTGCTATGTTTGCAGTATGCTTTTTCTGGTGTGGATGAACTCCTGAATTGCTTTTATGAATCCAGTGTAACGGTTTGAAACCCTAAAATGCCCCCTCTTGGAAGGAGGATAGAAATATTAAACAATGCTTGCTTCTTTAGGCACAGTCATTATATATAGCCCATCCAGAATATTTTAAAGGAATTCACTGACTGCTGTATCATTTTATACTGTTGCATTATTAATTTTGGTTTGATCACTCCATTTTTTATTTTCATTGCTACAGCAAGTTTGCTGTTCCTTGTGATAACTAGCAGAACATGGGAGAATTAGGGACTTTGTACTTTATATTGTTGTATGCAGTGTAGTTGTAACTGTGGTGGTCCCAGGATATTAGCAACACAAGGTAAGTGAGGTAATATCTTTTATTGGACCATCTCTCTCACCAACAGAAGTCAGTCCACTAAAAGATATTACTTCAACCATCTGGTCTCTTTGTACTTGACACACATACACACACTGTATTTTACTTGTACAGAAAACTGTCCTGTCTCAGAGATAAAAGTGAAGATGATGGTTAAGGATACACGGACGCAATATATCTACCACTGGAGAGCAGCAATCAGCAGAAAACCACCACATATGGTGCGTACGCATGTGAAAATGCCTGAGCCAATTAGCTGTATTTAGATACAACATTTTTGCAAAATTGCTTCCAAACAGACAATGCTTCTTACGAGACAAAAGCTGACTCCATCATGACAAATGCTAGAAATAGATACTAACGTGACAAAGCTCCAGAGTCCCTGAAAATGAAAGTGAGTTCTCTGAAGGAAAATAAAGAGCTAGAGAGGTTCATTTCCCCTAGGAAATGTTTCCCCTAGGCTGAAGAGAGAAGACTAGGAGACAAACTTGCCCTGCCACATGTTTGCAGCTCTAATGTTGACAAGCAGGTGCTGCATACATTAGTGCACACAAATCATTGGTCCCGCATCCAAAGTGGTTATCAGGCCAAGGATAGGAAGCAACCCAATTTCAGTTACAGCATTTTCCAATATATGTTTCAGCTACAAAGGAACAGCTGGGGCCTGAAGCATTGAAGACAGCTGCCTTGTTACCATCCAAAATAGGTTTAAATTAAGAACAATCTGAGAAGCTCCACTGATTCTGCCATGGATTTATATTATAGATTATCCAGTGTGACTTGTTTCTGGAAAAGTCACAAAGGAGTAAGGTTATAAAGAAGGTGGGAGACACATCCATTAGATAAATACACCTCCAGTATGATTAAAACATGGCTTAACAAAATTACAGCTAGATTTAAAACCTACAGATCTAAAACATTGTTTTGTTGCTTAAAATCCAAAAGAGCCTTGCAAAGCGTGTTTAATGGTAGGTAGTGCAATGCTTTTCAAGGACAAGTCTCGGCTATCATTTTCATCTTACAGCTTGTCAAGACTGCTTGTTCTGAGGGTTGTAATGACTGCCTATGAAATCCATTTAAAAGCATTCAGCACTAACATTTATTGCTTTCCAGTGGCAGGATACCCACCCTACTGCTGTCAGGAAAAGAATTTTTCACATTTAGGTTTTGAATTTCAAGACAGTAGTTTAGTAACATCATTCACGTGCAGATGCATAATCCATAACAGATTGAATCAAATCAGCCAGTGTCTTTGTGATTTAGTGGCCAAGAAAAACTATAGCTGCTAAGGAGAACACCAGTAATCAATGTAATTTTAACACAGTCAGCAGAAATCTCATTGGGGAAAAAACAATCAAACCTATTATGTTACTGCTGAAAAAAAGAAGACCATCAGCATCAAACAACTGTATTTAAACACTCTACTGGAACTTTGGCATAGGGCTTTTCATTTCATATATTCAGCAAACTTTGGTCCAAATCTAAACCTAACCACTACCACTCTGATTTTACATACATAAGGTCCCCATTTTTAATCCTATGTGCAGAAGTAACAATGTTTAGCAAGTAAGTGATGGTTTTTAGAACCTTTTTCAAAGTTTCTTTTGTAGGAAAATATGGGTTTAATCTCAATGCAAATATACTGTATTATACACAGGCCAGCTCAGAACCATACATTTTTCTGAAAATGATTAATGACCTGAAGAATATAGAAAGACTATTATTCTAAACTGGGATCTTGGCTCAAGTTTGATTGGCAAAGCTAACTGATGCTATAATAAATAAATTTATGATATAATTACTGTCATGCTGGATGGTATTGGATATTGGTATCTTCCAGCAATCCATCTTTAATCTATGGGCAATTATAGACCTTGACGAAGCTGTTGGGCATGCTAGACACCTTTCATTCTGGCTAAATGGCATATGCAATTAAGTTCCTTTAAAGAGTAAGATAGTTGAAATAATAGAAGCCAGCACCCAAACCACAGAAGACATGAAAGGCCTGAGCAAGAACTGACTCAAAGAATAAGAGTTGTTCCCTGGGAACTGATTCCAAATGCAGGATCTGGAGCATTAATTGGATTGAAGGTGTGTCTGTATAAGCGAGCAAAGCCAACAAAACACAGGTAGTATGTCCCTGAGAAGAAGCCAAGAGAAGAGAGATTTTTGGGCTAAGTACTGATTTGAAAGGCAGGCTTAGAACTGTGATCCAGGAAACAGCCACCTGTTTATTTCTGTGTTCAGAGAAGATGATGTTGTGTACGTTCTTTATAAACAGGATTGGGTCAAAAAAATACCTAATCATACCAGTGTCTCCTCTTAATGGAAACAACCCTTCAGGACCTCAAGAACTGGCTAGCCACTTGGGACAAAGAGGGCATGAATAAGATATTATATCTTATTATTTCTAAAATAACTGAATTTTATAGATCAATTAAATTAGTGCTTGTGAAGTGTGTCCGCTGTTGGAGGCCTAGCCTGGCCTGAGTTGCTTGACCACTCTTTGAGGCCTAAAGCTTCAGCAGCCTGACTGCTTTTTACATTTGTCAGAGACCAATAGATTGCTGGCTAACCTCGTGGGGTCTCAGTTTCTGCACACCACCGTAAATAATAATTTATGTGGCTTTGGCACAACACGGCACCTAGCTTGTTAGTTTGCAGCTGCACATAGATAAACAAGGACAAGAGTCTATACATTTTATGTTAAGGGGTGCGCTTTCCCAGCGTTTGGGGGGGATTTTTCCCACTGCCTCTCCCACTGGCAGATGTTGTTTATCATGGTGAGACTATGAATATTAGTTATTACTAACAATGAAGGATAGAGAAAGCAAAGGACATGAAAACAACACCTAAGATAAGTAAATGAATGGATGTTGTGTAAAAAAGGGTATAAAAAAGCCACCACCCAGACAAAAGAGCACACTGCATCGCCACCCTATTCCACAGGAGATGCTGCTGGCCTGAAGACAGCCGTTCCTGTATACAGTCTCTGGAGTGAACACGTAACTTCTTGGGGCTGGTAAGCATGGATATGTCCTCAAGTTTCGGCTTTGTATTCAACTAACTATATCTAAGAAATCCTTGCGCATTAAACTTTATTGAGCTTACAGACCACTCAGTCGATCCAGATAAGTCGATCTGATAGCAGTCACTTTGCCACCGTCAGAGATATACACATCTCTTCTTTCCTTTATGCTATGGAGAAGCAAGCAGAGCACATCTTTAAATCCTTTGACTTTACTAAAGACAGTCACAAAGATGACAGTGAAAGAGTTCTGGCTATGTTTGATGTACACGATATACCTCAGAGAAATGTCGTTTATGAACGAGCATGTTTCCATCAGGAAACTCAAGAACCAGGGGAAAACGTGGAATGTTTTATAAGAGCTTGGCATATATTGTTTTAAAACCGTGATTCTGGAAACTCAAAACATGAAAATATTAGACACAGGCTAGTTTTTGGGTTAACAGATAAAATCATTTCAAAGCAGCAACAATTGAGAGATTTAATCCTAGCCACAGCTATATAGATAGCAAAGCGGTCAGAATTAGCCAAACAAAAGAACAAAAGGCAGGAGCCACTTGAAAACTTGAAACTAGCTTAGGAACCATAAAGAGATATTTGAGTGATAGAAATCATCATCATAAAACCCTTGAAACAAGGAGAGAGAATTCCAGGATAAGAGGGACAAAGTTCAGTCTACATGCACAAGGTGTGGAAAAAGTCATACCTCAAGAGGTTGGCGCATGTCCAGCCAGACACGCGTAGTGTAACACATGCATGAAATGTGGACATTGTGTAGTTGTCTGCTGCAGCAAAGCAGTTAGGGAGTTCGATCATATTACAGACAATCGAGAGCCGTTGTTTCTGGGATCTATCACTTGTGATGACACAGAACTTGCCTGGAGAGTGAAATTGAATATTTATGGCAAGGCTGTTGACTTTAAAATTGACTCAGGAACTGATGTCACAGTCATCTCAGAAGGGACTTACAATCACCTTCAACCCCTCCCAAAACTGAAGTCACCTAACATGGCTCTGATTAGCCCTTTGGCCTGAGCTGTATAGGCCAGTTTACCACAGGGACAAATTACATAGACAAAAGCTGTGCATTCAGAGTGCATGTGATCAAAGGATCAAAGACCAACAACATTTCAGCTGCAGCCACGATGGGCCTAGGTGAGATAGGAGGAAGAACTTGATGGAGAATTTGATATGGGACTTTTGAAAGGAGATCCAGTACAAATCAACTTGAGAGACAATGCTGGATCATGCAGTGTACAAACACCTCTACCAGAGAGATCTTGGAGGAGACTAGCTTCCGATTTATTCAGATTCAGAGGGCATCATGAACTGTTCATTGTGGACTATTTTTCCAGGTACCTAGAAATAATGTACTTGCAATGTTATCAGGAAACCTAAAGTACACTTTTTCTCATGTCAGTATTCCAGTACAACAATTCACTGCAACAGAATTTAAGTCATTCTAATGAAATATGATTTTGATCATATTACTAGCAGCCCAAATTACCCACAAGCAAAAGGAGAGACTGAGAGAGCAGCACATAAATATCATAACATAACATATCATAACATAAATATGGCAGACAGCCATAAATATCCTACAGGAGAAAGACCCATTTCTTGCTCTTCTGCGTTACAGAACAACACGAATAGCAGCTGCTGGGTATTGCCCAGCACAGCTCCTAATGGGAAGACAACTAAAATAATACTGTTCTATCTCCAAAGTGGCCAGACATGAAAAAAGTAACAAAAATCA
The DNA here is from genome assembly GCA_007922155.1 of Mesoclemmys tuberculata. Taxonomy (NCBI): domain Eukaryota; kingdom Metazoa; phylum Chordata; order Testudines; family Chelidae; genus Mesoclemmys; species Mesoclemmys tuberculata. Next base: position 31,173,828 of record ML675629.1, on the reverse strand, counting down.
GATAAAAATTCAGAAAGAGTCTATGAACACTTGTACAACAGACAACACTCAGAGAACTGCCAGGTCTATAACCTGGTGACCATATTCATGTCAAATTGGATGGAGAAAAAAGATGAACAACTAAAAGATGAACAACTCCAGCTGTCGTAAAGAAACGAACAATCAACAGCACACACCTACAGCTGGGAGATGCAGAACAAAGCAGCAACTCAAGGATTCCAAATCAACCACAGACAGTCGTTCCAACTAATGGACAGCTAGAGGACCAAGTTGTTGCGCATTTGTGTAATTCGGTTTCTTAAGAGGATTCAGAGACACTCAACAGACTGATACAGTCCGTGTAAATACTGAAAATGGTAAGAATGTAGAACTTAAAGGGGGAGATGTAACGGAACGCTAAACTGTACTATACTGTTCAGCCACTAGATAGCACTGTGTGTAAAATACAGTATTTAAAAACGAACCTCAGTCACATCTGGAATAGCATTAAAGGATCTTATGATGAACATATCTGGTATGGATAAGCAAGTGCTGTGCCAGTCCTTATCTGGTACAGAAGAACTTGACAAAGAGAGCTGACCCTTACTGGCTGCTTCCCCTGGAGTTCCTCTCACGGTCTACCCCTCACTGAGTTCCCTGCTCTTTGCCCCTATTAGTGGGCCCTGCAGAACTTTGCATTGCTCTTTTAGCTGAGCACAGCCTCCCAGGGCTTTCTTCCTGGAGACCCTTTTGTCTAGCAGGTTCTCATTATCTCCCCTCCCACAGGACTTAGACAGCACCTCCCAGAGAACTCCCATCTTCTCATAGACCCTACACCCAGGGCCTCCCAAAGGAACCTAACCTGCTTCCTGTAGCTCCTTCCCTAATTGAGTTTTCTCAGAACATTTTTTCCATGAGGCCCAGGTGCTCATCAGGTTAATACCTGACCCTGTTAGTCTTGCCTCTCCAGGCTGGGAAGCAGCAAGTTATGTCAGTGGTGGGACTGGCCACTATTGGCCCTTAAAGAGGCCAGCCATCCTGTGACAGTTTCATTTTGAAAATGTCAAACCTTTTGATTTTATGCTGGGGGTATTTTTGCCTGAAAAAATTTGGTGAAAATGACACAAGTTCACAAAATGCCTGGATGTAGTCAAATCTGAATTTTTGCACCCCCTCCCCACCCCCCAAAAAAAATTTCAGCAAAAATCGTTACCCAGATTTAGTTGTGAGTGGCTTGCTTTGAGTATTTGCTGTTCAATATTCATAGAGCATGAATTCCTGGTCACTTAAAGCAAATGATAGTGCTTCTGCTCACTAGGTAGATGGCAAACCTGTTTGAACTGAAGACCAAAGAGTAGCAAGTACTCATCTGTATTCAAATAACCCACCTCATTTGCCTGCAAAAATGAATATTTCTAGAGAGACTCCAATCCCTGAATGTTCTTGTGAACAAAAATACCACACCAGCTTATGTAAAGTATTTAGTGAACAATCAAAGGGCACAAACAGGATCCAGTTCCACAGCTATTTGGAGTTTGTTCACAAACACTGGTATTTACAATATTCTACCAGCTCTGATTGACTGTAAATACTCTCAACAGCAGCAGAAGGGGCGCAGAAAGTTACTATTGCAACAAATTGCTTCTTTAAATGTTCTCTTTTCCTCTTCTTTCACTCAAAATATTGGGCAACACAAAAATCCCATGGTGCACTTGTCAGTCTTTCCAGCTAACTGTCATAATAAGGAACATTAATCCTAATTTCAGGTATGAATCGCTACAAGCTCTCTCACCTTATTGCACAAAGTTTCATTTCCACCATTATAGCAATGTCAGAGAAGGTGAAATAAATGCATTCTGTCTTGGGATTCCTTTGCTTCCTAAACCCACTTAGAAGCTGACAAAAATGGAAGTTCAGTATTAATACAAAGAGGCCCTGTGTTCTGAAATGAGTATGAAACGTGCAGTACTCTGCATCACAAAATACCCCATCACTATCCATCCTGCAAGCATTAACTGTACATCAAAGACTCCCATAAAGAACTCCGGATACCTGTATGAAATATTTTTCTTACAAACATACATGAGAGCCCGCCTCACCAGTCCTTACTCAGGAAAGGTTCCCACTGACTGCACTATGAGGTGTGGCTTTCTTTCCCTCTTTCTGTATCTTTATTCTCTTCTCTCCTACCTCTTGACTCTGCCATTTTCCCCTCCTCCTCCATCTCCTTTTACTTGGGAAGGTAACAGCTCCTGTGTTATCATTCTTTATGATCTTTCCTCTTCTTGTCTTCCCCATGTTCCATTGTCCAAACTCATTTTTCTCACTTTCCCATCCTGCCCCTATTTCCTCCCGATGGCCATTAAAAATTCCTTATTCTTCCTTCCAACCACATTTCATTTTTTCCCCCTCTTCCCCTACCTCAGCCCCAAACTATCTTCCATTTCAGCTAATCCCAGGAATAATAACTTAACAGCAGTTTTTTCCTGAAACCCTTATATGGATGGACCAACTACTTCCCCTCTCCTTATGTAGTCTGCCTACTCAGCTCTGCTCAGCTCTTGTCCCCACCAGCCAGGCTTCATGATGTGAATCTGTTCTTCCTGGACTGGCCACAGGCTTCTCCTATTGCACCCACTTGTTTGGATTTCACTGGTTGCCTCCCCTTTGCTGCCTAGGCCCATCTGCCAACAACATCCCTGTTAGCAAGCATGCTCAACAGATGGATATAAACTGGCCAGGAGTAAATTCCGGCTGGAAATTAGAAGGTTTATAAGCACCAGAGGGGTGAGGTTCTTGAGCAGCCTCCCAATAAGAGTTTGGGGGGGACAGGACCACTTAGTTAGTTTTAAGAAAGAGTTGGACAAATGTATGAGTGCAGTTGTATGCCGGGGTAGCTTCTGATGGTAAGGGGACAGGGCTCACCATCCCTGGGCTCTCTTCTGGTTTATGTCTTATGTTCCTAAGGCTCATCATTCAGGGTTTTAGTCAGGCTCTTGCAGGGGGTCAGGAAGGGATTTTCCCCAAAATGTATTCTGGGAGGTAGTGTTATTTTTTAAATATCCTTCCTCTGAAGCAGTAGAGATGGCCATAGCTGGAAATGGGACACATGGGGCGGAGTGGGCCAGGGCTCTGAGGTGCTACTGAGCAGTCTCTCTTTCAGGTACTTGACTGAGCTGGTTCTCTCTCACATACTCAGGGTCTAATTGATGGCCAAACGTGGTGTCAGGAGGGAATTTTCCTCTAGGTCAGATTGGCAGTGACCTTGCTGGAACCAGGGTGGTGAGGGGGGAAATCGCCTTCCTTTTCGTGTGGGTGAAGGTCATATGCCAGGATTATCTGGGTATCTTTCATGTAATCATTTCTCTGCCATCGCAGAGACTTTGAGCACTGGTGCATCTTGGTCCCGCCTATCCTCTGCCTGTGGCATATAGCCATCTGGTCCCTTGTGGGCAGTAATACCATCATCTAATTTTGGTTGTTGGGTTTAGCGAGCATGTGCATGAATGGTCATGGTGGCCTGCGACAAACAGAACGTTAGCGTAGATGACCTGGTGGTCCCTTCCAGCCTTAAATTCTATGAACCGTCACATACAGTAGCTGAAAGAGCTTGACTAAATAACTGGATTGCCTTGGGTATGATGTTCACACCCTCATTTTTAGTAACATTTCCCATATTTTCTCAGATGTTATCCTAAGGACAATAATTGGCTGCACTGAGGGAAAGCCACTTATTTTCCTCCTCTCTCCATTTTGTAACCCAGCTCATTTTACAACCTTCTTTATATAGTGTTGTAAATGTGCACGGAGTTACTTGATGGGTGAACTCTACAGAACAAATACCAGGTGTCGCCCAGAAAGTTCTTACAATGCCATGAGAACAAGGTGATAAAATACAGAATATGGAACAATGTATGGTCACCACAGCCCTAATCTTGAAGTCATGGGATTCTGCAGGGTCTGCAATAATGGACTCCATGGCAGAATCAGTGTCTACAGGTCTCATCAAGACAGTGATACACATTCCATAAAGTCACCAGAGCTTTTTCTACACTATCATCAAAGCAGCTGAACTGAGGGTAGCACCAGTGAGAATTTAATTCCTTAAGGCAAATAGGGCCAATACGTTGTTTTGGTATTTATTGAGAAGTTAGTGCTCATGAAAAGTATCCAGTTGACAGCTCTGGAGCCTTCCCTAGACAAACCTGACAGACAATAGCTGTGAAATCAATGGCAAAACTCTCACTGACTTCTATTAAACCAGGACATCACCCTATGTCTTCACTTCAGAAGAGGGACTACAGCAGCCCCTAGGGACCATTGGATAAAATGTCCACAGCACAAAAAACAAGCACAGTAACAGGCACCCTTGTGACACGCTCTGCAGACGGGGCAAGGACGGACTCAAACGGAAACAGAACTACCTTCTCGCTCCTAAAGCGGGTCTCTCATGTCACAATGGAGGAAGCTTAGAAGGAAAGACAGCGCTATTACTACTCACGTTGTCCTTAATTCAGACCGCTGCTTCCATGTCACAGAAGCCAGCAATTTCATGAGTCCTGCATTTGTTTGTTTATTTTAAGTCCCTATGAACACAGAAGAACCCTAAAAATATAAATGGGAAAAGGTACCAAAAGGATTCTGTAGGTGCTCAGAGTTAAAAGAGAAAAGGCTCCTGTGGTTAAAGCAAAGATCAAAGTGAACAGCTTGTATCACACAACCTTAACTCCCTAATTCTTTATGGGAAAACAACAGACAAGAGAATATTTTCTTGAAGAAGGTTCATTATTCCAGCATTATTAAATCATAAGTCATCATGCAGACTCCCCATCACCACCACCTAAGCCCTCCCCTACATTAATCATATCTTTAAATATAGTTGAATTCAAAAAAGACTAATCAGACATTCTGGTGTACGTGTGCGTGTCTTATTACAACACTTCACTGTGTCTCACAGCTCCTAAAGTGTGATAGTCTCTTTTTACAGCACATTCCTGGCCACATCTATACATCATCTGAATCTCTGGAGTATAATATTGTTTCCTCTACAACAATGAAATTCTTGTCTGGGACATCTCATTTAACCATGGACAACTGTAAAAAAATTACCCTTTGTATAAAAAGCACCTTGTTTTGTCTCGTCAAGATTAAAAAGCTCAGTTCTGATAACAGCTGAAGTGATCTAGAAGCAACCTCACCTTTACAAAGAAATTAGATTTTGGCTGCATTAGTCTTCTGTAGCACTGTACAAAGACGACTAGTTGATTACACCACAGACAAAACGCTGCATATATTAAATAAAAGTCCGTATTTCCATATTCTCTTGTGAGGAAGGAACAGCATTCTCTGTGGAGAGCTGATCATCTGCCAGGACTCAGCCACACAGAAGGATAAGAGAAATCTAAAAATTTGGCATAGTTTTTCCTTTTTCATTTCCTACATATTTAACAAACATTGGCCACTGTACACATGAGATTCTGTGCAGATTTATCAACATTGTATTATTCCTACTGAAAATTAATAGATGACGACAACTTGATATTTCATCTGTAACCCCAAATTGCTGTAGTAGAATAAATGGCGTCATACGGAAAATTATGAGGATGAAGAAAGGTGGCTATTTGTACACCACTTGTCTGGTAGCAAATTAGCAATAATACTTTTAGTCTCCATTTTATGGTGGCTGCATAGAGATACCATTATTCCACATTTTTTCTTATTTTATACACTGCCAGATGTTTAATGGAATAAATTTCCATTTCTGGACTCTGCAATCCTCAGAGCTTCGATTTAAAAAAGTATTTATTTCCAACTTTTAAATACTCCACAAAATCCCATCAGAAAAGCAGCAATGTACAAAAGTAAGAAAATAATTATATAGCTTGTATTAACTTTCTCTTGGAATTCCACAGTTATTTTACATAAACTTGTTTGAAAACAGAAAAAAGGAAGTGTTAAAAATATTTCTCTCTAGAAGGTTGGATTTCAACTGCAGTTGTAGCTGATTATTATTTTATCAACAAAGTGTGTCCCTGATTACAAATGAGCAATCCTGATAGAGTTAAATACAATTACCACAGCATAGCTGTACTCTCTTTGTTAGATCAAGGTTGGGGATTAATAACTAGATGACACTCACTCTCACACACTTTGCTTCTAGGAGTGTACTGCTCCCAGCCTCCCTCCCTTCCCCTACCTGCGTGGTTCACCTCCATTCTCCTAGCACAGAACATAGACGAGATATGCTGTGGCAATGCTCTTTATACAGGTGGGAAACCGCATGACATACAAGCTCTCGTTACATTTTCAGTCTGTGAGAAAAAGAACGTGCCTCTTGGCAAGCTGATAATACACGTTCTAAACCTGGTCGTAAAAACCACATGGCTTCAAGTTACCATCGAAAACTCACGAGGTCACTCTTAGGTAAAATACGTCCCTCTCACCCCCACCCCCACCTCCCATCTCATCATTAGTGACTTAAGCAATCTTGTCTCCCATTCTTAGAAATGTAATTTTTTAATATTAATGATAATAGCCGTTATCCCTTTAAACATAAAGGCGTTCTTAGAATACTGACTGGAAAACCTCTTCTAAGCGCCTTAGCTTCGTGCCTTAGCTTGCCAGTTCTGCAAAGGTCATCATTTTACTAGACAGGCATCATAGTTGCAGCTTGGAGATAGCAAGTCTCTTTAGCACTGTAGCCTGTTCTACCAACTCCAGCACAACTGAAAGTCAGTAAATCAATGTCTGAGTGGCTTAGCAGAGAGTAGGTAAGAACATGATTTATGTGAAGAAAGCTAATGCAAGAAGAAAATGAGGTGTTTGGGAAAATCCTGCTGAGGAGCTGCCCTTTGTCTAGAAGGCAGATGCATTTCTGAATTTGACATTCTCCTCTGTTTATCCACTAATGTCTGTGGAGGAGGAAATGGCAGCTCTCCTTTTCTCTTTTTCTAATCATTTCTGACAAGAAGCTGGCAATGCTCCCTGTGAGACTGTGTCCTCAACATGAGGAGTTGACCTCACCCTATGGGTGCCTTTTAATCTGCAATCTAAAAACGTGTCAAGGAGGCCCAAATCTTCTCGATGCAGAGCTAACACCAAATGCAAAGCTAAACACCAAATGCAATTCCACAGCAGTTGTTTCGAAGTGTTTCTGCATGTGCCACAATGTTTCGCTTTAGCACAGGATTGAGAGAGATGAGCAGATTATATGATTAGCATATAATATAGGCACAAGGACAAATGGGTACAAACTGGATATTAGGAAATTTAGGCTTGAAATTAGACGAAGGTTTCTAACCATTAGGGGAGTGAAGTTCTGGAACAGCCTTCCGAGGGAAGTAGTGGGGGCAAATGACTTATCTGGCTTTAAGACTAAGCTTGATAAGTATATGGAGGGGATGTTATGATGGGATACTTTAATTTGAGCAATTGATTTGGATTATCGGCAGATAAGTCTGCTCAATGGTCTGTGGGAATGTTGGATGGGATGGGAACTGAGTTACTGCAGAGAATTCCTTTTTGGGTGCTGGCTGGTGAGTCTTGCCCACATGCTCGGGGTTTAGCTGATCGCCATATTTGGGGTTGGGAAGGAATTTTCCTCCGGGGCGGATTGGCAGAGGCCCCGGAGGTTTTTCGCCTTCCTCCGCAGCGTGGGGCATGGGTCGCTTGCTGATCGATTCCCTGCAGCTTAAGGTCTTCAAATCTCACTTTTGAGGATTTCAATAACTCAGTCATGGGTTTGGGGTTGTTATATATGTGTATGGGTAGGGTTTTGTGGCCTGCCTTGTGCAGGAGGTCAGACTAGATGATCATATTGGTCCCTTCTGACCTATGAGTCTATGAGTCTATGAGCATAATTGCAACTAGCCACAAATGCAGTTATTGCAAGAGCTATCACAATGCTGCGCTGCACTTGTAAACTAACACAGATATATATCAAATCAGTTATAGGCTCTAGTCCCACCAGCAGTTATGGTCTCTATGCAAGAATTATTGAGTAAGATTCTAGGACCTGTGTATTGCAGGCAGTCAGATTAAAGGAACAGAATGCTCTCTTCTTGCCTCAAAAATCAATGAGGCTAAAACATTAGAATATGTCCATACAGTCAAGAAGCCATTAGTGTCTTTGATCACACAGACAGTAAAACCGGAGGGAATTTCTACCTGGTAATCAGCAACTCCTGTGCGAACCGGTGCCAGTTTGTACCTATGATTTTTGTAAGGGGTAAGGTGTGTCACAATGACCATTAGCAATTCTGCAAATTCAGTTTACGTCTAGACTCCATGGAATCTAAGATGATTTCTTTTATATTATGTCACCTTCCTAAAAATGTTGCTTTGAGAGAGAGTCTACCATCAGATTGACAATTTGCCAACATAGCGCCACGTTTCAGATCTCAAACTAAGCAGGGTTGGATTTTAGTTCCCTCCAAATCCATGCTGTAGCACACTGCTAAATGGAAACTGGACAGTAAGAGCTTGGATTTCTGAAGACAGAGGCCTTGACCATTTGTATATCCCATCATGGCACTGTTTGCAAGAGGAAAAGGAGTAATCCCATTCCAGCAAAACTCCAACTCAAGCATTCATGCCCTGGTTTGCCTCTCCCCTGTAATCTCAGTTTAGTAAATATTCCTCCACTCCCATCTAAATACATTGGATGTTTAGAGTTCAGTCTCGTTGACTGCACACTACAGGGTGCTCATTCAAGTCCCTGAGCATCCTCAACGCACATTTCCAAATACAATACACAAGGAATTTACAAGCATAAACAAACTAAAACAGCATTACTTCTTCCCATATGCTTTGGCTAACGTGAGTGCTGAATTCGCAGAGGTGGCTGCATTTCCATGGGGAGTGACGTGTTCCCATTACAGACAGAACAAAACTCTTAAAACTTAGGAGCCTAAAATTAGATGCCTAACTAAGCAGGTTTAGCATCTGCAGCCACCACTGACTTTAATGAGAGTTGGGGTTGCATGGTCCCTCCTGTGAAAAAAAGGCTGTTTATTTGTAACCCTCACTTGGGATTTCCCAGCTTGCTGATACCCTGGCCTGGAAACTCCCTGCGGTCTTGGCTGGCTCTCAGTAGCCAATGCCGGGTTGAATCATCTCTCTTTCCAAAGGCTGGTCACTACAACATTTGAGCCACCTGATCTCTGCGGCCAGAGCTTCAGGGCTTGTCTACATGAATATTTAGTTTGGAGCAAGCGGGGGTGTGAATATACCCTACACTAGTTGGCCATGCTCTAAATGTCCACATGGACGCTGCTTATGTGCACTAACAGTTTGTTAATGTGCTTGGATCCAGTCCTCTTGAAAACAGGCTCTTCACTACAGCTAGCAACCAAGTGAGCCGGCCTGAGAAAAGTACCTTGTTCCTCAGCTATGAGGATGTGTCAGTCTGTAGATGTCAGATGAAACTATATGTTGTCCTCTAGCATTAGGTGTTGGTATGACTAGGAAAGAGTTAATACGAGCAACTACCCCTGATCAACTCCCTTGGAAGTCCTCCCTTTCCTCTCCATCTCACCCCTGTAGCATAAATGGCTGGCTGAATGCCACCCCAGTTTTCACTGCACTTTAAATGATTTAATTGCAGGTGGCACAAAACGTAAAGTGAATGTATTGATCAAGGGGACCTGGAGCTTAGTAATGGGGTATGGAGTCCACAACCTCTAAGGCAGCAGCGTGAACGTAGATGAGGTGGATGAGAATAACTCCAGAGCACGTGCTGTCGGATAGCTATTCAGTGCCTTTAGTGAACAGAGCGTCCCTGAATTGTACTCTCCAGCACAGACTGCAAGAAATGAATGGACAGAGTCTCAGTCTCCTGGAGGTGCTCAGAGCCTCCAGAATAGGGCTGAGACATATTGATCAAACAGCATGTGGGAAACTTATGCAACCACTTCCTAGGCCATACTGCTGTGTGGTTAAATAAAGCACTTCAGTTCTTTGGTTTAGTGATGAGATTTTTTTCAGAAGTGTTCATTTGCATAATTCAATATGAGTTTAGTATTCACAAAGGGCACTAGACTGACAGTGGAGAGAAATGAAACCATCTATCCGTAACGTAGGTACAGAATAGGCACCAGCAGTACATATTTCCCCCCCACTGCCTCGCCAGTGCTTACCCCTATATTAGATAGGCCATCTGTAGGGGGAGATCATTCAGTGCTCCATTGAGAGAACCCTGGGGACCAGATGTTCAAATGGGTCAATGACTAAAAATGCCAAGAAGCACCTACTGGGAATTTGCAAAAAGCACCTAAGCGGTCGGGCACCAAATGCCCATTACAATTATTGGGCATTCAGCACCTAAAAAAAAGTGGGCACTTTTGACAATCCCATTAGACACCTTGCTGCATCTTTAAGCATCTAAATCTGTTTGAAATCTGGCCTTTATTCCCTAAAAATAGTACTCATTTCACATAGGCCACCCAGCCACCAAATGATAACATCGACCTAAACTGGATTCAAACAAGTGCACTGAAATGAGACACTCCATGTCCTTTTATCAGTTCCATCCCGTATATTTCCCCCACTCCTCCCCAAAAGCGGCTCCTATGGATACAATTTCCCAAGCATGTCCTTTATTTCCCTCTGCATTCACCGTACAGCCCCCTCAGCTTTCTTTCTTGATTAAAAGGAGGGAGAAGCTTGTAAGATTCCCTGTGCTTATTCATACTGGTGCTCTTTTCAGGCCCCAAGGCAATCCAATGGGCCATGCATCTCCCATGTCTGTCTCACCATCTGTGGCGAATGCATTTCTCTGCAGCTCATTCCTCACCTTTTATTAAGATATATTTTAATACTTTAATATTCCATGCTTAGTAAAATTCCTCAACCCCTTACCTCCCTTATCAGAGTGAAAATTCCTTGCATTATACACCAGACCAATGTCACTTATGTTACATTGTATCATTTACCCTCAAGGCTCACAGTAATTAGGTCAGCTGTTGAGGCAGAGCTCTCAACCACTGAAGGCACAACAATTTAAGGGGGTTCAGACTTGTCATTCCAAGCTGCTGATGGAAGCACAGGGTTATTAATAAGGGGTCAATGTCTCAGATGCATTTCCTTAAATTCCAGTGTATGTTACTTAAATATGGGCTTTTTCTATTTCCCTGTTTTCTTATTTCCTGCTCTGACCTCAACCTGTTATGTGATCTTCCCCTTTTCCCCATTTCCCCTCCCACACTTTGCCTGTCCTGTCTATTGAGATTGTAAACTCTTTAGAGCAGGGATTCTCTCTTATGATGCATTGTGCTTAGCCAGTCTTGGTTGGCCGTAGTGGGTATAGCCTTAACTGTTGAGGTGACAAGTATTTTAGGGGTGTTGTGATGACTGCACTGTGATGTTTCATCACCATCACTCACAGATGCATAGCAAATATTTTTAATGAATCTGTAAACTCAGGAGCTGTACCATATGTCTGGAGAATTGCTAACATAGTTCCTGTTTTTAAGAAAAGGAAACAAAGTGATCTGGGTAACTACAGGCCTCTGTTACTCTGACCTCCATAGCATGCAAGGTCTTGGAAAAAATTTTGAAAGAGAAAGTAGTTATGGATATTGAGGTGAATGTTAATTGGGACAAAATACAACATGGCTTTACAAAAGTTAGATCGTGGCAGACCAACCTGATCTCCTTTTTTGAGAAGGTAACATACTTTTTAGACAAAGGGAATGGAGTGGATCTAATTTACATAGATTTCAGTAAGGCATTTGATACAGTTCACATGGAGAATTATTAGTTAAACTGGAAAAGATGGGGATTAATATGAAAATTGAAAGTTAATAAGGAACTGGTTAAAGGGGAGACTACAACGTGTCATACTGAAAGGTGACCTGTCAGGCTGGAGGGAGGTTACTATAGGAATTCCTCAGGGATCGGTCTTGGGACTCATCTTATTTAACCTTTTTATTACTGATCTTGGCACAAAAAGTGGGAATGTGCTAATAAAGTTTGCGGATGACACAAAGTTGGGAGGTATTGCCAATATATAGAAGGACCGGGATATCATACAAGAGGATCTGGATGACCTTATAAACTTGAGTAATAGAAATAGGATGACATTTAATAGTGGAAAGTGCAAGGCCATGAATTTAGGGAATAATAAGAATTTCTGCTATAAGATAGGACACATCATAGACTCATAGGTCAGAAGGGACCAATATGATCATCTAGTCTGACCTCCCGCACAAGGCAGGCCACAAAACCCTACCCATACACATTTATAACAACCCCGAACCCATGACTGAGTTATTGAAATCCTCAAAAATGAGATTTGAAGACCTCAAGCTGCAGGGAATCCACCAGCAAGCGACCCATGCCCCATGCTGCAGAGGAAGGCGAAAAACCTCCATGGCCCCTGCCAATCCGCCCCGGAGGAAAATTCCTTCCCGACCCCAAATATGGCGATCAGCTAAACCCTGAGCACGTGGGCAAGACTCACCAGCCAGCACCCAAAAAAGATTTCTCTGCAGTAACTCAGTTCCCATCCCATCCAGCATTCCCACAGACCATTGAGCAGACTTATCTGCCGATAATCCAAAATCAATTGCTCAAATTAAACTACCCCATCATAACATCCCCTCCATATACTCCATATACAGTTGGAAGTAACAGAGGAGGAGAAGGACTTGGGCATATTGGCTGATCACAGGATGTCTATATGAGCTGCCGATGTAATGTGACCATGAAAAAAGCTAATGCGGTCCTTGGATGAATCAGATGAGATAGTTCCAGTCAAGATAGCAAGGTGTTAGTACCGTTATACAAGACACTGATGAGACCTCATCTGAAATACTGTGTGCACTTCTGGTCCCCCATGTTTAAGAAAGATGAACTCAAACTGGAATAGGTGCAGAGAAGGGCTACTAGGATGATCTGAGGAATGGAAAACCTGCCTTATGAGAGGAAACTCAAAGAGCTTATCTTATTTAGCCTAATCAAAAGAAGGTTATGGGGAGGTATGATTGTTCTCTCTAAATACATCAGAGGGATAAATACCAAGGATGGAGAGGAATTATTTAAGTTCAGCACCAATGTGAACACAAGAACTAATGGATATAAACTGGCCATTAGAAGTTTAAACTTGAAATTAGATGCAGGTTTCTAACCATCAGAGGATTGAAGATCTATAATAGCCTTCCAAGGGAGCAGTAGGGGCAAAAAACATATCTGGCTTCAAAACTGATCTTAATAAATTTATTGAGGGGATTTTATGATGGGACAGCCTAGTTTGGCAATTGACTGATATTTGACTACTAGAGGTAAATATGCCAATGGCTTGTGATGGGATGTTTGATGGGGTGGGCTCTGAGTTATTACAGAGAATTCTTTCTTGGGTGTCTGGCCTACCCAAATTCAGGTATGCCCAGATCCGGGGAGTTGGTTCAGCCCCATCTATAAACACACACACTTGCTTCTCCCTGGATGACCCAAGAATCTGCATTGACAGGCATTTGATGAAAGCCAGTCCAAGGGAGTCACTCAAGAATGGAATTCATTTGTGCAGAGAAGCCTGGGGGGAGGAAGGGAGAATCTATAAAGCAAACACCTGGCATAAGTCAGAATCATTCAGAGCGCTTCCCCCGATCATGTTGAAGCGCTGCTAAAAATCAGACACCTGCACTGTTCCCATTTAACTCCTTTAGTGAGGGGAGAGTACACTTTTTGGAGTCAGCCCTTAGAACTGAAGAGGGCCAGCTGTTCACAGATGACTAATATGGGGTTTCTCATTTCCAATGTGCCATTCCGGAAAGAGACATCGGTTTGAATCCAACCCAAAAGCTACAGATCAAGGGCTTTCCTCCCTCCCCTCCCTTCCCCACCCGCTCCAGCACTAACTTAGACCATATGCTCCCTTGTAATCTCCACAGGGCCAGACATGGATCCTTTCAAAATGTTGTGGCTAGCACAGGAGGAAAGAGTTTAGACTTTTCCATATGGTTCGTATTTCCCCCCTTGCTCTCAATACAACAGAGGCTAAATTATTTCAAAAGGGAAGGGTAGGCCTGGTAGGGGAAAATGATGGAAAGTACCTCGGAGCTGTTGCAGCTTCCAATCTAGGGCCGGTCTGGTGGGAAAGAAATAGGACTGACAGCCTGGAAGCCTGGACTGATGACTGCCCAAGGTTAGACAGGCAGCTTTTGCTTCAGACGGTAAAAAATGAGATTGCATTTTATTGATTTTTAAGGTGGTTTTTTTTTAAACTGTAGTTTTTATAAGGCTTTCTGTGGGTCAAAAACCATAGGGTTAGTTGAGCATGAAAGACCGCAGAGGCAAGAAAGCCTTAGGCTTTGACCCATATGTGATGTGGATCAACATAGAACTCGATATTCACTGTATTGTTCATTGACCTGTCCAACAACAGCAATAATTAGCTGTAATACACAGCAAAGGAGATTCTTTCTGTCGCTGTCTGCATCAATGCTGTCATGATTCATCAGATGCAAAATACAGTGCACTCTGCAGTGCCATGGGTACCAGCAGGTGATGTGCTCCAAAAAGATATCCAGAACAGGGAGGGCTCTCCAGTGAGCAGGAGATCTAGCAGTCAATCAACTCAGAAAGGCAACGGTCCACAATTTCTCCAATACAGAAAGCAACATAAGCTGGAGGCAGAAAGAAAGGATGGAAAATATAGACACTCCAAAGTGCCTTTCCCAAACCCTGTGCACACCCATTTTGGGGACTAAAAGATAGACATTAATGTACTGTATTTCATAAGCATTTGAAAACTTGTCTTTCCACTGTTTCCTGTGGATTTCTATTGCACCACCTCTGCTATCATTAACATCTGAGGAAAAGCATAAGGAAATCTGCCTTTTCTCTCTCCCCACTACACTATACGAATAATACTATGGCTGACCATGGGCTGTAGTTTGCCCAGCCCTAATTTAATCCTTTCACTAAAAGAAAAAAAAAATCTGCCTCCCACACCTGTAGAAGAATGTAATGGAATTTGGATGTGAGAAGGAAAGGTCTTCATTTGCAGTTATACTGTATTATCGTCAAAGAGATGCATTCAGCAACACAGATTTTCCCAGCCCCCTCTATACTTTTTTTTGTCATGGGTATGAAGACAACTGTGAAGGTGGTTTATCTAGTCTAATCAGATTCTACTTTAATAAAATCTGTGTATTACATTTAGACCAGTATAGGAATTTATGTGAGGTAGAGGAGAGAAAATACACACAGTGTGACAGAATTTTCTTACATTTACAGTTCCTTTATTTTAAGGCTCCACAGATGAAGCGTTGATAAATTATATAGATTTATAATAAATTTAATGTATATTAAAAGTATAATAAATTTAACAAACAGTTAATCAACCATTATATAGTCCAGGTTAATGACGACAGAGCCATCTGTAACACCTTTATTCAGGCTAATTAATAAGGTTCTGCCCTATAACACCAGCAGATTTTCTACCCATCCAGAAATGTCATGGAAAATACAGACGTGCATGCTACTAACCATGGTAGATCTGATAAACAAGTTTTCAAAACTTTACAATATTTCACTGGATTCTAGTTCCCCTCCCCTTTTATTTTGGCCAGGGGGAAGAAATAGCGGGAACTTCAAAATGTTGACAAAATGTAAGAAATATTAACCAATGCTAATATATGGTCAGTCAGTCTCTTTTGAAACAGACAAATCAGACACATGGATTCGCAGTGCATCACTAGGAGAAGACCGCCTTAAAAATGTTGCATGTTTTCATCCGAAGTTGCTTTAGCACAAACACAAAAGTCTGAATCTATATGGCTGGAAAAGATATATGAAAATGTGGATTCTGGATCTCACGTGTCCCACTCAGGACTACTGGAATATAGCTTCCCCCACACCCCCAATCACCACTAGAGTGAGTGACAGGCAGAAGCACCAATTATATGTGGTGCCGATTTTGGTGCCAGTGGATCAGTTTTCTACCCATTCACACGATTTGCCAGATTAAGATTCCATAGAATTTATAAACGACACATATAAAACAGACTATATTAAGGATGCAAAGCAAGCACTCGAGTCAAGAAATGCTAGTATCATGGCCTTAACTTTGCCCTCTTGTGCAGATGCGTATTTAGAACCAGATTCTCCAGAGTGCTGAGGTCTCTTTGGGTATATCTACACCACAATTAAACACCCATGGCTGGCCTGTGTCAGCTGACTCAGGTTCGCTGGGCTCAGGCGAAGCGGCTGTTCAATTTTGTGATGTAGACATTTGGACTCGGACTGGCCCAGGGCTTTGCAAGGTGGGAGGGTCCCATAACTCAGGCTGTAGCCCATGCCCAAACATCTACATCACAGTTAAGCAATCCCTTAGCCTGAGCCCAAGTCAGTTGACACAGGCCCTGGATGTTTAACTGCAGTGTAGAAATACCTTTAGTGCCAAGGCCCCTGTGCAGTTGCAAAAGCTCCCGTGGAACAGTGGTTCTGGAGTAGTTGCTGGCAAGAGTCACACATGGCAGGACAATCACTCAGGGGCCTATAATATCCCAAGACATCTGCAGATTATGTGCCAAATTTGGATACGGACTGTGCAACTCCCAATGTGTTCCACAGTGGGAGAACCTGTGTTTGGGGAGAATGAGACTATAGATTTGTGCAATGAACTGTCAAATGAAAATATACTATTTTTAACAAGAGAACCGAGCCAAGTCAGGGCCTGTCAAGATTTATTTGATCAATTTAGCTTTTTAAAAGACAGGAAGTTCCTTAAGGATGCCAAGGGCAAATTTGTCTGGGGGTACTAAAGGAAATTAGAAGAATCATTTAATACAATTAGCAGTGAGCACTCAGCAATTTGTTGTTGGGATTTATCAGCGAAATGCAATATGTACTAGAAATGAAGACACACTATTACTAAGAGACCTTCTTCAAAGCATTTGCATGAGGAGATATTACATTAGTTTACAAGGATGTTGGGTTCTAAGGAATATAGCCACTAATGTTTTATCCAAGATGCACAAGGGTTTGGATGAGAGCTAGCATAATAATCAAGCCCCGGTGACCAATGACGGCAAATAAGTCTCACTCTGAATTGTCTCCTCTCCTAACGACCTTTAATCCTACTAATGTCTCCAAGCAGCTGCATACAAACCTAAATGTATTTTTAAACCATGTAATACAAAACTAGAGCCAGGAAATTCAGAGTTAAGGCTACGGAGTTGGGAAAATCCATTTGCACGTTTTGGACCCAACCCTGCAGTCCTTCCTCAATCAAAATTCCCACTGAAATAACTGGTAATTTTGCCAGAGTAAAAACAGATCTGGCCTTTTGTAATAGGGATTGGTTATTTGAGAGAAAGTATTTAGTGCTTGCAAAGATAGGGGTCTATATCCCTCTGCTGAAACTCTCTGCTTATTTGCAGAACAGGCAGAATGATTGTAAGCTTCCTCACTCTGCATTCCATTTCCAACCTAGAAGTGTAATCTTTAGTTGTGTGCAGGTAGTTTACCCTCCAGGCATTCTCAATCTTTAACCTTTTGCAGTGCAGAGACTTCCAATATGAATGTCAATCAATACTAATTTTGGTGATTGTTTTTCTGATGGCACCACTAACAGATGCACTAGACTGAGACGAAAAAAAAAATCATTGCGCATAGGTTACTGAACAGCCATCCGATGCTTATATAGGTCACTAGATAACCTTGGCTAGATTTCAACCAGCCAATCAAGAGGTGAATGCTTCATATCCCGTTACCATTCCTTTTCTCTTCAGGATTCATTTTTTATTCTCTTTCTATCACGGGAACAATCCTGGCGTGGGACAGCTTCCAGAGAGCTGTATTTAAGCAAAATCCCTGATCTTAGAAGAGAAGGTTGCAAATGCAATTTTGATCAGCCTCCACTTGCTGCTTGGAAGAATTAGGCCCCTTGTCCCAGAGCGTTTCAGGGACCAAAGAGAGTGTACATTCGTATTTTATTTCTTCATAATATTATTTCTTCTTCATTTCATAGCACTCCCTTGTTCTTCTATTCTGATAAAGGGCCTAAGGGAGAGACTCAGCAACTTACTGTGCCTTTCAGAATGTTCAGCCTACCAATTAAGTTCCTTCCTACACTTTTGCCTTCCAATCTAATGTTTGTGCGATCTCTCGTGTCAAAATATCTTCACAGCCCTTTTGTGGACCTTCTTTCAATCTAGACTTTAGTTTTTTAAAAGGATACAAGGGGAGATTTTTTAAGGCACAAGAGATGAATTAGGGGCCCAATTTCCACTGAAAGACAACTGATCTTGTGTGTCCAAATCATCTGTGTCTTAGGGTAGGTCTACACAGCAATTAGAGACTCACAGCTGGCCCATGCCAGCTGCCTTGGGCTAAGGTGCTGTTTAATTGCGATGTAGATGTTTGGGCTTGGCCTTGGGCTACAGGCCAAGCTCTGGTACATTCCCTCACAGACTTCCTCCTGCCCAGGCTCCAACCCAAGCCCAAATGTCTACACCACAATTAAACAGTCCCTTAGCCTGAGCCCTGCAAGCCTGAGTCAGCTGGCCCAGGCATCTAATGGCAGTGTAGACATATCCTTAGATGAGCTCTCCAATGACAGCCAAGGCTTCATTCCTAAGGTGGACAGCAGACCAGCCTCCTGACAGATATGACATTTTGAGAAGTGCCTGCTACTAAGAGGAGGTTAAGAGGCTTCCTTAACCAGGTGCCATCTCCCTCCCTTCCCCCACCCCACCCCCCCACACTTTTTCCTCTCCTCATGCTCCTTCTATTGGGAGGGCAGAGATAGGGAAGGGCCAGAACAAAAGGGTTTAAGACTCTCCCGCATCTTGATAGTGAGGTAAGAGTAATGTGAATGGAGGACATCTGTGTCTCACACACAGAAGGACAATTGAAGAGTAGGACAGGGCAAGTCAAAGAAGTGAAGGAGACAGGGTGAAAAGGTGACAGGGAATGATAGTGATGTGGGGAGTAGAGGAAGAGGAGCAGGGAGAATGAGACAATGGAGGACTATATTAAATGAGGCAGGGGAGTAAGACAGACCTCCATCTATAGGCTTTAAACTTGAGCTCAGAAATCATTTGTTCTGCACACAGAGTGAGAAGTATTAGAGGAAACAATGGCTGGTGACCAAAACTGAGTGCATTAGTCCAGATGATTCACAACTCGGTCAGCATAACACCATAAAAAGTCTGTACACTCAGGTACATTGAAATACAGAGAGTGTGTTTTTTAACTGTGAGGCAGGTTAGCCTAAGCTATGGAGCAGAGGTCTAGGAGTTGAGATTCCAGGGTTCTAGCCCCAACTCTGCCATTGACTCGCTATGGCACCTGGAGAAAACCACAATGTTTCTCATGATCAAAGCATCAGTACATTTCTTTCTCTCACCTGGGTGTTGCAAGAATTAACTCAGGCTTCGTAGAGAGTGGTGAGTTACTCAGATGAAAGGTGCTATACATTGTAAGTGACAATTTTTATTAATATTGCTGCACACTTGAGAGCCATCTGCAGGAACACCCAAGTCTTGTATCCAGAGGATTTTGCAGGACCCTCACTCATCATTATTAAACCAAAGGGCCAATTGCTTTTACATACAACAAACATGATGAGTCACGCTTCCAACTGAAAGACATCAGAATTTTAGCCACAATGCAAAATGAAACTAAAGCAATTTCTTACGTTTACTAGAGGATTTCTTCTGGAGTAACTAGAACAAGATAGATGGGCCCTGCTTATATCCAAGAATGGCTCTACAGGAGGAGTCACAAAATTAAATCCTGGCTAGGTATACATTAATCTCTACCTAAACCAAAGACTTCCTGATAGTGGAATAAGAGTAATATGAATGGAGAACATTTGTGATGAAAAGACTCATTCTAGAAACAGAGCTGGCATTCATTTTGGCACCCTGAAAGGACAGAACACACCAGCCATATTTTGCTATTCAGAAAGGTATGACTGAGAACTGTCTTGTTAGAGGAACATGTATTTCCTTTCACACACCCAGTCTCTATATAGCAGATCCACAACACATTTGCTCTTTACTATTTCTGAATCAGACTTGTCTACATATGCTAAAGACCTTGCATCATTACTATATGGAAAGTTAAAAAAACAAAACAAAAAAACCTCACGTTTTAGTAATGAACTAGGATTTAAGAGGGTCCTGAAGCTTCCTGAAAGCAATTCAAAGGAAAAATTCCTTCTCCATTAAGATTAAAAGCAGAAGTGGCAGAGGTTAGACTTTAGAGAAAAAAAATAGAAGCCCTGTCTTCAGGTGTTCTGAATAGGGGGATCATTTACACACTGTCTAGGAATAAGCTTTGCCAGCTGGTAAAGCTCAGTATTTGTTGTCAAACAGTCCACAGGCAGTATTAGCCTGCCTCCAATCTAGGAAACTATAAAAACCCAGTCCTAATAAAGCCAACCAGGAAGATATCCTCAAAGGATCTGAAAAATAAGAACTTTACAAGACAGATTACAAAGGAAAAAGAGGACTGGATCTAAGCAATACTTTTTCATAACGTTTTATGAACTGTTCCTATTAAAACATCTGGGATTCCCCCAGGGTGAAAGCTGCATCAGGGAAAGTTATATTAAATCCTTCTCTAGCTCTAAAGGCTTCCAGTTCTGGTAAGAACAAAATTAGGAGTAAAAATCCATTTATGTTTGCTTGAAACACTTCTTGTTCCAAGGTGAGCTATGTTAGGCATGTCCTTTGAGTGCTTAGGTTTCAATTTACTCTCAGATATCGGACGCGTCTTCCCAAGAGAGGGTAGAGATTTATAATTTCCTAGTAGATTCCAGAGATTCCAGCAAAAAAAGAAAGAAAACGTGTTAAACAAAGTATACTTTTAAAATAACATCAGAAAGCTGTCGCCTCGCCTCTAACAGTCACCTACGTTTGCTTTGGCACTAGTCAAAAAATCAATGAACCAGGGAGCTATGCTGATTTACACCAAACTTCCCATCCCTCTCTTCCTTATTTTGCAAGAGTATGTGACATTGCCTTGTAGACAACAGGAAACCATGAGAAATGCAGTCACCAGCAGTTTCCCTGGTCACTCAGAGGTGCTGAGCTAAAGGTGCTCCACCTCTCTGAAAGTCAGGCTTTCAGTGCAGTAGTGAAACAAATACCCAGATAGTCCTAACCTAACTTGCTATCGCTCGAGAGCCAAAGGCCTGGATTCATCTGGCTGGTACAGAGAGGTGCCAATAGTATCTCCTACTGCAAGGGAGGTCCACCCCGAAGGAGGAAAACCATTTCTACAAGTGCCATCTCCAGTTTATGGAAGCAACCACTACCCCAATAATGGCTTACTACTGTTCCTACTTATGCATGTGAACAACTACATTCACAGGATGGAGCATCAGCTGCAGAGGGACTAAACCTGTAAGTAAACCTATTCACTTTCTGTGTCTGCAGGAAATGAGGCATGAGTAGAGGAAGTGAGGGAGCTCGCTCTCTGAACGGAATGTTAAAAACTGCAGAAGACTTACATGAGCAAATAAGGGAAGTGATTATTCCCCTCTATTCAGCATGGGTGAGGCCACATTTGGAGTATTGTCTAGTTTTGCCCCCCCGCAGAAAGGATATGGAAAAATTGGAGAGAATCCAGTGGAGGGCAACAAAAATTATTAAGGGCCTGGAGCACAAGACTTATGAGGAGAGGCTGAGGGAACTAAGCTTGTTTAGTCTGAAGAGGAGAAGAATGAGGGGGGATTTGATAGCAGCCTTTAACTTTCTGAAAGGGGGTTCCAGGGAGAATGGAGCTAGGCTGTTCTCAGTGGTAGTATATCACAGAACTAAGAGCAATGATCTCAAGTTGCAGTGGGGGAGGTCTAAGTTGGATATTAGGAAAAGCTTTTCACTAGGAGGGCGGTGAAGCACTGGAATGCATTACCTAGGGAGGTGGCGGAATCTCCATCCTTAGAGATTTTTAAGGTGCAGCTTGACAAAGCCCTGGCTGGGATGATTTAGTTGGGATTGGTCCTACTTGAAGCAAGGGGTTGGACTAGATGATCTCCTGAGGTCCTTTCTAACCCTAATCATCTATGATTCTATGAAATGTGAACACCTCTGTGAGCCTGCATCGTATGTTAATATTTATATTATTTTTAATTGCACTCTGGTAGCACCTAGAGGCCTCAGTTATGAGCTGAGGCCCATCATGCTAGGTCCTGTACAAACACGTAGCATGAGACAGTGCCCACCCAAAAGCACTTACTTCCGCTGTCTTGTCTGTTTGGATTGTACTAGCTCCCCATCTGTAAAAAAGGAACGAGGCACATAGACATTAGGGAGGCTGTCCAAGTTTATAGAGGAAATCTGTGGCCCAGGTGGGAATTGAATCAGAGCTGCCAAGTCTCTCAACCCCAAAGCCATCTGCCCTTTCCTATTCGACAGTATGTCACTGCGTGTTGTAGCACTGGGAAGGAGAAACTCTGCTCCATCAAGCTGAGTAAGTAAGCAGAGGAGGTTTGTTTGCAAGGGAAACTTTTTCTACAGGCCATGCCAAAGACCAGGCTATACCCACCTGTACTTGCTTCCCATGTAAATAAGGCAGATCATTTTTTTCCACATGGAGGATTTCTCTTCCCTGGAAAGCCGGGATCTTTTCAAATTCCTCTGACTTTCTGCTGAGTCATGCTGAGAAGCTTCAGGAGGATGCAGTTGCATGTGCATCAATCACATCATAATACTGTCATGTAGTAGAACCCAAAGCTGCTATTGCATGGATACTTTATGAAATCATTAATCTGCCCAGAGGAAAAAATCCAAACAGACATGTAGTAGGATCTCTGGGGAAAAAATGTTAAAAAATATCTTGCTGTCTAAGAAAACAATAGCAAACATTTTAACTTGTTATTGATGCTCACATGATATAAAGATTGCCTGAAATATTTTTAGATAGAGAAGCACAAAATGGAATTATTATTACATTAAAGGTCTGGCCAATGGAGAGTTTAGATACATCTCTCTTTGTACTAGTATTTATTTTTCTTATGATACCAAGGTTTTTCGCCTTCCTCCGCAGCGTGGGGCATGGGTCGCTTGCTGATCGATTCCCTGCAGCTTGAGGTCTTCAAATCTCACTTTTGAGGATTTCAATAACTCAGTCATGGGCTCGGGGTTGTTATATATGTGTATGGGTAGGGTTTTGTGGCCTGCCTTGTGCAGGAGGTCAGACTAGATGATCATATTGGTCCCTTCTGACCTATGAGAACTCTCACAGTTGATGCTGTCACTAATTAGCCACCTGATCTGTACCTGAAGTGAATAATTCTGATAGTGTTTACTAGTCTATAGCCAGAGAAAACTAATCTAGTGGGCAGTGGATGGGTGCCAGGCTGAGATTCAAGAGACTCAAGTTCGTATTCAAAAACCCATGGCCTCCCAGGGCCTAGTTCTCCTTCTAATTACACCTCTTTTACACCAGAGTAACTATTGACTTAATGGAGTTACTCCTGGTTAATGTTAATTTCAGTGAAAGCACTAGCAGGCCCCTGGCATCTTCTTGATCAGACCTGGTCTATACTAGTATAACGAGATCAATTTTAAATCTATTTACACCAGTGCAAGTTTTCTAACATGGACCTCCCTTGCCAGACATTCACCATTTTCAATCTCTGTACTGCCAAGATAGCTCTGCTGTTCTGGGACAATGCAGATTACAAAGCTCATGGACAAAGCACTTGAGAGTTGGAGATAAAGCATTCTTGTTCAAAGGGATTTGGCTATGGAATGAACTACTGGAGAAGATTGGAAATAACGCTGCAAAACCTTCCTCTTCAAAAAGGACAGAAAACCTTTCCACCATAAAAAGAATTACATTTACAGCACCACCCCTGAAAAATAAATAAAAACCTGTAGCAAACAAGTCAACCAACCAACCAAAAACAAATGAACGATACCTGCCAATTAAAGAGTTTTTATTCCAAAAAAGGACAAGAAGCCAGAACCCATGAAGACCACTAGGGACTTCACTATTGATTTTATGTGGAAGGCACTCCAGCACTATACTGATAGGCAGCAGTATAGAGAGATCAACCTTCCCTTTACCCTAGGCCCTTAAAACAAAACCCCCAAAGAACTATATATTATCAAAGATGATGACAGCCTCTAGCTTCTAAATAGTGTTATCCTAGTTCAAAAAGGAGTCTCTCACTAGACATTTTCTGTGCAGCTCCTTAATTTACCCACTTCCATCCCTCCAGACTTCTTGGATAACTCCTCTGCATTCAATGCCTCGGTTTTGTAATCAAGCTTATTGAAAGTGAAACTCATTTACGGGAAATGTGCTGCAGTTTACAAATAAAGAATACCCTGTACCATTAGCTTTACTGCTACTGATAAGACAAACTGCAAGGAAGGTGTGTGACATTCCCTTCTGAAATCTGGACTGGTGAATCACTGTTCACCCCAATCCCTCACTCTTGGAGCCTGTTTTATCCTGCTTTGCTGTGGAAAACCCACACTTGTGGGCAGATCACACACAGCCTACAGCATGTAAATTATACCCATCTCAGTGAGTGAGTGCCTCTAGCCAGCCACTCATGGGATTATGCAATGGTATGACCCCAGCCACCACTCCCAGTCCCAGATGTAATCCTAGGAACTGCCATTTTATAATGTTCAGTGCTGTCCACTGCACACTCATATGTTTGTCAATTTATCAAAGAAATTTATATACACCAGCCTTGTCACTTCAAATGGAGTCTCTTGCACACCTTAAACCAATTGCACTGCTTTAGATAAAACAAACAACATTTATTAAGCACAGAAAGATGTTAAGTGATTATAAATCAGAGGAAAGCAGGTCAGGTTTGATCAAGAGAAAACAAAAAGCAAAACACATTCTAAACTAAGCTTAACACTTTGTCTCTTTTTAAAATGTCCCTACTCCCCTCTGGGGCTTCACCTTCCCCTTCAGGGTCAGGTGACAAACCATGTCCATGCACGGTTCTCTCCAGGCCTTAAACCACTGTGGTCCTTTGTGGACGTCTGGACTGGTGCTTTGTTCTTAGAATGCTAAGCTGGGATGTTCTATACAAGTTCCAACGAGGTGTGAATTGCTCCTCAGCTCTGTAGAGCTTTGTCTAGGTCTGTCTCAAGCCATGAGACACATTTGGGAATGTTACATAGTGACGCCTCATAACCATACACCTGACATTGCAACAAACATATAACTATAACAATAATGTTCAGTGTGCCATGAGCATTCCAAAAATATCTTAGATGACATACTTTGCATTAAACAATACACAATTACACTATAAGGGTGAACATGGGGGTGCAGTGTGTCTCAAGGTGTTGGAAGCTGTGAATCTCTAATGGACTGAGCCAGTCTCGAGATTTTCTGAAAGAACAAATTACTTCTGGCAGACATGGGATAATCCAAGAAATCAGGGGGTTAAATGAACATCCTAGAATCATGTAAACAAACAGACAACTTGTAAGATCAGGGTCTGAAAGATACACAAAACAATTTATATAAATGACAAACCAACTGCAATGAACATTTACAGTAGATGCACATGCCCAAAGTCAAATTAGGCCACTCCCTTCCCCCAACTGTAAGACTCTTGATAGGCAATAGAAATGGTGCATTTCTGCTATGTAGGGAGGGGCAAGATGCAGGAAGCCCACATGGGACAAATGGTAGCGTGGGGGGTCCTGAACGTATCCATGTGCAGTAGTATGCAGGAATACTTTGGGGCTACAGAGTCTCCTGCTCCCCTATGGCTAGAAACAGCCACAATGTGTTCCCTCTGCTGTTCCATGGCCTAGAGGCAGGAATCTGTTCCTTCCTGTTCCCACCCTGAACTCCCCAACACACAGTCCATTACTGAGGCTGCATGCAGGGACCAGAACTTTTCTCTAAAAATAAATATCAAGCTGTTACAGTATCTTAGGGGTTTAGCTCAATTATTCTAGACAAAGAAAGGACAGCAGAGAGACAATTAAAGGTGCCTTCCCAATCTGGTCACAGTTCATAGAACACTTTACAGAGAATACAACCTGAGGACTACAGTTTATTTACAGGTAGGTACCAGGCACATAATGACTAATAGCTAATTGAGTTGTGCCTTAGCAATATTAACCTTCTTACTTTTGAAGCACTTGCTAATCTTGGTTAAATTCCAGAATCACCACCAGTCTGAACAAAAGAAGAAAGTCTCAGCAATATCAATAACCCTCACGGTTTTGGGAGGCAAGGACAGTTTTCCTCATCAGTTGTACAATGTCTAGCATGAGACCCTTCTCCTTATTATGTAGGTGGGTACTATCCCAGAAAAAGATAATGTGGCAAACTGCCAGCCTCCCCCTGGTGGGTCTCACGCTTTACCTTCTGTTTGTGGGCCAGGGCATCCCCAGCTACCTCATCTCCACTAGCTGTAGAGGAGTTCTGTCTTCTGGCCTGGGAGGAAACCTTCTCCTCCAGCTGCTACAAGCCTTCTGGCAGCTTCCTCTGTGTTTGCTCTCTCCCCCTCCTTTAGGGAAAGCAGGGTTTAAATACACCTGGCCTGGCCCTTCATTGAGGCCAGGTGCCTCTAATTGCCGTGCTGTGCTCTCTCTCCTGCCTGCAGGGCAAAGGGTTTGTAACCCTTTTGGGCCCTCATATCAGCCCTGGCACACCCTTTTATAGTCGTCCGGCCTGACTATCACAATAAGTAGACATAAAAAAATTCAAATTCACCATAGGCTTAAAGACATTCATATTTCCAGCCCTGACCCTGTAACACTTATAAACATTAACAACCTTGAAGGAGCTCTCATACATATAGTTCTGTATATATAAAAATAAAAGAGTTTACAAGCTGAAAGCCTATGTGCTAGTCTACCTAAACATCATTAAAAAATAATTGAATTGAGCAACACACCCTTCACCAGCATCTCTCTCTAATATGGGATTGAGGAATCAAGAAAGACTTTACCAACATGTAGTCTGTGTATCATCTGTGTTTTTAATAATTCTCTTCCAGGAATTTGTGCTCATGCTTAAATGCCAAGACTATTTGCAATAAAATAAATAAAAACACATACACATTTACTGGTGCCTACTGAAATAAGGAAAGGCTGAAGTTTTGGGTTTTTTTGTTTTTTAATATATAAAATGTATATCCCCTCAGAGATCAATTGGGAACATTAGAAAGGCGACAGACCTAGGTCTTCATCAATTTTGATCTAGAGAAAACTCTAAGGCTGCAAAAAGACTCACTGCTTGTTAAGTGCACATAGTCACAGGCTGCCTACTTCAATGAAGTGCTGATGTTTGTAATGAAGAGCAATTGTACAAGAGTCAGGACACAGAAAATCGCAATAGTTAGTCACATATCTTAAAGGGGTGGAAATCACTTGAAGAGAAGGAGAGTAACAAGAAAGTATAGGATTAGACTCCGATCATTTTAGAGGGGCAGTGAGCAAACTGATAAAATAAAAATGATGCCATACAAAAAGAACTGAATGCTAGCCAGATACGTGTCAGCAACCCTTGAAAATAAAAGCATGGCTAATGTTCATGGTGGGGTCTCCAACAGAGAATGTTAAGGGGTCGGTAAAAGTAACAATCTTCCTTTGTCTTCAATGGAACTCATTAGTGATTCATTTTCCTTGTTACACGAGCTTTTCATAAGGTTAACATGAGAGTTTGGGATGGCCACATCCCTCATTCAGGGATCCATCCAAAACTGCACCATGACATTACAATCAAGAATGATTTAATCTTCTCTGATAATGTGGAGTAAGAAGATGTTTACATGGCAATGGAGACTTCTCAGAGTAGGCTTTGCCTGCCTTGGTTTGGGTCAAATGCAGAAGGCTCCTGACCCATTAGTGAAAGTTGACATTATATATCTATCTATAAATAGATATATTTATGGAGATATGATATATAATGGGCCTTATAATATAATGGCCCTACCCCCTCATTAACTACATAGGAAAGAGCAAATCTAAATGAGCAAATATAGCGGGCAATGTTATGCTTGCATGACTCAACAGCAAGGGACAGCAACATTACAGTTCCAGTGTAATCCAGAAAAGTATCTGCAGAATTGCCTAAACTGGCTCAGAATGGACCTCTCACATAAAACTAGGGATCAGATGGCATGAGACTGTGACAGCAAAGAAATGCACATTACAGAAATAACTGACTCACGCTAATACACAAAGAGAGTATTTTTTTAAATGCCCATAATTTTATTATCTATGTAATTAATGGTGTCATGTATTCTCCATTATGAAAACTACCGTAGGCTCTTACAGAACTTCCATTTCTTAGGCTGAAGACTACTTTCCAACTTGCTTATCTTGGGCTAAAGTGAAGCCCTGCTGCTGATGCTGTAATACTTTACAGACCAAGCAGCCAATCTGCTTCATTCATTAGATCTTATTCCCAGTCATTTGCTCCAAATGTAAATCTGGAGTCCATTCTCAACTAGCCAACCTCCAGAGTGCTCTGCCCACTGCTCCATTCCTCGTGCCATCCCTCTCTTCCTCCCTCCCCACATCACATGGCAAGAGCAGCACACTGTGCAGGTGGGCTCTCAAGAACATTCTATAGCACATACATCCAAGGAAAACCCAGCTATTTATGGTTATTTTTTACATAGAGGAAATTGATCTAACCACATTTGTGCAGGCTGGACAATCTTATCTGAAGAATGATGTGGTTGTTTTGCTATTCTACTGGGCTTCCAAATGTAGGAGTGAAGGATATACCTTTTGGCCCAGAAACACAACAATAGCCAGGTTTTTAGACACCTAAACAAACTCACATTTTACATTTACTTCTCCTCCTTTCCACATACAGCACACGTGGCATAGATCAATTGTCTCGTAAATGACATTTTTAAAGTTACAAACACAGCTTCAACAAAACAGATGGGAGAGGGGTGGCTTCTTAAAAAATGTGGGCTATTGGTGTTTATCATTTTGTTCATTGTTCTTCATTTTCAAGGGATGAAAATGAAGGAGTAGGATAAACAGAGGGACTCCCAAGCTGCCATCTTCGAAGAATACAGCACTATACAGTGCAAAGCCTGGGAACCAAGGCAGCAGTCCACTGCAGTCAGTATCTCAGCTTTGTTTACAAAGATGATGTGTATTGTAGTAGGAACGGAGATAGCCTGTTTACTGAGCACTAATTGTTAGAACTGAGTACTCAGCTTCCATACACAAATAAAGGAAGTGATTGGTTTCCAAAGTAACACAGAACGTAATCTATGGATACTCTTCAGAACACTTTTCAATACCAAATCCCAGAAACTAGCACGGTGAATGGGTTGCTGGGATTTCAGTCATCAGCTCATGCATGAGCCACAGCTGGTTGAAGCTGAACCTGAGCAAGACAGGAGATGCTGGTGGGAAGAGGAAAGCACTTTGAGGAATTTGCAGTCACAATACAGCTTCCTCCAGTTGAAGGCACAGGCGCACACACACATAATCAGTCAATTCACTCCACAGCTTAGGAGTACTCTTAGATTCCCCACAAATGCTAAACTCTCAAACGGCAGCATCTGTAGCATTTTCTACCATCTCTGGTTGGCTAGGAGATTTTGTCAGATGATGACTTGGCCTCTGGTATTCATGCCATCATCACCACTCAGCTGGAATACTTCAGTGTAATATACTCAGGCATGATGCCTTCCTTGATTAGGAAATGCCAATTAGTACAGAACACTGCAGCACATCTCCTTAGCAACACACTCTACCGGGGGTACATTGAACCTGTCCTCTGCTCTCTAGCATGGCTTCTCATAGGACACTGAGACAAGTTCAAAGTCTAGGTCCTTATCTTCAGGGCACTCCATAGCCAGAGCCCAGCATATCTAAAAGACTGCCTAAAGCACTAAGACAAACACTGTGGGCAACAACCTGTTCCTCTAGCACAATGGAACTCTCAGCAATATGGGTAAAGCTTGTCTGGGCAAGAAACAGAACTGTCTGAGACTGTGGAATCAACTCCCCCAGGAACAAAGGAACATCACAAAGCTCACCTCCTTCTGCTCCAAGGGCAATGCACCTACATATTCTCCAGCATAAATGAACATTTTACATTTGTACACATACAAGCATGTACCTTTAAAATAAAACACCTTATCAAAATGAGACACTCCACTGCACATACTTCTCCCCCTCTGGTGAAGAGGAGAGAAGGAAAGAACATGTTACAGACGTTGGTCACATTGCATAATGCACTACTAGGAAGGCCCTTAGATAGTACGGCGATGAGCATGGTATAAAAACCTATACAGAACAGTTCAGCTATAGTCCACTTAAGGAAGTTAGGGAAAACCACCCATTAATGATGCAGCTCCCAAACCAGAGGACTGGTCTGATTTAAACACTCAGCAAAAGAAATTCTTTGTGGTTCTTGCCCTGGTAGGCTGGCTGGTTTCGGAATGTGATGGTTCTTCTCCTCTGTAATAAAGCCACCAACTGCTAATCATAGCTGTGGCATCATAGGGCACAATGGAGCACAGCTCAACAGCAGCAGCAGTCTTTGTCCCAGAGTTCACAGACAGGCTCAGGGCAATAGATCACTGACTACAGCTGCTCAGGTCAATCCACTCTACCTAGGCAGTAGTAATGTCACAGTCCTGAGTCTGTAGTAATGGATACAGAACAGCCTGAAGATGAGGGAAGATTGTTTTGCCCTCCACCCTCTCCCACACACAGAAGATTTGCTTTGCTGGATCGTGGATTTGGCCCTGTGAAGACAACCTTTCCTTCAGAATGTGAAATCTTCACCGAGAGAAAGTAGGCAACACTACATTTTGTGGCCCACACAAACCACTCCACAGAAGACCACCAGCACTTCACAGGCTTTGGTTTCCTAGGCAGAGAATTTCTATCCTACTTCCAACCACATAAAGGAAGTCATCAAAACAGGACAACTATGGCTGATACAAAAGTATGTGATCTTTTTCTCACAGAGATCAGACTTATCAAGATTGCTAAAGGGAATTCACAATTCTGCATGGCGAGCATTAGTCTGGCTCATCTAAAGGTCACTAGAGAATATGAGAGACCACCTCTTTCACAGCACAGGAGTGCACAGATTACCTGCCAGTCTGGGAACCATTGATTAGGATGGAGACTTGCTGTGGTGCCTTGAGCAGATTACTTAACTCTCTATTCCTCTGTTTTCCATCTGTAAAATGGAGATAATTAAACCTAGGGAGGTGTCAAAGATTTATTAGTTAATAACTGGGCAGCACTCAGAAGATAAAAAACTCCAGATGGGTGCTTATGGTCTGCAATAGCATGAGTAAGGATATCTAGCAGTATTACCATAACATACTCATACAAAAAAGCTTGTGTGCATTTTGCAGGGTTTTTTTAGTGTTTAGTATTTCCATCTAGAGCTTTTTATTTAAGGGTGGGAAGCCAGAGACACGTTGTGCATAGAAGTGCCTGTTAGTATTTGTCATACTTTCTTTTTCTTGTTGCATGGAGCTACCTAAAGGGGATTATGAAAAGAGGTGTGTGGGAAGAAGGAGAGAAGCGTGGATTTATTTGAATTAATTGGCAACAAAAGGCTGCTTTAAGTTGCAATTGAGAGAACAGCTGGGGAAAAACACAATGGTGACATAAAGCCATCTGCACTTCCCACCATCAGTACTGTACTGGCTATGGCTCAGCCAGGCTATAGGATAGATGGACTTATTTCTTATAATAATTTTACATTCATTTTTATTAGTCTCCTAGCATCATGTAATAGTTAGCTTATGGGAGGGGTATCCTGGGCTGCATTTTCGGCTGCCCATGCCTCAGTTCATCCACCTTTAAAAAAAAGTGACTTACCTACTTCTTTCTATGGCTGTTATGAAAATGAATTAATGTGCATCTGTAAAGGCTTGCAGAAGCAAAGGCAACATCAGCGCAAGAATTATCAGCTATATGGAAGAAACTGAAAGTATTAAACCAGCCACATAAACAACATTGTAAACTAGACATTGCAAGTCTGTGTGTAATTACTAGACAGTAACTTTTGATCATATACTCTACTGTCCTGGCTTTTTTGCTGCCAGCTGCTTGTCAGCTACTAAAACAAAAGGGGAGTGTTTGTGCCATCTGGTGGATACTAACATCATCACATGGACCATGACCTCTACTTTACTGGGGCTGAAAAAAAGGGCTTATGTTACAGGCAGATTATTCTTGAAAATTCTACATACACCAGCCTTTGTGTTTACATCAGCAATACTCAAGCTTTAGGGGATGGAGAGCCACATGGCCAGTTCAACGAGCTGTATACAAACACAAAGTCAGGGTGATCTGACATTACAGTGCAAATTTGTGTCAACATGAATTTACATAGTTGCAGCACAATTCTAGGATGCTAGCATGGCATCATTGTGTTGCAGCATCAAGGTACCATGCCCTGAATGTTTTGTTGCTCTCTATAAACCCATTCAGCATATCTCCCCTCTCTTTCCTCCCTTTCTTCTGGCTCCTGGGAAGGGCGGGCAAGGTTCTCTTCCCCCTTCCTCATACACACTTTCTGGCTACTTGCAGGAATTGGAGGGAATCACAGTAGATCTATGGGTTTGCTCAGCCTTATCTGCACTGCACTCCATCATTAGACACTGCTCTTCTGATCAGCACACTGCCTAAAAACAGACAGCGTGAGTGAAATGCTGATCAAATTCTTAGAGTGCAAGAAAGCTGCATGTGGGTCTACATCACTGAATAAATACTATTGTACAAATATTAAAAGAATTGTTCATATATATATATCACACACAGCATACGAGAGCTGCGATTCCATATTTGACCCCTTTCTAACGTGCTATAAAATGCACAACCCCACTTGTTTCTAGTCTAAAATGCCTTATGCTTACAGCCATAATTTGCTGTCGGGTACAATGGGGTCAAACAAGGAGTAACTCCACTGAGACTGGAGTTCAAAGTTGGGGGAACAAAACTTTTTAGAAGTATGTAAAAGACACAAAGGGAACACAAAGGTCAGGACCCCTTTGTTTCGATGGGAGACAAATTAGAGAGGGGCTCTGACTGAGGGATACAAAATAGGAAATGGAATAGAGCTATCTACCCTCCTATAATACTGTGATTCAATAGGGTAACACCTGGGTATAGGATTCCTTCCCATGGAGCAGCCTGTAGGATCAGGGCCACAGAGAGTTTATAAGACTTGTGTTGTGCTTAGGGCTTGTTCTGACCCTCTACTCAGGAGTAAATTCCACTCTTAGTGGAGGAGAAGAGAGGATCGTGGCTTTCACCCAGCAAGCCACTGCCAAAGACTACTCCCCATCTCAAAAGCTGCCTTGACACAAACAGCCTGGCTGTTGTGTGAATAGAATGATTTCTAAGTAGTGGGACTGACTTCAGTCAAACTTTCCCAGTGAGTGTATCACACAGAGCTTTGTATCAGAAGAAGCTGCTGGGGAAGGAGAGCTCTCAGCATGGTCACCATAGTTCTGAAAGTTCACCAGCTCTCAAACAGCTGGATCAGCCACTGCCACCATTTGTGGGGTGCACCCCTGCTCTCAGCAACCAGCTAGATCTTAGTCCATCCATCCCCAGCTATGCTTAAAGGAGTCCTAATCAAAGTTACATGATGTGAAGCAGTGAGCCCCATAATCCTAATGTTCTAGTATCATGGGGGCAGTGTGACCATTAGTTAATGCTGAAAACACTCCACATAAATGCTAAGAATTATTACTGGTGGTATTGACATTTTCCTGTTTTACATTTGTCCCGTAATAGGTGTATGGGAGAGATGTCGAAAGAACACAGGACTGAAGAAAGAGAGATCTATGCAGAAGGTGGATAGATGAGTCTAGGCCAAGCAGTGCCATAATTTAATTATAAAATGGTATAAATACCCACCAAGACTGCCCGGAGATTATCCAACTCATCCTCAATTGTGTCTTAAATTACATTTTAAAATCTATCCTCTCTTTTCTGGGAAACAGTGCAGCAAGTCACCCACTATCTAGCCCTATGAGAATGATCACTTTGAAACACAGAAATTCTGTCCAGCATTATTACATGTTTCTGTTTACTAAAATGCTCTCTGGAGTTTTTTAATTCCTATTTTACCTGAGGCAGATTAGGAACTTTATTCCTACTTTACTCCAGCAAGAATGTGAATTCTCTGACATTACTATCCTGTTTTGAATGTTAACTGAACAGTCACAATTCATTTCCTATCTACCCATTAATAAAATAAAAGCATCTCAGAGCTCACATAAAAAAAATCCATTACCCAAATAATTGAACTTCATGACTGGATTGATACCAATGCATTCTCCAGCACTGTAATAAAATGGGAAGGGTTTGTTCAGCAATGTATCATCAGCTGGTATTTATTGGTAAGAGGGGAAAATTTTTATGCAAATTAAGTGGAGGATGCTTTTAAGTGTCTGCTGCTGTGGAGGAGAGCAAGTTAAACTATTCTACCTTGATTAGCTTGTGGTTAGCCAGGCTTTAAGGGGAGGAAAAGGAAAGATTCAAGATCTTTGATCAAGCTGTTTTTTAAACAGCCAGCACAGCTTAAAAATAGGGAATGACATCAATCTTCTGAGGGGAAGGAAAGTTTCTTCCAGTTGGTAGTAATAGTATTGAATGTCTACATTAGGACCATGTGTCTAACAAAAGAGGAGGAGCACACATGCTTAGATTTCATAAAATATATCTGTAAAAGGTGTGCATGGTTGTGGCATATCCCCTCACAGCCTGAGGTGGCACTGCGCATGGCCCAACTTAATTGCCCCACCCTGGGGTATCTCAATAAGTCAATTTCAAAGGCAAGGCAATGCCAAAACAAGTTAACAAAACAGCATGTTCCCAGAGCCCTTATTAAAAGGGAAGAAGCAATTGTAACCACAGTTTATAAGAGCCTCACCTCAGGAGCCTGGTTCAGAGTGCCTAAACTTAAAGTCCTCAAAACAAAATCTGAGTCTAGTCTCTAGGAGCTTAAGAGATAGACCACTGCCCATACAGCCTGAATAGCTTCCTGTCCTGTCCTGTCCTGTCCTGTCTCTCTCTCTCTCCCACAGCTCCCACTTTAGCAAATCTCCCTGACTGGCCTTAGAGCATCCTTTTGATTCCCCTACCCAGTCATCTAATCAGGTGTCTAATTCTCCCCAGGTGAGTCTACTAACCCCAAACACCTGTCCCCTTCTCAGCTGCATCTGACTAATGAAGAGGCTGGCTGGCCCCAGTCCCTTAAAGGGCAGGCCACCTTGTTACAATACTGCATCTAGTAAGAGAATGTGATAACAAGACATTTATATTCTGGTGTGGGCATAGCATGGCCTACCAGAGCAGTGGTCTGGGAATCATACATCCTGGGGGGTGACCTTGAAAAAGGCTTCCACTCCAGCAGCAATCAGGTGGCAAGTGTTACCAATACATCTAGCCACACTGGGTTTTCTTCCTTATCCTGTCAGCAGGCTTCTCTCACACACCTTTTTTAAATGCCTTTTCTTCCAGCAGAATCCACTTGCCCACTGACATTCAAAGACATTTGCACCTGCTGGGCCAGCAGTAAAGCAGACATTAACCACTGACATCCCAGTCCAATGAGTCACACTTCAAAACTCTTCCTTAAAGTGATACGTTGGCAAAGGGTAGTATTAATTGCACCTGAGTCTTGTGTGGAATTCCCTCTAGTGTGGGGTTCCTAATTACAGAAATTTGTGTTTTGTGGGGTTCTGATTTTACAAAAGGGCAGTTTTCTCTTTTATGTCAGAGTATATACTGCCTACATTATCTCTCTGCCCTTTCGAACAGCCTGGTAAATATATATATAAAAGGCAAATTCATTGTAGCTTAAACTTTCCCCTACCTTTCAAGAACACAATTAAAAATGAATAAATGAAGAGGCCTCATGAGCTACCAGTCAATGTCTGCCCACAGCTCTTTCTTAAACCAGAAAGACCCCAAGCCCAAAAGATGCCCCTAAGAAATTAGCATAATGACCAGCTGTGAGGCATTTCAAAACAGCTTTCTGGAAGATATAAATTGTACCTATTCAAAAGCTAAAAGAATGTACAATATCCAAGAAGACTTCAGTTATTAATAAAACAGCTTTCTTTAGGGCCGTGATAAATAATTACCTGAACCCGCTACTTCCCCTCTGACACACCTTTATTTGTCTAAGTCTATACCACAGAAGAGTTCCTCCCCCGTCCTATACAGGAGGGCAGAAACATGTTCTGGGTCAAAGGTGCCTCCTAGCCGTTAGCTCCCCAGGGAGCACAAATCTACCTACCTCCCTTAATGAGCTAATAGCCCTACAATGCTTTAAGCTGTAAAGTAAGAGAAGGATCCACTGGTGTTAAGAACTCAGCCTCCCCACTTACCCTCCCCACTGACTTTAATGGGAACAGAATCTAGTTCTCATTAGGCTCCCTAGGTTAACCTACTGCATGTACTATGCTAACTCCAAGCATGCAGTTAGTGACTATACATACACTCCCTAGCTACTGTGAACATACAACACTTACCTTCTTCTACTCACTCAGGGCAGATTGGGGTACTTACTTCCTAAACCCTTTCGTGTACAGAGAAAAGCAAGTGGATGCAATTCAGAGGAAGAGGTTCAATTACCCTAATGAGGCCAATGATATTTTCTAGTGGCTACTGCTGATAGGGGAGAAGCTGTCTGAATAGGAGCATGAGGTGCAGCCTACAGAACACTGAACCAATGGGATGGTGATTTCCCAAAAGGTCCCCCTACAGGGAGATGTGAGGGAGGCTGGTGGGCGGGCTCATGCTGTGACCCAGCTGCCTTTAAATATGACTGAGGCACACCATGGCCCTGTCACTTCTCCAACAGCAATGAATGTGAAACTTTCCTCCTGGTAGTGGTTGATCCCCATTGTTTATCCTGTTAATAGCCATGGTTGATGAAAAGATTGCTGCTCTAGTGGTGGACAATGGCTCTGGTATGTGCAAGGCTAGGTTTGCTGGGGATGATGCCCCCCGTGCAGTGTTTCCATCCATTGTGGGGCACCCCAGGCACCAGGGTGTTATGGTGGGGATGGGCCAGAAGGACAGCTATGCGGGGGATGAAGCCCAGAGCAAGCGGGGCGTCCTGACGTTGAAGTACCCTATTCAGCATGGCATTGTTACTAACTGGGATGACATGGAAAAGATCTGGCATCATACCTTCTACAATGAGCTGCGGATGGCCCCTGAAGATCACCCAGTATTGCTTAGTGAGGCTCCCCTCAACCCAAAGGCTAACAGGGAGAAGATGACTCAAATCATGTTTGAAACCTTCAACACACCAGCTATGTATGTAGCTATCCAGGCTGTGCTGTCCCTCTATGCCTCTGGCCGCACCACAGGCATTGTGATGGACTCTGGTGATGGGGTTACCCACACAGTCCCCATCTATGAGGGCTATGCACTGCCCCATGCCATCCTCCGGCTGGACCTGACTGGTCGGGATCTAACTGACTATCTCATGAAAATCCTGACCGAGAGGGGCTACAGCTTCACCACTACGGCTGAGAGGGAGATTGTGCGTGACATCAAGGAGAAGCTGTGTTATGTTTCCTTGAATTTTGAACAGGAAATGGCCACAGCTGCCTCCTCCTCCTCACTAGAGAAGAGCTATGAACTACCTGATGGGCAGGTGATCACCTTGGGCAATGAGAGGTTCCGCTGCCCTGAGGCCCTCTTCCAGCCAGCCTTCCTGGGTATGGAGTCCTGTGGCATCCATGAGACCAACTTCAACTCCATCATGAAGTGTGACGTGGACATCCGCAAGGACCTGTATGCTAATACAGTGTTGTAAATCAAATGAAAATCAAGATCATCGCTCCTCCTGAGCGTAAATACTCTGTCTGGATTGGTGGCTCTATCCTGGCCTCTCTCTCCACCTTCCAACAGATGTGGATCAGCAAACTGGAGTATGATGAGTCTGGGCCATCCATCGTTCACCGCAAATGTTTCTAAAGGGATTTCCTAGCAGACAACTGCATAAGAAAAATGTATCTACCATGTCAAGTTATATTAATCCTCCCTTCTAAGACCTATATGCAATGCTACAAACTCACTTTCTTTGCTTCTTTACCAAAGGGAACTGTTACATTAATTGCTTTATTTATTCTAGAGCACTGACTAACAGGAAAGAATTAAATCACAATTAGGTGGGAGTGCTTTATTTGTGATGTTGGGGTGAATTATGCTATTATCTTTGAACTACAAAGCTCACCAGTCATGGATCAAAGCTAACATGTAAAGGTTATGATAACCTAGTCAGTGCTGAATTCACCTCTAAGAGGCTAACCACCCCTGAATTAGCATTTGTGTAGAGTCCTAGAACAGCTGGGCTTTATGTACAAATTCCTAAGTGGTAAGATACTGGGTTGATGTTGCTTAGTTTGAAGTTGCTACACACAGGTTTGCCTTTATACTTCTAAGCTAGAGCTCAGAACTTAATGTTGGTGTTTTGGAATAAAACAAATCCCTTAGCAGTGGGACTGTCTACCATAGGAAATTTTTTTAGGAAAAAAAATCAAACTGTAAACTGGTTCTAAAATGTGAACAATAAATAAAAGGGCTAAACACTGATGTTAACACTTGGGGGGGGGGAAGAAACCAAAACACTAGCACATGAGACAGTTTCTTAGGATGCAGATATGTAATGATACGTGGCTTTCCCTCCCCCTCCACCCCTGAGTGGTAACATACTGGTGGTTGCAAGTCTTCCATAAAGCAAATACCAATAGTCTATTAAATCACTTAATTCTTCATTTCTTTCCTAATGGTGGTATCCCTTATCATGTAATACCCACTAACTGCATTAAAGTATATTTCTAAGCTTTTTAAAGATCAGAGCTTAAAGTGGTTCTTAGTATATTTTTTTAAGGACACTGGACAGTTATCGTATCATAATAGTTTTTACCTACTTAAGGACCAGTCCATTCTTCTGCATAGAAATTGTTCTAAGAACAAGCAGAATTAAAGAACTGAAACTTCAGTTCCACAGTTCCTGTAATGGTGGCTAGCATCCCTATCATGCTACTCTTCTTGGGAACATAAAAGAATGTGACCGAGCTCTTCCAGGGTAGGAGAAATTTAAGTGATACCCATTCAGTTTAGACATGAAACCTTCAAAATACTAATGTCAGGTCCCTAAACTAACTCTCCTTGCTACTTTATACACTACAGACTATTAGAGTTGGATGGGACCTCACAAGGTCATCTAGTCCAACCCCCTGCTCAAAGCAGGACTATCCTCAGCTAAATCATCCTGGCAAGGGTTTTGTCAAGACGGACCGTAAAAACCTCTAAAGAGGGAGATGCCACCAGCTCCCTAGGTAACCTATTCCAGTGCTTCACCACCCTCCTAGTGGAAAAACTTTTTCCTAATGTTCAACCTGGACCTCTTCCACTGCAACTTGAGACCGTTGCTCCTTGTTCTGTCATCTACCACCACTGAGAACAGCCTAGTTACATCCTCCCTGGAACCCCCTTTCAGGTAGTTAAAGGCTGCTATCAAATCCCCACTCATTCTTCTCTTCTGCAGACTAAACAGGCCTAGTTCTTTCAGTAGCTAAAACTATCTATACCTTTGTAGTACAAGTTCTTTGCTAGCCAGCTGAATCTTAGCAAGGGGAAGATGTCCTCTCTGATGTGCCATCACACTTAAACCAAACCATTTGCACTCTGTAGAAAGACATGCTAATGGAGTTCTGTAGGTATGAAAGGAGGGGGTTCTGCCATCACTTTTAAGGAGTTAAAAAAGAGAGCTTAGTACATGCACTAAAACTAGCAACTTGCATAAATGCTCCAGCTGAGCAGAACCCATTTGGGCAAGAAATGCACACATGGAACAAGCTAACTTGAAAAATAAACTGTTCCTGAAGTGCTGCTCTTCTGCAAACGAAGGGGGTAGTGAAAGAACAAGCACGTAGCTTATTTCCTTAATGTTGCTTATAGCCTTAAGAGGACAATGTTCATTTAGGCCCCAATTGTGCAACTATTTCTACACAGAGGGTCACTTGGGTCTGCAGGGAGCTGTATTGACTTCAGGGGAGGCTCTGTGAGGGGTGTCTGGGGTATGGCCCTGCAGGATTGGAATGTTAAACCAAAATCTGTGAATAAGTCTTAAGTGTTTTCAACTACCAGTCCTGCTTCCAGTAACTTAGTTTAAATGCCTTCTTTCTGTTGTCTTACCTCTGGGTTATTGACATGTGCTGCAGTAGGGCTCGTCTCAAAACAGAAACTACTTGCAAAAAAGCTTTCTGGTGAAACCAAAGATTGCAACTGCCTTTCTCCTCACTTCTGCCTGCAAAAGAATTGTGGAGTGGTTTCACTTTACTGCTATGCAACTCCAGCACTTCCTTGCTTTTGACAAGGAAAAATAGACCGCTACCACTCTTCAAAAGCGGGAGAGGTGGAGAAATGTGAAGTAGTGAGAAGTAAAGACACCATTCACTTTGGCGCAGCAGGCAGCAAATTCAAAACATGTGGGTGGGGGAAATACCTACTTTCAAGAAAACAAAGGGGTTCTGTTTCAAATCTTCTCACATGAAAAGACTCTAGCACTTAAGCTTTTCATGAAACTGCCTTTCACTGTTGAGTGGCTCTAGTAGTAATGTCCCTTCCTTTAACATCCAACCCTCATCCTATTTCTGCAGATACCTAGTCCCACCAAGAGTCGAGGATGTAAACACAGAAGGTTTTAAAACTCAAGAGAGGCAAGATTCTGGAATATTTACCTTGTGTGAAAACTTTCCCTTCTTGAAATAAAACTAGCCTTGTTCTCTGCTAGAGGCCGCTTCACTGGCTAAACACAACATGCTACCTCTGAGTCAAGTTGGCTTGAACATTTTTAAATGTTTTTCTTCACTGAAAAAAAGGGCTTTAAAAAAAAAGTCTTAAAAATATTGAGGATTTTTAAAACTTCCTTCTGTCCCCTTTCCATCAGTGTCCCTTCCCCTGCCCAGAAAAAAAGTTGGTGAGGGCTAGAATGGAGGGGGGAAGGAAATGTTTTAAATTTGTCTTCTAAACTTTTACCAAAAAATTACAAATCTTTTCTCTGAAATCTACAAGGACCACGCCATTGTTGTAGGAAGCAAGGGGAATGGTGATTTCACACTGCAGCTCCCTTCTCTCTAAAATGGCACCTCTAGCAGAAGGGAGGGGAGATATAAAACAGAGGGCCAGTGAATAAATAAATACTCCATAGCACTTTTTGGTAAGACTAACCCAGTTTATATTTTTTCAGGACAGCAGAGTAACTGCCTCCCTAAAATTTCTCCCTTATTTTTGACTGCAAACATTTTTTGTATTTGCTTTAAACTGAGTTCCCGGACGTGCACAGGGTTGAATACTGGCCCAGGAAGTATCTATGAAATAGCCAAAATTAAATATTTTTGATGCAGAGTCCAGAAGCCAGTTATTTTTGTTCTGTTGCATTTATGATGGTATCTATCTCTGCTTTATACAAAACTAATGGAATCATCTTGCTAATCACAGATGCTGACAAGCCAGACAGCTGTGTTCTGATGCAATAAATCAATCTGCCCTGAGGTGCTATTTTCATTTCTGCAGCTGGAATATTAAAGAGGAAGTAGAGGGAATGGTGGGTTTCTTGTGGTTTCACTACTTCAAATAGCCCACACTGCTTTATCCCCAGCTTTTTCTGCTCATGGTATGCTGACACTTTGGACCCATATTGAACAGAAAATCTTAAGAAATTTTTCTCTGTTATTTTAAAAACACGGAACACAAATTTCTCATACTACAGTGATGCAATCTTTAAAAAATGAGTTAGCATCAAGATGTATTCTAAGGAATATGAACATCTTTTTATGCTGACCATATGTTACCAGCCAAGTGCAAAGTTACATGCCCAGCAATGCTTTTATTATAATATTCTGCCAGGCACAGGTTATAGGCTCTAGTTGGGGTAGAGTGGAGGTGAGGATTGGCTCTCCCATTGCTTTCAAGCCAAGATTTCTATCCAGCTCTCCTCTGGTAAAAAGAGGCTCAGTCAAATGAGAGGCTTTGCTGAAGGTGCATGAAAGAGAAAATGCCAGAGCATGCAAACATCCTAATTGCAGTAAAATCTGGAAAGTGCCTGTATAATAGGTTAAATTGACCAAATTCTTCACTCCAGTGATGTTTCCATGTCAGCATGATTATTAGGTGAATTCCTGTAGAGTCTTTACACCTAGAACTTATGTTAGGCAGGGCAAGAGTCAGCATTGCAAAGACTTGCTTCCTGTGCTCTTAAGGGAACACAAATGGAATACATTCAGATAATTAATCATCCC
Organism: Mesoclemmys tuberculata; assembly: GCA_007922155.1. Lineage (NCBI taxonomy): Eukaryota > Metazoa > Chordata > Testudines > Chelidae > Mesoclemmys > Mesoclemmys tuberculata. The sequence goes on along the minus strand of ML675629.1, from coordinate 31,131,608 downwards.
CAAATGAAAGTCTGATGGTCGTACAACATCATCTTTGTACTGCAGCAGAATTGGCAGCTTTGTAGCTTTCCTCAATGTCCAGAAAGAATCCGCATCTGAGCAGACATTCATGCCGACATCCAGACAATCACTGATTGGGCTGTGAACTTTCCAGGCTGTATAATGACTGGCCTTTTGGTTATCTCTAGGGATTAAACCTAACACCTCAAAGGCTAAAACCATAGCCTACTGAAGCTAGAAGTTGTAGCAGATTCAGATTATGGCTGGACCAGCTACAGAAGGACATGTACAGCACACTCACTGAATAGTGGTTACAACATGCCTATTGGCTACAGAGCAATGAAACTCTCTCATCACAACCCAAAACCTGGCACAATTTCCCTGCACCTCAGCTCAAGTTTAATGAATGCTTCACCAAGGCTGTACTTGGAGCTCATTCTGACTGAAGAAGTTTATAGTCTTTTGCCTTTTTCCGAGATGCACCTTGTATATGCTAATGCTAAATAACAGGGATTGTATACTACTTAACAAATTTTGGCTGACTTTCAGCCTAGGTGAAGAAAAAATGTGCTTGAATTCTAGAGTAGCCTGAAAATCTTTTAGAGCCACAAGCTCTGTGGAGGGATTTGTGATTTCAGGTTGAACCCATGCAAGATTCATCAGCTTTGAGGAGTTTGGTCAGACCTGAAAATCAGAGCAAAATGCAGGGGTTTACTAAACAGCTTGTGAATTGAAACTGCTAAAACTAGCAGGAGCCATCTCAAACCTCCATCTTGCAGGACTCTCTGCAGACCTGTTTTAGGTGCTTCTGCTAGCCATGCTGAGTGGTAATGGCAGCAAAATTGTGCAGGAGATCCAATCTTCCTACGCAACAAACACTATTAAATAAAAGTAGAAGCTACTTTTCTGAATGAAAGCCAAAGAGCCCAGCATGGGTTGCTTTACCACACAAGATGTTACCTCTAATGATAGGAAGGGCCAGATTCAGACTGGGAGAAAGGAGTGTCTAGGTATTAGGGGTCTAGGCTGCGACAGGTTCAGTTCTGTGATTTGCTATAGACTTCCTGTGTGATCTTGGGTGAGTCACTTCGTCTCTCAGACCCAGATCCTCAGGGGTATTGAGGTGCCTAAAACCCAAAACCAATGAGATTTGAGTGTCTAAATACCTTTATGGATCAGGGCCTCAGTTCCCTACCTATCAAATGGGATAAAAGCATTTCCCCCTCTCACAGGGATGTGTTAGGATAAATACACTGAACATTGTAAATCACTCACGTACTAAGATAACGGGGGGGCTACTTAACTTCCTTGGAAAGCTTCTGGCTGGGTGGGGACTCCTTAAACCTGCCACACAGCAGGCTCTTAGAATATGCTGGTAAAAGGACCACTACTTTACTTTATAAAATATATTGTCTATAGTCTTACCCCACACGCAGGATGCTGTTAACTTGAGGGTGACTAGTTTATTATTTATTTGTATGCTGGTAGTATCTAGAGGCTACCAATCAGGGACCCAGTTCCCATTGTGCTAGCCAGTGTACAGACATGCAATGGAGAGAGAGTCCTCGCCCCAGAGAACTTGCACTTTAAGCATAAGAGAGACAACTAGTGCATGTAACCATTTATATGTAGGGTTTTTCTCCTCTTAAGTTAAGACCAATCAGACCTTACCAAAACAAACATCTGTTGCAGACTGCATTGGTGGACCATATGGTCTTCACTCTCTCTGGGAGCTTATACCTAAGAGTAAAGAGCACCCCAGGGATGAACTGGGAGGGAAGGGGAAGTTATATAATTCAAGGAAACCTGTTATTTGAAACAGCCCCAACAAGTTTTATTCCAAAAACTGATCTAGACTTTTTCAAGAGCCAAAAACCATAAACTGGAAACCCTTGATCAGATTCTCTACTATACCCAATAAGCCCTGAGCATAGTTAAGAGAAGAGGGTGCAAAGGATCCATTGATAGTTCCCTGATCCTGTGACCAATTCTGCATGGAACTGGTCCTTGGGATAATTTAGTGCAGCCTTGGCACTGTTCTCAACTACACCAGCAGCCAGGGGCACGCAGAGGGGCTTCCAGCAGCTGGGGATGATTGGTGCACAGAGGATCTGCAGTCATATCCCCTTCTTCCCAACTACATTCCCTACAATGGGAGCTGGAAAGGGGTCCTGTAGATTCAGCTACAGCTGTTCCATGCCATCCAGGAGAATCTTCAGCTGGCCATAGCGGCCTTGTTTAAGCCTTCTTTCCCTAGGGGACCAGAGTAAAGCAGACTAATGGGATTGATGATCTAGTCCCCTATTTAAATAAATGCTTTCTCTCCCCCAGCACCTTTTTATGCCCTCCATATTTGGTCATGTCCAATATGGAAAATGAAGTAAGCATTGAGAGGAAATAAATCTACAATGCTTTCAGAACATTTATGTGTACTCTACCCTTCTCCCAACAAGATAGGAGGGAGACTTTTATTCCAGTGAGAAACAGTATGTGTGACAGCTTTCTTCTCTTTTCTCTAATTCACAAAGATTTAAGGTAAAGAAAAAATACTGCACTCTGCTGAAATGAGCAGAGGAAATAAAAACAACAAAGAAAACAACACGGGATCATTTTAGCTACACAAACATGCAGGCTGAGGCACAGCCAGGAAAATACATGAGTAGACAAGGCAGGACTTGGGGAGGTTAAAGCAAAATAATGGAATGCCACAAGCAAAGTCAGGTCAGAATTCACAAGTCAGTTGTAAAAGAAGAAGAAAGACCCTTACAAAGACAACTTGTGCTATTAATTTCATGTTGAAGGATACCACATTGTAACATCAATTCTTCTTCACCCCCAGAATTAGATCTGCACATTTCTTAAGTCCTGCAGCATTCATGTCAGTGCCACAGATTCCATTATGAGTGGGAGAAGACATCATGTGGAAAAGGGATACAGGAAAGAGAAGGCAAAAAGTAAATGCTTGTTTACTAATTTTACACCCTTTAAAGCAGTTAGTGAATAACCTTCAGTGCCTCTTCATCCCAACCAACCATTCTTGCATTGATCCCTGGGAATTAATAATATTCATCTCTTCCAACTCTAAGTTCTAAGAGCTATAAAAGGAGTTTAAATTATGTCATTTTCTAAATTGTACAGAGTTTCTGTTTCAAAAACACAGTGACTCTCCCTACCCAGCCAAGAAAGTTCAATAAAGGCAAATGATTTTTTCAGTTCAGTCTTTGATAATGGAGGGCTCTGGTGGTGGATATGTAGACAAGTAGGGCTATTAGGTAGCTAATCATGTTGTTAATATTCTTTACTAGTTTTTGGTCGTGCTTAAGACCTCCAGTCATGGACCAAGACACCACTGTGGTAGGCGCTGCACAAACAAATTAAAATGATGATCCTTGTTCCAAAGAGCTTAGAATCCAAGGAAGACATTTATTATTTATTTATTGATTGATTGATTAAGCTAATAATCTAAGCAAGATATTTGTCAGCATTCTCCTTTTCAGTGATTAAAAGGCATGGAAAGTCATGGCAGGTCTGTGACTGCCATTTTTCACATCATCCCCCCTGGGAAGCAGGGTTTGTGGCAGGCCAGATGCTCAAGAGAGTCTAGTTTTTGCCTCATGTCCACAACGTGATGCTATTTCTGATCCTGCCCAGAGCTCCAGCTGTTCAGAAGGAAAAGGAGAATGATTTAGGGGCCTGCACAGGGTTGCAATTCCCCGGGTCTTCCAACTTGGCACTGGGGACACATCCACGCAGCCATGTGGAGTTCATTGCCTACACATCAGAAGGAAGAAAGGAAATTGTGCAGAAAGTGATGGGTCAGAATATCTCATGTAAGCATCTTTCACTGGGAATAGCCTTCCCACCTTCATTTGATCACAGTGACTCTTCTCCACCCCATTGTTCCTTCCTTTTCTGAAAGCAGCTATTTAACGAAAACCTTTTCTACATGCAGCTGAATTCACTCATATTTACTTTGCTTTTGCATCCTGAGTTTTCATGCCTCTGCACTCTTGTCTTGGCCAGGGTCAGTGGTAGAAAGACCAAAATACCATGAGAAAAGCTATTTGCGCTGCATTTCAAACATTGCTGACAGCAAAAAGTATGAAAAAGCTTGCCAGAAAGCCTGTTCTCATGAGATAGCCAGTCCAGAGTCTAGACCTAGGTTATTTGGATGTGGGTTGAATAAATTTGTGAATGTTTATCTGAACAAACCTTTTGAGGTTCTTTCCCCATTAATCGGAATGTGCGCCTGATTCATCATTGCCCCATGTGGTGTGTAATCATTTACTACACTCACTTTTGCAAAACAAGTACAAAAGGGGGTGTAAAACCAAATCAGAACGGTAATGTCTTACACTGGCTTTGGAGTTGTGTAAATAACTACATGAGATGCAGAGCCATGGAAAAATCAGATGCATGGCTGTCAGCTCAGCGCTAGCATTTCTCATGTCTTCATGCTGCTATTTGGTTTTCAAAATGGGGATGTAATTCAAAAACTGGACACACTCAGAACTGCAAAGGAAGTTAGGGAAACAGTCATGGGGAGAGTAGGAGGCTGGGAGTTTAGGAGACCTGGATTCTATTCCCAGCTCTGCTACTGATTCGCTGACACACCTTGGAAATGGCATGTAACTATACCTTGCTTTGGTTCCCTTGTCTGTAAAAATGAAGGGAGGAAGTAAAGGTGGATGAAAGATGCTGTCAAACTGTAAAGTGTTGTTGTTTGTCTCAACCCTGTTGCCATGTGCTCTGGAAATCCCCATTGAAAGAAGACTTTCAGTAATTGGACACTTCAGTTTGCCAAAGCCATCTACTCTCATTATACTGCCTAAACTGCAGCATATCGTTTGGGGCATTTTAGGGAAAGGTCTGGAGCTGCTTATTAGACTGAAATTAGACGCTTCAAGTCCCTACAGATAGAAGTGTTTCAACATTTGGGAATGTCTTCAAGTTACAAACTGGGCAAATGGTGACTATGAAGGGGTTTCCTAGTCACAAAAATGAGCAAATAGTTACTTTAATCTTCTCTAAAGTCAGAAATAGTTCATGTATTGTAAGAAAAGCCACTTGCGGCAAATAAAGCATCATTCAGTTTCTTTGAATATAAAATTATTAGCATGACTCAACGATAGTCTGGCAGTGGCACAAAAAACAGAATATATTCACTGAAAACCTTTAAAAGTTTGACAAAGTTCAGAAGATGTCAAAGTCTTTGGGCTGCTCTCTGCTCCCAGGAGAGGAGGGTAGCAAAGCTGCGTGGACCTGACTGGGTGTGTATGAATGTAGGGATTGTTAGACCTGCATTCTCCTGCAGATCCCTTATGAGTTCTGGAGCTACATGTTCTGCAACGAACAGGGTCCATGGGAGGGGAGGTCTGGAGATATGTGAAACAGCAGGGCTGGAGGCAGGGTTTACAGCTGCTCTCCATGGCCTTTCCATTCCACTAAACCCACAGGCCAACCCTGGGCGCATTTAATATTATTTAGTTCTCAGTTGTGCCTCCAACATGCCTGGCACTTTTGAAATATAAAGGGACTGTCATTTATTATGCTTGCATAACACCTAACACATTGGGGCCCCCACTCTGTTGGGATTTAGATGCTACAGCAATATAAATTCTATTCTGTATTAGGTTCTGGGGATGGGAAATGGAATATGTTTGGGATTCTTGGGGATTATTCAGTCTATGCTTTTGTAATAAACCAGCACAAAAGAGGGGCGTAATTAAGGCAAGAGAGCTGTTGTGGAGTTGGAAAGGGGAAAACTACAGCTGTCATGCCGGTTCTGCTGAGGCCTGCCACTGGAGGATGCTCCAGGTAGGGCTGCCCTGTGATGTGACACTCCCCTTTCACCAAACTAGGCTGCTCATGTCTGAGGCAGCATACCAGGGAAGTTAGTGCAAATCAGTACTTAACTGGCCAAACAGACTGGAGTTAACAGCCAAACTGAATCCTCTGCAGAAAATATATTTCCTCTCATGCTAAGTTCAACACACCAGATCTAGAGCATAAGTTTCACTTTCTAAGGGCCAAATCCTCAGAAATGAGAAATGCCTATTGATGTCAAAGGGAGCTGCAAGCGTTCAGCAGCACCTCACAGGATTTAGCACCAAAGGTTGAAACTGCCCCAATGAGCAAATAACCGTGAACAAAATAAACAAGATCCTAATGCATCCACCCTAGTCACTCCCAAACTCATGCAGGTTTATCAGCTTCTGATGAACAAGCTGCCTTCTGCTGAGTTTATCCATCATTCCCAGTAATGACCTTTCAGGAATCTCCACTTTCTCTGTCAGCTGGGTTCTTATTCACACACGGCATAAATTACTTAACTAGAAGTCCAGTTTTCATAAGCTCCTGTACACAAAGTGTACAGCAGGAGCCTGATTAGCATGACAGACATTGGAGCTCAGAGAAGGCAACATTATGCTTTGGGTAACCCTAGGATTACTGCCTGAGCAGACCGCCTTTCATTTCAATAAGCTTTGGATCAGGCCCCTAAAGGGGAGCTGAGAGCAATCTGATTTTCTCCCAACTGGATAGAAACATTTACTTTGATAATGACAAGGGAGAAGAAATAAACAAATTAAACGAACATTTAATTCTATACACTAGCGAAAAGAGTGAATTTGATTAGATGAGATATCCTGCCAACCCTACACCAAATGGATCCTCAAACATTATTGTCTGTCAGTTAGCCCAATGGACACATTGCATTGTTACACACCCAAATAATTCTTTTTTTTAAAAGCCCATAAGTCCCACCCCACAAAAAACCATGGCACTAACATGCTGTTTGCAAACCATCGCTCTGATTGGGTGTTCTTTCCTTTCTCTCTCCCTCTGCCCCACCCGCCCCCTTTTGAATCTGCCTTGTCTATTTAGACTGTACGTTCTTCAGGGTAGGGTCTGTCTATTACTCCAGGTTTGTGCCATGCCTAGCACAATGGGGGTCCATTTTCATTTGGTCTCTAGGAGCTACCATAATACTGATGATAATAATTTTATTTCATCTTACATCTCTAATTGCCTCTGACTGTCCAAGAGGTTTGTTCCTGTCACTGATCTGGTCGAGATGGACACTTACCAGACTGCTGTGAGGGGATCCAAACACTAAATCTCTCTTGCCCTGAGCTTGCTGGAGCTGGGCAGAATTTAGACACTGTCCCTGGCTTTGGGTCTCTAGGCACATGCTCCTTGTGTCCGGCACCCCTCTGGGCTGTGGAGACTCCACAGCCCACTTGCCTAGGCCCTGACACTAGTGCTACCTCCTCCCAGACTGCCAGCAGCTCTTGCATGTTCTCCAGAGTCCCACTAAAGGTAGGACTGCTTTACAGTTTCTTCTTCAAGGCTAGGAGACAGTGAAAGCAGACACAGACTTTGCACAGGATTCTAAACACAGTTTACTTAGCACGAGAGATTCATAGAACCAGACAAAATAACAGAAAACACCTACATGCATTTCCCTGCCTCAGTTCCCCTTCCTCCCCCCCCCTATTCTGGAGAGTTTTGGGGCATGAGCAGAGTCCTCTGGGGTGTCTATGGCCTTCTCTTGTGGCTTCACTTCAGAATTAAGCAACTTTGTCTAGGTCAGCTAGTTTCCTCTGCTCTTGGCTGGCCCTATAGTTTCATAGATTTCATAGATCTATGAAACTGTGAAGTCAGCCAACAGCAGAGGAAACTAGCTGACCAAAACAAGGCTCTTTAATTCATGGCTGAACTGGACCTCTGCTACAAAATCCTGTCCATCTCCTTCCCTCTCCTGGTCAAAGCTTCCTGTTCCTTTCTCAGTCAGATTTATATGTCTCCCTACCAACACCTAGTTTCTGCATTCTGCTCCGGTGGATTTTCCACTTCCCCTTCTGGCACATGCAGTTGGAAGAACTAGCTTTTCCCAGTTTCAGCCAATCCGTTGTCTCAAAGTATTTCCAACCCAACTAGGCGACCATTTAAGGTTTAGCTCCCAACTGTTATCTGGGATCTGGCAGAGATGTTCTCCAGCCCCCATATCGGCAAATGGTGGATTCCACATCTACAAAGAGGCATTCCACAACACAACACTTTCATAACAATGACTTCATAACATCAACCAGAATTCATAAATTGTACATGCACAGGTCCCCAAATCTTGACACCATCCCAAACTTCCTATCTTTACTGTCCTAGATCTAAGTCCTTTATTCTTCACATCCCCACCTGTGCCTCTCCCTTCCCCCCTGCAACCCCCATTCTGTTAGAATCAACACACACACAGACACATACACACACACAGACAAGCCTCTGCTGGTAGAGAGGGAGGGAATGACTAACTGGCTGATCCAGTGGTCCCTTATGGCATACTGAAGACTTGATATGGGGCTATTCAGATTTTCTACTTCTGAACTGGAATCCCTTGTATTCTGGTGCCATTCACATTTCACGGATTCTCCTGGCTTGGGATGGCTCCTGGTACATCTAATAAAGTAAAACCTTGCATTAACTACTACAGGCTTATCAAGAACCACCTATATCTTAGAACAGCACAGTCTGTCCCCAGTGCCTTTCACTCTTATATTAAAGGTGTCATATTATTAATCTAAAATTAGAAATGGGTAATTGGATTTATGTGTACATTCTCTCCTTCTGCACTCCCCCCTACACAGCCCATCTTCCCCTCAGTTCTTAGATTCAAAATTTGAGTGGGGAAAAAATGCCCTAAGACCTTTCTTTCTTCCAATTCAAAACAAGAAAGTTTCCTGTTCTTGTATTTTTCAATCCCACCTACCCCACACCCTCTCCAAAAAGGTCAACAAGTCAAATTCCACTGTTTTGCTGGTTGGATTTGCTCCCTTTGCAACATGCTTTGCCCAAATCTACTGCTGAATACAAAATTGTTAAAATAATCTGTCCAAATTCATCACTGGGGTAACATCTTTGCTTTCAGTTGGCGTCACACCAGGAATTAATGAGGGCTATTAGTTTTGCAGAATACTCTCGGTATTCAAGTGGGTGTATTATGTAACTGCATGGGGGACTGATGACTATTCCAGCACCTGGGATAGATTTCATTTGTTGAGGGAGTTCTTTCCTGACTTACAGTAAGAGTCTTTAATTAATTTTGTTCAAAAGAAGGCTGTAGGAAACTATTTCACATCAAATGATCTGGTTTGCTTTACCTGCTGACTGTATTTACAGGCAACTTTAAATGTTCTGTAATGAATGTGAAAATTCTTACAGAAAAAGACTTCAGTTCCCTCTGTATGAGATGGATAATAATATAACATTGCTGCCAATTCAATGCCCAGAATAAGCTGCTTTTGGTCCTGTGTGTATATGTAAAAAACTTAAACTCTCTGTCAGATTAAAATGAATGAATCAATGAACATAGTAAAGGGTTTAAAATATAATTAAAGCCCCATCTATACCACATCAAGCTTGACCTGAATTCTGTAGCAAGCTGCCTAAAATTATTCTATAGCACTCCAGTGGAGCATACTTGAAATTCTGTTTCAACATCACATATATAAAAATATTGGATTTTTTAAATTAAATTAAATATAAAAATGATAATACAATGTGTACAATATTCCTTGCATTATTTCATTTGGCATTACATTTAGTTTTACGTTGCCTGAAACTTTACTTTCCAAATGCTGCAGTGTTTTGTAACACAAATGTAATTTTACATTGTAGAAGCTGTCAGGGGAAAATTGGGGGATTTTGCCAGATACAACAGGGACGCGTGGGGCTTTTGGCACCTGGTAGGTGTGGGTGGTAGTTAGGGATCATGAGATAAGCACTTCAGATGGATGTTTCTGCTAAAGGATCACGGGTCAAACAGTTAAGTCTATTTCCATCTATTGTCTTATTTTTAAATTGTAATTGAATCAGGTACCATCTTCTTGTTCTGTGTTTGTACAGCACCCAGCACAATGGTCCAGAACTAGAGCCCCTAGGCACTGGGCTAATACAAATAAACAAAATAATAATAATAGTCATCATTAAGTTTCAAAGCCAAAACTCAAGTGAGATGAATGGAGCAGTTCACACAACCCTTAAAGCTGTTGTTTCAGGCTCTTTGCACATTTTTCTTCACTGACCTAAGGGCTAGAAGCATTAAAATTCTGGACCGCATTACTGTGGCAAAGGCTAAATTCTACTACGGCAGAATCAAGGAAGTCCTGGGGCCGCCCTGCCTACAAGACAATCTTTTTGGAATTCTTGGAAACCTTCCTCCATAACTGAGTACGTTGAAATATGTATCCATCTTTCACATGCCGCAGAAAGTAAGCAAGAAGGCAAATTCAGAAATGCACTGCTACAAAATTGAATATGATTTTGTGAAACACACATCCTATTTTTAAAGCTGTTCTGAATATTGCAAGAATGATGTTGTGTTCCTTCCAGACATGTTCTAGATGCATATATAAAGTGGTAAAAATAACCTGATGGCAAGCATCTTGGGCAAAATTTGGTTTATCTGACAAGCAAGAATACCTTTTTGCTATATATAGTTAAAGAATGAGTCTATAAAAATTGATCCAAGATAGAATAAAAAGATGTTAGGTTAAACTACTTCCAGGAATGATTTGTGCCAGCACTGATTTATGAAACATTTGCCCAGGAAAATGGCAGGGGATGGCCTCTACTTTGTAAAGGGGGGCTCAGTAAACAAAGTCACTTCATGGTGATGAAATCAATAAGTACCATTACTAACAAGGCCTGAAATGCATTCCCCATGTCTGCTTCAAAATGGAGATCACCTTTTCTTCCTAAATAGCAACATTCTGGTTAGCACTTCATCCGTATATATTGTGGCAAACAGCCAGCTTCGCCCTAGTGGGTCTCACACTTTTGCCTCTTGTAGTGGACCAGGCATCACCAGTTACCCCACCTCCCCAGGGGAGACGGTCCCTCCAGCGTGGCCCTGTGGGAAGGGGAGTTGGGTAAGGACCTGGGCCCGCGCACTCCTCCAGGTCCTAGGCCCTATGACTAGCAGCTATGTGCTGCTGATGCCGCCTCCTCTAACATCATGGCCAGGGCCCCTTCTCCGCCATGACCAGGAAGCATGGCGTCTGTTGCCTCCTGGTAGCTGCCTCGCCCCACATGGAGACCTATGTGCAGACGTTGGTGCAAGTGGAGGGCACTGGTGCTCAACCAGCTAGTCCTGTCCATGCTCGGGCACTGGGTCAACACCCTGGTCCCGACCCCAAGCTTTCTGGTCCACCTCCAGATGACAGTTCTGGAGTTCTTTTGGCCAGGACTTCACTGGGTCTCTGCAGGGATCCTGAGTCTCCCCCTGGAGAAAGGAGGGCAGGGCCTGTGCTGCCTCCACCTCCAGGCCCTGCAGAGACTCCTTTACAGTGCAGGTAGTCCAGCATGGAGCCACTTGGCATACATCTTCCTTTGCCACCTCCAAGGGCTCTGATACAACCGGCAGCTCTTTTATCTGCATCCAAGAAGTCTTCTGTGAAACTTCTCCAAGCTGCAGGACCTCCTCTGGACTTGGAGGCTACTCTCAGCCTCCAGGCCTGTTGCAACCACCAAGGAAGATCTCCTCACGGAGCGCTTCCTACACAACCCCCAACTCCATGTGCATGTGGCGAAGACCCCCTTGGTTCAACTAAGGTGGTCCTGGCAGGAGTCACCAAGATCAGAGATCTCCTGGACTATCACCGGGGGCACTGGGTGGATCCCCATGTGCTGGTTCAGCGCATGGGGCTCTCCACCCTTTAAACTCCGCAGCACGTACTTCAGGAGGGGAGCCTTGCCTCCCACTACTCGGGTTTACCTCGAGCAGGTCCTGCGAGTGGGTGCTCCCCAACTCCTCCGTCCCAGCCCTCCAGAGCTTTTCATCAGGCCCTGGCCCCGTGAGCTGCCCCGGCTGCCCTCTCCCCATGCATGAGCTGGCTACACAACTTGCAGCTGGACCTTTTCTGAACCACGCCGAGTGACCACCTGTAGACGCTCATGCTCCACAGCCTCCATTTCCTCACCCTCGTGTCCATCCCAGACACCCAATGGCAGGACCTGATACCACCTTTGGAGGCTGAGGACCCCCTGTGGGCCAGTCTCTATTCCGCCTTGACCCCGTGGCCTGCCCTGGACATGAGTTGGTGGCTCCTTCATGGAGCCGTGAGCATAAGCATGTACTTGGCGTGGTTTGTCCCTCGCCCCAAAACCTGCCCCTTCTGTAGTGTGAGGGAGACCGTGGCATAAGTCTGCCTTGAGTGCGCCAGGCTGCAGCCCCTGGTCCGGCTCCTCCAGAACCTCTTGTTGAGGTTCTGCCTGCACTTTTCCTCCCACCTGTTCTTCTATGTACACACCACAAAGTGTGCAGGACCTCCTCGTCAACCTCCTTCTTGCCCTGGCCAAAGCGGCCCTCTACAAGACCAGAGAGAGGAGGCTGGCTGCAAAGGTGCTCTGCGACTGTGGGACCTATTTCCATTCCTCCATCCACTCACACATTCGGGCAGAGTTCCTCTGGGCAGCATCTGCTGGCTCCCTTGATGCCTTCCGGGAGCAGTGGCCTCTGTCTGGGGTTCTCTGCTCGGTGTCCCCTTCTGGTTCTCTCTGTTTGACCCCATGACCCCCACGCCCATTCCTGTTTTTTCATTAGTTCATTAGCTGTCCCACGGAATCAGTTGTGTCCCGGGCCCAGTGACTCCTCCCCTTAGGTTGGAGGAGGGGCCTTTAGCAGTGGGCTGGTGCAAGCCCACCCACTTCCCAAAACACAAATAAGACCACTCTCCCACTGCCCTTGCTATATCACAATATGAACATATAAATACATCACCAATTGCTTACCAGTCTGTTTTAAAATAAACTGTATGATCTCTTAATAATCCTGGCAGTTAGCTGTTAGCTAAATCCACAAACAGTTAATAGAGAGTCATTGCTTCTGGTCCAGGAATGTAATGTAAATTTGATTCTGCAGTACTCATGCTTACACTCCTGATCTACCTCTTCCTGCAGACACAGTTTATTTTACAAAGATGTGCATCACGGTTTCATTTTGCTAGATTATTCCACCACAGATTTATGATTTGAGACAAAGGAGAATTGAAGCAGTGTTCAATGAGAGAGTGGGTGTAAAATTAAATAGTTAGACAGCATCACAGTCTTCACTGAGTCTTTGTAAAGGCCCTTCATGTCTTCCTTCTTCAATTTCTACAGCTAGAAAAAAATAGTGCAATTATATCTCTGGGCTGGCTTTGCACTTGGAAGGACTTGCACATGGAGAACAGAGAAGGAATTTTCAATACTACCTAAAGGACTCACGTGCACATGTCCCATTGAAAGTCAATGAGGCTTGTGCTCCTAATTCACCTAAGTATTTCTGAAAATCTCACCCCTGGTCCTGCCCTCCTTGGCCACCGAAGTAATCCACCTTGGTGAATAGGGAACGTGACCTAGACTTCCTTATTCCCCAGCAATTGCTGGCTGCCAGAAAAGAACAAAGAAGCATTGACGCAAACATGAGTTCCAGAGCTCCATGAAGTCTACTTGGTAAAGCGTGAAGTGGGGAATGGGGCAGAGGCGAGAAGGAAAAGCCAATATAGGAGATCACTAAGTAGGACAGTGAGGGGTATTTTTATAGACACCCTATAAAAGAGAAATAGTTTAAATGTGGCCTTGCCAGGAAGCAGTATGTACGAGACAGCAAGGTTTTTATTAAAGCCAGCTTTCTGAACACTATCGAATGGGCTGCTTTATATACCGTGAGGTATGTGTCTGGAAAAACAATAAAAAAGAATCTAGAAGAATGCAGATAATAACGGGCCAAACCTCCAGTGAGATTAACAAGTTCATAAAGGGCTTGTGCACTACATACATAAAGCAAGCAGGCGTCTGCTCTCAGAAACATGTGTGTTAAATCAGGAATAACTCTGAGTCATTAAAGTTATCCCAGTGTAAAGCCATTGTGAGATTGAATTAAGCCTTGTATGTAGCCTTCTAAGAGGTTGTATAAATTGTTCAGCTACAGTACATTGCATGTGTCCAAATCTGCCATCCATAATGAAGCAGAATAGTGCTGTGGGGTATAGTGACAGCAATAGTGTGGTAACAAAGGACTTTCCTTCAGCAACAGGAAGACTTAACCCTTTTCTACACTGAGCAGTAGGTTAACAACCTTCCTCCATTGCCCTCAGCAGCTCCTAGTAGGAGCCCTAGTGGGCTAGAGAGTTGCAAGCTTCCGATGCAGTATTCAAAAGTTATCACATAACAGAAAGAAAGGCCAGCAGAGAAATGCCATCAAGTTAAGTGTAGGATCTCACTTCTCTCAGAGAACAAGTCACAACCAGCCCCTGGAAGCTCATGCAGACCTGCTTTGCACAAGGTTATATGACACTGTAATTAAGATACCAGTGGCCCGTCTCCACTAGTGTTCCCAATACTGAAGCCACACTAGGGTTATGGCAACACTAGGCGATTTCAACAAAATAATGTAGACACAACCGCAGGCGGTTCATGCACTGGCATATGGTTATGTTTTCTTTTGCAGCTGTTCGACTAGATAAGAGTCCTTTATGCTCCTCATGAAGCCCTTGAATTCATTTGCAGTTCTAAAAAGACATCTTCGTTACAGTCAATGTAGTGGGAACACCCGCTGGGTGCAGAGTGCCATGCTTCAAGATGGGCCAGGGCACAAAAGATAGGAATTCAGTTCCTCTGTCTAGCTTGGACTTAAGGAAGTCACTTTACGCAGTTATACAGAGGAAAGCAAGGAGTCAGTTACAGGCAGAACCATCAGAAATTGGCTTGGAGGTAGAGGATAATTTTGCAGTTGAAACAATAACAATAAGTAAGACAGACCTTGTCACTGCTGGTTTTGGAGTCCACAGATTTTGTGTTGTGTTGATTGTCCGTGACGTTGGGAATTGGGGATGTGTGTGTCTATGTTAATGTGGGTTTGATGGTAAACATGGCTGAACAAGGGGCCTGAACTTGCTTCCACCAAGCCAATGAAGGGACTTGTCATTGCCTTCAAGAGGAGCTGGATCTAGCCTTCAAGAAAAATGTGTAACTATACTTAGCAAGCACATAGCACAGTGTAGTAGGCCAACTCTCAGCCTGGGCTTAGCCACAGTCTCTTGGAGTCTCTTACCTATGGGTTCCCTATGGGAATCCCCATCCTTGGGCCATATCAGTTCCCAGAGGGCATTGTGCTCATTACCGGGGTACAATTACTTCTAGTCCCTGGTGGTGCTCCCCAGGTCCCACCACAGGTCATTGGTTGGGAGCAGCCTTCCAATGGCCCTGCCTGTAACAAGCTTGTAGGGTCAGTCTGTCCCAAACAAGCGGGAAGCAGGGAGGGAAGGAAAGGCTAGCCATTACCTCAGGCTTTTCTCTCCTTGCCATTGGAGCCACTTCACCTGGGAAAACAACCCCTTCTGTGTGGCAAATTTCACCTTTTTAAGCTCCCCTTCCTCAGGGGGAACATATTCTGCACATGCACCTAATTGGAGCAGCATGAGTGCAAGAATTCTTGTTAGCATTTCTGTCAGTGGGGTGGGCATGTGTCCCTCCCATCCCACACATGGGTGCAGCTGTGACAGTATTACTGACATTTATTGCTGTAGTGTAGACAGAGCACAAATGTTTCATATTCTATGTTGAGTGAACTCATGCCTGAGCCAAAATAAGACAATTTATGAGGAGAGGAGATGAAGACAGTCACATGGGAGCAGGAGGGTGTTGAGGGTCTGCAGGAGAGAAAGTGACAGTTTGAACAGTCTCCTCTCCTAAACACAAGCTGCTCTTTCAGTAACAATGTATGTGCAGCCATTTTCAATGCGCTTGGTAGTGTAAAAACTGAACTAAAAGATGTTCAATAGTCCAAACTATTTTTTATCAAAGAAAGTGAGTGGAAAATGGCTGCTAGGCCATTAACTGCTTATGAAAGGACAAATGGGTTTCTGGAATACAGGAAGGGGATTTAGAGGATCCATTCAGTCCAAAGAACCCGAACAAAGAGAACAAGTGGTGAAAAAGCAACAGGTAGTGATCAATGGCTCAGTGTCTACTTGGCAGCCCAGATCAAGCGGAGTGCCCCAGGTGTCAGTCCTGGGGCTGGTTTTGTTCAACATCTTTATTAATTATCTGGATGATGGGGTGGATTGCAACCGCAGAAATTTTGCGAATGACACTAAACTCTGGGGAGTGGTAGATATGCCGGAGGGTAGGGATAGGATTCAGAGTGACCTAGACAAATTGGAGGATTGGGCCAAAATAAATATGAAGAGGTTCAACAAGGACAAGTGCAGAGTCCTGCACTTAGGACAGAAGAATCTTACTCACTGTTACAGACTCGGGACTGATTGGCTAAACAGCAGCTCTGCAGAAAAGGACATGGGAGTTACAGTGGACAAGAAGCTAGGTATGTGTCAACAGTGTGCCCTTATTGCCAAGAAGGCTAACGGCATATTGGGCTGCATTATCAGGAGAATTGCCAGCAGATCAAGGGAAATGATTATTCCCGTCTATTCAGCACTGGCAAGGGCCATATCTGGAGTATTGTGTCCAGCTTTGGGCCGTCCACTACAGAAAGGAGTTGCACAAATTGGCGAGAGTCCAACGGAAAGCAAAGAAAATGATTAAGGAGCCGGAGAACATGACTTCAGAGGCGATGCTGGGGGAGCTGAGCTTGTTTAATCTGCAGAAGAGAAAGTAAGGGGGGATTTGATAGCAGCCTTCAACTACCTGAAAGGGGGATCCAGGGAGGAGAGAGCTAGGCTTTCCTCAGCGGTGGCAGATGACAGAACAAGGAGCAATGGTTTCAAGTTGCAGTGGGGGAGGTCTAGGTTGGATATTAGGAAAAACATTTTCACTAGGAGGGTGGTGAAGCAGTGGTCTGGGTTAGCTAGGGAGATCTCCATCTTTAGAGGTTTTTAAGCTGCGGTTTGACAAAGCCTTGGCTGGGATGATTTAATTGGGGTTTATCCTGCTCTGAGCAGATAAATGACCTCCTGAGGTCCCTTCCAAGCCTAATCTTCTATGATCCTATGAAGGGGGTGGCTGCTTCACAGATGGAGAGGACCCCTGCCCTGTCTGGGAAATAACACTGAGCAGAAGCTGAAGTGAAGAATTTCCTGGTGTGGGGACAGCATGCAAGGGTTTATACCAGCAGCACCAGCTGTGGGAGGGGAGCTGCCGCTGTACTCTCTTCCAGTAATAAATAGATCACAGAAGTGTAGGGCTGGAAGGACCTTGAGAGGTCAGCTTGTCCCGTATCTTGCTCTCTAGGCAGGACTTCATAATAACGAGACCAGTCCTGAGAGGTGTTTGGCTAATCTTTTCCTGAAAACCTCCAGTGACAGACTCAGTGTAGTTCTGTTGTTAAACAGAGCTCACGCCAGTGTTGTCATTGAGGGAGCGCTACACAGCTGTGCAAGCCCACCCACAAGGAGGCAGTGAGGTCACGTAGCAACAATAACAGCGATGGTATTTGAGTATGTTCAGATCTGATGTCACTTTGGGGTGACGGTTCAGGTTAGTTGTTTTATCCGAGCCAGTTTCCCCATATTAGAAATACTGCCAAATGTTTTATTTGTTCTATTTCGGTGGGATTTCATGTAACAAATTGTGTACAGTAATATTCTGGAAAATTACATAGATTCTGCTCTCAGCTACACAGGTGTAAAAGCTGGGGTATCTCCACTGAAGTCAGCTTCTTTGTAGATGAGTCCATATCAAAAAACGCCCCATGCCGTGATTGCTGTCCTTATTGGCAACTCAGCAGAGAGCCTGTCAACCAAATGAGCATGGACAACAAATTGCTTTCTCACTCTAGGGGGCCTCTTCAGCACAGCCCTGAGGCATAAAGCTTTTGAGGAAGCTGTCTGTGCGACATATAGAGGACATCACTCTCCTGGACCGTCAGCTGGCATCAGTAGTTAGTCCCATGGGTGGCGGGTGAAGCTTCCCCTCGGGAAGGCTAGCTTCCTGTCCTGCCTCTTCCACTCCAGGCCCTGCCCACTCTCCACCCCCACTCTGCCCTAGCCGTGCCCCCCTGCTTCCTGCCACATGCATCCTGAATGAGGAGGGATGCAGTGGGAGCAGCAGCGGGGGGGAAACAGAGGCAGGAGGAGGGATAAAACAGGAGAGCAGCAGCATGGCAGAGGGGCGAGTGGGAGAGTAGAGGAGGGATGTGGCCGGGGGAAAGTGAGGGGGGAAGAGAGGAAGCACGCGGTGGGACAGGAGAGTAAGGGAGGAGAGGGGGAACTGATAAGCAGTAGAGACGAGGACCTTCGGAGTCTGGACTCAGAGATTAGGGCCTTGGCTGGTGGCGGCCTGGCATGCTGGAGAGGAGCCGAGCAGCCCCTCAGCTAGGCAGGCAGAAACAGGCAGTGACCAAAGGAGAATGCTCACTGCTTGCCTGCGCTGAGCTTTTATACGCGCCATGCAGGTTCCCAGGTGGCTGAGGAGATGGTATCTACTGCTCGTTTCCCAGGTTCATCAATAATCTCCCTGGGGAGTCCAAGGGACCTGGGAAGCTGAGTAGCAGATACCAGTTTCTCAGCCAATGGGGAACCTGCATGGCGCATAAAAACTTCCGCCCTCCCCGTAGGGAGGGGAAGAGGTGGGGCTACCACAGTCCAGGGTGTCTGGTGGGACAGGGGCTGCGGCTGTGACAGGAAAACTTAGCCTTTCCCGGCCTTTGATACCTAGCATCTATGGTTCTCCAGATGTCCACCGGTTCAGATGAGACCAGATTTTGGCCACTATTAAAATTGTTCAGCCCTCCCATGCCAATTACCTAAAACAGCCATGAAACTTTACATTAAATTGTAAAGGGACGTAATATAATTCATTATTAACATTTGCATACATGCCCCTTCCCCCTTTGGAGAGGATGATAGGTAGTTCCCAAGGAAGTTTTTTCCCATTGCGAGTTTTTCCAAATGAGGGAAACATTTTGCCTTCAGTCCCTATCTTGGCTTTACTGTTCCAAGGTATTATTCCTACTATATCATATGTAACATCATGTGCTGATCTCAGATCGCAGCTGTTTCTCTAGTCATAAAGGAGTGAGTTAAGGATGAAGTAGCACCTAATCATAAAGATAACAATTTAACTTCTCCTTTGAGGTTTATTATTTGTTTGTTATCTTGTTCCAGACAATGTTGTTTAAAGAATATCTTTGGGAGTCTCCTGATAAATAGCCAGAATTATATGTGGAAGGATACAGGAATTTCTTTCTGGAAATATCCGAGATGAAATAAATACTGAACTGAGAGCACTGAATTGAAAAGTTGTAATTCAGTCATGAGACTCTCTGATGGCTAATTCAGTCAAGCTGTTGCCATGGTTTGACTTTTGCTGTTCAGTCCAGAGCCAGGTTTTGTTATAACAAATGCAAAACAATAATTTTTTTAAATAGAGGCAGATGACTTTTTAAAATTTAAAGTCCTGCCTCAAGAGCAAAGAGGGTTTAGCTCATGGGGTTTTTTTAACGTAAATGTATTCTAGAGAATAATCATGGTATTGCTAAAACCTATTTTCAAATACAGCTGAAAAATAGTCCACTTTAAATGCAGAAAGCACAATATATAGCTTCATTGTTTATATTTTTGGATTATGATCGTTGTTTCGGCAGGACATCTGAAAATGAAATGTTACAAGGAAAATTAAAAACAGTGCCCAAAAACTTAAAAAGCTTTATTTATAGTGGCAGGATACAAACAATTATTCTGACTGGAAAAATAAAATTACTCTATCAAAGATTGCCTGGTTTGATACATTGCTGATAAGGGACATAAGATTAAGGCTTGACCATATGTAGTCATTAAATATCATTAGGGCCTTTCTGGGTAATTGTGTTGTGCTTGCCATTTCCCTGTAGCTTCAGCTGGCTAATGTTTTGTAACCAAACACTTCACTGTGTTGTACACAATAGCTACTTGTAACTTCACTCCAATAGCTGGGCCAGAACTCGAATCACCTTGCTCCAAAAGCACAGGTCTCCTTGAACTGAAGGAGTATCCCCATTAGGTCTTAGCAGTATAAGAGGTTGACAAATAGCTAAGCAATGCTGATTCCAGCTGGCAGAGGTTAAGGGTATGCATTCATGCTTGCCAGCTCACTGAATAATATACTTGCTTTCTCCTGAAACTATTATGTGTCATTGCTGATGCAATTGTTGGCAAATCCTACATTGAGGTGGCTACATTTTGATGGTGGCTGTTATCTCTTGTACATTTTCAGCTCTGTAAAGCACCTTGATTTGCACGGCACTTCTTGCAAGCAGCCATCTATAAGCATAATAATGGGCCACATGGTCGCTTATTCTTCATCCGTGTGCAGAGGTGGAGATAATAAAGGTATAGAAGTTTTCCTCTCCCCTGTACTCCTTTTGAAGGACCAGCCACAGTTGGCATGGGAGACGAGGCCTTGCATTAGTCTAGTGCTGCTGCTGGCACTAGATCCTCCAAAGACAGTAGAGGAAGATGGGATGAACACATGCTATACACTCAGAAGGGCAGCTGAATGCCAGCTCCACTTGGTGCCCGAAGAACTCTCACTATTGCAAAGATCCTTCCCCCTACCCCTCCACCATTATGCATATTTTAATGCTAGTCTGGCATTACTTATTGCAGTGGCAATTTATAATAGCTCGATCCTTCTCATGACCCCCTGATATATGGCAACCATCCCAATGCCTCAGAAAATCCACTGCTATGCTTGGCTTGCGTGCCCAGAAATAGATTTTCCAAGATACACAATGACTCACTGCAGTGATCAAGGATACAGTGAAATCTAAGAGCCTGATTCACCCATCATTACACCAGTTCTCCACCTGTGAGACTCCGCTAGGGTTACATTGGTGCAAAACGAAAGTGACAGGGTGGTGAGTCAGGCACCACCCGTATTAGTATGCTAGAATGTGAAAAGAAACCAATGGAGAATAATAAAATGAAAGTGTAAACATTCTGTGTAGTTTGGTGGTAGAACGATACAGTTCAGCAGTTAACCTTTTGTTTTTCATTATCCATGCCAGCAAGGGTCGGTATTTACTCCAGTGCCGCTACATTTTGTACTGTGCTTCAGCTTATCCTGACAATGAGATTATTCCATTTTTTGCCAAGAGAAAATTGTATTTAGTTAACGATTTCAAATTAACTCTATCTGTTTCATGTACAAAGATCCAATTTCTTTGTTCTCCAGTGTTCTCTGCCTCTGTAGAACCTACTGTTTAGCAGGCTATCTGGTAAATCTAACATTTTATAGCTATTGCAACATTAAATTAGTCAATGTAGCAGACATTCTATTGAAGAAAGATTGAAGTCATTGTTAGTATAATATTCCTGTAACAAGAAACCCCTTTTCCTTCTTTTCTGTATTACTATGACAGGAGAGAGGCTTAGTTTTAGAAACTCTCTATCAGATAGACATGGCCAAAATAAATTGACACTGGCTCCTGATTGAATTAATCTTTGTATTTGAAAATAGCTAGCTACTCCAAACCAAGGATAGCTAGCCTCATCTCTGTCAATTTGGCAGGGAAGCCGCCACTGTGGCCATTTATAAGCAAACCTAACAGATGGAAGGCAGGAATTCCAAACCCTGGGTTAGATTTGGTTCTGCAGCCTGGTTTTAATTAAAAGATGATTTTAAAAAGAGGGATGGAGGGACTCAAATGCATTATGGGATCCACATTTTTAAAGTTTAAAAAAATGGGAACAGACTGATACGCCATATAATCCACTGTTCTGTCTGACAGCGGACAATATCAGATACTAGAGGAAGGTGTGAGAACCCCAGAGTAGGCAGATATAGGATCTGTCCCCTCATCCTGATTTCTAATTAAAAATTAGTTTAATCCCTGAAGCACAAGGTACAATATTATTTTTGAAATTTGTGCTAATGAACTATGATAACTCAGTATATTTTGATATCCATATAAATGGATTAATTAATTATTTTATAAGTAAATAGATAGGCTCTACAGTTACTTAAACCTATTAGTTCATCATGTTGCTCTCCCTGCAAAGATAAGACCTAGTCACCCTATAGCAGATGGATCAGATATTTTGGAGCTGGTCAAATATTTAATTGCTAATATTTTATCCAGTGAATTTTGATATTTTTTACTAAATTTTTCAAGTATGTATTTCAATATGTATTTTCCGATGGCTTTAGGCGACCCCTGTGTTTTGGTCGTTCGACCCCCGCCGGGGTCGCGACCCACAGATTGAGAACCGCTGCTTTAATGCCATTCAAGTCAATGGCCCCTACGCTCCCCTCACTTGCACCAATTTTACTTAACTGAGCTTACTTCTGATTTATACTAGTGTAAAT
Organism: Mesoclemmys tuberculata; assembly: GCA_007922155.1. Classification (NCBI taxonomy): domain Eukaryota; kingdom Metazoa; phylum Chordata; order Testudines; family Chelidae; genus Mesoclemmys; species Mesoclemmys tuberculata. The sequence goes on along the minus strand of ML675629.1, from coordinate 31,109,327 downwards.
GAGTTCAGAATCAGGTTTAATTTTTTCCCCTTTATCCTAACTTCCATAATGTTTGTCTGCTCTCATAGCCACACTTCTTCATCCACCTGACTTTGTCCAGCTGTTAGTTCATTGTGAGGCACAAGCCACATTTAAGAGTGCACCGTTTGTTTACTAACCCATGGAGAGGCTTATTGCTGGTAGAAGATAGCTTTGTAAATTTACAGTTTGTTTAAAAATAAACTTCTGAAAAGACAATTTTGTGAGAATGTATGCAGTGTATCTCTCCATTCTTAAATGTAGCTCCTTCTAAAAGGATGATAGAAAAGAGTTCGCAGGCTAGGTCTTCCACGTTCTAGAAATACATGTCCTGCCCTCAGGCCCCTACAAACACAGGCTACTATCAAATGCCGTAACCTGTTCTTAAAGGGATAGTTTCCATTTCTTGGTTACTTAATAAGGTATCTATTAACAAAAATAAAAATCCAGCAATATAACAAATGTTCAAACAAGCAAGGCTAACAAAAGAGCATGAACCCCAGGTCTGTGTGTCTGAGCACGTCACTTACTCCCAGAAGGTATTATAGTTAGTATAAATCTTGTTGGGGTCATGACTTTTTTGCTTTTCAAGTATTATATTTACAAATTAAAAAGGAGGTGCAATGGATATAACACTTTTGAAATTTGTATTTATTTTACATTTTAAAATCAATGTGCGTAACATCTTCTAGACACGGAACTGTAATAAGGCCTTAACTCAGGCAGCTGACTGTTGGAAATCAGATCATTAATAGTGAATTAACAACATATGATAATTTGACATTTCTCGGTTTCATTACTTTGACCATGGAGATGAAATCAATGTTCTCGGTTCATTAAGTAAATAGGAAGCTTTAAAGACTTTTTGAAATCTATCAGATTGGTTTAAGTGGAGAAATTGCACCCATGTTAGTTATTTCAGGTTAAATCCTAGCCTCCCACATACAAAAAGGTCTTTTTTCCCCCAATCACAAACAGAACTGTGGTTAACAACACTGGCTGAAAAATATGAATATTCTACTGATTTCTCAAAGAAGAACTTTGATAAACTGTGGGGTTTCCTATGGTTCTTCTTTGATCCGAAAAAAAGTTAAGTGATTTTGAAATGTTTGTTTTCAACTAATAGTATTCTTGGCATGTACAGTAATAAAATCTAAATGAGAAAGCCTGATCCAGTGAGAAAGGACGGAGCCCAGAAACACGATACATAAGCTTGCAAAAAATAGGAAATCTCTGAAAATATAAAACTGTATAAATCAGAGGCAGATCTGAGCCGTGAAGTTTGAATCTAGATCCACGCTTTCCTAAATTTGGGAGTGTTTGAATCTGGGGTTTTGGTCTGAGCTTATCTTCTAAAACTAATGTTGCTTAGTAATATTATGGTTTATATAACTTTACAGCTTCCTCTCTCCTTTATTTACCATATGAAGAGGCTGATCCTTCTCCCACAGAACACAATGGGAATGTCAACATTGATTTCAGTGGGAACAGAAGCAGGCCCTACACTGTGTGTGTTTTTACTGAAGACAGAAAATTGATTTAGTTTCTTATTAATAATACAGGTTTCCCTCTCAGCAATACCTTCCACACACTGTTCAATATATGTGGAATGTATAAATAATACAAATAAAAATGTGAGTAAATAAATGTCGTATTTAGAGACCTTGATGCATCACAGCATAATGTAGTACAGTTCCTGGCCTCTTTCTAAAATCATGAGCATTCTAATACATTGCGGGGGCACCGCCTAGTCCCTGGTGAACAAAGGGTTAACTCCAGCAAAACATCCTCTTGCACAGGTACTCTGGGGGAGGCTGCTGGAAGGGGGAAATGCCTTTGAGAAAGTAAGACCACAGCCCCATGCTCAGAGGACGCAATTCTACCTCAGGATGGGGAGGCTTTACATTCTGATTATGTAAAATTATCCTGCGTCTGTGTTAGAAATGGTCGCCATTAAGGAAGATGCCTTGCTGAGTAAACCGCTTGTTTCCGCTGAGTTTGCCACACGCTTTTAGCGACAGCTCAGAAATGGCTTCTGTGTTTCCTCACGTTTTGCCACCATGTTTTCTGTATCCTACTTTGTCCTCCCTTCATACATCATGGGCCAGATCCTCAATTGATATAAATCTGTACAGCTAATAGGAGTCAAGGGACCTATGCTGATCTACATTAGCAGAGGCCTGTAGTAGCTACCAAGTCACAAAGGCCTGGTCTACACCTGACAACTGTATCAGTGGCTGGGTCTACACCGATGGCGGCAAATTCGCCGCCGTCACTTCGATGTGTCTGGATCGACTGAGCGGTCTGTGTAGACCCACTCAGTCGATCCAGCAATCGACAAAGGAAAACCAGCCCGGTAAGTGGCGTAGCGCTACGTCGAAGGGAACGCTGTTCCTTTCGGCGCAGTGCAGTGTGGGTGGCGCGCAGAGCAGATGCAGCGAAGTCGACAGGAGATACGCAAGTCACTTGCATATCTCTCATCGACTGCCACCAAATCCAGAAGGTAAGTGTAGACTGGACCAATATAACTGTCTCAATTAGGAGAGTGATTTTTTTAACGATATAACTGTACAAGCCCTAGTGCTGCCACAGTTAAACCAGTATAGGAATAAAGAACCTTTGTACTGATATACCTGCTTCTACTGCTTTAACTTAAATGCTTACAATTTTCTATTGTGTTTCTATTTACCTGTTTCTATTCATCTCAAATCTACTAATATCTTTGGGTCACATTCTGTCATTTGTTGCACATTGTCCCAAAAATATCAATGCATACACAGCCAAGGATAGAATTTTGCATCCAGTTTCTATTTTTAAACTAGTCATCTTCTTAAACATACAAGATAAGCGCAATATACCGTATGGCATCGGTTAGCACACGAATAGTACCAGCCCCTATATACGTAGTCTATAATTTATATAGTCATTGTTTGCCAAGTGTTTTCAGACTTTGAGCATGAACTAATTGCATACAAGATAGGCTCCATTTGATCCTGATCCTCTCCTGCTGGTGTCAGTGACAGAATTGCTCCACTAACTTCAAAGGAAGCAGGATCAGGCCCAAGAAAATAAATGACCCTTGTCCTGAGTTTTTCCCTTCGTTTTCTTTTCTATATTCATGTAAGATCTGTATAATGAAATAACATACCTGGGATTTCTGGCTAGCCACAAGGTTGAATATGTTAAAAGAAAAAACAAAAGAAATCAGTATCAGATAAAAAATGGTAGAAAAGGAACACCAACCTCCAACTGAGACACTGCTGTAAGTCCAAGTTCAGACAAAGATCCTGTTCTTGCAAGGGAATGATGTAAAATAATTTTAACCAACATGCCTCCAGGTGCAAACAGTGTTCCCAACTCTGGTGCTGAAGATACAAGGAAGCCAAGGAATTTGACTACTTCTGTAAGTCCAATAATTATGTCTTAATAAAGGAACTGAATTCTCCATGTATTTTAGGAGTCTTATTCCTTTAAGGGAATTGATTTATTTTATTTAGAGGATGGTAATTTTGGTTTAGGTTTTCAAATAAACAAAGATCAAAGACATTCTAAGAATTTCTGACAAATCGTCCAGAGAAAATATGCTATTAGAATTATGTAGGTTTTCTAGACTAATATGTCCATTCAGTAAATTTAGACTAGACTATATGTAGTTCAAAATGGTCAAACCAGTGTGCCTATAGTTAGACTACATTTAGGTATCTAAATAGAAGAGATTTTCATAGGTGTAATTTACCTGCAGCTCCCATTAATGTCAATGGTGCTGCCAGATATCCAGCACCTCTGGAAATCAGGCCACTTTAATTTAGTTACCTATATATACACATTTAACAGCCCAATTTTAGCATCCAAGTTTGAAATCATTAGCTCAAGTGCTCAGTACTCTCTCTGAGGTGCTGAGTGAAATCAAGGATGTGGGAGGTGTTCAGTTCTCCCCTAGGCCTAATCCTAAATACCAATCATAGAAATGTAGGGCTGGAAGGGTCCTTAAGAGATCATCTAGTCCAGCCCCCTGCACTGATGCAGACCCAAATAAATCTTGACTGTCCCTGACATGTTTTTGTCCAACTTGTTCTTAAAAGCCTCCAGTGATGGGGATTGCACAACCTCCTGTGAAACCTGTTTCAGAGCTTAACTACTCTTATAATTAAAAAGATTTTCCTAATATCCAACCTAAATTTCCCTTGCTGTGGATTAAGCCCATTACTCCTTGTCCTACCTTCAGTGGACATGGAGAATAGTTGATCACTGTCCTATTTATAACAGCCCTTAACATATTTAAAGACTGCTAGCAGGTTCCCATCTCAATCTTCTTTTCTCAAGACTAAACATGGCCAAGTTTTTTTAAAACATTTCCTCACAGGTCAGGTTTTATAAGCCTTTAATCATTTCTGTTGCTTATCTCTGGATTCTCTCCAATTGTCCACATATGCAGCATCCCCAGAATTGGATACAGTATTCCAGTTGAGACCACTGATGAAGAGAGCAGGACAATTACCTCCTGTGTCTTCATACAACACGCCTGTTAATACACCCTCGGCCTTTTTTCTCAACTGCACAGCAGCCATTTTCCTTCCCTTTACCAATTTGGGAATTTATAATCATGCAGAGTCCGAAGGAAGTCAATAGGCGCAGACGTCCTCTTTGCTGGAGAGGGCCTTACTCTGTGACAGCGTATTTATTTAGAAGATTTAGCTGAATACTGTTGAACGGTTTACACAATATACAGTTTACACAATATAATATACTGCTAGAGTCAGTCATGTCTGAAGCTCTTACATGTTCATCTTCCATGAATAATAGACATACTAGAACATGGGCAAATTGTAAGCTCACATTCTTGTGAACTCATAGAAACTATACGTTAGGAAAATTTAAGTTATCTAGGAACTTCCATGGCCTATCTCACTGTAATATCCAAGTGCCACAAACATATATCACAAGCTTGACTATGGGAATTATACTCATCCATTGAGAGAACTGGGGAAAAAAATATAACCATGACCACTCACAATTAAACAACACAGCTCAAATGGCAGATTTCAAATAGTAAAATGGAATAACCAACCCTCACAAAATAGGATGTTGATTTTGAATAGTTCCAAGAATATCATGATCTGTTTGTGAACATTCTTTGAATATAAAAAAGGTGAAATTTAGCTGATGAATTATGATTCATTCAACTCTGATAAATAAAGCAATTGTAATGAAAGTTAAATAATAGTTACAGGAGACCACATTCAACAGAGCACTTAACCACATGCTTACATAATGGTCAAACACAGAGAGAATTAGAAGTTAAACATATGCTTAAATGCTGTGTTGAATTAGGGTCTGAGTTAGTCTGGTTTCCTAGATAAAAGTAGTGTGTTTTCAGGGAAGAATCTGTTCCTACTTAAAGCTATGTCTAGACCGATGGCAGCAATTTATCCAGATTGATTGAGCGGAAGTGGAGATCCACTCAATCGACCCAGAAATCGATGCTATTAATCCACCTCTGCCAGGTGGAGTAATGCTGTGTCGATGGGAGTGCATTTCCTGTCGGCACAGTTAACTGAAGACACTGCAGTATGTAGGAGTTAGGAAGTCAACAGGAGATACACAAGCTACTTTACGCTTGCGTATCTCCTGTTGACTGCCACCGAATTTGGCAGCAAGTGTAGACATAGGCTAAGTATTTGTACTAGGTCTGGATGAAGATTTGGCAAATTTACTATTTGCCAAAAAATGCATTTTTGGTGGGTCTATTCTTGAATTTGGCTCAAAATCAGCAAATTACTTATTTGTCAAAACAAATAAAATATCTTTTGGATAAAGTTGAAACCTAGTTTCAAAATGAAAAGTTGAAATATTTCGTTTCAGAATGGTTGGTTGAAACTGTTTCATTTAGAAATTTAGCTTCCCCCCCCCCAAAAAAAAGGAAGAAAAACTCAAACCTAAACTAAACAAAGCAAAAACAGTTTTGGTTTGTTTGGTTTTTTTCTTCATTTCAATTCAGGTGTCTTTTGATCTAAAACAAAAAACCAAACAAACCAAAATATCAGTTCGTGGTTTTGGCAAGAATAACCGGGGCTCCGTTTTGGTTCAAACTAAACAAAAACAAAAAAACCAAAACCAAATCATTTTATTTGGCCCTGGAACCAAAAAAATAAAGAGGACAATTATTCAGTCAGCTCTAATCTATTGATATCTTTTTCATAAAAGTAAGAAGTCATTTTAAATCACAAATCTCAACATATGGTGCATCATTTGGGGGAACCTCAAATACCAGAAGGAATTAAAACAGCCTCTTTTCCTTTTCTCCTCTTACTTTGGAATAGACAGTAACTCTCCTGTGGACCAGCCCATGCTCCAGCAAAGTAAAGAGGACATAGCCCACCCCCTTACTTTCTTCTTCCAGATTACTAAACCACCACTTCCTGGGTGGGGAATGGAAGTGATCTAAACAGAGCCACTATGGCCACCTCTTGGCACAGGAGGGTGAGGAGGAGGTGGAGCTTTGACACCATTTCCTGACATGCCCAGCACTGTAGTTATGCTGGCATTTTAGGGAGCATATATTGCAGCAAATCACAAATTACCCTCTTACTGGAGCAGCAGGGAGAAAGGGAGGAAAATTGTGGTGCCCTGACTCACAGTGCCCATCTCCAGACTGCTGAAGGTGCAGTATAGCCACACACGACCTTTAGTATGGACTATACAGTTAGTTTGTAGGTAGATTGTCCATACAATCTGTTGGGTTACTTCCAGGAAGCAATCATAACTCCAAAAAGAGTATAATTACCTGAGCCCCTAAACTGTGTTGGTGCTCACCCCTGCTGGGGCCCTGTTAACTGTTTGGGGCCCTTCCCTACCTGAGGGCCTGGGCTTAAAGACTCACCACTGCTATACCCTGCCAGAGGGTTGGAGCCCTGGAAATTCCTAACTCCCCCTGGTGACAGACTGTTATTCTAGGACTGTAACAAAGAGGCATAGCCTCCCTTGGAGATTGACAGTGAGGGAGGGCCCTGCATGCCTACACTGATATAAGCTCTTTAAGAAAAAAGTCTGCTCTGGGGCTGAAAGTTCATATAGTGAGATTCAGCCACAATGTGACTTAAATAGCTGAGTGAGGAGCCCCTTTGAAAATGGATTCTAATGGGAAGAGCTCCAAACCTTTAAATTCAGTGTGCTAGCGAGTGAATGCTGCTATAATGACACAGGGTCCTAATAGTAATTTTTTTTTGAAGTGGTTCCCAGCTTCAGAGCCATACAGTAAAGTGCTGTTCTCCAAACCATCGTTGAACAAAGAGTGGTTTGGAGGAGGCCACAATTTATATAACTATACTTCAGCAAACACTTTCCTTAATCACTAGGTAGCCTATTGAGGCACGCTTCCTCAAAAAGCACAGCTCATACCCGCACTTTGGATGTACAGGGCTTGAATCTCCAATTCGCTGATTCACAGCTCCTGGCCTCAGCACAAGTTAGGCATGGGTGTGTGCAGCCCTAATTTACACCACTGGTGTAACATCCCTCAGGATCTATGCTCTGCCATACCCCCTTTCTGGCCTACCCCATCCTACCTCCCAGAATATTCCTGCTACTGTCCCGCCCCATGCTTGGAGTGGGAGAAAGTGGCAGAGATGCCTCTGCCAGATCTCTGCCTTTAGAGAATCCCTCTGCACAGAGGGAATTCTCCACTACCCAGCTCTGGCCACTTCATACCATGGAATCTACACCCTAATGCTCCTTTCAGTGGTAGTATATACTGGTGGGGAATAAAAGGTTAAAGCAACACATCAAAGTTCACTCTGTTGAATAACGTTCAAATTGTCCCCTTGGAAGATTGGGGTTGGTGAACCACTAGAGGAGGCAGGACATACAGCTGTCTAACCCAGAGGAAAAGACTACTCCCTCTGTACTCACGGGGGGGAAGGAGGGGTGGGGATGACGACGACACGATGACAGTTACTCAACTCAACACTTTGAGCTCTCTTTACACCTGGCTGTGACAATCTGCTGGGGTTCACAGATTTGTGTTACTGTGTCACCCCACTTTGCCTCAGCAAATGAGAGTTTTGATACTGCTAAGATGTGTGAGAACTCCCTGACACACCAGCTTGTCTGTCTAGCCAGCAAACTCAACAGGACTCTGCCAGTCCAAACCTTGCCTGGCAGGTAACAAACAGTGAACCTCAACTCCCGAGTTTCCTAGAGGGGTCTCCCTGCAGTGTCCAGCCCCATTCCCAAGCACTCACAGAAGTTAAGTTTGTTGCTCTTTAAAGAGACGATACAATGCAGCCTGTTGGCATAACTGGGGTTACGACAATCTTCTCTTCAGTCAGCAAACTGAATTGCTTTGTAGTAAAAGTCAAACAAGCTTATTTAACAAAAGGACATGGGGTTAAGTGATACCAAGTATAAGATAAAACATTACAAGCAAACTTCTGAGACTAAAACTTAAACTAGTATCTCTTTTTCAAAGAAGTGTATCTCACCAACTCTTTTCCAGCATGGCTGACCAGACTTTCTGGCCAGGACCCTTCATAAATCTCAAAGTGCTCAGTTCCTTTGTCTCTTTAGAGAAAGGATAACTGAGGGGTTCATTTCCTCCCCTCTTTATAGGCCAGAAAACCTTTTAAATGTCTTCTCAGATAAAGTTCCTTGTCCGTTGCTGGGAAGAGATGCCATGCGATCTGGTGAAGACTTCATGGCAGTTCCTCTCCTACTAGTGATAGTTGAGTGATTACCTCCTCCCCATGTTAGCTGGATGGCTTTGTTTATCTTTCATGCTGAAAGGATTTCCAATGTCTCTCAATTTACCCTGGAAGCATATTCAAGCAGACAGAACCACATCCTTTGACTAGGGTGGGGTATCTTTTGTCCAGCCTCGCACACATTTTAACATAATTTCAGCAGGCTTGTAATTTTGCAACAACATTAATGACCAGTGAGTTATGAGTTTTCTAATGATACATGCCACTTTTTGGGTAAATATCATGACAACAGAATACCAGTTATACCAGTATACCAGTCACATTGGCTTTTGGATATCACCAACTCACCTAAACCTATGTCATACTTTCCCTCAGCAGGAAGGGAACAATGGAGATCAAGAGTTAATGCTGCTGGAACATTATCTCTTATTGCAGTGGTTCCAGGGAATAAAAAAATTGACTTGATTTCTCAATGTCTCAAGTTTCTCAATGTCTCTAACTTCTGTGATCTCTTGTGACAGAGAATAAACAAATCAATTAGCTGGAAGTTACTGATAAAATAAAACAGCAGTAAAACATGACAGTGTTAACATTTTAAATTGTCATTTATGATAGGAAAGAGTAAATAAAGGAAAAAGATTAGCTTTTGGCCAATTAATTGTATAATTGATTATATATTCACGCTTTGCGCTGTGTTGTGAATCATCCAATCAGGGAAGAGAAATACCACCACCTGATTTATGCCACTAATCAAGTCAGCCCAAATTGTGATTATGTATATTGAACCATTTGCAATGGATCTGCAAGTCAATAATTATTTCTTAAGGACATTCACAAATAGTTTCAAACAAATACATCCAGGATTTTCACTCAGTAGAAAACTGGTTAAACAGAGAAACGGGTGTATTTCAAACAAATAATTCATTGTGAAAGAACTCTGCTCTAAGCCTGAGCTGACACCCCATTGAGAAGAGTTGGGGTAGATCACACCTCTCTCAAAGCCACTATACCAATTTCTGCTTTCAGTTACACTTATGTAAATCCTTGTGTTTTGGAGCTACACCAGAATTTCCTGTGTATAACTGAGAGCAGAATACATCCCATTTCTTCTTTGGGGCATCTTAGAGGAAAACTTATGATCTAGGGATGATTTAGTTAGTGTTGGCCCTGCTTTGAGCAGGGAGTTAGACTAGATGACCTTCTGATGTCTCTTCCAATTCTAATATTCTATGATTTATGTCTAAAATCAAGAATTAAAGCTTGATGCCAGGCCAGAGTCACAGTCCAGTTCTGCTGCAACTATGTTCAATTGTTAGGACTGACATGATTTGGCATCTATGAAGACAATTGCCTTATTTACATTTGAAACACTACAGCAGCTGCACACTATAGCACTTCAGTGTAGACTCTCAGTGCAGCTATGGGAGGGGTTCTCATGTCAGTGTAGTTAATCCACCTCCCAGAAAGATGGTAGCTAGGTCGATGGAAGAATTTTTCCACAGACTTAGGGCTATCTACACAAGTGGTTAGGTCTTCTTAATTATGTCACTTAGAGGTGTGGATTTTTCACACCCCAAGCAATCTAGGTAAATCAACTTAGCTTTTGCATTTAGACCTGGCCTTAGTCAAGATATTTTCACTATGAAAGGTATCAAAAACACTCCTGTCTGATATAATATTTGGATCAACACAGGAACTTTTTATGTTCATTCTCCAAAGGTTGATGGTTCAAATAAAATGGAACCAAGTTCAGAAGCAATCTAAGTCTTGCAGCACCATAACCTGGCTTCTTCAGCCCACTTCTAGTTCGAGCCCTGCAGTTCTCTACTGTACACAAAATACATTTAGACCCCTTCTTAAAACTCTTCTTTACTGCAGTGCCTACAAAAAAATTGACAACAGTTCCTGAGGTGCATTGACTTTCTTGCTGACTAATATTGTCTAGGGCTCCTAGGTGATACCTACTACAAATAATAAATAATAACCTCTAGGGGGTTAAGGACACGATCCAACTCCCATTGGAGTCAGAGAAAAGACTCCTATAGACTTCAGTGGAAGATGAATCAAGGATGGAGTGACCCTATTCAACAAAGCACTTAAGCATGTGTTCAAGTACTTTGCAGGTCTAAGAGCCAGATCATCCACCTGAATGGATAAACACAAAAGGCTTATGGGAGGTCAAGTCCCGTTATCAGGTACTGACTGGTTCATTTAGAGCTGATTGATTGCCTACAACAAACTACTTTTATAAAAAAAATTCAAAGTGGGCACTAAAACCATTGGTTTATTAAAGTCTTTTTTTTAGCTCCACTTCAACACTAACTGCGTCTGGCGCAGAGTGGCGGATGATGATGATATAGGACTCAAACATATGGTGTGTCATTCTAAACACTCAACAGCTCTGGATGAATCAGTTATTTTGTAAATAATATCATGAACACTTCAACAAAAGATAAGCTCTGTGGATGACTCAGCACCCCTGAATCATCGCTCTGATCTCATCCGCTGTAGGTCGCCGTTCTGTGATCCTACAAGCTCACAGTGGAGGTTAGATATATCATATGAGAGGACTTGCTGTAAATCAGTCTGTGTCAGGTGCTGGGTTTGAAACCCAGGCCCGCCAAGTGAGAGCCTTCCATTCTGGGCCCTATGGTCAGATGTGCGAACTACACTTAACCTGCTGCCAGAGGCTACACTCACTGACGCAGCTGGGACAGATAACGAGCAGCAGACTGCTGATTGGACACCACCAAGCATAAAGCTTCCCGTTCCTGTCCCAGCACTTGTCTGAGCAACTTGTTGCTAGGTCTGCTGCGGACCAGATCCTGGACTTACTCTGGCTTGACCCTGAGAGTGACTTTCTGACTCCTGTTCTGACAATGCTTGGCGTGGCTACCCGCTCCAACCCTGGCACTGACCCTTGGCATGGCTCCTGACTCCAAGGCTGGCTTTGGCTTTTTAGCGTGACTTCCAACTGTGGCCCTGATGCCACACTGGGTTCTGATCACTAGGTCAGACTGCCCTGTTTTGGGCCCTGACAGCCTGCTTTTTAGCAGCTTGGAGTTACATTACAGAATTTGGCACGCTTGCTGCTTTCTGTCCTAAGGGAAACACTTTGTAGATCAAAATATTTACATGTGCTGTGGCTAGGAATGGGGAAATAAGCCTGTTCTAAGCCTCGGTTCCACAAGCTGCTGTAGTGATGTTTTACTTCTCATTCGGATTGTAGACTTTGTTTTCTGATACTTTCCATCTGTTTGTCCTGCATAGACCCCAGCAAATAAAGGCCACATCAGGACAGGCCCTGATGTGGGTGCAGAGAACAGCATGCCAGGAGCCTCTGGCTCTTGCCTGGCCCCTCCAAGGCCTGACAAAATTGGGCCCGGTCTTCTGTGTATACACACATGTATCACCATAGAAGGCCTCCACACCTGAGGAAGCAGGCAGCAGAATCCTGGTGGATGATGCAGCCAGTGCACACCGCCTCTGCAAGAGGTCGTTTGGGGGAAAGATTATTCCCCTGTGGCATCGCAGCTCCATACTGCCCCCTCCTCAAGCCAGTTAAAATCATCCCTTGATGCACTGACAGTGTCACTTCCCCCTCTTTGAATCATGCCTCTGTCTCCCCTGGCCTTTTGCTTCAACTTCAAGCTTCTTGTCCCCACCTTCAAGGACACACAACCCACCCCACTTACATTTCTACTATTATCTCTTCCTACTTCCTCACTTTGATTAGATCTGTTACCTCTGGACTCAGAAACTTGCCAATTAAAACACTGGACAGAGAGCTAAGTAACCTGTTTGTTTATTCAGCGGCTGTTTTGCTTCTTGATCCACCAGGCTCTTTCACTAGGGATCCTGACACTTATAGACATGGAACATGTACAATCACATCCCATACATTACATCTTTGTCCCTCTGAGCCTCACAAGCCTCCCCCTTAACCTCTCTTTGCATCCTCCTTCCACTCCTCTATTTGTGTCATCATCCATGTCACCCTTTTTCTTTAGAAGCTTTCCTCTCCTCCCTTGCTGTCAAATCCCTCTACACTATCCTCCATGGCCTTCATTACAGCCAGCTCATGGTATTTTAGAGTGGACTCAGACCTGCTTCCATTCCCTGACTCTGGCCTTCCCTAAATCAGATTTGAAAGCTAGTTCTTTTCAGTTGTCAGGAGTATTCCATAAACCAAAAGCACTCCTACTTGGAAAGATTGCAAGACACAGCATCTCCTTCAAACTGCTATATTAACTGGCAGACAGGTTGCTGGGGATCCGTGTGAGGACAGGTGGTGGAATGGCTGACTGACCACTGATGGATAAATCAGTTTTGATTATGTCCAAGCAAAAAAAAAAAAAAAACCCCAACAAACCTCATAGGACTCATTAGAACTGTTAATTGTCTTCCACTCTAGCTAGCTCCTACATAGGGTACCAATCACTGGAAAGGAGTAGTTTAGAAGTCTGATTTGAAATATTCTAAATAGAAAGGGGAAAAAATCCAAGAACATTTATTCCCATCCACTTCTATAATGGAACTGGGATTTGAGTGACTCCTAGATGTACTTTTGGAAAACTTTATAAACCAAAATGATTCAGTTTTCTTCATTATAGAGTTGAGACAGAAACAGAACTTTTTACTCATACTCCACCCAGACCTGAACTTTGGTAACTTGGATAAAACTGAACTGAGGCTTTGCCGTCCCCTAAAATAATTTGGCTTGCAAAACCCAAACCTAACCGACCACATATTTAAAAGCATGCACTGAACTATCATTGCTAGCCTCTCTAGAAAAAGAGGGACCCAGGAACTGCACAACCTCAAGTAGAGCTGATTGAAAATTGGGGAGGGAAAAGCAAGCAAACAAACTTTCAACTTCTTGCCAAAAGAAAGTAGACATTTTCTGGAAAAAGACTTTTATATGGGTGAAACCCAATTTTCTGTAAAAACAAACCAAAAAAAACCCAGTTTTATTTGGGGAAAAAAACTTTCAACCAGCCCTATCCTCCACTATAATTTTTTACGGAGGTCAGAGAAGGATATTTGACATTCAAACCTAGTTTTGACTGGATTTAATAAAAGGTTCTTATTTTTATAGCAGGCCAAACAAAATCCTTGTTGCTCAAACCCACCGAAACATTGACAGGCTTGATGTTCACATCTAGATATGAATGTTGTGGCTCAGACCCATCTCTAGTATCTGTTTGTAAGAAGATGCAGGATACAGTGCTGACGCACCCTTTCATAGCTGAAAATGACCTCTTGGCTACTTCACTACTGTAAACAAGACAGCTGTCAAAGCATGCAGTAGCAGCCTCCAATTCAATTACAAAACCACAGTCTTAGTACAACACTTAAAATACAGAGTATTTTTAGTATTTAGAGTACAATACAGAGTATTTTTAGTATTGAGTAGACATGATCATTTAAAACCCTTGAAATAAAAGAATATTAAAGAAGCGAAACACTTCAGGGGACCTTTCAGACCCTACTTTGCATTATATGTTAAGCTATAATTTGGGGGTCTCTTGAGTTCATGAACCCTACCATTATCCCCAAAAGAAGAGAGACTTGTCATGACAGAATCACAAAGTCTCATATGCAGCCGACACCTTGCTTGTATTTCTGGAAATTTGGAGTCCGCAACTGTAACTAGAATGCTTTTAACCAATGTCACTGTCACTCTACTAAGTCTTAGTAAGTGTCGGTAGCATGAAGAAAAAGAGATAGTAGTGTTTTCCTCTGAAAAGATACAAGCCTATCTAACAGATGGTAGGTAACTTCCCATCATTAGCCAGATTTGCTCAGCTTTAGCTAATTTTGAGCATAAATGTATTAGGCCACTGAAAAAAAAATATGGACCAGTCATACACAATGAACCAAATCTTGCTCGATTTACTCATATGAATAAACCCACTGAAGATAATGGGACTTTACATCAGTAAATCCAAGAGGATTCGGTCCTAAGCATATAAAGAAAGTTCAACAAGCTCAAGTGTGGTTCTTAAGGTCCAAGATCCATGGCTTTCTAGAGTGTGGATGGTGGCCATCCTCATCTGCAAGATGGTATGGTGCTCTGCTCTGATCAAGATGAAGCATACTGGATCACGCAACTGCCATGGGGTGCATTTCCATTTTTAAGAAAAGGGCAGGTGTATTCTGGTAGATCTTCTTTTCCTTTATGCAGTTTTTCCTGGTGAGAGTCGTGGCGGCAGCAAAGAGAGGAGGGAGGATCAGAGCTCCCTTTCTTCTACATCAGGTCCCAGCTCTTCCTGGCAGTTTCCCAGGTCTTCCCAAGCCAGTGGGGACATATAATCCCTCCTGCATGTCCTGGGTCAGCCTTCGGACCTCCTCCCAGTGGAACATGCCCGGTAGAGTTCCAAAGGATGCCTACCAGGGGGCATTCTTATCAGGTGCCCAAACCACCTCAGTTGACTCCTCTCAAACCAAAGGAGTAGCAGCTCTACTCCAAGTCTCTCCCGAGTAGCCAAGACCTTCACCCTACCTTGGAGAGTCAGCCCTGCCACCCTGCGGAGAAACCTCTTTTCTGCCACTTGTCCCCATGATTTCGTCCTTTCAGTTATTAACCAAAGGTCATGACCATAGGTGAGGATGGGGACATAGACTGACCTGTAAACTGAGAGCTTCATCCAAAAACTTAGCTTCCGCTTCACCCATGAATCAGTAAAGAACCCATATCACTGCTGCCAAACTAAGGGCAGCTGCTCCCCCTTCACCTGAAGAGAACATTCCACTTTCTTCCAGGAAAGAACTATAACTTCTGATTTGGCGGTGCTGATTCTCATCCCAGCTGCTTCACACTGGTAGCAAAGTGCTTAAAGAAACAAGAAGCACAACATCATTTGCAAACAGCCAAGATGCCACCTCCAAATCTCTGTACAGGATACACTGCCAAACTCGGCTGCTCCTTAATATTCTGTCCATGAAGATCATGAACAGGAACGGGGACAGGACAGACCTTTGGCAATGTCTAATGCCCACCTTGAACGAATTCCACTTAATGCCAAGAATGCGGACACAACTGTTACTCTGACAATAGAGGGACCGGATAGCATACAGCAGCAGCACTGGCACCTCATATTCCTGCAGCACTTCCCACAGGACACCTGGGGGAAAGTGGTCATAAGCCTTCTCCAGGTCTACAAAACAAAGGTAAACCTGGTTAGCAAACTCCCACAACCCTCTGAGTATCTGTGAGAGAGCAAACAGTTGGTCCATTGTTCCATGTCCTCCTCTCCAACACCCTGGCATAGGCTTTTCAAGGGAGGCTGAACAGTATGATCCCCCTGTAGTTGGAACACACCCTCTGGTCTCTTTTCTTAAAGATTGGTTTGCCAATCCTGAGATACTGCACCCGCCTTCCATGCAACTTTGAAGTGGTGCATTAACCACGACAATCTGACTTTGTCCAGTGATTTCAACAGCTCTGGGCAAATCTCATCCATCCCTGCTACCTTATTGCTGCAAAGGCACTTCACTGCTACAGTGACCTCATCAACAAAATTAGATCCAATCCCACTACGGGTTTCCAGCACTGCCTCCTGAAAAGAGAGCATGTCCATTGGGTTGAAGAGTTCCTCAAAGTGCTCCTTCCACCTCTCAACAATCTTCTCAGTAGCAGTCAGTGTTTCACCACCCTTGCTGAGAACAGCCTGGACAACATCACACCGACCCCTCCTAAGGCAACAAATGCTTTGCCAGAACACCTTTGAGGCCATCTGGTAGTCATTCTCCAAGATCTTTCCAAACTCTTCCCAGACCTGGCCTTTCACTTCAACGAGTGTCACAGCCACAATCCTCCTAGCTCACAGGTACCTTTCAGTCATATCAGGAGTCCAATTCATGAGCATTTCTTAGAAGGCTTCCTTCTTCACCTTGACATCTTCCCTCATCACTGGTGTCATAAGTGAGTCCTTGGGTTGCCACCATGACAGGCACCAACCACCTTCAAGGCCACAGCTTTTCATGGCTGCCTCAAAGATTGAGGCCCTGAACATGGTCCACTCAGACTCAATGTTCATGATATCAACCGGAATGCAAGAGTTCCTCCAGAAGTGGGAATTGAAGTCTTTCCTCACTGTGTCCTCCACTAGGTGATCATCACTGATTGGGTCTCCCATGTCTATCTGCCCAGCATCCCATGTGTTGGATCCAACTCACCACCAAGTAATGCTTGATTGACAGCTCTGCTCCTCTCTTCACCCAGGTGTCCAGAACATACAGTCTTAGGTCTGATGAGATGACTATAAAGTTGATAATCAATATTTGGACCAACGTGCTCTGGTACCAAGTGCATTTATGAGCAATCTTGTGTCTGAACATGGTGTTTATTATGAACAATCCATAACTAGCACAGAAGTCTATTAACAGCTCACCTTTTGGGTCCAGATCAGGCAGGAAAGACATTACTCTCCATCAGTCCCCTTCAGGTATCTCCATTGTTCCTCACATGGGCCTTGAAGTCCCTCAGTAGAACGACAGAGTCGGTAGATGGCACACTATTGACCACCAACCCCATTGTATC
Source organism: Mesoclemmys tuberculata (assembly GCA_007922155.1). Taxonomy (NCBI): domain Eukaryota; kingdom Metazoa; phylum Chordata; order Testudines; family Chelidae; genus Mesoclemmys; species Mesoclemmys tuberculata. The sequence goes on along the minus strand of ML675629.1, from coordinate 31,092,065 downwards.
CAGAAAGGCTGAATGCTCTGAACTAGTTAGGCACGTAAACACACACAGCAGTCGGGTTTTCCTCTCTGAGACTCAAAATCAACCCTCTTGTCTACTGGGACAAACTCCAATTGCCGAGCGCCCAGGCGAGAACTTATGAGTATCCCCACACCCGCTTGGGGCCTCTTACGCGGGGCCACTCCAGAGTAGGAAAGAGACCACACTCATTCGAGATGTTTGTTTCCAGAGCCACTGCTATGTGTGGAGGTGAAGCCAACTATATTTAGCCAGTATCTTTCCAGCTGTTCCACTAGCTCTGGCTCTTTCCCCACCAACAAAGTGACATTCCTCATCCCTAGAGCCAGTTTCCAATGTGGAGGCCCAATATAAATACAAATCTTCACATATTACAGATGGACTGAATCCATGATTGTGGTTAGTATTAGATAAATAATGAGCTATAGCTATCTGATAAATAGCAAAGGGGACCATCCAAAAGGAAGGCAGGGGCTGATGAAGGAGACTCAGTAATCAGAATGGCAGAAGAAAGGTGTGAGAAGATTGTTCTGAAGACAGTGGTTGGGAGAGGTTTCCCTGCACTGAGAAGTATGGTGACAGAGGTCTGGAGTAGGTGAGTGATCCTTCCTGAACTGGGAAGAAGTGGTAGGAGAGAGATGCAGCACATTTAAAATGGCCACCACTCTATGATGGAAGCCATTTTTATTATTTGCCATTCATATTAGTTTTTGGACTTGTATTTCCCTGAATTCCTTTAAAAGAACTAGATTTTGTGTACACTGCATATCTGACTAGAACATTAGTTACATCCATAGTACATGGCAGAGGGAGCAGACAGAGCATTTCAGTTGTGATAGTATGAATGTCGTGTAATCTTTGCCGGAGAACGTAGATGTTAACACAGATGGGTTCATAGAGGAAGACAAAGAACACCTCTGAATCAGTTCAGCCTTAACTGGATACAGATACTGGACCAGCTCAGTGCTGCAGCAGTCTACAAACATGCTAAATCCAGATCATGATAATTGTATCAAGCTGTGTCAGTCTTTTTTCTTTTTTAAATGCAGGAGCTGACTTTGGCCAAAGAGAGATGGTATCTCTTGTGCTTTTATTTCTGACTACATCATACTGAGTCAGGAGTGTTCTGCAGGCAGAACAGAGGCATGAAAAACCAACTTGTTTTCTACATACCATGGGTCAGCAGAGCAGTAAAGAGCACCCTTACTCCCATGTGCATACTACACATGACAGTTATCAGCAACAGTGAGAGAGCAGCTGTTGCCAGTCCCACGTAAGTCAGATTGACAACATGGAGCCCTTGGTTCTATTCTCCATGAATGAATTTGCCAGCACAGCTGAATTGACACAACAAAGATATAAGCTACATCAGAAAAGCTGGCCCCGTTTACTCTTCCATGGAGCAAGGACCAAATTGTGACTATGATTTGCAATTTCGTCTCAACTCTAGGAGAGTACAGCAGTGTCCTGGGCCTTAATCAGAGCAGATTGCAAGCTAGCCCCTTATCAGCAAGCCTCACATCCTTGTGCCAGTCAGAAGCACAATCTAGATGTTAGAGCAGGAGATCAGGAGTGCCAGATTCTAGTCCTGAGTCTTCTTCTGAGATGCTATGTGACCTTGGGTGAATTACTTAGGGCCGCCTTTTCAGAAAACCTCACTGCCATGGAGGCCCTGTCAACAAAGTGCACAGATGCTCAGCGCCTAGCAGCGTCCATTTCCCCTCAATGGTTTGAAATCAGTAGGAACTTCTGGGTGCTTGGGATAGAGTGTTCACCCTTGCAGAAACCCCAAAGGGGTTAATGTCAGTCAGAAAGATCCAGTTAGCCAGTGCAGTTGCACTTGAAGGGAAATCCAGGGATTTATAAACCCTAATTGCAGATGAAGACCAACTGGAAGAGGATTATAAAAAAAGGAAGCTGGTAGGCAAAGGGGGGCAGCAGGGAGGAACTCTGCAGTCACTCCCTAGAGAGGAGGGGAGTTGTCACGGTACCAGGAGGAGTTGTAGGGAAAGAATAAGCCCTAAAGATCCTACTGTGGACTACAAACAGCCATGGGAGCAGGGGAAGCTCCAGTGATTAATCCAGAGGTGGGCCAGAGGATAGAAAAGAGAAGTAGGAAAAGAACCGAGGCTCAGAGCAACAGCAGACTGTGGTTGCTGGGCATAGGGTCCCTGGGCTGGAACCTGGAGTAGTGAGTGGGCCCAGGTTCCCCTACCAGCCACAGGGGAAGTGGATCAGAAGACTGCCTGAGACTGCAGACAGAAAATTTGTCCAGTAGGACATTGATACCTTGGAAACAGAGGACTAAATAGTGACCTGACCAGAGGGCAGAGTCACAAAGAGTGCACTTCGAATCCTGGGAAACAGGAGGGGCGAGCATGCACTAGAAGGGAACTCTAGACAAGTGCTAATCCCCAGATCCAGCCGCACATATTAGGGAAAAAAATAGGCAATTTACTGATATGTCTTTAAAATGGTCTTAGGAGCTTAACTTTAGGCATCCATTTTTGAAAATTTTGTCCATTATTCTTGGCACAAGAGCCTTCCTCTCATCTCTCTCTAAGGTTGTAAAGATGCTCCCTGCACTGCTGACATGGGCAAGACATGATTACTCCAGTGTAGGATCAGTGTCCAGACACTAAATACAGAAGTTCCAAAACCTTTTAAAATGTCAAGCTTTTGGGACACGTATATCAACTCTCAAATGGCTGAATGAAGCACTCTAATAGGGAGTTAGGGGAACACCTCATCCTAAATATACCTCAGGAAAATAAACTGACTGTGGAAAGGAGGTATTTAAAATTGTCTATTGCAATATTACGTGCCTTCACTCCTGTGTTTGTGCTGGGGAATTAAGGAACCATTTGACAACATCCCTAAATGGGCAGATAAACATGAACCATTTGATTGTGATTATACCAGGCCTGTGTGTTAGCTCAGCACTGATGTACTCCAAAGAAACCACCAGGGGGTGGTGCATCTCATAAGCTCTGTAGAAATTTGAGGTCTCCAATTCCACTTTTCAAAATTGGGGCCAGGTGGAGACCTTGCTGTGTCACCACACTTTGCTAGTAGGAGTCCTCAAAGCTCAGCAGCTTGGCTTCCCATATGCTAGAAATGTGAGAAACTGTTCTCCATGGTTATACCCCATATGGACCAACAGAGCCAAGGAGGAACCAAGTCACTGAACTACTTGTGCAATTATTTCTGCCCTCCCTATCGTCTCCTATTTCCTCCCTATCATGCTGCCCCTGCTTCCCCCTTTTCTTACATCCCGTCTTCCTCTGCCCCATCCCATGTCCTCCGTCCATACCTTCTACATTCCCCTATCTCTTTTCCCTTGTTGCTCCATCTCCCCCATAGTTTCTTCTGCCTCTTCTCCCACCATAACACTTTCTTCTATAAGCTCAAAGCTCGAATACATGAACATGAAGCATGAAGTTAATATAGAAGAGTCACTTGTTCAACTGGATGATTTGCTGGGTTCTTTGGGGCAGTGAATTTATGTGAAAGCAGTTAGATTTCTCCAAGTAACTGGGTTTTAGCTGTGTTTATTTAATATGGGAAAGGGAAACAATGTTTGGTTGTAAACTAAAAGGGGGAGGGGAAATGTAGCCCTGGGAAAGTAATCATCACAATCTAGTTTCTCACTCAGTGCACAATGATGTATTACAATCCTTTGGTGTTTTGTTTGACAAACTGAAAAGATTGTAAGTTAAGGATTAATACACCGGTATATCCTTGATATAACCAGTTAAATATTTTGTGGAGTGTGTGCTCCTTTTCTATCTCCTTATAATGTAGTTACTACTTTATGGTATGGGAAAGTGTAGGATGCCTGTTAAATAATCATTTAAATAATGGATATTGGCAGAGTTCCTGGCTCAGAAGATATCTTTCACTAGCCAGCCCCCGTCCAGAACTTACAGTTGGTTTAGTTTTATTTATAAGAACTGACATACTAGGTCAGATCAATGGTTCATCTAGCCTAGAATTCCATCTTCAGGAGTGGCCAGTACCAGAGTTTCAGAAAAAGGACAGTTGGAGTGATCCACCCATCTTCCTCTCCCACCTTGTGGCAGTCTGAGGTTTAGGGTCACCCTGAGCATTGGGTTGCATCCCTGACCATCTTGGCTAATAGCTATTGATGGACTTATCCTGCATGGGCTTCCCTAGTTCTTTTTTGAACCCAGTTACACTTTTGGCCATCACAACATTCCATGTCGATGAGTTCCACAGGTTAATTATGTATTGTGTGGGAAAAATACTTCCTCTTGTTTATGTTAAACCTGCTACCCATTAATTTCATTGGGTGACCCCTGGATTTTGTATTATGGAAAAAGAAACCCACTTAGCTTTTCCCCACCATTCATAATTCTATAGACTTCTATCCCCCACTTAGTAGTCTCTTTTCTAATATGAACGTCCCTAATCTTTTTAATCTCTCCTCATACAGAAGTCGTTCCATGTCCTTGATCATCCTTGTTGCCCTTCCCTGAACCTATCACAGTTCCGCTATATCTTCTTTGAGATAGGGCAACCAGAACTGGATGCAGTACTCAAGATGTAGGCATACCATGGATTTATATAGTGGCATTATGATCTTTTCTATCCTTTTCCTAATAGTTTCTAATATTGTTAGTCTTTTTGACTGCTGCTGCTGTGCACTGAGCTGAAGCTTTCAGATAACTATCCACAGTGACTCTAAGATATCATTTTTGAGTGGTACCAGCTATTTTAGAACCCATCATTATATATGTATAGTTCAGATTATGTTTTCCACTATGCATTAATTTGCACTTAATGTTGAATTTCAAATGTCATTTTGTTGCCCAGTCAGATTCTTACATAACTTGTCAGCTTTGCACTTACCTATCTTGAATTATTTTGTATCATCTGCAAACTTTGTCACTTCTCTGTACACTTTATAGTCATTAATTATTTGAAAAAGAAAAACAGCAGGATCTGTACTAGGACCTACTTCTCTCCATTATAAAAAATGGTCATTTATTCCTATCTTCTGTTTTCTATCTTAACCATTATTGATCTATGATAGGATCTTCTCTGTGATTCCATGACCACTTAATTTCCTTAAAAGCCTTTGGTGAGGGACCTTGTCAAAGGCTGTCTGAAAATTCAAGTACACCATATCAACTGAATTACCCTCATTCCAATATTTAGTGACTCCCTCAAAGAATTTTAGTGGGTTGTGAGATGTGATTTCCCTTTACAAAAGTCTTGTTGGGTCTTCCATCAAGTGGTCTCTGATAATTCTGCTCTTTACTAGAGTTTCAACCAATTTGCCCAATACTGAAGGTAGGGTCACTGGACTTCAATTGCCATGATTGCCTCTGGAGCCCTTTTTAACGTAGATATTACATTAAACTACCTTCCAGTCACCTGGTACAGAGGTTTGATTCAGCAATATGTGTGACATTACTCAGGGTACAATCTGGACTGATTAACCGCTGTGTCCCCTCAGTTCTCCAACCTGGATTGTCTTTTACATTGCTTTGCTTGAGTGTTACCACTCCTGGTCTGCTCCCACAGCCTCCAGCATGTAAGTTACTCCCAGTTAGTTATATTGTATGATTGCGATAGCCACCCATTCATGAATTACACCGCCAAGCAACACCAGCAAATTCCCAGTCCCAGACTTCCCCCAGAAATGTGTGTTTTGCATTGCCCAGCTCTCTCCTGGACTAATTTAACAAGCTAAGTGAATTCAAAGCAACGTCTCTCTCACCACCTGTCTGAGCAATCTTACTGGCTGAACCTCTTTCATTCAGGATCCCTCCCCCAGTCCAAAGTGGTTTCCTTTGTTCTTCCGGTGCTGTGGATGCCATGGGTAGAAAGAAAAGGAGGAATAGATCATTTGGGGTGTCTGCTTTCCTTTCTTACAGTCCTTTTTTCTCCTTTGAGGATCATCTCCAGCTGAGGTTCAAGGGAAAAAATCTGTGTGGATGGGAACCCCCATCTGTTTCTTTGTCAAGATGTAGATTTTCACCCACATCCTCTTTCCGCATCCTCATCCTGGTATCGTTTGAAAACTGTTTGGCTTGCTTCATGCTTCTGATGTACTTTTAAAAAATTCTTACAGTTAGTTTTTGCATCTTTAGAAAGTTGTGTCTCAAATTCTTTCTTGGCCTGTCTTGTTATACTTAACCTGCCAGAGTTATCCTATTATCCTCACTAGTACTCAAATTCCAAAAGATGCCTTTGTGCCTCTAATGGCCTCTGTTACTCTGCTCTTTTGCCATGGTGGCCTCTGCTATGGTGTTTTTAAATAGTCCCCATGCTGTTTGCAAACATTTAGCCCTTGGGATGGCTGCCTTTCATTTCCATCTAACAAGCATCATTTTTGCGTAGTTCCCTTTTTTTAGGTTAAATGCTACTGTGGTTGGGGCTTCTTTGGTATTATTCCCCACTACAAGGATGTTAAATTTAATTACATTATGGTCTCTATTACTGAGCAGTTCAGCTATACTTACCTCTTGGACCAGATCCTGCGCTCTACTTAGGACTAAATCAAGTATTACCTCTCCCGTTGTGGGTTCCACCACCAGCTGCTCCAAGAAGCAATTACTTATAGAGTCTAAAAACTTTATCTCTACAACTTGCCCTGAGGTGATACTTACCCAACCCATATCAGGATAATTAGATTGTTAAGTATTGTCTTTTCATTGTGATCTACTATGCTTGATAATAAGTTAGACAAGTTAAAGCAAAAACATAAAGCAGCCTTTTTGTATTCTTCCCTCCCTCTTGCCTTCCTATTCCATGGAAGTCTGGCAAGTGGCAAGCATCTGACAAGGTAATCCAAAAATCTGTAGAATAAATGTCTATCCCATAATAATGCAAACCTTACCCATGTTATGAGTTAAAGTCAGACTCGGTGGAAATAGTATTCAACTAAACTCCTATTGTGAAGACAAAAGGCCTTTAATATCTAAAGGGGAGGTTCAAGTGTATCTAATGAATTAAATGGTATTAAATAAATTAATCCTTTTCAGAAAGTTCAGGTGCTTAAATACTACAAGACACAAAGAACCAAGAAAGATAGATCTTTACATTATAAAAATTAACAATTCTCCAGTATTTAATTTTTTCCAAGATATGGAGACAGCTTTTAATACTGCTTTGTACTTTTTGCATCAGGTATTACAGTATGACATCCAAATTTGTTCTTCTCCACCTGCTCCGAACTCTTCAGTCAATGCAAAATGTGCCCAATAGCAGTTTTACCCAAAGGTATCACTCTGAGGGATCGATTATTGCAAAATATGCCACTGAAGCATAAGATTTTGTTCAAAGCAAGAACCTTATGTTTTTGCAGACCAAAAGTTATTCTATCCACTAAACTCATTGTCCCTTTCTTATTTATTTCACAAGTGGTGAAATATTTAAAGGCTTAAACAAAAAATTTTAAAACTCTTTGCTGGAGGGGAAGGGTAAACATGATGTTTTGAAGGAGAGAGGTGGTATCTTAGCCTTTGGGAAGGCTCAAGTCCATTTGGCCAGTGCCCAGGATGAACTTGAACTAAATTTCCTAGCATCCAGTGAGGATGCCTGCCATCTTCGGTGGGAGGGTTAAAATGGGAGAAGGGAAGTGGGCTTCCTCAGAGTCAATATCATATCAGGTCAAATTCTCAAAAAACAGATCTTGGTATGTAAAGCAGAAAGTGGAGAAGAAAATTTGGCACAGTTCTAAATGCCATGGACCCAATGTCCTCTTACTATTGGAAAATAGCTTCAGCTTCTGGGTCAAGTGTAAATACAGCCAAAACAACCTAATTACAGAGCAATATCTTGCCATACTTGCTTTAATCAGGTGGGCGGTGGATTGCTCATTTCAGTTATTCACCAAGTGTTACACTGAGTTTGCAGATCCAGTGTGTTTCATTAATACAAAGTAGCAAGTATGAAATGTGGAAGTTAAGCATGCAGTGCCCAGAACTCCTTTCCTGCAGAAAGAAGGTAGCGAATGGATAGTATGTCTGTTGAAAAGAAGGTTTTTCAGCTATATGAAGCACATTCTCCAAACCCGGACCCTGCAAAGACCAATACTCCACCAGACTGAATGGGAAGATTCTAGGGCATCCACATCCTGTGTCCTCCTTTCCACTAAATTCCCTTGCCCAAGTGATCAATTCCCATTTGGGTCTCACCAGAAACATGGTGAAAAGTTCCAGAGGGGTAGCCATGTTAGTCTGTATAAAGCAAAAACAACAAGAGTCCTGTAGCACCTTAAAGACTAATGAATTTCTGCAGGCATAAGCTTTCGTGGGCTGCAAATCTGACAAAGTGGGCTGTTAATGGAGCTTTAGGACTTCTGATGGGAAAATTGTTTTTTTCATAAAGGGAGCCCATAACCAAAAGCGCAGCTTTCAGTTGCACTGAGTGTTTTGTTTATGCACCCTGTGGAGAGATTGTCTCTTCCTTTGTGCTAGTCAGTTTTATCTTTGCAAGCACAGGGAGATAGAATTGCATGCTCCTGACAGTATGTGCTTCTAACATGCTAAAAGCAAGAGACTAATCATGTGTTTGTGAACACTATTACAGACCATTCACAGCAGCTGCCACCAGGCTGCACACCCCATTTAGGTTTAATGTACTCCCACACCTGCTGAACTCTGATTCTGAAGCATTCACCTGGTTTGGCTTCCAAATGCCCTTAGACCCCACCCAATGCCAATTAAAGTCCACAGATACACTACCATTGACTACGGTGGGTGTCAGACTGAGCCCCTCATGAGGGGTGGACGAGGATAATTCAGCATAAATGCTACTCCTGTGCTAACATAAGAACAGCCATACTGGGTCAGATCAATGGTCCATCTGGCCCAATATCCTGTCAGCTGCTTTAGAGGGAATGAACAGAACAGGTAATCATCAAGTGATCCATCCAGTTGCCCATTCCCAGCTTCTGGCAAACAGCAATCCCTGCCCCTCCTGGCTAATAGGTATTGATGGACCTATCCTCCATGAATTTATCTAGTTCTTTTTTTAACTCTGTTATAGCCTTGGCCTTCACAACATCCTTTGGCAAGAAGTTCCACAGGTTGACTCCGTTGTGTGAAGCAATAATTCCTTTTGTTCATTTTTGGTTTATCTTTGAAGCACTTGGAAGAAACGAAGGTGATCAGAAACAATCAGCATAGATTCACCAAGGACAAGTCATGTCTTACCAACCTGATTGCCTTCTATCATGAGATGACTGGCTCTGTGTATGCGGGGAAAGCAATGGATGTGATATTCCTTGACTTTAGCAAAGCTTTTGATACAGACTCCCACAATATTCTTGCCAGTAAGTTAAATGGATGGTTGGATGAATTGACTATAAAGTGAATAGAAAGCTGGCTACACCGTTGGGCTCAACAGGTAGTGATCAACAGCTCAACGTCTAGTAGGAAACCGGTATCAAGTGGAGTGCCCCAGGGTTTGGTCCTGGAGCCAGTTCTGTTCAACATCTTCATTAATGATCTGGATGATGGGATAGATTGTACCCTCAGCAATTTCGTGAATGACACTAAACTCTGGGGAAAGGTAGATATGCCGGAGGGTAGGGATAAGATTCAGAGTGACCTAGACAAATTGGAGAATTGGGCCAAAATAAATCTGAGGAGGTTCAACAAGGACAAGTGCAGAGTCCTGCACTTAGGACAGAAGAATCTTACTCATTGTTATAGACTACGGACCGATTGGCTAAACAGCAGCTCTGCAGAAAAGGACATGGGAGTTACAGTGGACAAAAAGCTGAATATGAGCCAAGAGTGTGCCCTTGTTTCCAGGAAGGCTAATGGCATATTGGGCTGCATTAGTAGGAGCACTGCCAGAAGATCAAGGGAAGTGATTATTCCCCTCTATTCAGCACTGGCGAGGCATATCTGGAATATTATGTCCAATTTTGGGCCCCTCACTACAGAAAGGATGTGGACAAATGGAAGAAAGTCCAGCAGAGGACAACAAAAATGATTAGCAGGCTGGAGCACATGACTTCTGGGAGAGGCTGGGGGAACTGGGCTTATTTAGTCCACAGAAGAGAAGAGTGAGGGGGGATTTGATAGCAGCCTTCAACTACCTGAAGGGGGGTTCCAAAGATTTAGGCTGTTCTCAGTGGTGGCAGATGACAGAACAAGGAGCCACGTTTCAGTGGTGGAGGTCTAGGTTAGATATTACAAAAACTCTCTCACTAGGGGGTTCGTGAAGCACTGGACTGGATTAGCTAGAGAGATGATGGAATCTCCATCCTTACAGGTTTTAAAGGCCTAGCTTGACAAAGCTCTGGCTGGGATGGTTTAGTTGGGGTTAGTCCTGCTTTGAGCAGGGGGTTGGACTTTAACTGTCTCTTTTCCAAGCTGAAAAGTCCTAGTCTTATTAATCTCTCCTCATATGGAAGTGTTACCCTATCCCAATCATTTTTGTTGCTCTTTTCTGCAGCTTTTCCAACTCTGATATATCTTTTTTGAGATGGGGTGACCAGAACTGCACGCAGTATTCAAGATGTGGGTGTACCATGTATTTACAAAGAGGCAATATGATATTTTCCATTTTATTATCTATCTGCTTCCTAAAGATTCCCAACATTCTGTTATCTTTGTTGACTGCCATTGCACATTGAGTTGATATTTTCAGAGAACTATCCACAATGACTCCAAGATCTCTTTCTTGGGTGGTAACAGCTATCTTTGACCCCATCATTTTATATGTACAGTTAGAATTATGTTTTCCAATGTGCATTACTTTGCATTTATCAACATTGATTATTCTGCTGTAATTGGGACTTTTCTCACTGCATTTGCTCCTGACCACAGCGGACAGTACATTCATTGCATTGTTGTAAAAGGCATTTAATAAATTTTTTGGAAAATATTAGTTGTCCATCAAAGATTTTCTAGTTGCATTACATCAAATTCCAGAAAGCAGATACATGTGTAAAATGTGAGGTGGGGAACCTTGTAAAGGTATGAAAGACAAGTCACAAGGAACCACTTTCTTTCATAAAAATGTGTTATTGATCCTGCAAGCAAAATCATTAATACGAGCCATCAGCAATTTGGAAACTAGTTTGGCCTTCAAAAGTTAAGTCCAATCTGTTTTTGCTTTTAAAGGAGGACTTAATGTATCTCGAAGCAGATGATTCATGCTTAATGCTTCCTGTATCTGAAATAATTTATTCACCATTGCAAAACAGCAACTTTTAACAGCTGCTGAAAACAAATATTAACTATAGCATGAGGACATTACCATGTGTGTCCCAGAAATCATTAGTAAGTCAACATGAACTTTGAGGATGCTAACAACAGACACAATAAATGGTACCTTTTTGTGCATGTGTGATTTTACACTAGGCAGAATTTACCATCTGTGGTTAATTATTTTGGGATTGTTCCTGTTGTTTTTCAAGTTTGATCATCTCGTTTGAGTAAATTAATGAGGTGTTAACAAAATCCTTATATGAATGGAAAGAATATGTACTACTGTTTATACAGCTGCACTGTAATCCTGGGTCTTTCTACCCTACCCTGTCTGCTTTCATTCTTCTCCATAGACTGGTTTAGCATCCTCTCTACTCCCTAGTATGTGGAACGACACCCCCCCCCGCTAATTTACAAAAGCGTTAGGGTTGCAAAGTCAAGCACTTCAGGCCAGATGTTCAAAGGTACTTAGGCACCTAAAGATACAGACTAGATGCTTCTGAAAAATCTCACAAAGTGCCTACCTGCATTTTTAGGTAGCTAAATACCTTTGAACATCTGGCCCTTTGATATTTTACCATAACATTTCCCAACAATGCGCTCCACTCCAACCGTGGGAGCACTAATGGAGATTGGCATACCCCACATGCCTAAGTTTTCTTTACAAGGATAAGAGATTTTCCTAAAGCTCTTTCCAATAAGTTTGTGAACTAATGTAGAAAGTGTTTTCAAACTAATGAACACTTCATGCATTTCAAATTAGTTCAAAAAGAAAACTTTTTGGTGCTAGTTTCTAGTTAGCAGTAACTGATTTTTGTTCTTGTTAAACTATACAAGAATAATACAAATTCCTTGAGATTTAGCTTCTACGCTGGCCTTTCTACGAACAATGGGTTGTAACATTTACCTGTCTTTTATCTTATTGTTTTCTTTAATTATATTTGTATCTTTTTGCAACTTCCCTTTTAATTCAGAGAACACACAGTGAATGTTTTTCAACAGTTACTATTTCTATCAAGGCAACTTCTAGGATCAAGTCTTGCTTCCCTAGGTAATGAAACTTGTCCCATTGAGTCAGTTGGGCCAAGAAAGGTGAATAGGATGTAGCCCTTAATTAGAAAGTTACATTAACTTTTAGTTTTTGCCTGACATCTTTCTAATCCAGTGTCACCATATATTTCATTTTTAAGCCAAGTAGCATGGCTACTATATATAAACAAATATATTATAGGTAAGTCTGGTATCATCACCTATTATTAAGATTGCCCAACTCTTCTCATTATAGACCTTGTTTTGCAAGGTTATAAGCAACTGAAAACTAATTATTTGGGCTGAAATTTCATGATGGGTGTTGGCTTCGGGCTGTTAAATTCTCAGGCTGAGAAGGAGGTTAGGGGAAAATGTTTTGCTTGTGTTAACAAAAAGTTGACTTTCTTTGAACAGCTCTAACACAACCCTGCTTTAGAGCAGAGACTTAATATTTGGCAGGGAGTTGCCTTATGTAGTAGGGATGTACCTTTTTGCCATCCCTGTGGAAATCCACCTAGATTATTTTAAATTATAAACCTATGAAATAATTATGCACATTCTCAGTTGCACATAGCTGTTAGAAATCGATGAAGATTCCAGCCTTGTTGAGCATGCTTGAAACTCTCAGCTCCTAGAGTTGACCAGACATACCCAGAGCACCTAATAATGACCAGTTTATGCATGTACCATCTCCAGAGTGGCTAAGGACACTTCCCTCTATCCCTAGGCTTCAGAGATGAAGCCTGACTTTCACTGTTACGGGCCAGGAACAGAACTAAAAGCAGGGAACCTCTGTCCCCTATGCTCCGTTCCTCATGCAGTGACCTTCCTTGTAGGCATCCAGGCAGTGTGGAGGATAGATCTGACTGCTTCCAATACAGACTAGACAAAAACCAGGCTGGGGGGAGGAAGAGGGAAAGTAGAAGATTAGGGCAAGGAGTCTGGCCTGGAGTGTACCACTGTCTCATTCATAACACCCCTCAAACTTGAGCAACAAATAAATCAGGGGCCTTATAGACAACAGCCTCCTTTGCTCCATAACCCTGACTCATCTCCAGAGAAGGTCAACCCTGTGCACTAAATGAGGCATGGGAAAATGTGATCAGGTATTAAAGACTGTATCATAATGCACACTCACAAGAGGGACAAATTGAGATTGCACAGATCACCTTATTTCTGAAACTTCCTCATCTTTAAGTGCTTTACTTTGCAACCTTAATGTTCTAAACAATTTGTTGGAGTAGTAATATGCCTAAATAAAACAGTCAACCGAGCCATGAATATTTAATCAGCAATGATGGAGGCCAATGGCATTTCCTGGAGATTAACGGCTGACTGAGTGTGTTGATAGCCTTTGGTTTGGCCCAGAGCTGAGGCATTAATTATCCACAAAATGCCATTGGGGTGAGGTTGTCATTGCTGTAATAGGGAAATAGGAGAACTGTATATGGGTGTTTTTTGGTAATGAACTATGGTTGTCCAGACAGAGAGAAGATGGTTCTATTGTACATTTCAGTTTGATGCTACAGAAACAATTTGTAGTTTGTTCATTTTAGGATTTTACACGGGCGTGAATAAAGTTAGTACAAAGCAAAAAAAGGTAGCGGAAAAGCTTAAATTGACTCGTTTGGAAGTAATTAGTTAGGCATTCAGTCAGATGACAGAGGTTACCGCTGAGCATAGCTGAACATCCACATTGAAGCAGCAGTTCAAAAAACATTGTCTCAGTCTGTCTTAATTTGGTATAATCCCCTGACTCTATTAAACGAAGACCAGCTGTCTTGACTTTTTTCATTATTTTCTTTTCTCCACTTGTTCTTTTCATGTCAGCGTGTCTAAACAGTGTGGCAGTTGGATTTTTTGTTTTTTATTCCCTCACATCATAAATATGAGGTAGAAATGCAAAACCAATCCCAATGTTTTGTTTGAAATCATGAACCGCTGGTCCCCACTTGGGACTATGCCAATGATTTCAACAACAACACCACCAACAAATAGCATTCAAAAGAGCAGGTAGCCTTGGTTCTTGTTCCAAGTCTTAAGAGCTCTTCAGAATTATAACAACTAATGTGAAGCCCTGGAAGTAAGCATTACCATCTATGTATAGCATATGGTATAGAATGCCAAAAAACAAATGAGTGTCAGAAAGAAGAGCCTTCAAATGTGACGTGAGTGCCCTGGAGTGGGTAAGGAAAGGTAGAGTAGCAGATTCACAATAATCACTTAACCACCAAGGGTGAAATTCCAACCCTACTGAATTCAACACCAAAACTCCCATTAACTCCAGTGGGGCCAGGATTTCACGCAAGACGCAGGGAGGTCACACAGAAGTGTTATTACTTCTCTTTATCCCTCTGCGTGGGCAGAGAGCCCACCTCAGCATCTCACTCTGAGACACTTCCCACAGCAGAGATGCTAGCTTCATTTGTTCTTGAAAGTGCCACACATAGCTGTGGTACTACAGACATTAACAATAATAAATCCAAAGCTTCAAGAGAGAGAGGGGACTGGGAAATCCCATCCCTGACCGTGCTTTTCACAATGGAAAACACACAATGTTGTGATGCCTGCATAATTTTTGCTAGGAACATTTCTCTTAGAACATTTCCAGTAGCTCTTTGGTTCTGTACAGCAGCGGAGGGCTTTAATCAATCCCAGTTTAGTGACCACAGGGAATACAGCGTTCAAAGTGAAAACCTCACGTGAGATCTTGCACTCAGGGGAACTATAGCCAGTTCATTGAACTCCAGGGCCTGTGAACATTCTATTCTACTAGCAAGAAGATCATTCTCATACCAACCTTATGTTTTCTCTGTTTATTAGAGAACACTATTATTGCTAGACAGCTTAGGAGACAAATTGTTTGCTGCTGCAGTGATGGGGTTTTTTGTATTGAAGGAAAAAACAAATACACTTCAAATTTCTTATAAATTCACACCCTCCTCACACTTGGTGAGGGAACAGTAGTTAACTCCTTATTCTCTTTCATCACAGCTTATGCAAAAGCTAACTCATTTCAGGAAACTGCCAAGCTAGCTAACTCATAGATAGTTAACTATACATAAGTCTCACTCATGCAATTCTAGCAAAGGGAAACTATTTGTATATCGCATTTCATCTGTCGTGAGGGAGCTGAATTTCCACAAATTGGTGCCTGAACTGTAAATGCAAATTGAGACTTCAGGTGATATGACTCCTCACAAGTTTAGAAATACTTTGCTAGATCAGCTCCATATGCACAGAGGCTTAAACATGTATTTGCATGTACACAATGACTAACCCCACATCATTAAGAGTTTGGCTAGTTAAAAATGAGAGGTTATTTTTAGCAGTACAACTTTTGATTGTAAGCTCTTTGGGGCAGAGACCATCATTTTGTTCATTGTACGCTGCTCAGCACAGTGGGTCCTGGTCTGTGACTGGGATGCCTCGGTGCTATTGCAATAAAAATAAACAATTCAGGCACCTTGGAAGTAGTGTATTCCCTAGTGTCCCCTTCTACCAAGATGTGATGTTGCAAGCGGTCCTTGTCTCCACACCTCATGCAGGCCATCTGCCTCTGACTGGGTCTCCAGCCAAGTCACAAAGTTCAGTCCCCTTTCCAGGGTATCAAGAAGGTCCAACTGAAAATTCACAAAACAGCCCAACATAAAAGAGCCTTCAGCCCGCCCGCCCCCCATCCCCAATCCCATACTTTGGGGTCAATCTTCAGCTCCACTGTGGGCTCAGCACTCCTTCCCCCAGGCTTGCATGCCCCTTCCTCAGGAGCTAGCAGGGGAACCATGGCTCACCCTCTACTCTGGGTTCCAGCCCAGGGGCAATGCATTAAGCAGCCAGGTCAATATGTACTGCTGTTTCCCTGGGCTGTTTCCGAGCTCTCGGTCCCCTCGTATTGCTTCTCTGCAGCCTGTTCTTAACACAGCATCTCTTTGGTCCTCAGGCCTCTGGTTTTTCCATTCTCTACTGAACTAATAACTTCCTCCCCTCTTGGGCTCCACTCAAGTGCTTCTACTGACCCTAAACTCAGGGCCTCCCCCACAGAAGCCTGACCAGCTTCCTGCAGATCTTCCTACATGGCTTCTTGCCTGATTAAACCTTCTCTCAGAATCCCCCACTCCCCTGGAAGCCTGGCCTGCTCAATAGGGGTTTCTCTCTACAGAAGAATCCTGCCTCCTCTGCAGTCTCTTCTCTACTTTGTTTCTTCCAGTTTCTTATAAGGCCTAGGTGCCGATCACTGCTGACCTAGCTCTGTCCCCTCTGGCCAGGAAGCAAATTAATCAATCACAAGTCCACTCATTGGCTCTTACTCCCGTCACCTGTCAGGCAGGGGTTGAGCTCCAACACATACAACGCGTATGTTTGAAAATTTGTCCCACAGTATATCACAGTAATGATGTCCTGCCCCTTGCAAGGCAACCTTTGGAGGAGAAAGAACATACACTCTGGAACGTATCCTCATCTTGAAGTGGAAGGAGTTAGTGACCCAGATAAATCTCTCCCTGAGTTCTATCTGCTAGCTTGTGCCAGCAGGACCCGAGTGATGAACAGGGCCAGGTATCTATGTCTGTAACTATTGATAAAGTCAGGCATAAGGTGGAAAGCAGAGATGTAAACTACATTGTAAACCATGCCTCTATAACTTCAGTACACTGCAGCAGTTCATAGACAATGGGCCATATGCCCTTCTGTAACAGGAGAGTGAGGATGATGTTAAAACAACCAGGATGCCCCTGCAGTTCTCAAGCTGACAGACACCAGACTGGTCCAGAGGAGCAACCAGACCCACCTCAAGTTACTTTAAGTTACACCAGCTGGTAGCAGCCCCCCAAGAAGTAATTACAGTAGGCAGGAATTGGTCAGACATTGTAGCCAGGGGCCAGGAAGGGGATGGCCTGGAAGCTGTCACACTAACCCTGCAGCACCTGGGGATTTCTCCATCCCAGAGAAGTCCTCAGGTAGCCAGTTGAGCCAGCTTTGTTACCAGGGCAAAACAAAGCAGCGAAAGAGGAGGCCAAGTTATGGCCCAGTGGTTGTTTATTAGTTCTGTCTTCCCTATGGTGCTGATCCATCTGCGTTATTTATTTGCCCCGTGCCTGGTGTTAAAGGATACCTCCACCAAGTAATCAATAGTAAGGAAATCATGTTAATAGCCCCCACAATATCTTAGAGGCAGACAAATAATATTTTCAGAAACAATATTGGGTTTTCATTTGTTATTCCATTCCCAGTGGAATCCTAATTATCAACAAAAGGCTGACACTGTGACAGTGTCAGATACACCACATTTGTTAGGGCTATTCAGAAAAGTCAGTGAGGACTGGTTCTCAAACAGATTTTATTCTGAACCAGAATGAAAAACATTTGGAATCTGCCAAACGAGAGAAATCTCTCTCAAAAACAATACTGAGATGTTTTAATCCTTTTAATTTTCCCTAATGACTTGTCAGTCTTTGTTCACGGGGTATAATACATGCAAATTGCACTAACATTCTCACAAAAATCTAAGTATTGGCTGAAACCCAAAGGACTTAAACAAACTAGATGGACTCTTCAGAACGGGAATACTTCAATGGGGCCATCTGCTTGCCCAATATTGTTTCTTCATATCTGCTTCCTCTAATGGCCCATCAACAGTCTCTGACCTTTGTTTGTCACAATATATAGAATCAGTCTTTCTTAAACAGAAGTTAATTAAAGAAGAGAGCTCCAATTACAGACACAGACAAACATGCTTCCACCCAGCTTGACTTGTGGCTTTGTCTTCCTTGTTTGTCAGCCTACTTGGAACGCTATACAGCACAGAAAACTTGTAGGCCAAATAATGTACTGCAAGAAAACAGGCCGTTTTGTTTCTAAAATATTATGCCCAGAATTGTTTATTATAATGGCGACATTTACTCCAGTCTGTTACCACAAGATACTTGACCATATGGACCATTTTGCAATTATTTGCATAGTTTGTAATTATTTGCAGTAACTACACAAGGAGGAAGGATGGTCAAGCCTGGGGCTTGGGAGACCCTCCCTCAGTTTCCTGCTCTGTCACAGATTGCCTCAGTCACATTGTGCAAGTCACTTAGGTGGGATTCACAAGAAGGACTTAGGTACCTAAATCCAAAATGTAGATCTTCAAAATCCCCATTCAGCTGCCACTTAACCCTGCAGGCACCTGAACTTCCTAAACACTTACATTTCTGCAGCCACCCCCATCCTAACTCAAGCCCAAGTCACAACAGGAGTCACCAAGTAGGTTTTCCCCTTCCAAGCAGCCCTGCAGGGCCCGATGTGGCAGACATGATCAGCAACCAGCTCAGAGAATGGTGATGATCTCTTCTATCCAGCAGTTAGAGCACGTACCGAGCATGTGTAAACCGAGGTTCAAATGAGGAATGTAAAGTATCAAGCCGTTAAACGGTAAGCATTAGTCTGACCGCTTACAAATTGCATTAACAATGTAACCGTTTGCTGCATGGCTGTGCACTTGGGGACTGAGTGGGATCATGATGTTGCAGGGAGGGAGGAACAATGGGTGGGGAGGTTTGGGACTTTTGCTCGGGCATGTGCAGGGGTAAGCCCTGGCACCTTAGGGGTTAACTTTGGCGCCAGCAGTGGCGTCAGCATGAACAGCAGCAAGCTGGGCAGCAGCTGAGGTGTGCCCAGATGAAGGGTGTGGGGGGTCAGGTGGGCATAGAGGGTGTCCCCGGTCCTAGGGCAAGGCCAGGCACATGGCAGGAGGCTGATGGGTAGGGGCATGGCGGATGGGGGTGGGCAGGGAGTGGAGTGCTTATTGCCCCCTCCTGCGGGCCAGGGGGCAGCAGGCTCCAGGGGTAGTGGTGCCCCAGCTCTGGAAAGCCCACTCTGGGGCAGTTGGTGGGCTCTGGGAGTGGCAGTGTCCTGGCTCTGGAGGGCCTGCTCTGGGGTGATTGGTGGGCTCGGGGTGTGGTGACGGGTTCCAACCCCACCTTATTGCTTCCTCCTGTGGGCTGGGGGGTGGCAGGCTCCAGATATGACTGGAGGGGCCAGGGCCCCATGCAGTCGTGGGGCCAAGGCATATTGAGCTACCCCCATCCAGCTCCCAGGCACCCTTGCAACCCCCCTAGGGATGTAAAGTATAGCAGTTAACCGCTGAAATGATATACATTTTAATTGTTTATACGGCTGTTTTGCTAAACAAATACTTTACATCCCTAGTTCAAACCCCTTTTACTGCTTGATGCAGAGCAGGTATCCCAGCTGAACACCCTAATCACTGGTTTGTAGAATCAGTCTCACTCTATGGTCCAATGAAAATTTAAGTGCTTTACACACACAGTGGAACAGCTTCAACAGAAGAGACAGAGAGATCCAAACCAGAATATCCAGAAGCCCAAATGTAGACATACGAGACTCAAGTTCCTGCACCAAAAAATATTTAAAGCTGGGGGAAGATGTTTCAGAGGGGTTTTGTTGTTTCTTTTTTCACCAAAAAAAAAATTGAGCAAATTCAATGCAAGTTCAAAAAATGTTCCAGTTGACCAATATGTGCATTTTTTCAGTGGAAAAAAGAGTTTCATCTGAAAAATGTCTCCCAGCTCTAGTTGTAAGGATAAATATATCAAAGGTTGTGAGGTGTTCAGTGGGCTGAACCTGTGCTAGATATGTAGGTAAGTGTTAGCCATGCAAAACAGAAGTATCTGCATGCCCGTTCATACTGCTGCATTATAGGAGGATAAGGAAGCAAATCACCCGGTCCATTTCAATATAAAAGTTCTCTAGCTGAGCATCTGTGCCTTATGCCATGATATTATCTCCTCTACATTACAATACTGTGCCATTCTATTATTGTGCAGCTTAGCTGCATCCTGTCTTCTCTCCTCTGTAGTGGCATTAGATTGAGAGCTACAGTGTTTTTTTTTTAAAAACACACTAGCACATAAATCTCTTTTCCATTCAGTATTTTCCCATTTAACAGATATTCTCTCATTTAGTTATTTGTTCCTATGCTTATTGTTCTATTATCTGCACTGAAATGCATTTGCCATCTGTTACCCTAATGACCTAAGGTGCCTGTCGCACAGTTCCTCTCAATTTGGCATCACCTGTGATGCTGAATATCTGTGCTGAATGGTAATTCTCTTTCAGCAACAAATGAACAACTGACAGAATTAGTCAAGTTACCATGGAGCTCAGTGGAGACACAATCATGAAAATGCTTTAGAATTAATTTCAGTCTGAAAATTGTCTATGACCTAAATGTCTTATATAGATGACCATTTCTAATGACTCTTTCCTAATGGCACATTAGAACTTGTATGCCAGCATTTTAAATTATTTGCTAGAGTCAAACAGAGAAATAACCTTACAGTCCTTATTATGGACCTGATCCTACAATCACAAGTGTTTAAATAAGCTTATTAGCAACCCCTTCTCTCCTTCAATCCACTTACGCCTTTTTTTATTTCAAAGCTCTAGGAGGGTGGAATCTATGTAATCCCTTTTGATTTGCAATGGTATTTAAAAAGAAAGAAAGAAACGATTGGAAAGAAAGAAACTTACCTAGAAGAGTATGGCAATTACCAAAACAGATACCAGCACATCTAGATGAATCTGGCAAATATGAATTGCAGCATTTTTCTTAAACCTGTGGCTCTCATCTGAAAATGTGTCCATAAAAATGGTATGTTTACATGTTTGCTGTCTCTCAGCAGCTCCATCTCAGGTTTGCTCAGTTTACAAGCAAAAAATACATGATTTCGAAGCCCTGCAGTCAATGGAATTACATCCGGGATGAATTATCCCATCCCACCTACCTATAAAGACTGTCTGGAGCTTTAATTAAATATCATATTCTTCATTTCCCAGTTTTGTAATGTTAAACTGCTGCTGTGCACTACCCCAGAGGTGGCTGCATTTCAGTTAAGGGTGATTTCTAAACATACTGCATAGAAGGCCAAATCCAGCAAAATGCTAGGGCACATGTATAACTTTAAGTTACTGAGCAAGCCCAGTGAAGTCACACAGAAGTAATCGTTTCTACTCACGTTTAAAAGTGCAGGTGTTTAAGTACTTTGCAAGCTGGAGCCATAGTCTATAAAGTGCTTTGGGGGTAATTTGAGGATGAAAGGGGTAAAAGGTAAGATATTATAATAAATACCTTAAATAATATAGTAAACAAGTTATTACTAACTACAGAAAGTAGGCTTGTACATATATTCAGAAGCAAATTATTTATGCATTTGGCCTAAAGATTTCAAAGCTTTTAAACAAGAGTAGACATGTTAAGTGTTTATGTTTCATGCTTGCCGATAATTAATGTTGCTCAGAATTGGGTCATTTCCAAACCTATATTTGTATTTGTTCTCCTGAAGTGAAAACCATTAGCCTGACTTTGTAAACTATTGCTTTAGACATAATTAATGATGGGCTAATTAAATGGAAATGGTGCTTCAGAGGTTTTTGATTAAAATACAACGAGATTTAAATGTTGAAGTAAAGAGGGTTATTGCTGCCCTCTACTCAGTCTAAACTATTTTTATTGTCGATTATATAATAAAGAAAAATCTAACAACCAAGAGTCCTCAGATTTGCTTAACCTCTTTCTATCTACGATGCGCAAAAGCCCTGTGTCTGGTAAAGAGATTGCAGCAGTCTTCATCCATTCCAGAAGGAGATCATAAGCCAAGACCAAGCATCAATGCCAGTTCTTTTACATCTACCATTTATTTGCCTTTGATGGCCACTGTGACACCTATATAGTGTTTCACACCTGTGCCCGAAAGACTCCACTTGCTTCCATTTGGTTTCCAGATGCAACTCACAGAGAGTTGGAGGTAAGAACTGAAGAGTTCCTGGCCCCCGAGCCTTGCTGAGAGATGATATTTCACTCTTAGCAGCCATCTGGGCTCATTGTCCATAGAGAAACATAGGGTGAAACCTGAACTCTAATAAACTTAATGGCAAAACTCCCACTGACTTCACCAGGGCCAAAATTTTACCCAGAACATGTTGAAACACAGTTAAAGTGATCTCATGCTCCAAATTTATGCTATATCCATATTACACATAAAAAACATTAATAAGGTTGCAAAATCAAGTAAAAGGTAGAAAATGCCAAAATTAAGTTTGCCTAAAATGTCAGAGTTAATGTTGTGCAATCTTCATATGGCCCCCTTGCGTGTGTGCATTATGATAGTCTTTAATTACAGGATTTCTTTCCCCCCCCACAGGACCCCTGCCTCATTCAGTGCACAGGATGGATGGTACTCACTCAGCGAGCAGCTATTCAAGATTTTTCCCCTCCTCATTATTTGATATGTGGCCATAGGCCCTATTTACTGCATACAAGTCAAACCCTGCTCTGCAGACATTAGTCATTTCCACCTGGGCTTTTTTATTTGCTCATTGCTACATTATCTGAATGCTTCACAGATAGTAATTTATTTTCACAACCCCCCTGAGAGAGGCAGGGGGCATTATCCCCATTTTATAGATGTGGCGCTGAAGCACAGAGATTAAGACTGAAAAAATCTGGGAGGCAGGGCCGCTCAGTAGCCCAGGCTCCGGGTGTTCCAGGACCCATGGCTCCAGGACAGCCTGCCATGTGGATTGCCACAGGCCTGGGACTTCGATCCCTTTAACAGAACGTTTTGAAACTGGAGGATTTGTTCCAAGTTGGAACACAACCAAATTTTGAAATATCAAAGTTCTCCAAGCAAAGGGAATTATCTTCCTCAGCATAGCTCTAGTGGGAACATTTTACATCCACCACAGTCTATTAACTCCAGGGGCAGAGGTCTATTGATGGCAATAGTAGGTTTTCATTCTCTATGTGGACCAGCATTAGAGGGGGATGGGACACTGTCAATGTGTTTCATATATATTTGCTGCCAGCAAAAGAATGATGAGACTCAGGGATTTTGAGTTCCATTCCAGGCTTTAGAGGGAAGGGTGCTCTTGTGGGCACAGACTTCTGCCTATTCCCCTCAAGCTTGACCCCTTCTGCCCCTTCCCCCCTAACCTGGCCCAGCCCTGGCTCTTTTTCCCCAATCCCATCCTCTGCTCCTCATCCTAGTCCCAGTCTCCTGGCCCAGCCCAGCCAACCTCTCCATCCAGGTTCATTGTCCAAGTCCAAATCTACCCCCAACCCAGTCTCTTCCCTTTCTGCCCCCAACTCATTCCCTCCCCTTCCCAGTTTCTCATCCACTCTGTTTCTCCCTTCCCCTTCAACAGTTCTAAGTCCTACTCACAGTCCTTGAACTATGAGACTCATCCAGCCTCAATCTCTCCCCCCACCCCTTCTCTCACTCCTTGTCCCGGTCTTCTTCCTCCCTGCCTCCTTGTCCCAGTCTCTCTGCACAGCCAGTCCCAAGCTCACAGTCAGAGATAGAGCCTCTCCCCCACACCCACATTCCCTTCCCCACTGGTTCCAGTTTCCTTGTCCAGCAAGGCAGGTGTCCAGCAAGGTTCGGGCAGATTGGAAGACTAGCTTGGGTGGGCAGGAATTTGGTCCAAGTGTGGATGGGTCAGCCTAGATGGTAACAGACCTAAGAGATGAGTTGCTCGGACTAAGGATATAGCAGGAACAGGAAGCATTATGCTAGAGGTGCCAATCAGCAGGCTGCTACTAGTCAGCTGAGTCAACAAACAAACCCCACAAACAGGGGTATCCGCTGCAGTTTCCTTGTCTGAGCTCACACCATGGTGGTACAGAAGGTAAGGCCTGGCACCCCTACAGGTCTGGATGCAAGACCTACAGCCCCCAACATCACCAACCTTCCAGCTCCACCTTTGATCTTAATGGCCCCCACCCCCAGCCAGCTAGCTCCTCATTCCCCCTCCCTGGCTCCCAGTCCCAGTCTCCTTGCTCAGCCAGTCCTGGTCTCCCCAAATTTCTAATCCTAGTCTACTTCTTTCCCTCCCTCCAGCCTGGCTTATGAGCCCTCTTCATTTGTCTCAGACAGCTTCCTCTGCCCTGCTACCTAGATGCCAGAAGGGGAGTTCAGTGTGAGCACAAGAGAGACAGGTTCCCTGCTCCCAGGGCTGGTGCCGAGCCCAGGTCAGCCATTACAGGAAAAAGTCTGGCTTTACCCCTGTAGCCCGGAGCTGAAGCATGCACAGTTGCTCTGTGGAGATGGTGTGTATGCAATCTGGTGTAGGCACCCTGTACTTCAGCGGCCTTGGGACCTAATTGGGAGTTTTACAGCGGGGAGGATCCTAGGAGACTGCAACTCTGATGATGCCTGGAGGGAAAAAGAGAGAGACCCTTCCCCTTCCGGGAGTCAGAGAAAAGCATGTCGGGGATTCCATTTTGGTGCTGGGGTGGAGTGTGGCCGAGGCTGGAAGCTGCTGGCTGACTACTGCTGCCGGAGTCCAAAAGCTGCTGCCGCCTGCTGGAGTTTTGATCAAGCAGGGACCTTCAGAGGTTGGTGGCATTGCCCAAGCCAGGGCAAGGAGTGAGCCTGGGGCTGACTGAGGTGAGCTTGCAATGAAGGTGATGTGAGATCCCTCCCCCCCCCTCACCCCACCCCTGCAGTTGTTTAGGGCAGGGCTTGTAAAAGATAGGGGCACAGCAGAGAAACTTGACTGGGCCTGAGAGAAGGCAGAGAGAGAGAGTCCCTTCAAGCAGGGCCAGGACTGCAGACGTTTGGTTGGGCCAACTCCAAATCTCCTGCTTGATACCTGTGCTGAACTGATACGCTGAACCAGCAGAGTGCTGTCTCCTTCTACAGATCTTCGAGCGTGCCCATGCAAGCAAGGGGTTGGGACTCTGGACTCTAAGGAAGTGTGTGCTCTGGAGGTGGGTTAAGTAATGGCAGTGTTAATGCCAGTTAGATAAATTTCATTTATCTCTGTATGCTATTTTATTAATTGATTTATTCAACTGCCTTTGTGGATTTAAAATGGTAGTGATGTTTGATTTCAGTCCGTTATGCCATATTTCCTTAATTTGGTAAGTAAAGGTGTGTTAACTCAAGTATATTGTATGTTTAGTTGCAGAATTGCAATTATTGCGTTAGACCTATGTCTCAGATTATTATAATTATTAGATTAGGTTTATTCTTGGCAGCTCCCAAGGCCCACTATTGAGCGTGTGCAGGGGCCAGCCAGGTGGAGGCACTGCCAATTTTAAATTGCTTTAGAAATAAAGGAACTGCAGCACAGCAGTGGTCAGAGGATTCCCAATTATTCTACATCATCACTGGGATACTCAGGATCTCCTTTATTGTCAGCATCCTTAGGCACCCTTGCACACAGGTGAGTGTAACCCAGCGAAGGAAAGGGGTTACACTGGTCACACAGAGGTGCTTGAGGGGATGGCACATTCTCAGTCTGGTCCGTACAAGGGCTAAGAGGCTTGAGCATATTCATAGGAGATGGAATCTTTGGAGATGTAGCTGCTAAAATCTAAGGGGTCTCTACTGAGCATGTGCAAACTGAAATTTTTGAAAGGTTTATAATTTGGCCTAATTTGGGCAGATTTTCACAGGAATGGCAGAAGGCACCTCCCTGACACAAAGGCTCTCCCCCTGACAAATTTCCAAGCCCTGCTCCAAAGCATGGGGATACTAGAAGTTTTCAAAGAGGAGGTTATCTGAATTTTTTTAACATGGGCAAAACATTTTTTCCCCTAACTCTCTCTCAGAAATGGCTAAACTATCTTGGCTGAAATTTTCCAACACAATTCAGCCTGAGGCAGACACCCCACATGTAAAATTTCAGCACAAATAATTATAGTTTGTCAAAGTTAAAGCAACCGAAACCAGCATCTTATAATGAGAGGTGTTGGGCAGCCTTAATAGATATTGTTTAACTACATTTTTACTAAAGAGACAAGGTGGGTGAGGTAATATCTTTTTTTGGACCAACTTCTTTTGGTGAAAGAGACAAGCTTTTGAGCTTACATTAAGCTCCTCTTCAGTTTGACTTTATCTCTCTAATATCTTGGGATCAACACAGTTACAACACTGCACACAATGGAAGATACATGTATTTGAATGTCAGTTAGAGACCAGAGGAGACAGACTTCCTCCAAAGCCTGTCAGTCTGCCCCTTTTAGAGGATGTTTTAGTGCACTTTTCCATCATCATTTCACTCTCCTAGCTTCTTTCTGCCTCCAGTCCCTCGTTCTGCCACTTGATGTTCCTTTAGCCCCTTCTGCTCCTTTCCGCATTTTACTGTTATTTTTAGGTGTATTGGAGATTAATTTTTGCTGTGCTGAAGCATGGCACTTAAGGCCTAACTGACAGCCCTTCAGTCCAGAGGAGATACCGTTGCAGCATTTGTGAAAGTAAGTTCACTTAAGCAATGTCAATGCTGCTATTGTTTTTTACCCACGAGTAGGTAAAGATTTCTTCCTCAGCTGAAGTGGTGCAGTTATAATTCAACAACATGGGAAGATCAAAGAAAGGTATTATATCCACGCAGGATGTTGTGATCATTTCTTTCAAATGACAAAATAACTGCCAACTAAAACAGAAGAAATGTGAGTGTCACCCTCCAATCCATGCAATGGGCAAAAGTGTATTGAGAAAAACATCCCAAAGGGTCTTTGTAAAGGGATGATCCTGGAAAGTGGTGCCCCATTGTGTGAGGCACTGTGAAAGCACATTGTGAGAGACAGCCACTGCCCTAAGTTTAAATAGACAAAAGTTGGGAGGAAAAGCAGAATGTGATGGGGACACCTTCATTCTAAGGGCTTATGGGTTCAACCAGCACTCACCAGACACACAAGCAAAGCTTGTGCTGCCTGGAGGGAGGAAACTTAAAGAGGGAAAGTCCCCTGCCCAGGAGGGTTACTAGGGAAATACGGCTGTGCCTTGGAGACAGGGCCCTCCAGGGATAGAGTAGCGAGGAGGGAAACAGTTGCAGACTGAGATCGTATGGACCAGGTATAAAGAAGAGTACCAAAAGGAGGGGCTAGAGGTCCCCTCATCAAGGATACTAGAGCCTGCAGATAAGCTGAACCCCAAAGGGGTGACCAAAAGACTCCCTAAGAGAATGACCACCTTTGTCTTTTTTTATTCTGATTTTTCTTCTCCTAGGGGGGAGAGAGAGAGAGAGAGAAACAGCTTTTTGTTTGGAGAATGCCTTGTATGTCACAAGTAGGGAAAGGACTCTGGAAGCAGCCCACACTGTGGTCTGGTGGGGACTGATGTGAGGCCCTCACTCACCACATATGGACAAAGGCATGAAGTGGTGGCCCAGTGTCACACAGCAAGCTAGTGAGAATTGGGATCTGACTCCTAGTCGAGGACTCTATCCCCTAGACCAGCATTTCTCAAACCCCATGCCAGGGACTAGGTTGCTGCCTTCCTAAACTGTGTCAGGGAGATCTCAGGGACCAGTGCCAGGCCATGGACCGGATGTTGAGAAACACTACCCTAGACCACGCTGCCTGCCATTACGTTGCAGAAAATCTCACTCAGGAACTCTGGTATCAGGTGGAAACAAGGAACGCATTCCACAGTCCAGCAAGGGTTAAGCGTTCTCCCCCCTGAGTATTACAATATTGCACAGTGTTCAGCACAACCTTTGTACTGGGTTTTGCTATGAGACAAGACTGTTCAAGCAACATTAAACCTTAGAACTGTTATGTTTATTAGAAAGTGTCCCTGTGGGTGACAGATAAGAATGATGACTATGTTGGACTAACAGCTGTTATCAGATTTAATTTAAAAGGTGCCTAGTTGTGCTCCGATGAGTATGCAGACAATGCCAACTTCACTGCAGATGGATTAAGCACTCATACAAGTTTCCTGTTCTGACAGATTTTCTATTGAAATGCTGTTAAAAGTTTATTAGAATCAGATGCTGTGACACTTCTCAAATCAAAAAGACTCCATTAACTCCATGAACTGGGTCAGAGTCCACAATTACAGACACATCCAGAAATGCCAGGATCTCTGTATATCAAGCAGGAATTCTAAAAAGAATTCCCTCACACAGAATTAGATTTTTACACCAGATTTCAAGTGTTGTCATTGCATGACAACACCTCCAGTGTTATAACGACAGCAAGCACAAACTTATCCGAGCCTGTGTTACTCCCATTAATTTAAGCAGCACAGAAAAAGCATGTCATTGGCCAACACCACATTGAAAAAAATTGAATCAAGATAATAAATGCAACTGTGATAACTGTTGGCTTTTTTTTAAAACATTATTTAATGTCATTGATCACAGTCCAGACACCTGAGTCTTCTTTGTTCAGGATTTCAGATGCAGCCATCTTAAGTCTCACTTACATAAAGCAATGCAAAGTTATTATACTAAGTCTGAGTTACACATGCTCAGCAAATAAATAAAAGCTTAAAAACATCCTAGACCCTACTTTCAGCCAAAACCCAGTATAAACCAACAACTCTGCAATGTTGTCAGTCATGCAGGAGTGCCAGGTGTAATCTAAAAGTATTCTGAAAGACAGGAAACTATTAGTTTGTGGCTAAATATACACTGAAAATAAGAACTGGAGCATTGTTACTAATAGGGCTTATTTCCACAGCATGAATCAATTTACAAATGCATAAACAAAAATGTTAACCCATATACTAACTAGCACTGATAGCTGGGGACTAAGAGAGGATATTTTTATATGATCCGTGACACATTATGCTCTACTGATATGTGGCGGCTTTGATCATGCAATGCACAGCATACAAGGCTGTGTACCCTGTAATGCTGTACCAATGCCAAGTTCCCACTCAACTACTAGATCTCTGGTGCACATGTGCTCTGCTCAACTCATCTGGAAGATGGGCAAGGGCAAAACTAGCCTTCTGCCACCTCCCTCAGTTCTGGGACAGCCAAGAGCCAGTTTAGCATTGGATGCAAGCCTCAGAGCGGCTCTAAATTGTGCTAGCTGCTCCAGTCACCAGCCCACAATTGCTGGAGCCAGGCAGGAGAGTGTGGAATTCAAGCTGGCCATATGAGCTTTACAGCCTCTGAGGACTTCCCCCACTGTAGAGGAATCCTCAGCTGCCCGTTGGTCCCTTTGCATGTCATCAGAGGCACAAAAAAGACAGTGATGGGGCCAAGAACCCAGTATATAAGGGAGCAGGTAAGATTAAGCACTAAACATTATCCTCTACACAGAGAGGTGGAAGTATCAAGTGTCCTGTGCACATACTCCCTAGGATTTAAAAGGAGCAGAGTGGGGGAAGAGAAGATGGAGGAAACACAGGTAAGAATTTCATTTCTTTGGGCCTAAGTGTTCCCTCCTGATGTGTTACTCTTACCACCCAAAAGGAGGAATTGGGCTGCAGCACTCTCATTAGCACGGGATCTGATTCCTTCAGATCAGAGCTCAGGATTTTTGCTTAGTGCTGAACATTCCTTACTCACATGTGTACCTCCTTGCTGGGCACTACATAAGATCAAGAGTGGGGTACGGAAGGGTTACTATC
Source organism: Mesoclemmys tuberculata (assembly GCA_007922155.1). NCBI lineage: Eukaryota > Metazoa > Chordata > Testudines > Chelidae > Mesoclemmys > Mesoclemmys tuberculata. Next base: position 31,062,442 of record ML675629.1, on the reverse strand, counting down.
CATTTCTAACAGCTAGCAGACCTAATACGATGATGTCAATGCACCAGAGCAAAGGACAAAGATGGGAAACTTTTGAGGATGTGAAAGAAAGAAAGATTAAGCAAATGTGGAAAGAATCCAAGTATATTTCCAGTGCTGGAATGAGCTCCCATATGGGTTTTTCCCCCCTCTTCCATTAAACACATCAGATGCTAAAGATTGTCCCAGTTTTTCCTTGGATGTAATACTCTTTAAGCATCCTGTTTGCGTAAATTACAAAGAAATCTGACTTCTGATAGAAAGGGGAGGATATATCCAAAACACTTGGATAGACAATATTTTGGTAAATATTTTTTAGAATGTTTTCTTGCATAATATTGAAAAAGTCTCTGGTTTGGGTCTGTTAGTTCATAATAATAAGAGACAAAACAGAATCCATTACACCATGGAATCTCTCCCTTTGTCAGGGTGACGCACTGAAGGAATGTTTTATTTCTGTCAGCCACCCAATTTCCAAACAATGTACTGTTTGCATGTGTTGTTTTTCCTTATGAAGCAAATCAGAATTCTGGGTCATGCTGGTGATTCATTTGATGCTACGGTTGCAGGAAATGCTAACTGGAAATGCTCTGGGAAAATGTCAGATACATAACTCATGCTGATGATTTGTTAAAGGACACATTAAAATGTAAGCAAAGTGGGTCAAACTGGCCGGGCTGTGAGTTTGTCTTCAGCTTGCACCTCAGCTAGCAGTGATTGGGAGGGAGTGTACTTAGTCCAGGAGGAAAGGGAGCACCTTGTGCTTTTCTTAAACAGCTCCTTGACTGACTGACCTAGGAGCATGACTGATGTGCTCTGGATGGTCCTGCATCCAAACCTCCTACAGCAGAATGAGGATTCAGCCCCACACTCAGCCATTCTAGTCAGTGGTTAATAAAGGAGGTACATAAAAGGAGGCAAATTTTACTTAAAAAAAGAAAAGAAGAAAATAAACGAAAAATCTGACACTCACTCTCATGCCTGCATGTACCAATAACCACATTCTACAAAGAAACTAAACAAATATGTATCTAGTGGAGTATGTGGCTAACAATGCCTGATTTAGAGTCAGGAGGTACGTCTCCGCTGTATTTTAAAACCCATGGCAGTGCCATCTCAGAGCCCGGGTCTACGGATGTGGGTTCATGATCCAGCACTAAAATTGTCTGTGTAGACATTTGGGCTTGGGCTCTGAAGCCCACCCCTTCCCTAGGGCTTCAGGACCTGAGCCACAAACAACTATGCTGCCATTTCTAGTGCCATAGCGTGAACCCATGGATGTAAATCCTGGCTTTGAGACTCACTTCCACAGGTTTTACTGTGTAAACATACCTATAGAGCTTAAGGCCAAAAGGAACCATCCGATCATCCTGCCAGACCTCCTGTATATCACAGGACATCAACATCACTCAGCACCCACACACTAAATCCAACATAGCACAGGCTGGGAAGAGAACACTAATGAAGGCTGCACCAGAGCTGTTGCAAGAGGCACTCCATTTACTCCAAGACCAGTCTGCTATTCTTCTGTTCAGGACAGAGTACAAAGTAGAGGGACCCTAGGGGCACAAAGTTCAAAAAATGGTTAGGTTAAGAAAGCCCCAATTAACATAATAGCAAAAATCGTATGGTGAGAACCCAGATCACTTTGCAAATGTAGGTGAAATTACCTTTCTAAATACCATAGGGCACAACTCTTTACTCCTAACAGTCTTGGGGCATGTCTGCGGTCAGCGGTATGAGTGCAGCATATGTAGACGTACTTGAGCTAGCTTTGATCTAGCTAGCTCGAATAACAATAGCAGTGAAACTGCAGTAGCACAAGCTGTATACCACCATCTGGCCCCTGTACATGCTGCAATCACACACTGTGCATTGAATGACCATTCATGCATTCAGAATAGTCAAGACTGAACTCCTATTAAAAATTATCTTTTTACTGCCAGGGTGACTTGACCTTTAACTCTTCATAGTCCAGAAAGAGTTCACAGCTGAGCATTAAAGCTCATGTAAGAAGCCTCCTTGGAAAACTACCTCTCCTCTGACACATGGCTAGAGCTTCATCTGCTTACAATCTAGAAGGAGTTTATATCATATACTATTTAATATAAACATTCAAACCTAGAACATTATAAAGTAAAATGAAGGCTTAAGATGAGTGGGCACTATGCTAATGTTGACATTGCTATTCTACCACCTCAGTGTATAATGCATGCCACGAAGAAGGCAAAATGGCTCCTTCGGTGTATATCAAAGAAAGCAACATAAATAGAATTATTCCCTGTGTAATTTGGCTTTATTTAGAGAAAGGGGAGTACAAAGAGAGAACTTTTTGATTCATATTTTAAAAGGCCAGATGGCTCAAAAGTCTATTTCTATGCTTACTCTCTTTACCAAAGAAATTAAAATGCTACAGCTGTTTATTTCTGGTCCTTTGATAGTTTTGGAACCACTTGAGATGGTTAGCAGTGTGCATGCTATATACAAGGTTGCCAGCAAAACAAATATAGATCTAAACAAGACTTGATTTCTTCTTTCTGTCTTTCAGAGGGCTTGTATAACAATCGTTTAAATGTAACTGAATGCTGTGCCTCGGACAAGTGTAATTTCAGGTGCCCATGTCTAAGAGTTTCTATCTTTCTCATTTCTATGCTGTGGATGTAAACAGTGACAATGGAACAATTTTTATAGTAGGGGTGCTAAAATCTATTGAAAAAAAACCTGTAAACCCTGCATACGATGGAAACCACTTCAAGGCAGGGGGTGCTGCCGCACCCCCAGCACACCTACTTCCAGCACCCCTGGATGCTAATGACTGTAATTTTCACAAGAACAAAATGGCATCGAGAAATAACTTTGGGCCATAATGGTGGGCTGTTGGTAAAACATACCTTCTGTAGCTGTGCTGTATCTGACTTTTGCTCCTGAGATTGTTGCCATGGCGCCTAGGACAGCAGGGATAAGAAAAGTAGGCATGTGGAAAAGGAGTCCTCTCCACCAACCCCTTTTTGACAAGTGACAGAAAAGCACTGATGGTGTCCAGAGGATTTGCCAAGCCTTTCTCGCCTCAGAGGAAAGAGAATGATGTGATATGACCGAACCTTACAGCCTCACCAAAACACTCTATGAGTGACATTCTCACCCTAGCTCCAGGCCCTGTGGAGGGCTAGAGAGGTGTAAAGGGGCCCTAAAGAGCTGTGTCTGGGGAAACATTGCCTAACATTGGCTGTCTCTGCAGTGCCTAATGGCTGTCTTCCCAGGGCCCTCTTGCAAGTCTTGACATAGTGCCTGGGATGGCAGCAGCATATAACATTCCAGAGATTCCAGTCAGCGCTGAGGATCCTAGGTAGCTGAGGACAGGCTGCTGTAATTTAGACAGGACCACAGGGCTGTCTAGGTTATGCCAGGAACCGCAGAGCAGCCCACAGTTGGGAGGGTGAAAATGTGGTTTAAAACTACCACAGTCTCTTCTCTCCGGGCAGTGAGTTCTGCGCTACATCTCTTGGAGGTGCAGCATAGAATCTCACATTTTTCTCAAGTGTGTAACTGTTACGTAAAGAGTGAAATCCTGGCCCCACTGAAGTCAATGATAGACCTCTCACCCAAAATATTTATCAAAGTGAATCCAGATGGCTGCTAAAGTTGTAGCTTGTGCATTTTTCAGAGCACACTGTTCAATTGTTCGGACTTGGATAATATCATTTGCATCCATCAGCAGTGACTGTGCCAATGAGTGAGTCTTCAAAGCTCTATTTCTGAAAGGTGAGAGAGGAAAGATGTCTCCCTGCACCCTCTTTTGCTTGCAGCCAGTCATTGAGGCATAAAGCCAACCTTGCCCTTCCCTGAAGGCCAAGGCCAACTTACTAAATTCAAGATCAACCCCATAAAAGGAGGTAGCAGAACAGCATAGTTGCTACAGCACAATTATTTCCATTAAGGGAAATTCTCCCAACAGCAGACTTTACATATGTGTACTCTACAGCCAGGAAATTAGTCCACACCTATAATGAATGTACACAGTACCAAGCAGTCTATCACAGGAACCAAAACACAATGTGTATTATATTGCCATAATTTCAATGCATCAAATAAAGGTCAAGAATAAAGAAAATCTGGATATAGATTACATAGTTTTGACTTGCTAAATGCTTAACAACAGGCAGGATGTTAGGTATAGTCAAAGCCATATAATATAATAAATTAATTGGTAGTGATTTGTTATTGAAAGCTTCTAATCAACTGGAAGATAATGGGCCAACATGTCAGGATTGGTGAAAGCAGGAGTACCTCTTAAGGAAGACTACAATCAAATCCAGCAATGAGAAATAGTGAGCTCAGTTGATGAGAAAACAGATTAGTAACTGGTGAAATATTTTATCTTACACCTTTTTGTTTTTTCCTGCACAACCCCCATTCCACATCTTTGGCAAGTTAAACAAACTATTTTACACACCCACTCAATGCCAAATAGGCAAAAGTTATTCACCAACTGACATCTATTGTGTAATTTACACCATTGTTTATGTCATTGCTTAACTGAGGCCACATTAGGACTGGCTGAACATTTTTTATTACAATTGCTTTCAATGGAAAATTGGGCTTTTGACTAAATGACACTTTTCTTGAAAAACTGCCTGCTTACTGCAGAAAATTTTATTTCTCAATGGAAAAACTATTCACCTGAAAACAAAAATTTGAATTTGATACGACACCACAGAGCTTTATGTCCCCATTAACTGCTATAGGCCAGGCTCCCGAATCAGACTTCATCTCCCATGATGCACTGCAGCCAGAGAATTCCCATAATTCCCTCCTCATCAAGCAGAGAGATTATCGTGCCTCATGTGAGATGTAGCCCAGTCAGGAAGTTCGACCTATAGAGTAGAACAGAAACATGAGACGCCCAAACTACCACTCCCGTGAGGCACCATGATGGCATTTTGGAACAGAAATATTTTGGTTTTCTTTTTTCTCCAAAAAGTCCAAATTTTCAGCAAGACAAAACCATTTTCCTACCAGTTCTATTATACACATTTCACAGTTCTCTCTCCACAATGCATTGCACCATGCTGTGCCACTCTTGTTATTTATAAAAAGATTTGAACAAATCTCAGTTCCAGAAGACTAAAATCAAAAAAGCTATTTTGCACTATAAAATAATGGCAAGATGCCTAGAGCTTAGTCTGGGTGCATTATTCTGTATTATAAACATCTAAGCCAATAAGAATGACAGAATTATTATTAAACATCAATATCGTGCATGAAATTATATTAAAAAATCATGAATGAGGTCCCCAAAAAATCAAGAGATTGGCTTAAAAAAAAATCACAAGATGTTCAAAATAATACATTTTAGTTCTTTTTATTTGCCTGTTGGCTTTTGAGCATTTGGCATTCAAGTTTTCCAGTGATGAAAGCTAGAAGTATGATATTTAGTGTACTTCTTAGAATCCAACCTGCTGGAGTTAAGAGAATCTCAGTTTTCATTTCAAAATGAATATATTTCCAGCCCTCACAGTTACAGTGAGAAGCTTGAAAACATGACATGAGTTCACCCTAAGGGCTCAGAAAGCAAAGAAAGGGAACCTGATGATTTTTATTTTTTAAAAGCATCATGATTTTGTGGGCCTGACTCATGATTTTTGAACTCTTAGGTCTGGCAGTGTAGAAGGCCTCACGAAATACAACATACTAAGGTAAGTGAAAGCTGGCTTACAACTCTGTGTCTAATGGG
>ML675629.1:30887141-31056290 GCA_007922155.1 Mesoclemmys tuberculata | reverse complement strand
AATGGGGAAGAAAGTAGTGAGTGTCTGCTTTTGCTGTGAAACTTGACAGGTTTTTGGCTTCCGGACTTCCTATGAAGCTCAAACCGATGTGAACCTTACAAAAGAATCAACTTGTGGAAGCCAAGCCCTCCGGAAAAGGTTGCCAACCCTGGGAATTTTGCACACCTCTGTCAAAAACTCAGTCTCAGGAGGAAAATTCAGACCTGGTAAAAGTGATGGAACTCTATTGATTTCACCAGGGTAGGTACCCACTTACAAAGTGCTAAATGTGAACTGGCATATTGCGAGAATCGCTGTTGTTGCTAATTTAACAACTACGCCATTTAAATGTGTACATTTTGGTAAGCAGTGCTGCAGCTGAAAGGTCAACATCCTGTTTATATTTTATTGCAACATTATTTGTTTATGGTTCCTCAGCAAAGTAGAGGCCATAATCACATAAAATGTCAGCAGCTTCTATGAAGGCTCTTTATTTAGTTAGATACTGTTTAGGTTAGACAGTCCATTGTTGATATTATCTTGCTGAGCCATCTTAAACTTTCCTGGAAAATTAGTGTTTGACGTAGACAAGGTTTTTTTCATTTTAGGTATGAAACACTTCATGTATCATGAAGAGATCATTTATTACCCCTGAGCTGCTGCAAACCAAGTCTGAGATTTGTGTTCTGGCAAGCAAATCTTGCCAGCCCTCTGGACCCATTGCTTTGAGTGCTGGTATGGCCAAAAATTCATAGCCCATCATGTGGTCCATACAAGACACACACTGTTTCCATGTTTACATGGTGACCCCAGCTTTGAGCATTCATGACAGCAGCTGTGAAGTGAAGCTAAAACAGAGCTTCTCACAGCCAACCTACATCCTCATCCCAGTCCATTTTATTTAAGTGGGGTCTCTTTTTTCAGTTCATGTATGATGCCATCCAATGTCTGTAGTAGTTTTATATAATTGTGATAGCTGCCAGTAAGAAACAATGCACACACTCAGATATATTAGTACATTAGCCTTACATATAAAAAGAGGCTATTTTGCTTAATGTGGTAATGAGGAAAGGCCAACATACATAACTAAAATATATGCACTCTCTTCTATTACTGAAGGACTTCATTTATAAGAATTAAAAAGGTGTCTGGAGCAAAATTATGGGTACAATAAATTTACTCTTCAAATACTGTATATATTCAAAAGGGAAGATCAGCTAGGATGAAAAATATTTCCCTTTGCCACTGGAAAAGGTAATCCCCACCTATGCTAAAAGAATGGATCATTGCCATGCCAGCTATGGTTACATAAACTATAATACTTTAGCAAAAGACTTATTGAAACATGCAGAAAGATTTGCACAAGAACCAGTGATCACTGCACAAAAAACAGGATTTATCCAATGAAATTAACAAGCAGCAGGTTTAAAACAAACAAAAAGGAAGTACTGCTTCTCACAATGCACAGTCAACCTGTGGAATTCCTTGCCAGAAGATGTTGGGAAGGCCAAAATGTTCACATAATTTCATTCAAGAAAGAATTAGATAAGTTCATGGAGGACAGGTCCTTCAAATCTATTAGCCAAGATGATCAGGGATGCAAGCCAACGCTCTGGGTCTCCCTAGCTTCTGACTGCCAGAATCTGCGAGTGGATGACAGGGGATGGATCACTTGATGATTACCTGCTCTGTTCATTCCCTCTAGAACACCTGGCATTGGCCACTGTCAGAAGACAGGATACTGGGATAGACGGACCATTGGTCTGACCCAGTATGGCCATTCTTATATGTGGTCACTAAATTCAGTCTGAAATTGATGGATATAAATTCATCTCCATTTCCTTCCCTTTGGTTTTCTTTGCTCCTTTATTCCTGCTTTTCTTCCCTAGTCGCAGTTAGAGTTTTTGCTATTTTATTTCATGCATACTTATGTAAGGCACATATACATGTGTGCTTTTTTGCAGTTACAGCATTTTCCATCAAATGACAAGTCAGGCTGTGGAAGAGGAACTGACTGTTTGCTTTACAATTTTCTGCTTTGTTATATTAAAATTTTCAAAATAAATAAAAAGGCTTCTTGTACCTCCTCTCCCACCAGCCACCTTATGGCCTCCTAATGGTGTCACTTTGGCCAGGCGCTTGGCTGAGTGACAAGGACACAAGAAAGCAGAGAAGGCAAGAATTGATGCTGGTGGTTGTAACAGTCCCTTTTCTCTCAAACTAACAGTAGGCCCTGATTTTCCTCTCATGCCAGTTTCACACATCAGCCAGGTGTCTTGCCTAGCTGGTCAGAGAAAAGGACTGCAGGTTCTGGCCCTTCACTGGGAACATTAAGATACCCAGGGTGAAATCTTGGCCCCATGGATTTCAGTGGGGCCTTGTTTTCAGGAATACAATAAGGATGAAATTCTACCTACAGCCTAAAAGGGATGCTTTGAGGTTTCTTTTTATAAATATTATTTTTCAGTTGTTTCTTTACAATCTCTTGTGATCTGGATTCAGGCAAACAGAAAATCTGAGCCTCAGCTGACCTTGCACAGCTCATGAACTGTTCAAACTTTATGTTCGTAGAAATGCAGTTTACAAGAACAAAAAATGTACCTAGCTCTTATGATTCACACAGATTTACTAGCTGGCACCACGTCACCTAAATATGGCAAATACTTACGAGGTGTATTCTTTTATGGATATTTATATACAACACTTATACAGCAAAGGCACTTAGAGGCAATCTTTCTCAGAGGTTGGGAAAAAACTTAGTTTTATAATGCTACATCAATCACAAACATCTCTTGAGAAAGTTAGAGCTACTTATCACACTCCAAACACTCCTTTTTTAGAGATACTTTCAAACCAGACATTTTCTTAGAACAGTAACTAATTCCTAAACCACAAGAAACCAGAATGTAATCATTAGAAGATGAGCTCTTAATTGTGGAGCCATTTGAAAAAAGGCTCACTATTTGCATCTACATTTGCTTGGTTGTGGGCAGAGGAGAAAATGGATTAGGGACTCAAATGTAGAATGCGCTAAAGATAGAGGGAGATTTCTAAATATATCAAGCTGAATTAGTATAGAACCCAACTATTTTTCAGTGTTATTCCAAGAATCTACATAATACCTGCAAGGTTACATTACACATCAATCCCAGATATAATGAAAGCGCCTGACTGATGGTGGAGAGACAAGGTGAGGGAAGTAACATCTTTTGATGGACTAACTTCTGTTGGTGAGAGAGAAAGAAACTTTCAAGCTACGCAGAACTCTTGCATACAACTAATGTTGGTCATTTTTGACATCTATAGTGAAGCTGTCAAGAGGTTAAAAAATTGGGGGCAGAAGACTGCAAGAGTATATAGCCACAAATGTCTTACTGACCGGTCATTACTTCTTACTGATCAATATAAAATTTGCTGGGGGTTTCTTATCTGTTGTGAGGCTGTCTCATGCATTACAGGCATAAGGCCTTCACCATGCCTATGCTCAAGTACTTGTGTAATAGAATTGATGCTTCTCTATGTCTGGAAGACGTAAATTAGAAGCTCTGTTAAAACGTTTTAAAATATATAGGCACTGTGTACGGGGATAACAGAGGATTCCACAAACCAGTTGCAGCCATGAATATAAATACAGCTCTCCTTAAAATCTCCTAATACTTCTACTATGTTTCACCTATGTAACAATCCTTTAAATAAAGAATACATTACAAGATATCTATCTTGCATCAAGAGTTGATTTCTTACTTGCCTGGTATTATTATGAATGCTTAGTCTAGGATCGACTTACCATTAATCCCTTGCTGGCTCGTCTGTATTACATATTGCCATTTCAAACCTTTCCATGCAGCTGCACAAGAGAGTAATCCAACACATACTGGCTGGTCTAAACTTATACATATATTATTTGCAATGCAAAAATCTCTCAGTGCCCCTTTTGAAAGTCAATGGGCTTTGAAACAGGCCTGATACCAGTTTGTGAAAGACCAGTTTTAGGTTCTTCACAAAACCAAATTCAGATAACCAGTCATAAATGACATGTTTGAATTATAAGCAGTGTATTGAATACTTACACAAACTGTTCCAATACAATCCACAGAGGAAAAACACGCTCACAAAATACAGTGTAAATCTGAATGTTTTTAAAAACCATGGTGTTTACTGTCTCAGATTATTCACTCTGCTAGTGTGTTCTATCCATTCCCTCCTCCCCCCATGTGTCTGTCTTGTCTATTTACATTATAAGCTCTTCAGGGCCGGTATTGTCTGCTACCCTGTGTTAGTACAGTGCCTGGAGCAATGGGGCTTAGTAAGCCCTAAGACACTATCATTGCGTTTAATAACGGAATATAGGCAAAGAAGCCGTGATCTCCTTGCGGACATTACATGAATAGAAAGCGAGGCAAGCTTAGTTAAGTAAATTATTGGCTGTGAGTTATTCACTCTGCCCCACAGCCAAATGAAATACCCAGATGTTATGGCAACATAAGAAGTAGCATTGTACAATTATTATATTAATTATTGTTTTTTCAAATGTACATTTTAATAATCAGGAGTTAATCATGCAACCATTTTAGAGCTTTTTAAGGTGCAGCTTGACAAAGCCCTGGCTGGGATGATTTAGTTGGGGTTGGTCCTGCTTTGAGCAGGGGGTTGGGCTAGATGACTTCCTGAGGTCCCTTCCAACCCTAATCTTCTATGATTCTATGCACATATTTTCAGTTTCCACTGTAAAAATGGAATATTCCAACACAGCAACAGGACTGCAAATAGCCTTTCTGCAGTGCTTTTTTAGTGGTACCACAGGCCTGAACTTCGTAATTAATCTATTGTAAGGAAAATGACAAAAGTTACATTTGAAACCAAAAGGGAGTTAGCCAAAATGAATGCGCTGCTTAAGCTAAAGAGAACTGTAAGATAGAGGCAATGAAGAGTAGAGAGTAATTTACTTATCCATATTTAACAAGTATCAATTAACTTGGCCACAGACCTAAGGAAAGGATGGGCTCCTGGTGAAAGCAAATGACTAAGAGTCAAGAGAGGGAAGGTTCTGTCCCTAGCTCTGACAAACTTGAACTAGTCACTTTGGCCCAAGTTTTCAAAAGTGTCTGATAATACCCTGCTTGACGTAGGGCCTGATTTTCAGAGGTGATGAGCACCCATGCTTCAACTGATTTCAATGGATTTTAAGCACTCTGTGGAGTATGGGGAGAATTTACCAAGCTCACAAGAGTACTAAGAGGCTTAAATTCTTCACATGTGAGGCACGACAGAAATGTAAAGTTAACGTATTATCAGTGTTGTCCTTCTACTCCCGCCTTCATTCTCCCCAGTTGGTTGCATCTTGTCTTAATTTAGGCCCCGACCCTAAATTGAACCATTAGTTCTAATGGATCTAATCACATGAGTTAAGTTATGAATGTGAGTGTTTGTGGGGATGGTTCCTTCGATTCCAGACTCTTTAGGGCAGGGACTGTCTTTTACTAAGTTGTCTAAACAGTGTTGAGCACAATGAGACTTTTAGGCATGACTGTCATCCAAAAAACAAGACCATATCTGCAGGACAAGCTGTTGAACTCAGTTGTTCACACACTTTTTCACAATGCTCAATCCCTTTTTTTAAAACCCTTGCTCGTTATATTTATCTGGGCAAAGATCTTTCTAGCCTCTCAATTAAACTTTCAAGAACAAGAATAAATCCTATGAGCATTTCTCTTTATTTCTATAGACTCTAAGCTGCCCTTACAGTTTGTACATCCTCTCTAGACACAACTTATAATGGTCTTTCCAAAAATCATTGTTCCCCCATTGGTTAATTCCCTCATTCCTACTAGTGGAGCATTGCTAGGCTTTTGGACTCTGTAGGGGCTTTTTATCTGAAAGGGGACTACCATCAGGGTGGACAAAAGTCAGGTATTTTGTACTGAATGGTTGTTCTTTTTTAATTCTTCCTACATACTTTTCAAAAATAATTTTTAAAAAAGGCCTTTTCTCTGCCCTTTTCTACTCAATTAATCTTTTGTTTTATCTCCCTTCCTTTGCTTGCATTATGTGGTAATTAAATTAAAACACCAGTGATTAATAGCAGTGAGCAAACACAGCTCTTTTCAGTCAACTAGTAAGCGCCAACCTTTCAGGATAAGGGCAAAGATACACTCTCAGGAGACAATTTTATAACCAGAAAATGGGGCTGAAGCCATCCCTCACCGCCCCTGAAATTTTGACATGACTACAATATAACTGACACTAATTTACAGCGTAGGTACATGTGCTTCTACTTTATGGTAATTGGAGCATTTCGAAGATTAATCCTGCTCGCATTCTAGACCATGGGAATTTCACCATTTTGGGGAGCAAATCTGGTTCTAAGTAACCATGATCCTTGAGCCCCTCTCCATCCCGTTGCACTGTTTCCATAGTGCAAAGAAGGTGAAAAGCTGCCCTAATAGTAAAACTAGTTTGCAGCTGGGAATGCCTCTCACTTCCGGGTGATCGCTGGCTGGTGTAGTCAGCATATATGTCTCTGTACCACTTGCACCCCACCCTGCACCGGCAACGTATTGGGTAAGAGGGAGTGAGGGTAAATTGCCTTGCTATCTGGTCAGCCTGGAGTGATGGAATGACCCCAGGAGGTCATAAATGCATGCGCTAGAGCAACTCTGAGGCTACTTTAGTTGATACTAAAGACTGATCTTGTCACTGGCTGCTTCAAGGGACTGCAAAGGTGGCTTTAAAATTCATTCTCACCATTTCCCTTTTCCCTATACACAAAGCAAGATTGACCAGGCCCAAGGATTTGGTCCTTGGTAATTCTCATAAGAAGCCATTTAGTTTTAATTTGGTTTTGAAGATTTGGTTAGAAATGAATAAAGCGACCAGCTCAACAGCACAATCAGCCTACTTAAATAAGCACTGCCAACTAGTATTAAAACATCAAATCTTGATTCGGTTTAAAACATGGATTTGCACAACCTAGTGCAAAGGGAGTTTTCATGAGGTTAGAAAAGAAAAGCAATTTTAGATCAAAACTGTCTCTGTATGGCTGTAACCCAAACAACATCATGCAAGTGTATGGAAGCTGTGCTGGTTAGATACCATAGTGATGGATACACTAAACAGAAACAGACAATTAAAAACTGAGAAGTGAACTAGTCTGTTTTAATTGCTCAATTAATCATAGAACATTAATAATGAATTAACATTAATAATAATAAGCATTTGCAGATTTAATAAATTACGGTGAGGTTACTAAGCATTTGGCTTTTTTTCAAACTGAGGTTTTGCCACTATAATCTTGAATTACAGTTTTTGTCACTAAATAATACCCCTTTTGCTCTTGTTTTCTGCTTTCAGAACTTACAGAGCTGTTCCAGCCTGTTAATTTGTGCATCTTGAAGAACTGTAATAAACAATGTAAATATACAAGTTAAATTAACATGTTACAACAATAAATTTTCATTCCTTTTGCAAAAAGTCCACTACAACAGCCAAAAGTTGCTGATTACTGTTTTTGTTTCACAAATGAAAACTCACTGCATATCCTAACATCTGTAATGCCAGTAAACAAACATGATGAATGCATTTAATTTAGAGCTTCCATTAACTCTAAAACATCTTAAGCTTCATGGACAAGAGTCATTGTGGGACAAGAGCTCTTGGTGTTTTAGAATTTATTTTCCCCATGGTTTTAACATCTGGTGTAAAAGGTCTACAACAAAAACTGTATCACAAATTTTCCTTTCAAGATAAGCTGCTTCATTGCACATACACTGAAGGTTCAGACTTCTACTGTGTGATTCCAGTTACCAGATTCCCTGTATCTGAAAATCCTAGTTATCCGACTCCACAACAACGTGTCCCCCAGGTAGGCCTATGTTAATCACTTTCATTTATCCAAATGTCTAAAACTTGTGGATGTCCCCTAGGCCATTCTGATAAGTGTGCTGTATACAGATACCATACTTTAGAACAATCAAACCCAATTATACTTCATAATAACCTGAAACTATTTGTGGTGAGTTCTATTTCTGTACACCTGGGGGAAGAGGCGAGGGGAGCGAGAACAGAGTATTTTGTGCTACTTCTAACAGTGGGCTATATTGCTCCCATTACTGTAGCGGTAACAGTGGGATACAAGGCTCCCCTTAGAGCAGTGAAAAATGTTACTAGAAAATGGTGCTGTGCCATGCCTTCAGCATGAAAAATAGTATTTGTATAAACCAGCAGCATGCATAGCTAGTAACACCCAGTGAAAAGATTTAAAGAAGACGTGGCTTTTGTATTGGGGCAGATGTGGAGCCCCATTGCTATATGGCAGTATATGTAAGGAGGGGCCAAACAGAATACAGCAGCAAGTAGTGAGTTTTTCCCGGTCCCTGAGCTCTGAGATGAAATCCACACACGCATGCCATTTGAAGATGACCCAGCTATGCTTAGACCTCACTGAAAGGTTTATATTTTGCCACACCAAGGTACAGCTTTAACCAATAGCAAACATACACTGCTATGAACAACTGTCACTGACTTTCCTGGAATCACTAAAGCCAAAATGCAACATTTAGGCCTTACTTTGTTTATCCACTTTGGGGCTACTCTGAGTCCTCCGGCATTTCTTCAAACCACATCCCTTTGGTAGAGTTTGGTATCACAGCAAACCAAATAGTAGCTTTTAGCTTGAATGTCGAATGTGGAATCAAGTTATAAAATATGCTACACTACAAGGTTTCAGCATTGCAAGGAGAGAAGGACGGGGTAAGCCGTCTCCTATTGGGATTGCACTAGCCCTGGCAAAGGGCTACCCTCGGGCATGGGTTGATCTCCTCCCACTGTTAAATGGTAGAACTAATGATTCCTCTTGGAGTCTTTTGTTTGTTAAAACCAGGGACATTGCTTCTGTGCCAGCAGGTTTTTCCCATGAGCTAAAATTCACTAAGAGCTGAATCACTAGAGAGACTGGGAAACCTTGACTGACAACCACCAGAGAGGTGCCAGCCGTGGGCAGCACCTGAGATGATGAGATCGGTCGGCACCAGTAGACAGGCAGGAGCAACAGTGGTCAATGCCAGCGGATGGTGGGATGGGTTAGCACCAGCAGGAGCCAGGAGCGGTCAGTGCCTACAGATGCCAGGATTGGTTACCATCTGTGGACAGAGGGCGCCAGCGGTCAGCAGGAGCCAGGCACGGCCAGCGGGAGCCAGGCACGGCCAGCCAAGTGCAGTCAGTGGTTGGAAGGAACCAGGCAGGGTTGGTGCCAGCCAGGAGCAGTCGGCACCAGTCAGTGGCTGGCGGGAGACAGCAGTGGAGGAGGCCTGGTCAAGCCTGCATCCAGCAGGAGTTTGTAGAGGGGGGCAGGCTGAGCCCCAGCTGAGATGGACATTGCAACTACTATGGTCAGTACAGAAAAAGCAAGACGGGAGAGACAAAGGACATGCCCTGTACTCTGCGGTGGGTTTGGCTCATTGAGTTCATGAATTCTGTTTGCACTGGTTCCCAAACCAGTGCTGTGTTCTCTCTCTTCTGTTATTAAAGGGTTTACTTTCTACACTCAGACCCTGCGCTTGCGAGAGGGGAAGCATTACCCTTTGGGGATAGTGTGTGATTTCCCAGGTGACTGGGTGGGGGCTTGAGCCAGTTTGGTGTTGTATCATTGACAGGGACCCCTAGATATAGAACCCAGCCCTTGCTGCTGCTGACTCTGTCTGGCAGAAGGGTTACATATAAATACGTGCCAATTTTTGGAGTTCTTGTGTGATTAAAAGATCGAAAAGGAACTCTTCTCTGAGTAGGATTAAGATTTTGTCCCAGCTGATTATCTGGAAAGCATCCACACCCTGCAAAAGTGAGCACTTCCGTGATGTACGTTAATGAGCTTTTTGCCCCTAACAGGAATTTTTCACAGCTTAAAAAAACCTCTATAAAGAAAATTACAGCCCATCATTTGCTTAAAGTGTCCCTTGGTAAGTTTTAAACTTTTGGAGCGTACTGTGTCATCAACAGTGACGTTTATGATTCTGAAGTACACTGCTGCTATATTTCATCTTGCCATAGTGTCAGACCACTCTAGATAGAGAAGAATGGGGACAATTTCAGAAGAGCTGCTTCAAACTTCCTAAATCACTTCAGGTGTTGGAAATGTTATTTTGCTATGGCAGCACTAATTCTTATGAGGTCAAGTACCATCCCTCTTTACCATGGTATATACATCTAATGGAAGAGTCCTCTGGTCAACTACACTATTATTAATCATCTTGGCACCCAATTTTTCATCTCAGTGTACTTTGTGCAAAATTCTTTTATCTGCAGTGTGAGCTAGTTTACACAATGTTCTTTTCTGAGGGGGAGGCAAAGGATTTTGGCTCATTTTATAATCTAAATAATTATGTCATGTTGTATGTTTCGAAGCCCAAATTGCCTCTGACTTTGGAATATGTGTAGTGAAGGGAGCCCTCTGTAAAACTTATTTAGGTGAACGATAAATGTCAACACTGTTAACAGCCACTCTCCCTCCTCACATTTCAGAAATGGTAAGTGACCTGCTTTTCCCCAGCCCCCAACTGCCTGTAGAACACACGTCCTCAGCTACAGCGAACTGCAAACATACGACAGATGAAGGGGTGTAAAGTGGCAGGCCCCCAGGCATAGTTACTGCTGTCTGAAGGCTATGCTAAATTACACTTGTTGCCAATGACGTAAGGGGTAAAAATGGGAGTTGCGGATCAGTAGGAAAGATAGAGAAGCTTTGGCCATGCTTTTTTTTCCACCCCCCCTCCAAATACACTGTTAGACAGCAGAAGGGAGGAGGTGTGGTATAGGAGCTGCTACATTGTTTATACGGCACTGGAGGAGAGCCATATCATTGGATGAACGTATGAGGGCCGGTACACCAATTTACAGCCCGATGCAGCCAGCAGTCCGATCCAGTTTTACCTCCTTTCTTCATGTTCTTCCCTTTACGCTGCTCTGTGGCTCTCCAGCACCTTTCAGAGTAGCAAGAGTGGAAGCAGTTGCTAAGTATTCTTCTAACCTCTGCACTGTGCAAGGTCGGGTCCTTTCTCTCAGGTGCAGAGCCTGCCACAGCTATCCATGGTTTTGTCACCTTGAGGATGGGCTACTTCCACGTGCAATATATGCAGTTATTCCAGCAAGCCATGCACAAGCTGCATCTAGCTCAGAACAAGGTCCTCTATTAAGTCTCTGGCAGACAGCACACATCTGTGCTCCATCATTTACTCTGATTACCAACAGATTTCCAGAAGAAGTTGAAGGTAATAGTTTGGCCTAAGAGGCTGTAAATAGTTTATGACCCAGCTATTTGGAAGACCACCTCTCTCCCCATTATACTGCAGCAGTTGTTTCCATCTGAGGGGCTATGAGCTAACATCCCCACACAGAAGGTTTGGGGGTTGTCCCTCCCCGCCCCCGCGGAATAGGCTGATCTTGTTGCCTACCCTCAGGGTATGTCTTCATTGATGGCAGCAAATTTGCTGCCATCAGATTGAGGCATGCGGATCAATTGAGCGGTCAGTGCGGTCCCGCTCAATCAATCCAGAAGTCAATGCAATAAAGCCACCTCCTCAAGCGGCGTGGTACTGCGTCAACGGGAATGCATTTCCCATCGGCGCAGCACAGTGAAGATGCCACGTGGAAGAGGAGTTACGAAGTCAATGGGAGTTATGCAAGCTACTCTGCGTAGCTTATCAGATAGCAGCAGACAGCACTAGAACAGTCCCAACATAAAATCAGCCTCTCCCACTTCAACAATGGGCTTCCTGGGTCACAAAAGCATCTTTCAACTGAAGTATGTAAACATCAGGTATTCATCTTAGGTATTCATGACAGCAGCCACTACATCCAGTCTCTTTCCTTTATTTGATTCAATTAGTCAAATTTAATAAATAATAAATTTAATAAAATGTTGGTTTTTTTAAAAGGTAAGTGGCCTTCTGGCACAATGATGGCATTTTCCACTGTAGTGGGATTGACCCAAGTTTATAAATGAACATGGGTCTGGATTTCTAGCCATCTTGGCCCACAATATGTCACACAGATTGAAACTTTCAGACAGGTTTTTTTTTTCCCTGCCTCCTATGTATGAAGACCTGCAGCATCTCATGCCTGACTAGAGGAATTGTGTAAGTATCCAGCAGGGAATAGATGCTCACATTCTCTCTTAGCTAGAGAAAGAATCTCAAAAGGAACCTTAGACAGAAACAATAAAGATCATTAAATTAAGTGATATAAACCAATGTTTTCAAATCCAGCTGGCAAGTTAGTTCCTAAACCCCTTAGTTAGGTATCTAAGTGTAAGTGGCCTGGTTTTCAGAGTTGAGCATTGACAGCTTCCAGTGACATCAACAGGAACTAGGATTGCTCAGCACCTGATTTTATAGGGACAGTCCCTATATTGGGGGGGGGGAGTTCTTATATAGGCACTTCTTACCTCCCCCCTCCCCCAATTTTTCACACTTTCTATCTGGTCAGCCTACCCCAGAAACAACTTTTATAACTACTGTTGGCTGACATCCAGCACATATGCTTGAACACTAGAACAGCAGAGTAAAAGCCAGGTTAAAATTTGAGATAGAAGAACAGAATATAGACCACACACAAGGCAAAACAGGTTAAAAAGAAATGAAAACTGGCTTATAACATCTAGTGGAAAATAATGGTCACTTTTGTAAGATGTGGGCTGCAGATGTTTACTGTCAGAAATCAATTTATTCTCAGACAAGGAGATAAAGTTTATCTGAAAAAAAAAAAAGTTTTATGGACATCCCTTTGGTGTCCTCTAGTGGCAGCTTTTTAGTTGAAGAGCAAAGTTTGATGAAGCTTGAAACTGTAGCACATTTTCATTTGTTTTTGAATAAAAAGCTAATGTGAATTGTAGTAGATGTACTGCCATCTCCCTGCAAGAGACCCATTTTCTGTCAAACCAAATACATTATTTAAATGTAGACCACCATTTTTAAAGACCATTTGTTAGGTTGTAAAAGCAGTACCACCACAATATAATAATGCAATTGGCAGCATTAACACAGTACCAAATTGAGAGATAACACGGAATTGAGCATACAAATGACCTTGCAAATTTATTTTTCCTTTAGCATAAGTTTTGGTCAGTTATACAAGCTATTGACCCTGGATAACTGCAGTATATCCTTCAAATTACTGTACAGCTGTCTGTTGTAACCAACAATGATGTCAGAATACCTTGTGTGTTCTTAGTCCGATCTGTGTGGAACAAGGTCACAAACAGATATCATGCAGGATTCTTAATGATGCATGAATGCCTGTGCATGAGGTTTTATTAGGCCTGGGTCTACACTTACCTCAAAATTCGGTGGCAGTCGACAGAGTAGCTTGTGTAACTCCCGTTGACTTCTTAACTTCTGTTGTGCATCTTCACTGCACTGCGCCACTTTGGGGGAGGGGGCGGTTTACTGCATCAACTTGCTGATCAATTAAGCGGGTCTTTACTGTCCACTCAATTGATCCAGACAGATCAAGATGGTGGCAAATTTGCCGCCATCAGTGAAAATGTACCTTTATATGACAAGGGACCATTTCAAAGTCAAAGTGGCACGAAAGATCATGATGAATTTCATTAGCTGCTGTGACTAGCCATCGACTTCTTTTGTGTCTGCCGAGTCTTATATATTCCACAATATATTATTACAGTGCCTTTCTAGCTATTGGACCAAGAGGTCTCCTCCATCTAGTCCACCAAAGCAGACTTAGTACACCGAGGATAGGCATTTCTACATGGGTTAGCCCACCAGTCAAAGTGCTGTCACAGGATGTGGCCACTGCCACATATTAATAGTTACTTGGAGCCACGGGTGAGAGCTGGGTGTGAAATGAAGACAAGTGAAAAAGAACCACACAGAGTGCAACTGCTCTGACTTTCAGAGATACTGAAATCACTGTATTACCTAGGTTCACACAAACGTGACTTGATTGTGATCTCACATCAGTCTAAATCAGAAATAACTAGGAAGACGTTTATACTGGCAGTGTAAGGGCTTCTCCACACACAGAAGTTGTACTGCTTTAACTATACCAATTAATTTCAAGCACTACAGCCCCCACCCCCATCCCAAAGCATGTATACAGGTATACTGGCGTAGCTGTTCCTGAATTGGGAGGAGAATATGCTCTACTGGTATAAGACAACAGTATAACTGCAGCCACAGTAGAGGTTGTGTATTGATATAACTATATCAGTTTTAAAAAAAAAAAAAAAAAACTGAACACAAAATACTCCTAACTCAAATAGTTGTACTGGTACAAAATCGGTGTGTAACCCAGGCCTAAGAAAGATCAGAAGTGGGCTCACAGCATTACAGGCAACTACTTTATATAGGAAGATCTCTGGCACCATCTGCTGGTTTCTGAAGCACAGAGGTGCCACAGAAAAGTTTACTGGTGGCTAAACGACATCCCTACTGTCATGACCAACTTAGAGGCTAACTAACTGGCAGTCAATACAGGAGATATAACGCCAATATATTCAGTTGGGCAGTTTTAGTCTACTTCCTTCTATTAAAGTTCTCAGAAACATCAGGCTTGAAGTCCATATGGCATTATTATAGCACTTAAGAACCCTTGTCATGCACTAGTACCCCATCGCACTAGGCACTGTACAAACACAGAACAAAAAGATGATTTCCCTGCTGCAAAGACCTTATGAGCTAGAGTAGAAGACAAGAGACAGCAAACGGGTAAAGGTGGACTGATGGGGGAATATAAGGTGGCAATGAGACAGTTCCTCAGCACACAAGCAGCCTAATTGTTATCAAGTGTTTTGTAGGCATCAAGGCAAAGGCGAGTTTTATGAAGGGATTTGAAGGAGGATAAGGAGATAGTTTTGCAGATGTTTAAGGAAGCTCTTCCCAAGGGTGAGGGCAGCACAGGAGTAAGCATGAAGGTGTTTGTTTGAAAATGTAACAAGGGGGTAATGGAGGCTGGTATCCTGGGCTGATTGGAGGTGGGAATTGACATTTTGATAGTCAATGAACGATAAGTAAGGTATGGACAGGCCATGAAGAGCCTTGAAAGTGAAGAGAAGCAGCTTATGTCTAATGTGATAGAGAGGGAGGAGCCAGTGAAGGGATTCAAAGAAAGGGGTGACGAGGTGGTCAAAGCAAAGGGCTAGGAGAATGGTCTGAATGGATCTGAGCAGAGCAAGACTGTATTTGACAAAGCCAGAGAGCAGGATGCGAGATGATGAGAGCCTGAACAAGAGTTTTAGCTGTGTGGACAGACAGTAATCAAAGTAGATTGTTAGGAAGAACAAGCAGGAAGTGAAACAAGCGACAACTGTCAGGTTTGAGACATCTTGGGAGTAAAACAAAAATGCACTTCAAGGGAGTTAAGAGAACAATAGCTGGGCCATTAACTGGGGAAATATTATTTCCAGCTACCAGCCAAAATTACACAGCTGGGTTGCCAACACTGAAAGCCTAACATCAAAAAGACACTGAACAGCTTTGACAACTAAACCTCCCTCTCTCTCTCTCTCTCTCCAGAGAGAGAGTTTTGAACTATTCAGAGAGCAGACAGAGATGCAGGCTCTGTGGGATGGACCTGGACATCAAGACTGGCCCAAGCTGAGAGGGAAATGATAAGCTTTAGGAGAGACCTACACATGCAGACCTTTTGTTGATTTAAGATTTTCACTGATCGTTATGTACCCTTGCATGAACAAACAATACATTTGATTTTGAAGAAGCTCTTTTGAGTCACTTAGATAAGCTCTGGTCACAGGCTCCTGGAGGGAAGTTTCTTGCCGGTGCGAAATATATTTGTGCCTGTCATGTTAACAGAGTTGGAAAACAGGGGACTGCAACCCAGAGTTTCAGCTTAATAATAATTGAACCATTGGATTCCACCCTTGAGAGGTGAAGGAAGCAAAACCTGTCATCTAAAAGGCACACTCAAGAGGGACTGCAAAGAGGGCTAAAGCAGAGCTCATTGTAATAGAAGTCTGAGATGATGATGATGAAGCCCAGGTTATGGGCCTTAGTGACAGGCAAGATGGTGGCATTGTCCACACTGATCAATAAAGGAGATGGGATTAGGGCATGCAAGGGTGGGGTTGATTAAGAGCTCTGTTTCAGCTATGTTGAGCTTGAGCTGACGGCTAGACATCCTTGAGGACACGTCAGGGAGAGAGGCATTAATTTTGGACAAAAAGAGAGATCTCTGAGTCATCAGCATAGAGATGGTAGCTGAATTTGTATTTGTGGATAAGTTTGCCCCAAGATAAGGTATAGAGGAAGAAGAAAAGGCGGCTAAGGACCGAACCTTCTAGAACCCCCACAGAAAGTTGGAGGGTGGTTGAGGAGGATCCTCCAAAGGACATACTGAAGAAATGATTAGAGATGGAGGAGAACTAGGAGACGGCAGTCATGGAAGCCAAGGGCACACAAGATTTCAAGAAGAGGAGCATGATCAACTGTGTCAAGGGCTGCTGACAGATCAATGGGGATAAGGCTGGAGTAGTGGCTGAAATTTGACTAGGAAGAGTCATTGGAGATTTTGGTGAGAGCAGCTTCAGTTGAGTACAAGGAACAGAAGACAGATTGGAGAGAGTCTAAAATGGAATTGGATGAGAGGAACTCCAGACAAATAATGATAGACAGCACGTTAAATGAGCTTAGAGATGAAAGGGAGATGTGTGATGAGTTTGGTTTTGTTTTTAAAATGGGAGTTACTAAATCATGTTTGTATTGTGAAGGGAAGGAGTCAGAAGAGAGTTAGAGGTTAAGATGAAGAGTAAGGGAGGGGATGAGACCGGGTGCAAAAGAGATATGGAAATGGGATGAGAGCTGTAGGAGACATATTGAAGTAAAGCAAGGGGAGGAGGAAGGTCACATATTTTGTAAATTTTTCTCTTGGAAGAAATCAGTGAGATCCTCTGGAGAGAGAGATGTGGAGGCAGGAAGAAGGGAAGGTTTGAGGAGTGAGTCAAAGGCAGTGAAAAGGTAGTTGGGATTGCAGGAGTGGGACTCAGTTAAGTTGGAGAAGTGGATTGTTTAGTTAGGAAGGTGACAGAAGTGGAGGAGGAGAGAACAAGTTTGCAGTGGAGGAAGTCAGCCTGCATGAGAATTCTGCCAGAGATGCTCTGCAGCACGAGAGCAGGTGCGTAGAAGCAGATGTTGGGGATAAGTCAGGGCTGGCGGTTAGCAGGGCACACCTTGTGGTCAGAAAGAGAAGCAAAAGAATTAAGGGTGGAGGAGAGTGAATCATGGAGAGAAACAACAGCCATCTCAACAGTAAGAAGGGAAGAGAGGACAGGGATAAGAACAGATGAGAACTCATCAACACTGATGGATTGGAAGCTATAGAAAGGCTGAGTGACAAGGCATGGGGGCTGATGGGCAATATTGGAAGAGACCAGGTGATGATCAGAGAGGGAACCCAGCAACAGAGAGATTAGAGAGAGCAATGTTTGGTGAAGAATAAGGCTATGTTTACATTACAGACCCCTATACCAGGAAGAGTTTGGGGAGTGCATGCCAAGCGGTTCTGTATGGGCTGCAGGTGGGAAAATGAGCACATGTGTTCTGCCTGCAGCACGATTAAGGATTTCAGCATCTCCGTTTGCTCCTCCATCATTTTTACCATCTGCTCCTGGCCTGCTAAGCCCCTGCTTCCTCTTCTCCCTCTCTATTTTCATAATTTCTGAAACTCTCTCTCCCGCCCCCCCAGCCTCACAAACCCTTCATTCTTGTTCTTTGGCTTGAGAGGTTTGGAGCATCTCCGAAAATATGTCCTCCTTGCTCCTCCTGGGTCGCTTCCTTATTTGTTGGAGGCACTCTGCCTGTGTGTAGGGGTATCCCCTGAAGGCAACATCTGTAGAAGCACAACTAACAATAAACAGCATGATTGTTAGTGCACTCACAGCATTGAATCCTAATAATAAAATACACCTCATTCTCCTTGTCTCCTGGGAAGCACACGGCTCAGCAAATGCCCTAAACATGGTGAGCTCAGCCTGGGGGCAGGGAACTTCAAGATAGGACAAAAGGTGTTGGTGGTTTTCTAAGGTGGTCACTGCAATTGACTAGGGACAATATTGTAAATCCTACCACTATTTTCCACAAGGAGGGGTCATAGAAGCCAATATCTCACACTGAGATTAGCAAGGATGCATCTCCTGAATGCGAGCAGCTTCAGACTGGATCCCTAAGCTGCTCACCTGTGTGCCACTTTGGTCCCTGCACAAGTGATTGTCGACTGGCGTGGGAAAGTTTCCTACAACAGGAGAAGGAATAAAGCAGCTCTGCCGAGGAACCTTTGGCAGAGAATTGGCAAGTACCTCCAGGAAAGTTCCCTAGAGGTCTCTCTCTGAAATCTCAGAGTTCTGCCCCACTGCATAGCTGCACAGGGGAACGTGAAGCACACACAAACACAGCTAGTCTTGTGCATTTCTATCCCCTAGCCCACTTCTAGCATATAACAAAGCAAAGGACAGCTCAGCCACATGTACATGAGCAGTATCAGCTCAAAACGATCACTTATGAGGGCTCCCTTTTCCTGCATCATGCACGCCAGAGACAGAATGCTAGGACCGTCTTGAACCCTCTGGGGTCAAGAAGAGGTCCTGGCTCACCACACCTTTGGACAACTCTGTCGCCTATCCTATCTCATCATCCAACTCCACTTCCTCACCCACCACTTCACTCCCGTGGTTGAGTCTGCTGGCTGCTGATACCAACCCCCATAAATATGCACAGGGCTCTGGTCACTAAAGGTGGGGTTGCCACTGAGGAGGACATCCAGCTCCTGCTAGAAGTGGCAGGTCTTTGGTGCAGCACCAGGGTGACAGTTTGACTCCCTTGCCTTCTGCTATGCCTGCCTCAACTCCTTGACCTTCTCACAGCACTGAGGCATGTCCCATTGGTAGTCTCTTACCCTGGGGATCGAAGTTCCTGTGGCTGGAATGGAGCTAGGACTACATAGCCTCCTCTCCCCACAAAGCCAGCAGATCCAAAAGCTCTGGTGGCCTCCAAGCGGGAAAGCGTTTGCCATGGTCCGCTGGGAAGATGCAATGGGAGCTCTCCATGCTGAGCAACCAGGAAATGGAATTTCAAAAATTCCCAGTGCTTTAAAGAGGTAGGGGCGGATGCCTGTGTACCTGCGTGCAGGGCAGCAGAATGCAAACGGCTGACCAGAGTGGTCAGGCTGGGCATTGTGGGACACCTCCTGGAGGCCTTTTATGATGACATAACCAAGCGCAGTGTCTACACTGACATTTTGTCGATCTAACTTTGCCACAAAAAGCTCTGTGCCTCTCGTCAAGGGGGTTTTATTTTGTCAGTGTAGCAGGCGAGTTTTGTCAGCAAGAGTAGCACTGCAGAGTGTCCACCTCCATTGTTTTGTCTTTGGACTTTTGTTGACAAAACTTTGTAGCGTAGACTAGGCCTAAAAGTCTTAAAACGGAGGTTTCTCCTTGCTCAGCTCTTTCAGCTACTGGTTCTTTACAGTTCTATAGCTCATCTTCCCTCGCTTTTCCTTACCGTTTCTCTCAAAAAGAACATAAGACAAGAGAGAGGGGTCTTTTTTAAACTGTTATAGCAATTTTCACCACAGTTGCTTCACAGACATTAATGCGTAGGTAGACTTATCTCCATTTAGATTAAGATTAAGGCCAAAATTGTCAGAAGTGTCCACTAATTTTGGGTGCTCCACTTGAGATACCCGAGACCTGATATTTCAGAGTACTTTATATCATAGAAACGTAGGGCTAAAAGGATTCCACAACCTCCCTTGATTTGATCCTTTCATTTCTTTTTCTCAGTTTTTCTTTCTCTGCCATTATACTTTGCCTTACCTTGTCCTTTTTCCCCTCCCCTTCACTTAGACTCTCATAGACTCATAGGTCAGAAGGGACCAATATGATCATCTAGTCTGACCTCCTGCACAAGGCAGGCCACAAAACCCTACCCATACACATTTATAACAACCCCGAACCCATGACTGAGGGCTGTGAGTGAAAACCCAGATATACCTTTCTTACATCTGGAACAAACAACAGCCCAAGCAATGACATTATTCAGGCACCTGCTAAAAAGATATTTGACCTCACCTATTCTATGGCGAATGTTATAAATTGTGTTTCATAGAACATCAAAGGGGTGAATCACAGACCCCTCATCCCCCCAAAAAAAGTATCACTAATCTAAAAAACACTTTCTTCTTCCTACGTGAAACCCACTTTAAATGACTTGGAGGCAGAGAAATTTAGGAAGGGGTGGGTGGGGAAAGGGGCGTTTAATAATTTCTCCTCAGCAGCCCAAGGTGTAGCACTATTGTTTCACAAGAGTGTCAGTTTACAAATATTAGATGTAAACAAAGATGAGGAAATCGTTAAGCACTGAGATGTTTTTGCTGGTGAAGGCTAAGGTCTCTGACTTTATATATATCTTAATTATACGCATGGACCAATAAAGATGATCCAAGTTTTTTTAAACAAGTTTTTTCCAAAAATTAATTAATATTCCACTAGAATCAACCATCATAGTAGAAGATTTTAATAAGGTGCTGGACCCTTTTTTAGACAATTAGGGGCAACCCCAGCATACATGATCACATGCAAAAAACTTCATAAAAGATTATATAGAGAATTTGGGTTACAAGGCTTATAGTGGTTACAGAACCCAACAATGAAGGATTTTACTTTTTCCTCCCTCCCTACATTTCACATAGCCTTGCTCTCTTATCACATACAAGAGAAAACAATCCAACTCAACATATTCAGATAGTGAATTGGACTGAAAATCAACAAAAGTCCCACTTTATGCAGACATCCTCCTCCTCCATTTTAAAAAATCTAGCTCAATCTATTCCAAATAACCTACAAACAATAGATAACTTTGGTAAATTCTCAGGCTATAAGATCATTTGGGATAAATCAGAAGCAATGAACATCTCATTGGATTTAGTTGGAAATGGCTCCCCTATAGGGAAGGACAGACAAACCTTAGATATCTTGCCATCCCGTTCCCTAAGGAAATTAAAAGCATAGTGTGACTAAATGGGAATTATTTGTAATATTTTTATGAAGCCTCTGTGTCCCCCAGTTTCCCCTCTATGCTGCATTGCGACCTAGTAGGGGGAAAGGGACTCTTTGTCCTCGGAGGAGGCTAAGTGCCATCTAGCTGTCTGAGCCTTAATCCCCATATTAGTGAAGCATCTGAGAAGACATTGACACCTAGCCACCAATGACACAGAGAGAGGGACTTCCCCATGTCTACGTCGCATTTTCCCAGCTCATGAACAAAGGGCTGGGGGCGAGGTGAGGGGAGGTGGAAGCTAAGTGTTGGCTGCTGGAAGATTCGGGGGCTGCTCACCAGGACACTGAAAAAATAGTGGGTGCTCAGCACCCACCAGCATGATCAGCTGTTGGCGTCTTCCACCGATCAGCTATTCCCCCCACACGGCTGCAGATGAGCTGTTTGGCTCCCCCAGCCCCACTGCCCAGCCATCAGCTTGACCTAATCAGTTGTTTCGACCAGGTCTCCCTATTCCAGTAGGGACTGAATCAGCCCTGGGGCTGCTGCTCTGGTAGCTGCTAACCAGGGGGGTGGCAACTCCCATTCCATGTCCCCTCCCCATTGTGTAACCCCCCCCCCCCCAAAAGCCTTAGGTAAGTTCGGCCCTTGCCGTTCACCCTCTCCGTCTGCCCACAGGTGCACATGCAGGTAGAAGGGACTGTACCTCAGTCTTACCTGCACATGTGGGCAGACGGTGACGGAGTGTGGCTGCAGCTCCCAGCCAGCCTATGACCCCAGGCAGCAGGAGCAAGTGAATCGGGGGTGGGGGCAGTGGGGGCCATTGGAGCCTTTGGAAAATTGAGCTTCCACAGCAGCAGGGCCGCAAGGCTAGCCTAGGGACCTGCCAGCTTCGGGGATGGGGCCAAAAGCTAGAACTGCTGCACCAGGAAGTCTGACTGAGGAGGCAAGACTGAGGAACAGAGGGAGGGAGCTTCAGGACTCTGCGGTAACCTATATTTCTCTGTGCTAACCAAGGTCTTCCTATGCTGTGTTCCAGTCAGCTAATGAACCCTCATTTGACACCGCTGGCTGAGTGTCACTGCAGATACTTGCTGTACAAGTCTCTTTCAGGGGTCTGTCTCCGTACAACTCACTGAATGGAGCTCACCATGTGAAGCAAAAATGCTGAAGGCCCAGAAGTCCGGCCTCAGGAGACAGTAAAGCTATGTGGCTTACCCTAGAGAAAAAGTGGGACCTCTAAGAGGTCTGGCACCCTGAAAAGACCCTCTTAGAGACTGTTCCAAAGCGAGGCCATAGCATTGATCCTGTGGATCCATGACACACAGTCAAGGTTAACCTAGCCTCATTAAACAGACAGCTGGCAAACGATTTAAATAGAGGGCAGGCACTGCCTCTCCCCCTTGTGTGATGAAACAAATAATCAAAATGAATGCCCTTCCCAGGATCCTCTTTATTCTAAGTTACCTTCCTCTCCATAGTCCTGCCTTTTTTAAAAGCCAGAATCCATACAATGTACAGGCCCTTCTTGTCAGATGCTGATAATGAACCCAGAAATCTCCTTAGAAAGATCATAGCTTCCTGTCAAAACAGCTTTCTGGTTTAAAACTTTACCATCTTTACCAACTTAAATTTAAACTTTACCATCAGGCAACAACTCTTAGCCAAGCAGCACAGCGGCTCATTCCCTTGTGCTGTACAGCACTGGATTGGCTCTAGCCAGAAGCAGAATTGGTTGTTCCTTTATCCTTTTCTAATGCTCTGCACTCGGCTTACTATCAATTCCCTAAAGAACAATTACCAAACTATTGTGGAATCCAGAAATACGTGGCAAAGGATGTCTACTAAATTTAAAAATCACTCCTTTCTACGTACCAAGGCCTCTATCTGAGTAACTTGAAACTCTGTACAGAGCCATTTGGCCAGATGGGATTAGAAAAGGGATTTTGACCCTCAGTCAATGTATTGAAAATGATATCTTCTGCCCTTTTACTGAACTAAAAGAAAGATTCACTCCAGAGACTAAGGAGTAGCAGCAATATGTCCATCTTATACATGCTATCTCCCATCTGGTTAGCTCTGATGCTTCACCCATCTGAACTGCTTTCATTTCTCCAAATGTTACCCTGCTTGCCAGAAACACAACATGCACATTAGGTTAGGAAATTGGAATTGAACATGGATTCCCTGAAAAAGAAATGAGAGGAGGAAAGAGGTCAGTGGATCTCTGCTAAGCACTAGATACAAATTTTAGCCAGTTCTCTAAATTGATCTTTGGACCCCCTTTTCCAGTTAATCCAACAGAGTCATATGGACGATGCATTAGACCCTCTCAGACTGTGCAAAATGGATATCACTAGGCCAGACCAATTTTGGTTCTGTGATGCAGCAAGTGCTCCCTTATCCTATATGTTCTGGGAATGCTCCTACGCCCATAAGTTTTGGGTATAACTTAACTGTAGGATTAATTTTTCCCTATCAAATGAACTTGTATTGCAAGCTAAACAAGTAATTTTCAACCTAATGGCTGCTAAACAGAAGCTGAATAAATCTGAAAAGCTGTGCCTCAGCAGGGCACTAATAAGTGCTAAAAGACTAGTACTGTAAAAAATGGAACCACCACCACCAATTGGAGACTGATGCACAGACATTGAAAACTTGGCCACCGTGGAAAGAATTGTATACCATAATAGAAATACCAAAGAAAAATTATGAGATGGGGGATGGCTGCCTGTAAGTATCTGAATTATGCTATTTAATGCATGGTTACCTCAGTTCCCCCCTCCTCTCTACCCACTTCCTTCCCTCCTCATCTATCCCTCTCCTCTGAATTTTGCCTGTATTCTTTACCTTATTGAAATGTTTAACTAGCTTCATTATAAACAAATTTTGCTTGTTAATTGTGTAACAATCAATTTATATCTTAATCATTCATATTATATATAATTAAATGGCTCAAGTAAAGCTAATGGTAGGTAGCAAATGGTTAATTTTATGAAATGTTATTGTATAGTTTTTTTCTCCTGTGTGTGTATAAAGTTAATTAAAAAAATCTTACCCTTCTAGTTTTGAAGATTTTCCTCATGTTGAACCTCAATCTCCACAGCTGCAAATTAAACCCATTATTTCTTGCCCTTCCTTCAGTGGACATGGAGAACAACTAATTACAGTCCTTTTTATAAGCACCCTTAGCATATTTGAAGACTGTGATTAGGTTCTCCTTCAGGGTATGTGTACACAACATATTCAAAGCGCAGCTCCAGCTGCAGCTGGGAGCACGCAGGTTTCCCATGCTGAAGTGGCCACCTGTGAAAAGCTTGGCTTAAGTGGCTTGATTAGCATCACATGGGAACTCTGTGGCAGAGGCTGGGGTAGAATCCAATGTGTGGGCCAGGGGAGTGGGGCAGGGCAAACAGCATTCAATTGCCTTACCACAAGATCATCCTTTTTCGACCTGCAGTCCTCTGTACTCCTGTGATTCTGTAGCCGGGACTTGCTGCTGCATCTGTGACTGCTAGTGGAGGAGAAAGAAACTGCTGAGCTTTTGCTTTGTTGCTGCTGCTGAGGGGGAAAGAGTCATGCTGGCCCATTGGGCTGCTTGCCTCCGCCCACCCACTGTTGACAGACACCATGGCCTAGTGGCGCGTGTCCTGGCTCAGGCTTCAGGAGACCTGGGTTCTATGACTGACTCTGCTGCTGGGTGATCGTGGGCAGGTTTCTGTACCTGACCACTACAGCAGAGAGTCTATCGCAAGCACACCTCAGTGCATGTGTCCCCTTGAACTTCCCTTCTCTCCTCTCCTCAGGTTTCATTGGGTTGGTGGCATCCACCTTCTCTCCTGGCCTGTCCATCAGCTCACACTGTCTCATGTGTTCCCACCTCACAGTTTGCTGCTGCGCCCTTGTGTCTCGCACGGTCCCCATGAATTTGTTGCACCCTCTCTATCTTGCATGGTTCCCCCCCACATCATTTCACATGGTGACTGATTTGTTACCTGCTTCCCCTCCCCCTTACTGGCTGTTACCTGCCTCACCCAGCACCCTCTCCCCTTGCCATTTTGTTACCTGCCCTGACCAGGCCCACCCCCCTTACTGTTTGGTACTCACCCAGGCCCCCACTTGTTATTTGCCCCTTGTCTTCAATGCCCGCCTGGCCCCGCTGGCCCTGTGCACCTGTGAACTCCCTACTCTTGTGTCCCCCTCCCCACATTTTGTTTCAGCCCCTATTCACTGCACTCCTCACACTCATCACTGCCCCTTACTCACAGTGCAGCTGGAGGAGCCAATTTCCCCTCCCACTCTCTATCCCACTGTCTATTGTGCCCATCACCTTCTGTTCTTTATTTTATTAATCCCATCCAGTTTTTGATTGTGCCCGCCTCCTGCTCCTGCCCTTCCTCACACAACCTAGTGTGTGGAACAGTTAGCCTCTATTTTCCCTACCCCTACCTCCACCCTCCCTTTACCATTTCTATCCCCACCTCTGGTGGCTGTTCCCATCACTTGCCCTTATTGGCATATCCCAACTGGGCCACATGCAAGGCTTCCATGGTGGCAGCTCTGTCCGGGAGGGTTGGGGGGAAGGAAGGTGACACAAGAGATTTTTAAGCTGCTGTAGTCCATGTAAGGAGACAAGTCCCAGAGACAGCATTTAGCCACGGAGCTGAAAAGCAGGCAGAGATGTTACCTGGAAGCTCTGTGTTCTTGGGGAACCAGGGTGAAAAACCCCTATTCTATCTCTGGCTCACCTGAATCCCCTCAGCCTCTGCTTGCACCAGAAACAAAAGCTATGAAAAGGCTGTGGGAGACACACCTAAAACCCTCCCAACAAGGGTGATAAGATTAAGACAACTCCCCATGCCTCATCTACACAGAAGATGTAAAAAGAGGCATCTCAATTAGCACATGGAATGGAGAACTGGAGCCTCATTTACATCGAAGATGGAACAAGAATTAGCATGAGGAATGGAGAACCAAGCTCCAAAGCAGGAATCGCACTGACTTCTGGGATTGGCAAGGCAGGGACACACTGCATTATGGGAGATCTCTGCTCTTGATGTAAATGAACTCACACCTACACCCATCCAGCTCCGCAGTTATCAGACCATTCTAGTTTTGACATGCAAAACACTGAATCTGCCTGGTTGCATTGTGAGCTCCCCCAAGGAACATTGACCATAGCTGGGAGTGATCAGCTCCTGTTGTCTAGCATAAAGAAAACCACCTGAAGTACTTCAGTGAGACATTATTTACCCACAAACAAACCTGGTTCTACAAAAAACCCCTACCCAAGTTCAAACCTCTCTCTCTTGCTTTCCTCTTCTGATGCCTGGACCCAAATGCTTTCCTGACTGATCCTGTTGTGGGGTTTGCCTCTCCCTCAAGTGTTCCTGACCCTAAGCTGAACAGCCTGTCTCCTGGGAACTTCTGAGCTGCAAGGAGTGGTGAGATCCCCCCCATCTTTCCCAATTCTCTCTCTCTCTTTAATCCAGTTATAATTTTCTACTTTTGTAATCAAACCTGGGCTAGCCTTTCTCCAATGCCCCTACTGTAATTTTGTTGTATTGTAAGTGTGATTGTTTTTCTCTCCTTGTATGGCATCACTATTAGTATCATAAGTTTTATACACCTGGCAATAAACTAACTATTGTAATCAAGCTGGTTGCCAGTTTCTCTCTCTCTAAATGCATTTACTCCTTTGTGTTCTTGACTTCCCTACCTTGCTCTGCAGCAATGCTTCTTTTACCTAAGCCAAAGATCCCTGGAATGCCCAAAATCCTATGGGGTTTGCTTATCCAGGGGGTTACTGCTAGAACAATTGTGTTGCAAAGAGGCATATAAAGGGGGTAGCTGAAAAGTGCTGCTCTGCCTAGCCTACGGAGTCCAGGGGCGCATAAGGGTGACAGCTGAAAGTGCTGTTTGACCCAGCCTGATTGAGTCCAGGGGGCACATAAGGGGAACAGCTGAAAAGTGCTGTTTGGACCCAGCCTGCTCATAAGTGCTCCATTCTGGTGCGGTGCAATGGGCACATGAGGGTGACAGCTGACAGTGCTGTGTCACCCAGCCTGCTGAGTTCAGGGACGTATAAGGGGTCAGCTGGGAGTGCTGATAGCCCGGTCTGCTCAGACGCACTCAGTTAATCTGGAATGGCTGTGTGTATCTGTGGGGGGTTTATTCGAATCTGAAAACCTTAGGTCCTGCAGGATAGCTCCATTGGGAGGGGACTTGTAACCATATGAACACACCAGTAACACAAGCAGCACATTAATAGAATCACACCCCCTCTTCCAGGAAGGTAACCCTAATAAATAAGCATACCTCAAGGTGATGGGCAAATCTGGTAACAGAGAGGGGGAGAAAACATTGTGGATTTTATCTGTTCTGATTTAAATAAGATGGTGACAGAATCGTGATGATTAGGCATGAACAGAAATATAGTTAGCTTTAAGTTTAAGACTTGTGATAAGTAGTAAATTATGATAGTTTAGAACAGGTTTTAGCTAGAAATCTACAATGGTGGCCAAAGATGTCATGCTGAGTGAGAGAAACAAATGGAAGTATTAAGAAACTGACCAATAGTAGAAAAGCAGACTGGGAGTGAAATAAAGGTCATTCCTAATACCTGTAGGGAGAAGTCCTTATTTGGGTTCTGCCCGCCCAAAGCTAAAAGTCCTTCCCACAGTCTCAGGGGAGAAGCCACCGAGCCCAGGACTCAGCTAAATGCAGGGAGGGGTCAGTAGATAAGGAGGAGGATCTGAAGGAGATCCAAGTTTGAAGTAAACAAGTAGAGCTAATTAGCATATCAGACAGCTAATTAGTTGAAAATGATATCACTGGGAGAGACTGTCAATTGTATTAGAATTAGTATTTAATAAAGAGACGTTTTTGTTTGTCAAAGAAGTTACTGTCTGAGTGTCAATCCGTTGGGCTGTATCTGTGTTCTCTCATGGGTAAAGCAAGGCAGGCAGGTCTAGGGAGCTCTCCAAAGATTTAAATGAGGCAATCCCTGGTAAACCCTTGTAAATCTCCTAGGGCAGACCCCTTCTGGCTACTCGCGTATAGAAGTACTGCTTGGGTTGGTTCATCAGTAAACCCAAGCCATTAGAGGGTTTTGGGTGTTCCAGAGTTTAGAGTAACAAAAGGGGGACACCAAAAGGGGATCCCTAGCCACTGTTGTGCCACCTCTGCTTTCTCCCCCCTTTGTCCCCAAAGCAACCACTAACACCACTGCTGCCAGTATCATCAGTGCTCCCACCAGGATGGTGGCAGCAGCAGGCACAGGCAAGGACCCTGCTGCCAGCCCTTCTACCACCCCACAGGAGCCCCTTTGGTCTGCAAAAGGAGCCAGCATTGGAAAAAGGGCCAGAGGCCTAGCTGGAAGGCTCCTTCCATGGTGATGGCGGCAGTGGCTGCTGTTGCCA
Organism: Mesoclemmys tuberculata; assembly: GCA_007922155.1. Classification (NCBI taxonomy): domain Eukaryota; kingdom Metazoa; phylum Chordata; order Testudines; family Chelidae; genus Mesoclemmys; species Mesoclemmys tuberculata. The sequence continues at coordinate 31,027,876 of ML675629.1, read as the reverse complement.
TGGCAGCAGCCATGGCTCCCCCTTACCCTGCCATCCCTTCCACCAGCTCTGGGGGTGAGCACATACAGCGCATACGTAGATGCCTGCTGTCCCAGCACCATCTGCCACAGCCTCTCCATCCACCACTGCCTCCTCTTTTAACATCAACAGCACACAGGCGCCCTTCTGCACCCTGATCAGGAGGCAGTGGAGAAAGGCATCACAGTGGGGGGGGGGCTCTTTGTCCCTTTTGAGCCCCAGGGTGTGAGGGTGGTCCTTACCTCCATCCCACCCTTCTTCCCCAGTGCTGTCCTGATGCTTCCCCTCTCTACCTTGGGGAAACTGGTCTCCACCAGCATCCCTCTCCCATGGGGCCGTGAGGGCCCCACCTCCACCACATCCAGGGTTGCCAGGTGTCCGGTTTTTAACCTGAAAGCCCGGTCAAAAGGGGAACTGTGCAGTGGCTAGTCACCACAGTAACCTCAATCAGCCTCTCCTGCAGGGAGGGCAGGAAGAGCAGCTGCTGCTAGAGGAGCTCAGCTGAGAGAGAGAGTGAAGATCAGAGCAGCTGCTAACCCCCATTCTTGTCAATTTCCCCGCTCCCTGCTTGAGCTTTGAAATTGAAAAGAGAGGCTGGTAGGTCTCCTTGCTCTGAGCTCTTCTCACTGCTCAGGCTGTCACCCCTGGGCAGCTAAGGGGCTCTAGCTAGAGCCCGGCTTCCCCCCAAGCATCCTGCTCAGATCCGGGCTGCCACTCAGGATCCCATCAGGGAGTTAAGAGCCAGGAAGCCACTGGACTCCTAGCTCATCCCCCAGCTGCTCTGACATCGGTAGAAGCCCTCCTGGTGAGGACGTGCAACACCGACAGAGGGAGGGTAGCGTGGACATGAAAAACCACAGCTATTACCGTGGAGGCTGTAAGTCGACCTACCCTAGATTGACTTGAGTTTGTAGGTAGACGTGCCCTAAGAAACTGGCTGCCAGCTCCGGCAGCATGGCAGGTAGGGTGCTGCCCAGCCAGCACAAGGCATTTGGAGACTGGGACCAGTGGCCAAGCTTGAGTGCTGAGAAAGTCCCCTCACCTCCTCCCCGCCCCCAACCATCACATCCAGCCAAGATGACAGGCCCCACTGCTGCCAGCCATCAGAGGGAGGGTCCATGGAGGAGGAATTGTCACAAGGCCTAGGAGCAGGCTCATCTTAGGGGGCGACTACCCCTCCCTCTGTAGCTCATGGCCCAGAACCAGGAAAGCTGGTGCAGGTAGTCTTGCCAAGCCATCTGTTTGGCAGCATCCTGCAGCTGGGACCAGAGCTCTCTTTACACAAGCACTGATCCTACCGCCCTCACTCCCTGGACCCACCCCACCAAACCAGCCTTCTAACGACAGCGCTACAGAGGGCTGAGTTCTTGTAACCAGGGGGTAAGCAGGGGTCTGCTGTTAGAGGTCCGTGGGTTGCAGCTAGGCCTGCTGCTTCCACGCCTCCTGGGAAAGTTCACCAGCTGGAAGTAGCTGAAAAGGCTGTGGCAGTGGAGGGGGCAATGCCACTCCCCTCTCCCCCTCAGAGTCCCTCCACCTTTCTGTCATGTCCCGGCAGTGGGGACAGAGGTGGAACTTGCCTCAGTCACTGATGGGGAGGACCCCCTTGTGGCAGGAAGGAGCTTCCAAGAGACGAAGTTCCCTGTAGCCCAAGGGGAGGCTGACGCTTTGCCTGCAGCCTCAATCTGGACACTGAATCCATCCGAGCGCTGCCTCCTTCGGCAGCCCCAGATGTTGCCCCAGCTCATGCTTCTGGGGCACCCCCTACCCAGCCGTGGCTGGCACTAATGCTTGAGGCCGCAGAGCCCATTGAGACAATGGCAGTTACTCCAACCCCATCTCAGCACCTGTGCCCCAGCCTGCGATCACAGAGGGCCCCTCACCCTTACTTGTCTCAGCCCTAGGGCTGGTGAGGTGATGACGCAATGGCTGAGGCACTTGGGACCCCGATCCTACTCCCGCCTTCTCCCCCTCCCAAGCTGCTGTTGTCCCTGAGGTTGCCGTCTTCCCTCTCTCGGGGCTGTGGGGTGGAGAGGAAGGAGGAAAGCAGCAGCAACAACATGGAAGGAGGGGCACGTGCCTCTGCCCAAAGGCCACATGGATGCTGATGGAGCCCAAATGGAGGATGACCAGGAGGCTGGGGCCTCAGTTGAGGCTACAGATCTCTCCCCCACTGGGGCACGGCCGACTGAGTTCCTGGCTTCCACACGTGGCTGCAGGGGAAGGTGCAGATTTTAATTTTGCCCTTCCAGCCATGAGGCGGTTGACAGGGGAAGGCTAGGGGACAAGGAAACCGGCTGCCACAGCCTGGCAGCAGGGCCACAGATTGTGATTCCCTCAGAGCATTTGGGATTAGTTCAGACTGCTGCAGTTTCACAGGGGCTCGCGAGTGCCTGGTCCTGGGTGGTGCTTTTATCACCCCCTTGATACCCAGGACCACGCCAGGATAGCAAAGTGCCAGGCCTCCGCAGACATTCTCAGGAAGATTGTTAGCCATCCATCACGTCTGGCGTGATCACACCCCCATTGACAATACCATCTTCACTTATGTATGGGTGGAGGACACTCAGTGGTGCCACTCCTGATTGTATCATGTTTACAGTTCCCAATTTAACATCTTGCAGGTTCACTCCTCCAGCATCAGGCCCACCCCATGCTTGGGCCACCAGCTGGTGGCTGTGATGGCCTCAGTGACACCTGAAAGGCTGGGGCTGGCCTGTTGACATTTCAGTAACAGCCTGCTGGCAGATGGGGGCTTTGCAGCATCCTTGCTGGAATTTTGGCTTACTTGGTGGAGACAGGGGCACCACCAAAGCGGTGGCGGGATATGGGGAAGGTATGCGTCCAGCTCCTCTGTTGCGACTACACCTAGGCAGTTAGTCAGAGGAAGACTGTGATGATAGGGCAGCTGAAGGGGGGAGACTTTGGAGCTGGATCACCCCAGGGATCCATCCCTCTGCAGTGTCAGACATGGGACAAGCTACAGGCCCACAATGACCATCAGCCCCAGCCCATCTTTGTCCAATCCTGCATCCAGCTCCATGAGGAAATGGATCATGGCTTCTGCTTCTCCTACATCCAGGAGAAAAAGAGGGGTGCCAAAAAGCATATCACCTGCCTCCTGGATCCAGTGGAGATGCGGAGAAGGGCCAGAGCCCTCTAAGCCAGCCTTTTCTTCCCAGGTCTGACTGATGCCAACACTTGCAGGGTCCCATGGGACAAACTCCCTACAGTCAGCACAGGCCAGCGGGACTGGTTATAGTAACCTCTCATGCCAGCAGAGTTTTCAGCAGCCTTCCCTCTGATACCCACCAACAAAGCTCTGGGAATTGAGGGGCTGACCATGGACTTCTATCACATATTCAGTGATCTCTTCAGCCTGGATGTTGCCCCCATCTGGGCTGAGTCCTTGGGGAGCAGGGTGTTCCCCATCATGCAGGTGGGTTGTGCTCACCCTGCTGCCCACGAAGGGGGACCTTCATGACTTCAGCACAAACTACAAGACTAGCGAAAGCCATCTCACTGTGGCTGGGGTCTGTGCTAGGGGACATGATCCACCATGACCAGATCATCTTTGACAACCTCGATCTGGTATGGGACTAACTCCATTTAATGTGTAGGGCTGAAGTATCACTTACACTCCTGTCCCTGGACCAGAAGGCATTTGACAGGATGGATTGCAAGTATCTCACAGACACTCAGGTGACCAGTGGGGTCTGAAGCAATGTGGAGTGTCTGGTCAAGCTCAACTGGTCTTGACCAAACCCATTACCTTTGGATAAGGGGCACAATAGGGCTGTCTACTGTCCAGCCAGCTCTATACCATCGTTTGAGCCCTTCCTCCATGTCCTCCTCTACAAGCGGATGACAAGGTTGGTGCTGTGAAAGCCAGACTTGCAGCTGGTCCTGTAGGCATATGCCAACAATGTGCTCCTTGTGGCCCAGGATCAGGGAGACCTGGTGCAGGCCATCTTGCCAAGCCATTTGGTAGCATCAACCAGGTCAAGAGCTCGGGGACAGGTGGCAAGCAGGCTTCCTCCCACCTATGCTCTGTGCCACGTAGTGGTGCATGGGACGACTACTCTACCTGGGCATCTACCCTTCTGCCACTGATCCCTATGTGCTAGAGAATTGCAGTGCTTGACCATTTATGGAGGTGAATGGGGATGTTCCAATACCTTTGCCTTGGAGGTGGGGGGGGGGAAGGTGCTGCTGCTCAACCAGCTGGTCCTGTCCATACCCCGGCACTGATTCAACACTCTGACCTGCTCCCAGGAATCCTAGCCAGCCTCCAGCTGATATTCCTGGAGTTTTTCAGGCTAGGGCAGCACTAGATCTCTCACACCGACTGAGGCAGCAAAATAGGGAAGGTTGAGAGAGGCAGAGTAGATAGTCTACTCAGCCTCTGGTCCAGCTGCTGCTCTTTCTGTTTTGTGACAGACACACTAACAACTGCTTTACACAATTTGTGCACTGATTTAACAGTATCAATTTAGAATTTGATAAGTTACTGCAATGCCCTAGTGCAGATACAGTTAGCATGGTATACAGGTACATATATTGGCCAACCACTCCGTCAAAACTATACACATAAGCATCTTTTAAAGGCCATCATTTTCAGTTTTTACTCAAATACTCTCAAGTTTTATAAAAGTGATTAAGTATTATGGATTTTCACCTGAATTTTGGATCAAATGTTTCTAAAGGGTTAACTACAGAGGGGAGAGTGGTTTAGTTTTTGGAATACAGGCCAGAAGCCAGGACAGCTGAGTCTGTACTAAACTACCAGCCATTCCAATGTGCAACTCTGGGCAAGTTACTTAACCTTTCTGTGCCTCAGCTCCTCCAACCAATGTAGGCAGAATAAATTATTGTAATGGTTTGTTAGGTAATTACAAATTTGCCTGCATCTTTACTCAGTTTTAAGAAACACCTTTACTCCCCTCGGGGTTGGAAAATAGTGTAGCAATACCTTATTAAATAATGAACAACCAAAATACAGATGTTCAAGCTAATTAAAGAAATTCCAGGGGGCTTCTGCTTTCTGTCATCTAGCACCATGTTCCAAAGTGTTAAAGAAACAAACACCCTTGACTGTAAATCACGTAGGAATGTTTACACAGACTCTAAAAGGCAGCTTCCATAACTTTTCTACCTTTCCTTTGCACTATGTTGTGAAAAACATATGTAAGCATTAGTTACTGAAATCTGTGCTTTGAGTAAAATATTCTATAGAAGTCTTTAGATGCAAGTTGTCATATACCACAGATGATTCATCCAAGGACTGTTTTGTAAAAAGGCAACCAAAACACAAGGGATTAGATCAAAGGAAAGATTGCAGTCTGGTATGAAATATCAGTTGATATAGTCAGAGTAACTTTTTACAAAATATTTATTCTAGGAAGAGTCCCAATTTTAAAAGAATGTAAGGATGTCATTCTGTTCGAAACAAAAACGGAGTGATGCATAAGAAATGTTAGCAGAAGCCGTAAAACTAAATTATGAAAAATCGGTACAGCTTTGCTCCTTCCTTTTCCAAGAAAAACCTCAGTGAACCCCTACAAAACTATTAAGAGTAATTTCTTTAATAAACAAACTTTATATCTGAAACTAAGAAAAACATTGGTTTGAAAATATTTTACCTGTAACAAGATTTCTTCTTAGTGGTGCAAAGTTTATTCCTTAAATGCTTGGAGATGACCAGCTTCTTTTGAGATGGATATTTGCATATATGTTCCCTAAGTGCAAAGCTAACAAAATGTAATAGTTCCCCCTAGTATCTTTGCTATGTAAATGGTGAGATATTTTATGTACCAATATGGAGTTCAATATTCTTGCTGTGACTGCTTACTATAAAAACAAGAAGTCATTAGGGTATAGAATATTTTATTTCCCAATTAATATATTTATCTGGCAACGCTTAAGCAATGTCCACACCCAACTCAGAAGAACTAAAATCACCTCTCCAAAGATTGTTAGGAAGAGAAGACAACTACTTCAATGACTATTTGAGTTTAAAAACATTAAAAATAATGTTTTAAAGGGATTATTTTTAGAACCAGAAAGCTTTAAAAATGTATGGAATTATTTGAAACAGAATTTCAACTCCTATTAAAATCATAGACTCATAGACTCATAGGTCAGAAGGGACCAATATGATCATCTAGTCTGACCTCCCGCACAAGGCAGGCCACAAAACCCTACCCATACACATTTATAACAACCCCGAACCCATGACTGAGTTATTGAAATCCTCAAAAATGAGATTTGAAGACCTCAAGCTGCAGGGAATCCACCAGCAAGCGACTCATGCCCCATGCTGCAGGGGAAGGCGAAAAACCTCCGTGGCCCCTGCCAATCCGCCCCGGAGGAAAATTCCTTCCCGACCCCAAATATGGCGATCAGGTAAACCCTGAGCATGTGGGCAAGACTCACCAGCCAGCACCCAAAAAGGAATTCTAATCTAATGAAGCTAAAGGATCTCTCTCTCTCAAAAAAAACCAAAAAAACAAAAACACACAAAAACCAGACTAAATAAGAGAAAGTTAAAACTAAGATGTTTTCTGATAATTTCCTGCCTCAAAAACAAAGGGAGGCTAACAATCAAGTTGAGGAAAAATTACAATCCTATGCTTATTCATGAGCTGAAAAGGTTCCTAAAACCAACCCAGAAAAAGTTCTGAACCAGTGAATTATTGGACAAGTGAATGTGCCCTTCTTGCCAACAAGGCTAACAGCATATTGGGCTGCATTAATAGGAGTTCTGCCAGATCAACAGAAGTGATTATTCCCATTTATTCGGCACTGGTGAGGCCACATTTGGAGTAGTGTACAGTTTGGGGTCCTCCACTATAGAAAGAACATGGACAAATTGGAGAGAATCCAGCAGAGGGCAACAAAAATTATTAGGGTGTTGGAGCACATGACTTACAAGGAGAGGCTGAGAGAACTAGGCTTATTTAGTCTGCAGCAGAGAAGAACGAAGGGGGATTTGATAGCAGTCTTTAACTACCTGAAAGGGGGTTTACAGGGAGGATGGACTAGGCTGTTTTCAGAGGTAGTAGATGACAGAACTAGGAGCAATGGTCTCAAGTTGCAGGGGGGGGGGGAGGTCCAGGTTGGATATTAGGAAAACATTTTCACTAGGAGGGTGGTAAAATCTCTATCCTTAGGGGGTTTTAAGGTGCAGTTTGACAAAGCCTTGGCTGTGATTTAGTGGAGTTGGTCCTGCTTTGACCAGGGGGTTGGACTAGATGACCTCCTGAGGTCCCTTCCAACTCTAATCTTCTATGATTCTATGGCAACTAATTTGAACTTAGGAAAGCATTACAAATGAAGAAGAGAGCAGGACCCCCAGGGCTCAAAAGGAGACGCAGTGAGTCTGGACAAGACTAAGTTGAGGTCCCATGGGGGAACTGGGTCCCTGACCTGCAGAAAGACTCTCCAAGCCTTTCAGGAATCTGACGGTCATCTCAAGAAAGACTGATCTGCCCCGGATATGCAGGTGAAAAGCAGAGATGGCTACTAGGTGTACCTTGATTGATAACGCCAGGCCTTGATGTTCAAGTATTCCAGAATGTAGTGTAATGGCAGCTGGGACAGGGAGAGTTTCCATTCAGCCTCCCAGCAGGATAAGTGTTTCCATTTTGCTTGGTAAATAGTCCTAGGGGAGTGTTTTTTCCTTTCCAGCTGAACTTTCTGAACTGAATGGAGCAAGCCTGCTCCTCGAGGCTTAACCATGGAGCGTCCACGCTGTCAGATATAAGGAGGTTTGGTTCAGATGCAGTAGTTCACCATGGTTCAACAAAATCAAATCCAGACAGTCCAGGAGTGTCCAAGGTCCCGCCACCACTAGGTCCAGCAACGTGCCAAACCAGTGTTGACGGGGCCATGCCGGAGCGACCAGTATGACCTGCACTTTGTCCCTCTTGATCTTTATGGAGGGCTTTAGGGATGAGAGGGATTGGTGGAAAGACATACATTAGCCCCCCTGCAACCACTGCAGGAGTCGGAGGAATGCATTGGGAAGTGAGCTGTTGTTGAGCCCTTGCAGGGAACAGAAATGGTGACATTTCATGTTCTGCTTGGTCACAAAGAGGTCCACTTGGGGAATACCCCACCTCTGGAAGATCATCTTCATTATCTCCAAGTGCAGGGACCACTCATGGCGAGAAGAAAAGACGACGGTATTGTAAGGATCGTGTGCAAGTTGTCTTGCCATTGAGTAAACCAACACTAGCTATATTTGGAGGTGTCCGAGGTGCAATGTTGCGTATTGTGCCACATAGGTACATGCTGCCATGTGACCTAGAAGTCTGAAGCAAACTCTCGTGGTGAGTGGGTGAGTTGTGACTTGGGCGATCAGCTCTGATATGGTATGAACTCTGGCTTGTGGCAGAAATGCTCTGGCCTGGGTAACACTGAGGACTGCCCTGATGAACTCTATCCTTTGCACCGGTATTAATGTTGATTTCTATTAGTTTATCAACAGGCCCAGTTCTTAACATGAGGCTTGTAGTATCACAATGCTGTGTTGGACCTGAGCCTTCAGATCATCCTTGATGAGCCAGTTGTCGAGGTAAGGGAAAATTTGTACTCCCCAACATCTGAGGTAGGCCATGACTACCTCCATACATTTTGTAAACACTCTTGATAGGCCAAATAGGATGGCCAGGAACTGATGGTGGTTGAGTCTCACCAGGAACCATAAGAACTATGACTATGGAAAATGGAAATATAGAAGTATGAGTCCTTTAGGTCAAGGGTAGCATACTAGTCTCCCAGATCCAGGGAAGGGGATGAAGGCGGCCAGGGAGATCTTACAGAACCTCAGCTTCTTTAGATACTTGTGGAGGTGATGTAGATCCAGTATGGACTATAGGCCTCCTTCGGTCTTTTGGATTACAAAGTAACGGGAGTAGAACCCTTCCCTCTCAGTTGTAGGGGAACTTCCTCTATGGTCCCCACCCACAGGAGGGCTTGCACCTCTTAAGATGAGAAATTGCTCGTGAGAAGGGTCCCCAAAGGAGGATGGGGACGAAGGGTAGGAAGGCGAGATTGAAATAAACTGTAGGGTGTACCTCCACTGCAATGGTGCTTAGCACCCACTTGTCTGACATTATTGCTGCTCAAACAGAGAGGTAGGGTAAAAGGTGATTGGAAGAGAAGGGGAGGTTTAGATCCTGGGTTAAGTCTGTTAGGCTGCATCTGGACATTCCTTCAAAAGGCCCACCTGGCCCCTGGTGGATAGCAGCCTGAGCCTGACTGGTTGGTACCAGCAGGTGGTTGACTTTGACGGCACTTATAGCCTCTGTTCTTTTTCTTGTAAGGATCACTCCTGGCCTGGCCCATGAATTGCTGTGGCTGTTGGGGCCTGAAGTGTTTCCTGAAAGCAGATGGACTGTACAGGCCCCAGGGGTTGAGTGTGGCCATTGAATCTTTCAGCCCATGCAATCAGGTATCTGTTTGGTCAGAATAGTATTGCACTGTCAAAGGGGAGGTCCTGGATAGACTGTTGGAACTCCGCCAACAGGCCAGACAATTGCAGCCACAAGGCCATCCCCATAGAGATTGTTCTGGCCACTGAGTTGGCCGCATCAGAGGCTGCCTGGAAAGGAGCTCAGGCAACTGATTCACCCTCCTCCAAAATGGCCATGATCTCCTGCCTGGACTCCTAAGGCAAGCAGTTGGCGAATTTGGCCATGGAACGCCATATATTAAAGTAATAGCTCGACGGCAGGTCCTGCTGGTTCGACATGCAAAGTTGGTGACTAGCAGTCGAAATCTTTCTGCCAAAGAAGTCAAGCTTCTTTGTTCCTGGGGATTGAGCTTGACTGCCCCGGCTTGTGTCTGTTGTTGGCAGCTGACACCACCAACAAACCCGTGGACAGGTAAGAGTACAGATATTCTAATCCTTAGGCAGGCACATAGTTCTTCTTGGCCCACTTGGATATAGGAGGCAGAGAAGAGGGGATTTGCCATAAGTTTAACAACCCCTTCATGGAAGGAAAGAGCTACCTGGCACCAATACATCAAAGAGCGCATCAGCAAGCTCCTTTAGCTCCTCTGCCTCCAAGCCAAAATTTGCAGCTACCCTCTTGAGCAGCTCCTGGTGTATGCTGAACTAATCCTGTGGGACTGTGGTGCATGACCCCACTACCACCTCATGAGACGATAATGAGGAGACAGGAAAGGGTGGAGTGGGTGATTGCTCTTCCACAGCTGGGTAGCCTCCACTAGGACTACCAAAGTTGTCTCCACAGCCTCGTGTGGCTCCTCATCCAACTCTAAGGAAGGGCACAACGCTGTCACTGAGTGTCTCTGAGATGCCCCTGAGACCAAATGTGACCCTAGGCAGAAGGAAATCTTCATGGGTTCCAGATCTGCTATGGTCCAGGCCACTTTGCTCGTGCCCACAAGCCTGGTGGCAAGCCCAAGGGGAAACCTACAACCATAGCTGGGTTCACTTGACCCTGGGGATAAAGTAATTTCCCACACTGAATCTGAATCTCCTCAGGAGGAGTAGGTGGCACAGGAATGCAAGCAAGTCCTCGACTGCTTGAAAAGCCTCTGGCGTGGATGTCCTAGGTACCTCTACAGCTCCCAGGAGTCAGATCTTGGTTAGGACTGGGAGTTCTAATGGGTGAAGCTGTAGCCGACACGAGTTCTGGGAAAATGGAGTGGCCTCGAGTAGGTCGCAGCTCATCCCCGGCTCCCTTTTTGCCTCTCTTAGGGTCCAAGGAGCACCCTCTTCTGGCATGCAGCTTCTTCAGCACCAGGGATGGTGATCGGTGCCAGGATGAACTTTGTGCCAGTGGGGCACTTCAAGTCAATGCCAATGTGCTGGGTGTGGGGTCCATGGAGTCAGGCTCAGAGTCCGGTCTAAGAACAGACTCCATGAGAAACACTCAACCTGATGTCCTGGTCATTTTTAGTGGGTGGTCTGAAGTTTCTACATATCTTGCACTTATCCCAGGTGAGGGTCTCACCTAGGCACTTTAAGCAGCTTTGGTTAAGACTGTTTATGGGCACGGGCTTCTTACATGAAGCACATGGTTTAGAGCCTGGGGACCAGGGCATGCCAGAGCCCTGGAGTTTAGTTCCAAGGGGGGGAGGGAGGAGAAGAGAAAGAGAGAGAGGAAGGGGAGGGGAGGAGAGTCTTAACTACAACTATCTCTAATTAGCTTATTGAATAGAACTATACACATTAAAGCTATAGGAGAAACCACCAGTAGACTGCTTCCTGAGGCAAGGATGTTCCAGCAGTAAGGAACTGAGAGGATGGGGATGGGGGTCACCAGCACCCTTTATACCTGTGTATACACATGCCAGTGCAGAGTACGCTAGAGCTGGCCCTATGGCTACCATTGAGGGTAAAATCTGCAGCACCACCATGTGGCGCACATACATACTTACATGGAATGGACATGACAGTTGCTTCAAGAAGAGCCACCATTTACCATTTTTGTTCCATTTTAATAATTTTCTTTAGTTAACCATAGTGATTTTACTTGTTCTAAATCATGATTTACCTTAAGGCATGGCCAAGACCCCCATTCTTAAAGGGAGTGGTGAACCTGAAATGACATTGGGACACTCAATTGTTAATATTTGGCCTATCATTTCTTATTTCTCTAAACTAAACATTTTTAATAGATTTTGGGATAAAAGTAATTTGGCATGCAACAAAATTTAAAACCTCTCTTTCTTCCCAACAGTAAAACTTGCCCACATCAGTTAAATTGGGTGACTTGTGATTTCTTGGGAATCTTGATGAGGGCATGAAAAAAGGTGCTATGAAGTGAAAAAAAATCAATGCAAACCAGATTAAGTTGTCAAAAGTATGAGTGGTGGAGAAGGTTGCATTTTGTAACAATTGCAGATTCTGATATTAACATGGCAGTTCTCTTTAGAAAGAAAAGATTTCCATTCTTATTTTTATCTTGGACAAAATTAGGCAATTAAAGAACATTTAGATATTCTGAACATATGAACACATGCTTAAATTTGTTAATTTGCAGTAGAAACCTGACTTCATGCATTGACTAAAGTGTATTTGTTTAAACTCCTCTTTTACCCTTTGCCAAAATGACTATGTTCACTTGTAAGAAGTTCTCAACCCCAAAAACTAAAATATGAAAAAAATCTGCCCTTTAGGAAAATAGTTTTCATGATGAAAGTCATAATCTTAGATAAAACATATCACTATGCAAGATCTAGTACAACAGGAAATATTTAAAAGGGAAAATCTACATATATCTATATAGATCTGTATTATAGAAGTATGAAATCATATGACAATGCATTTATGTTGATAAATTATACCATATACAGCTGGAACAATTTCAGGAAGAAAAATGTAGTTAAAAGAAAATGAAAATAAAGCTATAAAAATAATTTAAGTATTGGCACTGCCAAATTAACTCCAATAATGAATAAACCATATAACAAAGACCACAGTGGTTTAAAGAACGTTTGATTATAAAAAAGCTTCTAAACAAGGCCACTGAAATAAACTGCTTATTGTACAGATGAAACTGACATAGCAGTAAATGCAAGAACTAGAGATCAACATTTTGTTTTTTTCTCATAGCTTGAAAGGCAACCATTACTGTCACATTATACTTGTAACCTAATAAAGATAAACAAATTGTCATTGGGTTTTATAAACAATACTTGCGATGCTATGCACTGAGACGGCATTCTGTAAATCCAGTTTATTTTCCATGTAGAGCCAGTCAGTATAATCAATTTTTCTGCATGTGAATAATTTATCAAAATGTTTATTTTCCCACAAAAAACTTTAACATCCACTCTGAGAATTCTGGACCTTGCAGCACCCAAATAAAGCTCTTGATTTTAGATCAGTTCTATAAATCTGGAACTGTAGCAATAGTCTTTTTGCCATAACAATAACTGTACTAGTAATGGCTAAAGAGCAATTATGTTTGGAAAAAGCAGAACAGTACAACAGCTCAATTCAGGAAAACAAAGTTTTAGTGCACTTTGCTCATTTTAGCCAACATGCTACACCGCCCATTTTTTTCTGCGTACAAAGTGGACTTGAGGGTTTCCATTGTAAGAAAGAAATATGACTCAGCAAGCAAAACACTGTCATGTTGCCCTTTTTCTTAGACTTGGACATTTTAAGACAGAAGCTTTGCAAAACATTATACAATTTTTGTTTTTATTATTAAATGAGAAAATCTCATTTGTTACATTGTCACATTGCTAGTCAGAGAAATGCTGCAGTGATGAAGAAAGTCGACGCTGGATCAACCAAAGTCCTCAGTCTACAACACTCATTTACAAAGAAATTATAGTAATGTTCATAGCCCAACAAAACATTCCTTGTTTTCTTCATGGAGAAGTCCCAAAATTCTTCCTCTAATGGGGTATTTTTCTACATAAATTATAGTTTGGAGGGGGGTTGAACAATTCACCCCCAAATCTGCATGAGATCACGCAAGCTTCTAAAGCTGGTAGAGAGTTCTTCACACATCATCATCATCTGATGTGTCACTGCTGCTGGTCTCTGTATCTTCATTCTCAATAGTGGGTTTGAAAGTGCTGTTTTTCCAGGGACTAAATTTAAAGTCACAGATGAGGCCGTTTTTCAGAATGCCATTTTTTCGAAGGCCATTTTTTTGTAACTGAAATGTAAAAGAACATTTAGTGGGCTGAAAATTGACAGCAATAATTAATTACACTAAAACAATCTCTCCTTTTTGGACATCAACAAACTGCCACTGGATGCTTACTCATAGGACATTTCAAATGTATAATGTAATAAAATGCATTGACAGATTTCTTTCCCCCCCATGTCAAATCAGGACCATACTAAAAATAAGAAAAAACTAACAATGTCAGAATTGCCTTTTCATCCCTCTTCCTTGGAATCACTGGATAAAGGTTCCAAAGAAAACCCAGATTTTAGCAAATTATGAAACCGCAAAGAAGTTTTCAGGTAAGAACACTCAGATTGAGATGGAGTTGCAAAGTCTATGCACTCTGTGCTGCTCCGTCACTGGTAGCAATGAAAGGAAATTAAATAATTTTACAGCAGGTCCTAGATGTAAGCCTATTTTTATAGGCAGACATTTGTTGTATCATGAACATGGAAGGCTCACTCCCCATGCCTTTTAAAAGGCAGGAGGAGAGGATTTAAGTGAACTACTTGGTCTGGGAGGAGGTGGAGGACTAACTGGGGCACACCCTAATAGAGGGGCACGGAGGAATGTTTGGGGGTGTGGGGCAGGGCCTGGGCCAGCCATCACAGGGGGTGGGGAGGTAGCTTCACCCAGACTCACCATGGCCCCGCTCCCAGCTTTCCCCTAGGGGGGAGAGGAGCATGGATCGAGGTGTGGGATAAAAAGTTTGGGGACCACTGCTGTAAAGCCATTCTATATGTACCTGTTCCAGAGCCATCCTGAGCTACCAATTCACTCAATGGCACAATCCAGTTTTGACATAACCCTCAATTGTGTTTTTTGGAAAACATGTAAACAATATAATATGTAATGCTTGGTAGTTTTTAGTAAGTACGTGTTACCTGTTCACTAATGACTTGGAATTCCCTCATCTCATCCTCTGTTAGTGGAGCACAGGTTTCATCATTTTCACTGTCTTCCTGCCAGCCCATCTCCTTTAACAGCCTTTAATCAAAAACAAAAACAAAAAAACCCCAATATTGTGACATACATGAAAAACATTCAAATTTCTATATTGTGAACATCATTTGAATATATATGGGTCTTCAAAATTTGGGAGCAATTATCAATACCTGATTGCAAAAATATACAATTTTTTTTGACAGTGGGAGTTCGTTGCTTTTATTTTTAGTTACTTGTTCTTTGGAGTTATTCTCCCTCTTCAGTAAACACCTATATTTGTAACTTTGGAAATCAATCATCAAACATGTCTAACTGCTAAAGGTGAAGCTTTCAATGGACCTTCAAAAATGTGTCCACAAGACCTGGCACTTGCACTTGCTAACTGTGCAGGTAGGCATGTCACTACCAGATTTACACATGGAGAGATAAACTGCTAACTATGGAGGCCCACTGGAGAGATATCCATAAAAGTCTACTTTAAACAAAGACAGACCACCACCAAGTCTCATGCCATCCTGAGAGAGGAGACAGGGACACAATGTTCACGTAACAGTTGCTTCTGCCCACCCAAAGAATAAACCATATAATCTATTTTCTAGGTCTGACAAGAGTGCTATATCCGTCTAAAAATAAACTGAGGGTTTATTTAGATCCCAGTTTCCGTAGTATGGCTTCTCTCTCCAGAAGTGTGGCAAAAAGGAAAACAGGCTAAAAACAAGAGACATGGAAGCTGGACTATAGGCAGAAAATTTGGAAGCTGATGACCAGTGTATTAAAACAGACAATGAGTTCATTAAACTATTACCACTAGGAAGGAGATTTATGAGAGAGAGAGATATCTAGGACAACTGTTGATGGGCTCAAAATAGTGGATCCACTAATTTAAGACCAAAATTCAGATTCCATGCTTGAGCTAGTAACATTACCAGATGGTAAAACATATAGCTTTATAATAGGATAACCCAAAGACTGGTTTTCCTGGTCTGGAAAAAGTTATAGGTCTACAAGGACTGACAAATTTATGTTGGGTCTGCCTGTAATCACTCAGAGGTTCTACGCTGCCTCAATGCTTTGGAATGCCTTAAAGGATTATTGTTTTTTGAAAAAGGGAAACGAGAAGGATCTTTTCCCCCCTTTAATATATAGTGACAAACATTCTGTTTACTTTACTCAAACAGAACTACAAAGGAGTCTACCCACAAGTCAAACAATAACTCTAGAAGAGTCCACTCATAGGGAAGCAATAAGGACTGTCAGCTCAGTTTACCACACCAATAGTGTGGACCGAGAACACCTTCACTACAATCCAATACCACAAAGACACACTTCTGGAAAAGTGACTTTAATCTTGAAATCTGTAGAATACTTATATGAATACTGTTCAACCTGTGTCACTGCTTTACTGGAAAGAATGCAGGCAAGGTTAACCACAATTCCTTCTACTTCAGAATGTGTGTGTAGAAATCAGTTTAAAGAGAACTCCAATAGCCCAAAATGTGATCCTCTACATAAGCTTCCCAATCAGCCTGAATACACATGGGCCCAGAATAGCAGGTAACCAAGTGAGGATTTTGGGTGCCTGCCACCACTGAAGGTCCATTTCTGCTGAAGAATGAGAATGAATTTGCCACAGGTTTGAAAGAAAACACTGAGATCCTGTAACATTGGCAGGCCAGATACCAGCTCTTGCCCAAGCTGCAGGCATTATCTAATAACAGAACCTCACAGCTAGAGTTTTGCTTAGCATAGATAGTCTTATAAGAATTGTCTTTAGTTTAGACTACGAAATGCTTGTACATTGGTGCATGCATTAATCTCTTATAACATCTATATCCCATGTTCTAAAGGTAACATTTAAGTGTTTACTATGAAACCATACCTCCCTCCCCCAATCAGTAGGGAAACATCATAAAGTGAGAAATACAAGTTTGCCAACAGAAGACAACCCAGACACCAGACAACGCATTGTGGAACATCAAGTGATTGCTCCCCTCCCACCTCATAAAGAGGAGACATGCACAGGAATTCCTCCCATCATCTTGAACTCTGAAGGAAAGGAATAAAATTCATTGACAAGAAGAAACTGCATCTTTTCAGTGGTTTGAACTCTGAAGGACAAGAGACTCTAAACTCAAGCCAGAGATCCCCAAGAGCTGCCTCCTGGGTCTGCCCTGAAGGACACTGACTTGACAGATCACTACAACTTTTGTCACAATTAGGATTTAGATGGCAACTCGTTTGTGAGTATATGTTTGCTTGCCTTAACCTGTAAATAACTCATTTCTTTTTCCTAGTTAATAAACATTTAGATAGTTTATTACAGGATTGGCTACAGCATTATCTTTGGTGTAAGATCTAGGGTATCAACTGATTTGGGGTAAGTAACTGGTCTCATGGGACTGGAAGCAACCTGAATGTGGTGTGATTTTTGGCATAAGTGACCATTTTTCACTAAGTCCAGTATGTCGAGGTGGCAAGACAAACTGGAGAATCTAAGGGGACTGTTTCCCTGATAATACTGTTATAGTAATACAGAAGTTCACATCTGTTACTGGCTTGGTAAAATCTAATTATAGACCACCACCAGTTTGGGGTGTCTGCCCTGGGGAAGGCACTCTCAGTTGTGAGCCACACTAGACAGCATGACAGAACCCCTGTAACTGGCACAAGCAAGCGGGAAAAGCTATGGCCAATAGAGTGCACAGTGACATGAAACCGAACACTGGAAGGTGTAGAAAGGTAGGTAAGATTAGCAGTAGAAATGTGGATGGTGTGTGGGTCTTGAACTGGTCATTGGGAAGAGAATCAAGAACACCCTACCACCATAAGCACTGAGGTGGGGGTGAATTTTAGGATTTTTTTTCATTTGATTAGACAAGGTTGATTAGACCAACTACATGAAATAGAATCAAGTCAACAGAGCCTGAAAGGAGTCAAGCCAGTAGAGCCAGAATGGCCCAGTCCTTGAACTGACTCCATTTTCTGCTAGTTGTCCTGGTTTGAAACGACCTAAAGATGGAGATGTGCTGCCATCAAGACACACAACAAATACTCTTGAGGACTGCAGGGAGAACAAACACCAGCACACTGTACTGGTGGAGATTTTGCACTACAAGGAAGCATAGGCACTTCTGATGAAGACAAAAATCATGTGGCAGAAGGCAATGAACAAAGTGGGCTCCAGGAAAGTAGAAAGTAACTTATTTTGGGGGGCCAGATGTAATCAAAACTGTACAATGCTGTGTTTTCATTAGACCTTTGCAAAAGCCTGAAGGAAAGTGATGCTGCGTTTTGAAATGCAGCTCATGGACATTGGACATAGGACCTATTAAGTTGACAAGGACTGCATTCAAGTACAAGGTAGCCCATCATTTGAGTATCACCAAAATCTTATTCATCTGAGAGCTGAAGATCTGGAGATCTTCAAAAAGAATGATCTTAGACTTTAGTTCTTACTCCAACAGTACAGCCTGATCTTCAGAACTATAAAAAGTATTTTAGAGTCACTGCTACAGCCAAAATCCAAAATTATCTGTGACTCTTACAGAAAATGCAAGACTTCAGTAAAAGGGAATAGCTATTTAAATCACTCCAGTTGATGCTCAAACTAGAAACATGGCAAAGACATTCATACCCAACATCAATTTGACAATCAAGTACTAGTTGGTACAGTACAACTGCAGCTACTGAGAGTGAAGTTTTACCTCTAATGACATAACAGGGCATAATATGCCCTAATTGGAAGGGAAGTGGCGTTTGGGAAAGATTACCTAGAACCATAAAGTATAGGTGCGTACCTGAAAAGCATAGTAAGCTCTGGTATGGCAACTAGGTGCATAAAATATGTTCTTTGCTCAACACATTTTTTCACCACTTATAACGTGCACTGCACTTTGATAAATGGATTAACACATTTTATTGTTTAAGAGCAGCTTCTTTAAATGCTTTACCGTGTTATTATGAAACAATTTCTAAATTCTTACCACATCTTTCAAAACAGCTATCCCTACTTCAGCATTCTTTTAGAAATTAAAAAGCATTACTGTCATGAAAAACTGCAGTATACGCCATTAACCTTTTCTAAGCTGAGCCTGATCAGTTGTAAAATAATGACGCAAGTAGATTACATTAGCTTGGCGTTCAAAATATGAATGAAAATTGCAAGCCAGTTTTTCCAATAAGCTACTCCCCCCCTTTTTTTTAAAATAAACCATTTTTGCCAAAATTGCCAAACAGTATCCTAAACAGAAGAAACAGTTACTCACCTTGCGTAACTGTTGTTCTTCGAGATGTGTTGCTCATGTCCATTCCAAGCAGGTGTGTGCGCTCCACAGGCACAATCATCGGAAAGTTCACCCCTCCCCCCAGAGGTACCCAATTGGGTCAGTGCAGTGCCCCCTGGAGTGGCGCCCTATGTAGGGCCATGCCAACCCACTGCCCCTTCTGTTCCTTCTTGCCGTTCAGCTCCGATAAGATGGATGGGGGTGGGTCTTGGAATGGACATGAGCAACACATCTCGAAGAACAACCGTTATGAAAGGTGAGTAACCATTTCTTCTTCGACTGCTTGCTCATATCAATTCCAAGCAGGTGACTCCCAACCTGACCCCAAGAGGCAGGGTCAGAGCTCACGAGACAGCTGACTATAGCACAGCCCTACTGAATCCCGCGTCATTCCTAGCTGCTGGGTAATGGCATAATGTGAAGTGAACATACGGCTGGAATACCATGTTGCAGCCCTACAAATCTCCTGTGTGAGGACTTGTGCCAAGAACGCTGCCAAAGTTGCCTGTGCCCTGGCTTAATGTGCTTTCAAGAGTGGGGCTGGAACCTTAGCCAAGTCATAGCAGATTCTAATATAAGAAGTAATCCATGATGAAATTCATTGGGATAACACAAGAGTGCCCTTCACCCTGTCTGCCACTGCTACAAAAAGCTGATTTGACTTCCGAAACAGCTTGATACTCTCCAAATAGAATGCTAATGCCCGCCTAACATCAAGAGGCTGGAGGGCACACTCCCTGCTGCTAGCATGTGGCTTAGGGCGGAACACCGGCAAAAAGATTGCCTGACTTGTATGGAAGTGGGAAACCACCTCGGGGAGGGAAGCTGGATGAGGGCCTAGTTGCACCTTTTCCTTGTGGAACATCATATATGGTGGGTCCGAGGTCAATGCCTTAAATTCTGACACCTTCCTTGTGGAGGTTATTGCCACAAGGAAGGCTGCCTTCCAGAACAAGTACAGAAGGGAGCAAGTAGCCAAAGGCTCAAATGGAGGCCCCATTAGCTTATTAAGCACCAAATTCAGGTCTCAAGTTGGGATGGGGTGACAAATGGTAGGGTAAAAGCTGCTGTGGTCTTTTCAGAAAACATGACACCATGGGGTCGGCAAAGACCAATCTGCTCCTCCCCCCAGGTGGAACTCAGAGATTGCTGCTACATACACTTTAATCGATGGAAGTAGCTAGCCCTAGCTATTTCAGGTGCAGCAGGTAGTCCAAGATAAGGGACAGTGGAGCCCGGTCAGGAGGAGTACCTTTTTGAGATGATCAGATGGAGAATCTTTTCCATTTTGCCCAATATGCCACGCTGGTGGATAGCTTCTGACTACCAAGGAGGACCTCCTGCACCTGCTCTGAGCACATGGCTTCTCTAGAGCTCAACCATGCAGCCTCCATGCTGTGAGGTGAAGCGAACCCAGGTTGGGGTGGTGGAGCTGTCTGTGGTTCTGAGTGATAAGGTCTGGGACCAGAGGCAGGAGTGATCAGGTGTCTATGGACAGCTGCAGCAATGTTGTGAACCAGTGCTGCCTGAGGCAAGCTGGAGCTATGACGACGACTGAGGTCCTGTCTCTCCCAACTTTCAGGATCACCTTGTGAATAAGAGGGAATGGCAGGAAGGTGTATGACAGGAACTGGCCCCATTGGAGAAAGAATGTATCCGCTAAAGAACCTTGGCTGTGGTTCCGGTAAGAGCAGTATCAATGGCACTTCCTGTTGAAGCGCCTTGCAAAGAGATCCACTTGGGCAGACCCCCACTTTTGGAAAAAGTCTCAATATACATGGGCAGAGAGACCACTTGTGAGTGGTGAAGGAGGGGCTGAGGTAATTTGCTAGTTCATTCTGGACTCTAGGCAGGTATGAGGCCTCCAGGTGGATAGAGTGGGATATGCAAAAGTCCCATAGGCTGATGGCTTCTCGGAATAGGAGAGAGGAGTGTGTTCCTCCCTGCCTATTTATATAGAACATTGCTGTGGTGTTGTCTGTCATCACCAATACGACTATCCTTTGAAGTTGAGGAGAAAAGCCTAGCATGCCAGCCAGACTGCCTGAAGTTCCTGGACATTTACATGGAGCAATAACTCCTCCATGGACCACACACCTTGCACTATGAGTGAACCGAGGTGTGCCCCCAACTCAGAACCGAGGCATCCGTGGCCAACACCATCGACAGCTGCAGAGCGGCAAATGGGACTCCCTTGCAAACCTGCCCCAGGTCTTACCACCACTGCAGGGATTCCAGTACTTATGTGAAATGGAGACCACCATGTCCAGTTTTGTCCCTATGGGGATGATGCACTAATGCAAACCACAAATGGAAAGGTCTGAGTCTTAGCCTTGCGCGTTTAGTTACGAAGGTGCACGGGGCCATGTAGCCTAGAAGGATGAGAACTCTGAGCTGCAGTGGTGGCAAACCTTCTGAAGCCCTTTATCAACACTGAACATAGTTCTTCTCAGGCAAGCCACGAATGGCCATCCATGAGCTGATGAGAGGGCGAACGGGAGGGCTCTGAACTGGTAATGTGCATGCCCCACTACGAATCTGAGGAATCTATCAGGGGGAGGATACTGAAATATGGACATAGGTGTCTTTTAGGTCGAGGGTGGCATACCAGTCCCCTGGATCCAGAGAGGGAATGATGAAGGCAAGGGAAACCATGCGGAATTTCAGCTTCTTTATGAACTTGTTGAGGTTCCGCAGATCCAAGACAGGTCTGAGTCCCCCTTTTGCCTTAGGGATCAGAAAGTATCTGGACTAAAACTTCTTTGCCCTCATATCCAGAGGGACCTTCTCCACTGCCATGGTGTGCAGCAGTTGACGCACTTCTTGCATGAGAAATTGCTTGAGAGGGTCCCTGAAGGACGGGGAAGGGGAGTGAGAGGGTGGGGAAGAAGAAAACTGGAGAGAGTATCCCAGCTCCACTGTGTGTAGGACCCATCTGTCTGATGTTATACAGGCCGAGGCCTGGTAGAAATGGAATAACTGGTCCAGGAAGGGAGGATGAGGATCCAGGTACTGAGCTCGAGTGTTGCCCACAGGCATGGCTTCAGAAGTTCTGTTTTGGCTGTGGGGGTTGTTTGCCCAAGCCTCTGCACTGGTTATGAGGCTGAGGGGTTTTGCACCTGCCATTTCTACCCCTCCTCCTTGAGAAGTTCTGCCTCGGTTGTGGTGGGGATGGGGGGGCGGGGGATTTTTGGCTCAGCTGAGGCTTAAAATGCTTCCACTGGGTAGGTTTGTGGAGCCCTAAGGATTTAAGACTTGAGAGTAGGGCGACTTGAGTCTGTCTGCTCCAAAAACAGACCTCCTCCTTCGAACGGTAAGTCCAAATTGTGGACTGAACTTCCCGTGGGAGGTCTGACACCTATAACCAGGAGCTACGCCTCTACCCTGATGCCATGGTGCCTGTCACCGAATCTGCTGCATCAAGTGCAGCCTGCAGCAAAGTTCAGGCCACCACCTTGCCTTCATCTACCATAGCTCCATATTCAGACTTGGAATCGGGCAGGAGAAGGTCTATAAACTTCATCACCACCTCCCATGAGTTGATGTTATACCTGCTGAGGATTGCATACTGGTTGACAACCAGCAGCTGGAACCCCCCTGTGGCATAGACCTTTCTTCCGAATAGGTCTGGTCTTTTGGGCTCCTTGAACTTGGGCGTTAGAGTAAGTCTAACTCTTGCCTCTTCCACCTGCAACCCCAAGTTCTGAGCCACCCGTCTTAGAAGCTCCTGATGAGCTCTGTTGTCCATTGGGACACGTGTGATCGATGACCCCACCACTCCATCTGGGGAAGAAATTTATGAGGCTCTCAGCCCAATGCCAGCCTCCAGTATATCCAGATCCTCCCTGTCTGGTTCCTCCATGTCCCCTTCAGGGCGCTCCTTGGTGCCAACGCCTTCCCTGACACCATGGCCTTCATTGGCTGTTGCCGGAGGCTCCTTTTCTCTGTGATCACGGACCTCAATACTGGGAGGGGCTCTGTGTTCTGAGGTGTGGGACGTCTGTGTCTCCGACACTACCAAGTAAGGGCCTCTTGACTGGTAGGCCCATGGGGTCCAGAAGGGCCATTGCTGGGGTATTTGCCATTGAACTGGCCATGGTCCCATGGGTGGGCCCAGCCCCTTGTCCTCTATGGGGCAGCCCCTCGCTGACCTGCACCTGATGCGCTTGGATGGAGATGATTCTGCATCCAAGTCGAGGACTGGAAATCCCCCCTAGGCCACCATGGCAGTGCCGTAGCACTGTGCCGGGGCACCAGGGAACAGGGTATGGAGGAGTGATGCCAGTGCTCAGAAGACCAGTGCTGAGATGATGGCAAATGGTGCCGGTACTCAGGGGATCGGTGCCGGAGTGGCAACACGTAGTGCTGATTCACCAGTGAATGGTGCCATGGCAAAGCCATGTAGTGCCTCAGCAAAGGTGATCGACCCTGTCGTTCAGGCAACCAGTGCCGTTCAGGCAAAGGTGACTGCCCCTAATGCATCAGGGACCGGTGCTGTGACAAAAGGTGAATGGTGCTGCATCAATGCTGGCTTGCCTCTAGATGGCACCGCCACATGTGGTGCCAGAGGTCTTTGGGTGGCTCTTGCTGAGGCCAGGGAATGATGGGCTGTCATGGCGATCAAATCCCTTGTCGCCTTGAAGGTGTCCAGCGTGGAGGGGAGGTCCAGCTCCTCCAACCTGTTATCCCTCACCAGAGAGTCCTTGCATACCAGACTCACGGGCTCCTGCAGGGTTGGCACAGACTGTCCTGGGAGCGCCTTCGTCTGGTGCGGCTGGGGGTGCAGTATAGAAACATCCTTTCCAGCAGTGCGCACGGTAGGAGAGCAGCCTCAACCTGTCCTTTGCTTCTTATGGGGCACCAGTGAATGAGAACAGTGCCATGCTACTGTGTGCCAGTGAGCTGTGCCAGGATTCCCTCGAGGGACAAGCTCTTCTTTGGTACAAAGTCTCAAATCGACACCAGGGCACTGCACACCAAAGCACTGGGAGTCAGGTCTAGGGCCTGTAGTCTTAGAGCTGCCTCCATCAGGCTGTTTAAGCCTAGCACGCCTCTCTTTTCTGCTCCTGGGGAAAAACCCTTTACAGATCTCACACCAGTCAATTTGGTGCGACTCACCTAAGCCCCTCAAACAAAAGTCGTGTGGGTCGCCCTGGGGCATACGTTTATAGCCAGATCCACCAGACTTAAAACCTTGGGCCCCCAGCATGCCCTTGTGCCATGGGAAGATGAATACCACAAACAGGGATGAACTCCCCTAATTAATTCTAAACTACAACTCTAACAACTAATTTTAACTTGTTTTAAACTAACAGGAACTACTATGCTAAAAGAATATTTGGGAATACAAGGCAAAGAAGCTCCAACAACCGTCACTGGCAGTAAGGAGAAACTGAAGGGGTGGCAGAGCCCTACACACAGCATCATTAGGGCACTACTCCAGGGGGCACTGGCACCAACCTGATGGGCACCGCTGGGGGAAAAACCTTTTGATAATTGTGCACGCACACACCTGCCTGGAATCAAGATGAGCAAGCACTCAAAGAAGAACCTAATTGCTGCAGGATGCCACCTAGCTAGGGTGAAGTAACAGACGTACAGTTCAGTAAGTAGTGTTGCCAAGATTCCAATCATTTTACAGTGATGTGGTGAAAGTGAATGCAAAATGTTATTCCTTTAGTTACCAGAGAGAGCTGTTGAAAAATGGCATTGCACATCAACACTGACCAAAAAATTGCTTATAAGAGATGTGATCTCCCAGCAGTACCATTCACTTTCCTATGCCACTGTGACTACAGGTTATTTATAAGACATCCTAGAACAGCAGGGCTTAGTACTTTTCAGAACTCACTTTCTCTCCTTTTGCTGTATTAGTTGATGTAACACCACACTACAGAACAAAGTCAACTATAAAAAAGGATTACTACCTACCTATATTTGAATAATAAATGTGGAAAAACTCAATCTTAGACAAATTTAAATAGGACACCAATTTGTGCATTTATAACAATATTCATTTAAGGCAGGTATTATGCATGCTGTGTACTCTAGATGTGCACACACCACCACTATAGAACAATTTTCACTGAAAGTGATTTGCTTATATTCTTTGTCAGAGAGCTGATGAAATTTCATCCAATAAAACTGAAGTCTCTTAAAATTTGACAGTGTGCAAGAGAACCAGTACAAGCAATGAAACCTAGTCCATAAGTCTCTATCCAAATACTAAAAAGTTGAACAATTAGGTGTTTAGAAGTACAGCCCAAGAGAAGCTATATTTTAAACCAATTAACTATGAACTCAAGATGAGAGCATTAGCTTTAGCCATATATTTAAATTACATCAGTACATATTAATTATACATTCAGGAAAAGGTGTTAGACAGCCACCACAGGCACTGATATAAAGTACATACCTATGCTCTGCCTCAAGTGAGCTTGAAAGGACATCTGTCTGAGGGAAAGCTGAAGACTGAATAATCTGTTGAGAAATCACTGAAGCATTTCCATTCTCTTGAGGAATTTCATTTTCAAAATTTCGGTTTATGTCCCTCTCATGATGAGCATTGTTGCTGTTATGCAAATTAAATGAGTCACCCTGTTAAAAAAAATACATTAAAAATACATTATATACAATTCTAAGGACAAATTATCCACAAAGTAATAGTCTGGCAAAAGCTGCCATTTTTCTGGTATTGCGCACCATTTAAATTAGCTTTAAATGGAGACATTCACCATCAATTCACAAAATATCTTTATTCATACTTCTAAATCTATTTAAATTAAGAGGTACTGGATTACCAGCAGCAGTGCAAAAGGGAAGCTAATTACCCTATTGTAACTGGAGTTCTCTGAGATGTGTGGTGCCTACCTGTATTCCACTGTGGGTACATATGCACTCTATGCTCTTGAGACTGGAGATTTCTTGCAATCAGACTCTGTTGGTCCATGCCTGTGCCTCAGCTCTCTCCTCATGCTCCATGGACTGACTGCATATCCAGTTCCTTCTTTACCATGAATCTCGTCATGACCTGACACCTTGGAGAAGGGGTGGGGGCAGGGCAGTGGAATACAGATAGGACCGCATCTTTTCAAGAACCCCAGTTACAATAAGGTAAGTAACTTCCCTTTTTTCAAGTGCTGATCCCTAGGCATATTCCACTATGGGTAACTGACTAACAGTACTCAGAAGAGGAGGGTGTAGGGATGCAAGCATAGCTGCTTGTAGAACTGTTGTGCAAAATTATGCATAAGTGTCTTGTGAACATGTGGATGGAACTCCATATAGCTGCCGTACAAATATCAAGCAAGGACCTCTTGAAGTAATGCTTCTGGAGGCTGCTTGTGGCCTTGTAGAGTGATGCCTTACCATATGTGGGAGGAAACTATCAATTGATAACAGAGAGACAGAGCCAGAGATCCACTTAAGAGATTTTCTGAGAGAATATAGCTTTCCCTTGTACTTGTTCTGCAATAGCAATGAACAGCATAGGCAACTTTCTGATCTTCCAGTCTTTGCAGGTAAAATGCCAATGCTTGTCTCATGTCAAGGGAACAAGGTCTCCTTTCTTCACTAGAGACATGGGGCTTTAGGAAAACAAACATGTAAGTGAATTCACTAATTTATGTAAAATGCCAAAAACCACAGGAGTAAATTTCAGGTGTAGTTGTAGAGACTTTGTTCTTATGGAATATTGTGTATGGTGGATCAACCATTAGGGTTCCAAATTCACTTAGTGTGGCCAAGGAAACAGAACCCAACTAGCAATTCAAAAAGTGCAACTTAATGAGTGCTGAAAGCATTAAGTTCTCAGTGAGAGGTTGGTTTCTTTACTGGTCTGATCAGACTTTAAGAACATGACTTATTGAGTGAGTTAAAAAAAAGAGTAACTGTCTGTTAGCAGGTGATACGCATTGAATGCTGCCAGGTGAACCCATCCCAAAGCTATGAGAAATGCCCTTGTCTTGGGGTAAAAAGATAGCGGGAACATCTGCAGCGCCTGGTTTTGCAGCACTAGACAAAGAAACGTTTTCGCTTAGCTAGGTAGTATTTCCTGGTCAAATCCTCTGTCATTAAGAATAGTATGAACAGCTTCAGAGCAGGAATGTTTAAGCTTAAAGACCATTCAAATACCAAGCTATAAATTAAAGAGCATCTGGATTGAGATGCCCGACCCTGCCATTCTCATTGGTCAAGAGATCCAGAAGATCTAAATACTGCTAGGCAGGCTAGATAACATTTGTAGGAGACTTGGAAACCTGAACTATCTGG
Source organism: Mesoclemmys tuberculata (assembly GCA_007922155.1). NCBI lineage: Eukaryota > Metazoa > Chordata > Testudines > Chelidae > Mesoclemmys > Mesoclemmys tuberculata. The sequence continues at coordinate 31,000,695 of ML675629.1, read as the reverse complement.
GCCATTTGGGGGTGATAAGGATCACGTGGGCCCTTTCCAATTGAATCTTCCGTAGAACCCAAGGGATGGGAGGGAAGGCATAGCTCGAGTAATCTGCCACTGCAGCAGAAGACTCTGCAATACTATTCTTAAGATCCCCTGAAATAGTATATGTTGTATTTCCTGTTTACCTGGAAGGCAAACAAGACCATAGTGGGGGTTCCCCACTGAATGAATTGTGTAATTCCCACTTGTAATCGATGGCAAAAATGCCTGCTCAGGATGTCCACCAGTGAATTCTGGGCACTGGAGAGGTCCACTGCGGATAGAATCATGTGGTCCTGGATGTACCAGTTCCATAAGTTGACCTCTCTATATAAGTTGTCCAACATTATCAGGACATACTGGAATGGTATGAGCGGTAGGAATGCTATGCAGCTTCTTGTATTACTCCCAGTTCTAGAAGATTCATGTATATTCTGGCTTCCTGAGGCATCCAAGTGCCTTGCACTGTTAGATCATCCATAAGGGCTCCTGTAGCCTATCAGGGAGATACCCTATGTCCCACTGATGTGAAGCCATGGCTAGTGGACAGGACAGTTGTCCAGCTCTTCCAGAGTCCTCGATCCTCACGGGTGTTAGAATCTTCCTGGTGAGGATCAGTCTCAACAACAGGAGAGATTCTGGGTCCAAGATAAAGATGACATCTGTTGGAGTGGTGTAAGTCACCAGCCCCTTTGGAGGTTGCATGTTGTCACTCCATACCATCAGAGTAGGTGTCAATGGTGGTTCCTTATGAGGCTTTGATGGTATTGTTCAACGACTCTCCAATCTGATGGTTTTTGACAGTACCAGCGGGGTCTCAGTCCTTCAAGTCCCAGTGTTTCATTTTAATAGCACAGTTGGTGTTGAAGTAGGTATAAAGGCTGGTCCCAAAGGACCCTTGCCCCACATGCCTTCTGATCTGCCCATAAGACTGGGGGGAGCAAGTCCTAGATCCTTGTTGCTTGGGCATGAAGGCTCACCCAACTTGGGCTGTAATCTCTCCTCCTTGAAGGTTTAAGAGGGTGAGAGTGCTCTTTATTCTCATGACAGGGCCCAGACAAAGCATCTTTTCCTCTGCTCTAGAGTGAGACTAGGGAGCATGCTCTTTGATGACTCTGGTAAATGTAAATAGGTCTCCCTTGCCCAAGTCTGACTGGGACTCATTGTGTGCTCCATAATATGCTTCCAAAGCTGGGTTTTTCAGCACTGCCACATTTGGCTGAGAAAAGAGTAGCAGATACAGTGTTTAGCAAAGATATGAGCTTCTCCATAGCAGTAGAGACAGTGCTGGTAGCTGTCGCTAACCAAAAAGGAGCCAAAGTAGGAGATGCAATTTTTTAAGCCTGGTATTCTGGACATAATTTAAGTCTGAGACTGGCTAGGAAACAGAAGGTTCTTTGAGGTGGGGATTCTAACACTAAGAAACTAGGAAACAATCAGAAAATTAATAAAAAATACTCAAAGTTATATTTATAGGAAGATGACAAAGGATCAGCTCTGGACAATGGAGAATTCTGATTCAGGCCACATGGCAGTAAAAAGGAAAAAGAGGCAGTCAGTCCACCATACCCCTCATACTCTGTGTATGGGGAACACAAGGAGAACAAGGGCAAAGGCACAGGCCATCGGACACTGCTTGCAAGACTTCTCCAGTCTCAGACACATGGAGCTTACGTATACCCATCGGGGAATACAAATGATCAGCAGTTCAGCCACAAATGAGGTATAACAGAAGGCAAGAGCAATGCAAGCTTCCCTTTCTCTCCATCCTGCCAGTGTCTCTCAAACGTGGCCTGGATGAATCACTTCTACAGGTATGGGAGAGTAGCTCAGAACTCACATTTATTTAGTCTTCAGGCTCTGCTGAACATTGTTAGTTATGCTTAAGTGCTTGAGATACGGTCAAATGTCAGTTGGGAGCTATCTGAAATAACAGCATCCCAAATTTAATTTAACCTTTTAATGGGACATTATACTAGGGCTTAAACACCAAACCAAGACTCCTCATACCAAACCTGTCTATCACAAGACTAGAAAAGCCTGATCTAATTACTCTCACTTTCTTTCTATGGGCTGAAGCCAGACAACATATCTCCCACCCCATCCCTCTCCCCCATTTTTTATTTCAGAAAGATGGGTGTGCTATAGGAAATATTTTCTTATTTTCTGACTCAACTAAAAACCATGAATAGAAGACTTGACAGTCAAAGAAAGATGTCTCCAAATTATTCATGCATTCTTTACTTGAGTTTTATTTCCAGATTCCCTTTCTAACCAAAAGACATTCTGCTCCTCTGTTCCCAACTATGCCCCCATCCAAAATAACTTTTCAAAAATATCCTAAAAACTCTCCCAACATACAAAAGCAAATATAGCTTTTATGCTCAGTTATCATTTCAGGTATCTGAACATATCCTACAAACCCTTTACTGCTCTTAGTAAGCTAATCAATTCAGTCAGTTGTATTACCTTTTTTCACAAACTGAACCACACAAAGATTCTTACAGGGATATCGCCGCACCCCTTCATGATTCCACAATGCAGGTGCCTGACTCACTCATGATTAAAGTCAGTGTGAAAACTACAACAATTGCTTAGTAATATACAATTTACTTTTAGTTATCTTTCTGTTTCAAAAATTCTCTCTAGGAAGCATTAATAGACTTGGAAGCACCGTCACTTCCAGCTCTTTACATTTGCAACAGCATTTATGGGCAGGAAGTTAAAAACTGGAACTGGATGATTGGTTTAAATTAGTATTCGGAAAGGACATCAGGGTTAAAACTGGTACAATTGTAGTATGAAAAGGCTATGGGATTCTTAGTCACAAGTGGAGAGGACTCACCTTGAATTTAAAAGATAGCACAACCAACTGCCTTGAAACACAATAATATACTGGACCCCGTACTCCGTGGAGGAGGAGAGAGGGGGAGAGAGAGAAGAGGGCAGAAGGGGAAGAAGCTACCTACTGATTCACCAACATTTCATGCAGAATTGTCTATCTTGGAGGTTTCCCATCCAAGTACTGATCTATAATCCTATTCTGTTTAGCTTCTGAGGCCTGATGAAATCACAGACCTTACAAAAAACTCAAATCATCTTAGATGATGTGTATGGCTATAAGTCATTCTTAAATTTTAATGTTTTATAAAAAAAATAAATCATGTACACTAGGAGATGAAATGGGATTATGCAAACTGCCCAAACCTTCTCTCTGGCCTCCAAATCCCATCTCACTACCCCTATCCAAAATGCAGTTGCTATAATTAAATGTCCTCTTTTTCAAGTTTCCCCCCTTACTGGTTGTACTAAGTCTTTTCCTTCAAGACTCTACCCAATTTTACCTAGTCTACATTTTAGACGTTGTTTCTGATAATTGTGCCACATCCTCTTAATGTTGCCAGCTTCAATAGCCCTCTATACTTCCTTCTGTTCACACCTTCATATCTCATTCATGGAAAGTCCAACTGTGACAGATAGCATCCTGTATTCTAACTCTACACACTACTGTAATAATTTGAGCAAAACTTGCATTGTGCGGTATAACTTAAAACACATTACACAAGAACGTTAATGATCAGTAAGTAGGAAATGCATATTAAGAGTTATGAACAAACAAATAACTACAATGTGTTTACCAGACAAGTCTGGGGAGTGGGTAAACCAGTTTTTCAAGAGTCAAAAGGACAAGCTGATACCTCTAGCCAGGAATCATCAAAGCTGAATAGCAATTACTTGTCAAGTCGCCATTCTTTGGCAACAAAATGGGGCAGGAACAGACAGATCTGCATTTGGGCAAACAACATGGAACCACTTTCACCAGGAGTCTTCAGATCTCCATCTGCCTGGCTAGAATGAACTTTAGTCACAGGTAACCCTCAGGAAAATGCATTTCCAAAGCATGACCAAACTATAAAAGTGAAGAGCATAAAATACCCCTAGCTCGCTCACTCACTCTCTCTTTCATCTAAGACAACAAAGAAACCAGCCCTTTGGCTTCGGGGGAAGAGTATGACCGGAGAATTTGATCAGCCCTGTTTCTGGGAACATGTGGTAATGATTTTATCTTGAACCAGGTCTAATTTTTTAAGTTTTAGCTACTAGAAAGCATTTTATCTTTATTTCTCTTGTAACCATTTCTGACCTTAATGCCTTATACCTGTACTCACTTAAAAACTCTTTATAGTTAAATAAACTTGTCTTATTTTTAATATAAAATGAATCCAGCACTGTGTTTAAACTGAACTGTTTGGTAAACGAAGTTACAGTAACCAACGCTTGAATATCAACCTCTTACAGGGGAAATGGACCTCTAATATCTGAGCTGCCCCAGAGAGGACTGGACAGTGAAGAACATGTGTTTTAGGGGAAATTCAGGACCGGGAGTATCTTGGGATCACCCTGCAAGTAGTAACCAAGGCTGGCGGAAACCAGAGTGTGACTGGAGTGTTGAAAGGCTGCTGAACCAGGGCTGTAGCTATACACAGACATTCAGAGTGTGACCTGCATGCTATTAGGCTGTTCGCAAGGGGCCCTGGTTGGGAGCTACAACAGCAAAGCTTTATGAGACGCCCAAGGTTATGGGCAGGCAGTGAGAAACTCTGACTAGTCTGGATTGCATTCCGGAATGGGACACCTTCCCAGTCTGAGGGCAAACCTCACCTAAAGGGTCAAGTGTGAAAATGTCAAATACTTTCTTCAGTCACATTTCATCAGAGGGGAAGAAAAATTAAAACAAAAAAATTAAGTTCTCCATTCTTCCTGGTGCATCTTGTCTTATCTTAGCCTGTTAAGATGGCATGCACCTTTAGGCAGGGAATGTGTGTCTGTCTTTTACAATACCGACTGTATCATATTTATGTTCAGTGAACTTACTTAAATAAGTTAAGTTTTACATTGGGTCTTCCAGCTGGACTGGAACTGAACCCCATACAGCACTGCCACAAGACATCTTTCAATATTGTATCTCCCTGCACTATTGTACAGGCCAGAGCCTCCAGGTTGGGGATGCAAAAGCATGACCAAAACTCCTCCACTGCAATCTGTACCACAGTTACTGCAGAATCTAAAACCCAGTGACCTTCCTATACCAATGATAGAACAAGTAGCTGAGTCTGAATAGAAAGGCAGAAGCAGCTCAAAGCAAATTATACGGTATTCCCTGCCTTCCAAAGATACAGGGAAGCCGTATAGCAGATTCATAGCTCTTTCTCTCAGCCTGAGGTAAGCAGCAGTAGCTGTGGCAAACAAGAAGAGTAAACTCACTTGCTCTGAGAAGACTGGCTCTTGCCGAAGGACACAGAGAAATTTCCAACTAGAAAAAGCAAAGGAACAGATCTGGATCCAAATTCAAAGATTTCTAGAATGATCTCCTAAGCTGTGTAGCTCAGGGAAAGGCCTGGCAAGCTACTGATTGGAACTGATTTGTTCTCCTGAAGGAGAGTCAAGCCTTCTCTTCAGTGATTCATCCTGCATCCTCAAGCTGCCCAGCAAAAGTATAACCTAACTGTAAGAATGGAAAGGTAGAATAAGGGACTACTGGGAAAATAAGGGAAAAGCACAAACTAAAGCGTTAAGCACATTTGACTTTTTGGAAGATTTAAGTCACAGTGGAGCATAGTTTTGAACCACAGTGTCCATCAGCTTCATAGTACCAGCTCTCTACATAACACTTTCAAGAGTTTTTCTTCCGATTGCTTTTCCTATTCCCTTAATTGTATCTAGCTTCTTTCATAAACTCTCATCATTATAGTATCTTAGTTATGTATTCATTTGTATATTTGTCAGTTCCAATTTAGAGTTTAGAGCTACCACTGAGATTTCTGAGTGACTGATTTTGTGATTATATCTACTGTAAAATGATGTTTTCCCTCTGTAGATAATCTTCTCTATTTCCCTGGTATTATAGGTGTTTGAATTTGTCAACACATTGAAGTGTACATTCATTCAAGTTTGGAATTCCCATTCTTGGATAAACTATGGTGAAACTGAATCTCAGTATTTTGTTTCTTTAAAATAGCCACATAGATGGAACTAAAGACTAGAAGAAAACGGCCAGAGAAAAACATCTAAAGAAAGACCTTAAATTTGATGGGAACAAGGCAACTCTCAAAACCAAAAACCAATGCTAACTTATTGTCAAGCTCGTAAATTCATTCCTCGCTTTATGCGCCTTATTTAGCTGCTCTATGCATTTTGTTCTTGAGTTGTCCTCGGTCTACTGGCACAGCTTCAGGAGCCTAAAAAGGTAAATGTACTCCTCCACACATCTACTCTTTAAGCTACTAATAATCTTCAAACTGAGGGAAATGGGACAAACATAAGCCAGACTTACAATAAAGAGATTTCATAAGAATGGCATTGAAAGTTATGTTTGTGTCTCATGATTACATAGTAAAATGTGCTCATTTTGCAAGAAATAAGATTCCCCATCTCAACTGCCAAACCCACAAACTGGCCCTGGGTTCTGAGACAGACAGGCCCTTTTCCCCACCTTGCACATTACCAATAAGCTTCTGTAAGACAAATTACTGCACAGATGTAACTGAGGCCATGAACTATAAGATGAGGAATGAGTAACTTTTATGTAGCAGTAAGCTCTAAAATCCACTAAAACCCTTTGCACAGCCAAACGTTTTTAAGAGGCTCCAGGATGTAGCATAAGAGGAAGCAGTTGTGGTTGAGGAAGAACTAGTCCTTGTTGTTCCAAGGTACTTTGCCTGACTACTGCTGTGAGAACATGCTCCAGAGCAACAAGTCCTACCTCAACATCACCAGGCCATACTATCTGCCAGCTTATGTTCAACTCCATGATCTTCAGGAAGGAGTGCAAGCTTGGTCCCCACTGCCAGCCAGGGAGACACTGTCCCCATTCAGTAGCTCCTAGGTGCTGTCTGCCAGGAGTACTCTGAAGCAAGCCTGCTGTGAACAGGAAGCTGTTGCCTCGTGCTCTTACTCCAGCAAGTGCCAGGGAGCAGCTTCTTCTACTCCAGGCAGTGGGAAGAGCTGTCTCCAGCCCCCTTCACTGTTCTCTGCTCCATTCTGGCAGACCCCTTCTCCCCTTCCCTTACTTGAGGCAGAATCAGTGCCACTTCCTGAGGTTCAGATTTTGGTGGGTGGCCCACCTGTGGCTATGCTCCTAGTTAGCAGGTCAAATAAAATGTTCTGGGCTAGATGTGGCCCCCAGCCTGCCAGTTGCCCATCCCCGCTCTAGACAACCCATAACTGTAGCTGAAAGTCTACTTTAGTTTACAGAACCCTCATTACCCAGAAAAAATATGAGGTGAAAAGAACCTATATTGACTGCCAAGCCCAGGATGTGCTTGTGGTGTAAGTACTTAGACACCCTATTATTTACAAACTGAGCACCTTCATGGATGCTAGAGACACACAAATGAGAATCGCAAAGTGATAGTCTTACTATCACTTAAGGATAAACCTACCCTTTTAAAAGATAGGTCCACAGGAAGCCAGATAATATTGGAGATGTCCGTAACCACAGTTGAAAAAGGCTGAAGCAGTTTCCCTGGGATTCAGCTAGCTTAAGTGAATGTTATTGACTAACAACTGCAGCAGACAACAGGAGCTCCAACAAGTATGAGCAGGAACTCAAAATAAATGAGAATCCATAGCTGATGAGACCAAAACTTATCCTAAAATTTCCCCTCCTGAACAATGTCTTTATTTTACATTATCAGTACAGAAAAGCATTTTGTAATGTGTGGCAGAGAAAGAAAGGAGGGTATTGCTATGAACAAGAGGGAAACGGATAGATTTTGAGGCTCCTGAATAGTAAGTACACTAAATGTTTCATTGAAAAATTTGTGAATAGGAACACTACCCTGTTTCCTTATAGCTGAATGTCCAGTCATTCAGAAGCAAACCTAGAAAGGACTAACAGCCATGGAAACCTATGGTGAGGTATAAATAATAGATAATATAGCATCAGGATGGTGGATTGACAAGCACTATGGAAAAGCATAAATAAATAAGCTTTGAAAAAAATTCTATTTACCTACTTGCTTCAGGCATGTAAGGTTTTTTGAGGGGGGAGGGGCAGGAAGGCAAGTAAAATATTTCTTTTGTCAGCAATATTAATGATAAAGGATATGTGAACATGTTTGGTGTCAGAGGTTTAATTTTGATGTGATATTTTGCAAGATTTCAAAAATTATTTCAAAATATAACTTCTGGAGACAGATTGCGCTGAAGTAGATTTCCCAGGAGTAGATATCTAGTAGAAGCAAAATTGTAGGGTCCCAGTACAGAGGCTTAAGTCACCTATTAACCCTTGGAAACTCCTGAAAACCAAAGACCACTAGCAAAAATAGCTGGTGTCATTAAATAAAATCAACACTGCATTACAACAGGATAGTGTTAGCATCTCTTTTCAACAGCACCCATTGTAGCTGTAAGCATAAAGGTTCTATTCTGACCTAATTTTAAAACAAATTTTAATTGGCTTTTGGCAACTAGAGAAAGGGCCAATTTGAGCTAAAGGACTTTGGGGGCCAGGAAATGTAACCTTACTGTGTAGATTTACAGTGCTGTGATTTTTTTTTTTAAATTATTAAAAAGCAATAATCAGAATAGGGCAGCTTTCTCTTTCCCCTTTGTCTAACTTTCTCTCTTTCCTTCACCAAACAATCCCCAGATCAATCCTGCAGAGGAGATCTGCAGTAACAGGAACGTTTGGCCTCATCCACCTCAATCTCAGTCGTCAGATCCACTCACACTTCTACCCTCAAGAACTCTACACTTCCTAATCAACATATTGGAACCCTAGGGCTCAGGCACAAAGTGCAACTCCAGCTTTAGAAATGGCATGCTTCCTTTTGCCTGAACCACAGAACAGTACTAGGCCATTTACTTCCAAAATCAGGGCATACATGACAGTACTTGTATATGGCGGATTATGTACAAAGTCTCCCTCAAACTAGAATTGTTAGATGGCTTTTAAGTTGGCTGCTCAAAACCCATATAGTAAGATTCTGAGAAAGACATTCCAAGACATTCTTTCATTTTACTAGGACAGCAATTAACTAACAATTTGGAAAGTTACAAATTGTAATATAATTAGCGATGGAAGGAATTAACAGTAAATTCATTTAACAGTCTAACAGTTCTAACCCTCACTCACCGCAACTTTTATTTCCACCCTTGCTGTTTTGTGCCTAGTTTTGATCACAAACTACTTGGAGTAAAGTCTTGCCAGTTTTATCAGCCTGTAAAGAGTGCTGCACATAATAAAAATAAACTTCAGAGAGAAACCTGTTTGAAAAGATGTCACAATGGTCACAGCTTTTGAAATGCTCTAGTGAAAGCATAACTAAAAAGTATTTAACAGATGCCCAACAGCCTACTGAGAAAAGTAAATTTAAGTTACAGAATAAAATGTGAGAGGAGAGGCTTTAACAAGAATATTCACGGGGTAGTCATGAGTTTGCATAGGTGAGCAACTGAACATGTGTCATAAGTATAACTGAAGAGACAGTAGTTGGATCTGTAATTTCACACACTGCCACCATACCAATAAAGCAGAAAAACAGAAGGAACTCAATATTTTAATTTTCATTATAAAGAGGGACTAAAGTGATGTTAGGAAGAAGGACAGTAGTTGGACACCTGAGCAGGTAGGAACATCAAAATTAATCTTTTCCTAATATTAAATAGGCCTTGGACCTGACCTCATTACTGTTTTACACTTTATATTTCTATAAAATCTGTCATGGCAAGTTATTTTTGCAGTTGTAAACATTCAGAGAGTGAATGTCTCATTACAAACAAATAAAACAATGTATGTTTAGTTTAAGATGTATTACAACTACTATATCTTCAACAGTTGGTGAACCAAAATACCTTCTCTTGCCCAACATGATTCTCATCTTCATGTTCCTCTTCCACTCTATCCTGTTTCAATGCCTTTAAGAATTCACTCTTCTTATCAGTGCGCATTCTCGTCAATTTTGTTAATCGAGGCTGATTAAGTTTGTCAACAGGGGATGAAGAATTTGACCGATTACACTAATGGGTGGGGAAAAAGAAAGAATATTGAGAAATTGGCAAGTTAAACAACTTTACGAGATCGGACACAAAAGTTCCTTTTACTGAGCAAGAATTAAAAATTTACCCTATTATAGTTTCAGGTTTCCCCTGCATCCACAGTCCCAAACTGACTTAATATGCTTACATAGTGAAGTAAAAATAAAGAGGGGAGGATATTAAAATTCCCCATTACCAATGGGTAGTGGGTGTATTCTGTGTGTACCCACTGATATATCAGATTTTGAAGGTATTCTTGGAGTATTGCCTCTGACAGGCGCTATTTCTGGAACTGTATTACACCATCAGCAACTTTATGTTCAACATTCTCAGACATAACATTTTCTAAACCATCCATCTCTCCCCCTTCCAAATCCACAAAACAGACTGGCAAAGTATTGCCAATGCTGGAGGTATATAACATCGGTAAAGTTCAAATATTTAATCTCTATTCTGTTAATTTTCCACAAAAAAATACTGTGTCATTTAATATGCATTCCAGTTTTCCCTTGTTAGAAAGACAAGGTAGGTGAGGTAGTATCTTTTACCATACCAACTTCTGCTTTTGAGAGAGACAAGCTTTCGAGCTTACACAGAGCTCTTTCTTTATGTCTGAAGAAGGTTTGAACAAATCTGAAGGAAAGCTCTGTGTAAGCTCGAAAGCTTGTCTCTCTGATGAGCAGAAGTTGGTTTGGAAAAAGATACTACCTCACCTACCTTGTCTCTTCAATACCCTCGAACCAACATGGCTATAACACTGCATACTACAGCATTCACTTACATTATTCAGCAGGTTACTCAGATTAATAACTTGAAATTTTTAAAGGGATTTGAAGAAAAACAAAAATACAACCATACCTCTTTCACTGAATTTTGTGATACGCTAAAAGCCTTGGCAGTTGATTTGAAAGCATTAAAGTTCCCAATACCATATGAAGACTCATGAGGAAACGGAGTCCCAAGTTTATTCTCTTTTGTTTGGCTTTTCCACTGTGTAGGCTAAACAAAAAATAAAATCATCATTAATGAAGATGTCTCCTCATTCAGGAAAGGCAACATGATTAAAACAAATACTATTTTATCATGACAGTACAAAACAAACTAATTTCTTTTTGAAAATAGTTTACATTTGTTAATTCTTACATACCTGATTCTGTTAGTTATCTAAACAAACCAAACTAAATTCAAAAGTTGTGTGCAATATTTTGTAGTGTATCTAGCACTGCAATATTAAAGAAAGCGTTTTCAATAACTCAATATTTTTCACCCTTAAATAACGTGTTATTCCCATTACATACAAAGCATGTAAATTCTTGGAGAGGTAAGAATTATTCAGAGGCATTGTTCCATTTAAAAAGAGAGAGACTAACATGGTAGCAGTGGTGTTTGTTATTTTCAATTATTTCAACAAATTGGCTCAGTTTTATTCAATTGCCAGCCCTGCAAATTCAGATTGAGCTCTGACAGTCAAACTATGTTATTTCAGTCAAACCTTACCATGAGTAATGCAGGCTAAAATATGCCCTAAATAATATTTGTGCAAACCTCTTATCTTCACTCTTAACTCATTCAAGGTAACACACATTAGAAGGAATAATCTCATCTACTCATACACACTGATGGATTCTAAACGTAACTAGAACCCCACAGGACAAAAACAATATGCCAAGGGACAGCTTGATGAAAGACTCTGCTACATGCAGAGTGGAGGGGGGAAAAAAGAAAATGTTAGTATGTATAAAGGATTGGATAGAAATACTGTAAATATATTCAAATTACATAAAGCAATTGTGCCCCTTCAACCTTCATCTGGAATACACTGTTCAGCTCTTATCATCCTATCTCAAAAAGATGTAGTAGAAATAGGATGGGTCTAAATACAGTTCAGAAAAATATTGAGTTACATTTTAAGTACAATTGTATTTATCATGTTAATACTACATAAAGCAGTAGTGAAAACAAGTACTCCCCGATGAGACTTGATATAAAAAATTAGAGCACCATTTCAGACTACTTATTTACATTTCCAACAGAGATCAAATTTACCTTTGCAGGTGGAGTAGCAGGTTTAGGGACTAATCCTTTATAAACACTTGTACCAGTTCCATTCTTGACTGGCTGTGAATGAAGACCTCCAACTACAGGGAATCCAGATATCTGCAAATCTTTTGTACTACCTTTTTTAATGACCAGCATTCTTGGAGATCTAGATTTTGGATTCAGAGGATATTCTGTAGAGAAACAAACAAACAAACAAAAAAAAAAAATCAGAGAATGAACCGTTTCCCTAATTTTCCATGATACAAAATGTTGGGTGGCAGTGCGGTCCCTGAGCAAAGAGAAGCTTGGGAATCAGGAACCGATGAGTTCAAGCTCAGATCCGTCATGACTTGTATGTGGGGCAAGTAAAGTAATGGTTCTCAGTTGCCATATGTACAAAACTGAAATACCCTACTGACCTCATATTTGTGTTAAGAATTAAAACTTGTAAATTGTTCTTCACATACACAATTACTGCTCTTGAGAACAGTGCTAAATGTTTGCATTTTCTTTACCCAGGCAGATTACTTTGTTAATTCAAAACCAGAAAGTGCCTGATTTTGGTAATTTTAAGTATGTAAAGTGTTTATTTGAAGTTATATAGCTGCTGAGACAAGAAGTTTTTCTTGCTTATTTTAATCAACAACTGGCTGGGGCTGGAAGCAGGACCACCAGTTGGGGCCAGAGGTTGCAGCTAGCAGCGGGCCACAGTCAGGAGGCAATGGTCAGGGCCAGGAATCCCAGGGCCTGTGCCAACTGCCTGCAGCTGGGGCTGGGGCTGTGCACTGCAACCAGTGATTGAGGCCAGGGATGGGCAGCACTGCCTGCCCTCCCCAGTGTCGTGCCACCCCGAACATTCCTCTGCATCCAACCACTGTTTGAGGATCTTCGACTTAAGTGGTGAGTCTGATTTGAAAGACAACACTTAAGATCATTAGTCAGGTTTGCTGAGAGACCGCATTTAAGAATTATTACACAAGTATCTATAAAATGCAGCTCTGAAATAAATGTATGTAACAAAGTGGAATTATCACACAGTCTTTTGCACAGATGTATTCTACTGAAACAGACGTTAAAAGATATTGGATAGACCATTTTCAACTCTCAGCTTTACTGCTCCGTTTCTAGCAGAGAAGCTGATTTAGGGCTTGTCTCCATTGGGAAGTGCAGAATAAGCCAGAGTATGAATTTAAAGCCCTATAGCTATTCCACACTAGCTCCCCAATCATGCTAAACTACAAACAGGCACTCTTAGTGCAGATTAAGTGTCCACATGGTAAGTTAAAGTAGCATCAGCAAAACAGGTTCATATGTAGTACACTAGCAAAGGTTACCTGGAAATAAAATTATGATGTTCTTTTTATTGTCGGTCAGTGTTAAAGTAAGAGAACTATTTGTTATAATAGTTGAATATTTTGTTCTTGTAGAATTTAATTTTATGTAAACTCAGAGCATGGAATAACCTCTTGTTCATATTTACAAGTGAAGTAAAATAATGGAACAAAATTATATTCCATTTTGATCTGGACTTTAATACATAATACATGTACTATAATATCAAATCCCAATTATCTTGCATGTCAGTTTTCTGTTAATTTGAAAGCTATTCTTATTCCAATTTAAGATGTCTAAATACACTTAAAGTTTGCAATTGCAGGGCTATAATGTAGTATGAAAGATGCCATTTCCCTCTAAAAATCAAGTAATGCATTGCAACAGCAAGTTATCATATTGTTTGGCAAAATTAAACTATTTCTTGCCTTTGTTGTGAAGATCAATCTGACTGTAGCCTATAGCTTGGAAACTTCTTTCTCCTTCAAATTGAAATGAACTGTTTCCTCTTCCATTGATGCTACTAGGTTTGCAAGGTTCTAACAGTAGCTATATAACCTCCTCTTGCTTGGTTGGAACATTAAACTGTTGCTGACCATTCTGATAGATATAATTAAAGATAAACAAGCAGCCTGATTTTCAAAAGTGGAAGCTGTTGGATGTGCAACATTGTTGAAGGCTGCTTATATAGCCATCTAAAAGAATTTACTAACCTACCGTTAGCATATTTTAAAATCTTGGCCTGTATCTGTATTCCTTTCTAAAGATGTGAAAATGTAAGCTGAAATCATGCAAAGTTAGTAAACCAAAGCGCTTTTGAAAAACAGCACTTCAATTCCTCTGGTCTCAACTTTGACAACAGTAAACCCATTTCTAAATAGCAACTTTTATGCATATTTAACGGAATGGTACATTTCTCAAAAAGGCAAACACTTGAATTACACAAAAAAATGTTCTCTAAACAGGAATTTCCTGTGTTTGTCAACCTGTTACTGCAAATCTTGTATTTATAGCACAAACTGTAAGCTGGTAAGCAACTACACCAGCTGGGATAGGTAAAAAAGCCCAAACCACAATTCACTCAGAATGGACTTTATTACCAGGAAAAAAAATCAGAATAAGAAAACAGTTACTGCCAGACACCAGAGGACTTTCCAACTTTCAGAAAGATGGGGGGGAAGAGGACACACTCCTACTCCTGGGCAGCCTTTCTGCTTATCTCCTAGACCTCCTGCCAGATACCCACAGAGGAACTTCTCTCAAAAACCTTACCTCAAACAACTTCCAAAACTGATCCAGAAGCATTCTTTTATAAAAACTACAATGGCAGTGTCACACTGCCTGTATTGAGGGGTGGGGGTATTTATTGTATTATTTAACATCAGTATGTCAAAATCATAGCAATCCATGTGAGATATGCCATGTCAGGTACTGTTAGAAAGGCTGTAATGTGCTAAGTAAGATGATGTTTATGTTCATGTGTTGAGTGTGTAATGGAAGTTATGGATATGGTTGCTATATCTGTATTTCAAATTGTGCTGTGCCTGGGTAACACCTCAGACAGAATGGCTATAACAATAATCTGCTTAATGGCCCATTAAGACATTCAGAGGTGCAAGAGGTCCCGGAGGAGAAGCCAGGGATATACCTGATGAGTCACGAGGACTTGCTCATGTGACTCTGGATTCCATTTTGGTTCCTGTGAAATTCCACAAGCATCATGGCAAGGGCCAGAGGACATAAAAGGCCGGTGCCCCGGATCCATTGTGTCTTTAGTCTGACCTTAAGCCACCTATCTACTTCTGGATCAACTCATCTACAACAACTGTGAAACAAAGGACTGAGACCCATCCAGGTACTAGATGTATACCAGAGGGACTATATAAGCCTGCAAACTCCACAATTCTTCTAGAAACCTGATACATACAAATGATTTGAAAGTCCATATGTACCCGATTGCTTTAATCCTTTAACATTTCTCTTATTATTTGTTCCTTTCTTTTTATAAGGAATGTTTAGTTTTAGTTACTAAAGGATTGGCTGGCAGCGTGGTATTTTGGGAAAGATCCAAACTTGTATTGAGCTGGTGCTGTGGCCGACTCTTTGGGGTAAGGAGAACCGTTTTGGTGAAGAGCACAGAGTTTAAACAACTGGTCTCTTTACTGGACCTAGTGGCTGATTGGGAGCTAGAGACAGAAATGCAAAAAAAGGGGGCTGTGTGTATTTGTATACTGACTTCTTGATACCAAGTGTGGGGAATCAGAAGCACTGTTTGTGCTGGCTGGGAGGTCAGACTTCAGCGTCACCCACCAGTGCTGGGAGAATCTGCTCTTCTTTTACAGCCTGCCTTGACCTCGGCATTTTCAGGTGGCTACCCTAGGCATGGAAGGGTCACAGGCAGTCGCACAACAGTTGGTCAACTGACCCCTCTTCATCATGTGCCCTGTCTGGAGACCAAATCCTAGCAATCCCGTGACCAAAAGATGTCTAGTGCCCATAACAAACATGCTGACCATGCCTGTGCTTACAAGCCAAAGCTGTTACACAATTATAGCAATAGGCACTTTTTCATAATGGAAAAGCAGACTAAATTTTAATAAGACCCAGAGTCCATTTAGGTGTTTGTGCAAAACAAACTAGTACTGTTATATCCCCCCAAAAAATCTCACTCACCTCTTTCCATGTTTTATTTAAAACAAACATGGTCTTCAAATCTTTACTATATTTCTATCCAAAAAGTCAAAAATACTTACCCCACACACCCGCTGCTAAGGATTTATTCTGGTTTGGTTCTCTCTCATATTCAGGATTCAGAGAGGGCTGAAAGGAAAATTTTTTTAAATTATTGCTTAGTTGGTTCATATTTCAAGACTGATTAAAGATGAAACATAATTCTGGAGAATCACATTAGAATTGATTTCAAATGTCATCTCCTTTGTCAAAGGAAATCATCAGTTCTTAAAGACAGGACTGTGGATAGACCCAGTTTTATTGCTAAAACAGGGCAATGCTTTTGTTGAATGTAAATCACTATATTTTCATTCTGGTGCCTAACTCCTCACCAATTTCATCCCTTCATAATGAGCTTCACTCACACTGCAATCAATGCCATTTTGTGGACTATCCAGAAAAGGAGGGGGAATGGTGTTGGTCGACCAGAACAAAAAGGCTAAAATACTCCTACATCCTGGAATTCTCTAGTTTCACAACTCAAGAGGCTTCCAAGCCTGCATTTTTACGTAGCAGAAAGATTACTTTTTCTATTCCCAATTTCTGAAAAGGAAGCTTTGTAGAATTTATTATGTAGCACTTGCCATGGTAAAATGCTGTAAAATAGTTTAGTGAAGGATTCAGAACGTCACATCTAGATCCCAAAGCTATCATCTATAAACAAAAACTTAAATGAGTACTATATACAATAATTAAAGCTGCAAGTCTGTCACAGAGATTGCAGAAAGCCATGGATTCTGGGACTTTCCGTGAGCTTCATGACTTCTGCAGCTGCTGGAGCGACCCCGTGGCCAGCTGCTACTGGAGCAGCCAGCGCGGCTGGCCCCAAGGCAGCCAGAGCATTGGCGCTGGGGGTGACCGCAGGACCCACAGAACCCCGGTGCCTCCAGGAACAGCTAAGATTTAGTCAGAGGTATTTTTAATAAAAACGACAGACGGGTCACAGGCCATGAATTTTTGTTTATTGCCCGTGACCTGTCCATGAGTTTTACTAAAAACACGCAGGACTAAATCTTAGCCTTAACAATAATATAATTACAATGATAAAAAGGACATAAGGATAGAAATAAGTTAATGGATAAACAATTTACACCCTCTTACCTATGGAAAGGGTGATCCCTGTATAAAATGAACTGTAACTGGTGAAATCTCATGAAGTAGCTTGGATAATGACAAAATAGCACTTGCAGAAACAATGAAACTTTATTATAATTACAAGTAACTTACAAAATCTTCAGCCTCAAATTGTTTGGGTTCTTCCTTGTCTTCCTTTTTCCCAGTTTCATTGTCAGGTACATTATTTTCATGCAACAGTCCTTGGCTTTTTCCAGAGAGGAAACCGCTGGTACGAGAGCGAGAACTTCCACCATGGTATCCTCCTCCACGATGGTGAATGTTTTCTGTCCCATTCCTGCCTTGTGAACGCCAACCATTCTTCTCTTTTCTCCCAAAGTGTCCTTAAGATTTTTAAATTTTAAAGAAATGTAATTACAGGCATTTTGAAGGAATTTCTACTTTGCAGAATTGCTACAGAAACTTAAACATCATGACTAAGCCAAATAATGTTCTATGCTCATGTAGATTTGATACCATAGTGAGCTTCTTTTCCCTCATACATGCAGTAGGGTAGGATCTCTACCCTGCACTAAGGAGAGGAACTTGATTTCAGACCTAGACAGGAAATAGATGGGCCCCAAAGTGTTTGCATATTAAGAAAGGATAGAATGTCTAAGTAAAAGTATCAGTTCTCTACAAAACAAGCTTATAAACACTCAGCACTGACTGATATGTGCTCTAGAAACAAAATTATACCTCCATTAGGACGTCCAACACTAGGATCAAACCCATCTGAAGAGTTGTGTCGTCTGCAGTTTGCTTCATAACGACTCTCTGTCCATGATAAATTTTCAGAATGCTTTTCAAAATTCAATGACGACTGGAAAGGAGAAGAAATAGCAGATTAGTGCTTTTAGCATTCATTTTGTGACAAACAGGATAGTCAGTTAGGATCCAATAAAACAAGCACTTTTGGTTCTGAGAAGCAAAATAAAACTTATGGGAAAACTTATATGAAGTTTCTTTAACATCTCTCAGTTCACCAGCTTTATAAGCCATATATTGTGGCAGATCCCAGAGAAATTAAAAGTGGGAATGAGAAGTTATTTGATTCTGGTAAAGAGCACTGCTAAATTCTTAAACTGAGGAAAGTAATCAAGTAAGCCAACCCAATGCTTTTATTAACACTTGTGTGACAGATAAGTCTGTTTTCTGAAATATACTTCGACTTAATTCAGTAAGATTTCCCAAGTATCTTTGGGGTCCATTGTATTAAATGAATGATTTATGTATTATTGTGCACAAGGATTGTATCTAATCTTTCAAGGGGGAAGATGTAACAGATGACAGACCTGGAGGTTCAAAGGACTATATTGAACAACGTGCCAGACAAGAATGGTCTTTTTGAACAAAATGTGTTAAGTGGTTTTCCTGGGGAACATCTAGAGGGAGGTGAATGCAAATTCCCCACCTCTGGCAGTTCAAGAGCCCAGCCTTTTGAAGCAATGCCCTGAGGAGCAGCACACTCTCTGCTGATCACCTGTTACATGAAGCCAAGACCAAACATCCAAGCTGTGTAAACGAAAGACGAACTATTCCTGGTTATTCTGGCTCTCAGTCTGAGAAAGTTATGGACTTGGAACCAGGGGGAAATGCAGTTGTGGGTTTTGGAGGACTGAAACCTAATGGAGCCCCAGGTTGGAGTTCGGAGTGACCTCTGGTAAGCTTTTTGGCGTGCATGTAGGTTCTTTCATTGTTTTTCCATAGGTTTTCTCTGTAATGCTTTCACCTTAAGAATAAATGTGCTTGCTTAGGAGGAAGAGCTATGTGGTAACTTGTAACTGCAGGCAATTACACTGGTCATAGACTTTGGAGAGAAAACTGGCCTGTTTAGGCAGGGAACTTTGCAGCCTGGAAAAACCCTGGTCAAGAAGGAGAGAGAAGTGGGTTTGTGCCAAAGAGAGGTAACAGCTGGGAGCCAGAAGCCTAAAAGTGGGCCCCTTCGTGGACCACAGAAGAGGAATTCAGGTGCACTGGCTGTGAACTGAGACAGCTCCTGCCTCACCAGAATGAGTATGTATTACAGCAGTTATCTTTGCTACCACTACCTAGCTATTCTGCTACTTTGATTGCCTGGTTTAACGTGACAGCATTTTGCTAACATGGCCTTCTAAAGGCAAAGGACTTTTTTTTTTTTTAAATGAACAGCTGAACCATTCAGAAACAGCATAAAAATGGGAGCCACAAGTATTGATTCATTTTCATATTTTCAGTGATTCAATCCATTATCGGTATGAACCTAAAAAAAATTATGTACTTAACAGAACATAGCTGCACTGTTGGGGGGTATACACGTTTTACGATAAAAAAATTAATAAAAGAAGTTTTCATGTATAACG
This sequence comes from Mesoclemmys tuberculata, assembly GCA_007922155.1. Lineage (NCBI taxonomy): Eukaryota > Metazoa > Chordata > Testudines > Chelidae > Mesoclemmys > Mesoclemmys tuberculata. Next base: position 30,981,073 of record ML675629.1, on the reverse strand, counting down.
GATACTTGGAAAACTAGGTTAAGGAACATTTGTGTACATTTTTAGAATATATGCTATAGGAGCAGCACAAACCCCCTAGACATCATTTATGTCATGTTTTTAAAGTTTAGTGCCTATGCAGACAGCACAGAAAAAATGTAGATTTTAAATTTTGCCCATTCATTCACAAGACGACATTATTTCCGATATAATTATACTATTTCTTATAAAATTATGGAAGTGTGACATCTTGGGCGTAAAGAAGTGTCAGTGAGACAATTCAGTGGTTATTTTTATTCAGTGCGAAACATTTTAACTGTGAAACCCAGAAAGGAGCTCCACTGTTTTTAAAATAATTTTTATAGCAGTCTACTGAATTATGGTGAAATAGACAGAACACCCAACTCTGCTTCAGCAGAAGCAGATAAATTACTCTTTAAAACTTCATAAAAAAAATTCGACCCATTAAAGGTTAAAGGCCTGAAGAATGTTGTCAAATGTCTAACACCAAAGCCACACATTTCTTTTGTGCTAAGGTGTTATACAAGAAAAAATATTCGTCAGATTTTTCTATAAATGCCAGCTAATACAGGAAAGATGGAATACCCTTCCTACATCTCTCCTGGGGAGAGGGGGGGGAAGAGGATGGAGGCATTGGTTCTGCTATATGTAATGTAGAAAGGATCATCTTCACTAAAGACTACTGCCTCATTTGAAAGGAGACAATCCAATTAGTAAGATTCAGAGAGCTCAGTACAGGCAGAGGTTCCATGTTTTTGGCTGAAAAGTATTGCAAGTCTCAGAGAAGGAGGACAGAGTGAGCTACCTAAGGAGACTTAGTACTCACAATCAGAAGCACCCCTGTGGATTAGCTTTTCATGGGAACAAACAAAGGAGTTGTAGGGCTACATGAGCATATCTGGAAAACATCAGGAGTAAAATCCTGATCTTACTGAGTGTTACAGAGTTCTAACAGAACTCCCCTTCCAGCATGATGCTGCCCAGTGGGTATATGGCAATTCCCCAAAAATGTCAATATTTTTAGAGTTTAATGTATCCATCCTATGCACACCCTCATTACATATCATTTGAAAGCTTATTTTGTATGTACATTTAGATAAGATATGATGTGGACCTGTCAAATGGTGCCATAAACCTGTAGGTGAAGTGAACCAATGGTACCTAAAGTGAGAAAGTGTCATTTTTGCCAAAGTTGCAGAAACAACATGACTATGGCTACAATTTTTACTATTTAATTTTAACACCTTAACAACAGGGTGAGTATTGGTCAAAGCTACGAAACAACAATGTATTAAAAGATTTCTATTGGTTTTACCTGGGCAGGGTTTTTTCCCAGAAATGATTACACTGTTTAGCACGTAGCAAATAATGTAGCCACCGAAAAGGACAAGTCACTGGCCAAACTCCCACCATGTGAGGGTAGTTTTGAAGAGCATGTCAAAAGAGCATCTTGACAAACAAAGACTTGGATATTTCTGCACATAGGTAAACCAGATAATGGATCATAGATCCATTTTCCACGTAGATGGAAAAATGTGGATTAACTACTTCCTGTATTCTTCAAGGGCCCAATGACATCTGAGCTTCTACAAGATCTTATTTGTGCCTGTAGCAATAGGTGTCACTGCACAATCAAACACGTCTGTAATCTGAACAATCTTCCCTGCACAGCTCTGTGTACAATCCAAGGCAATGAAAACTCTAGTAACCCATGCACTCTGAGATCCTAGTGATGAACAAGATGATAACAATGTCTAGAAACGTCACCAGCACTATTACATTTCAATGATACCTGTTCAAAAGGGGAAAACAAAATCAAATACACTTGATTGTTGTTGTGATTCTCTGAGGTTACAAAGAAATCCAATGTTATGTCTTGAAATAATAGTAATTAAATTTACAATCACATGAAAATATTTCAACATGGTCATTTTAACATATTTGTGTCATTGTTTAACTAAGGTAATTACACCATGTGACAAATCCACATATTTCATCTTAAAGTAGACATCATGAGTGAGTGAGTGAAAAGAGGATACACTAAGTCAACCAAGTTGGTGGTGTCTGCCACTGACCTAAAGATTGTTTTGTTTGGGGGCACATCTCTGGGCCCTGTGTGCTTTAAACCTCCAGAACCAGGGGTCTCTAGGCACACTCAGGCATGAATGCTCTTTTGTTCTCAATCGAATTATCCAACTGTAATGCCCTAGAAGGCAATCTGGATAGCTCTACACAAAACTGGGAATCTGTTGCGCAATGAATAGTTTACTGACTAACAATATATGCAAATCAGAAGCACAACTGTCTACATTTCTGCATGCCTAACTTTCTGAAATTCAGATCCTAAATTGCTAACAGTGGCAACAAGCTTTAATTTTCTTAATACAGGTAAACAATAGAAGTAAGTCATGACCAAATTTTGAAGCTTCGAGTTTTTATAGGAAAATTTCGAGTTCAACCCTGGAACTCCTTTCCCAACACCATTTGCAATGCTTCCTTCTCCTTTTCCTTAAAATACTCTCTCAAAATTCACTTCAAGCTTGCCTGAAAGCAGTGAAATTCAATCAAACCAATGATAATACTGAAACTTATTTTTAAAACCACCTAGATGTATACATTCACCTCCCACACAACCATACACTTATCCTGTCCATTGCAGTAACTCTTCTATTCTCCAGAATCAACTTTCAATTAAATGTTATGTTGTGCAAAAACCGAACCAAGCGTAACCAATACAAAGATGTCAGAGTCTGCAGACAGAAATGGATATGTAAAGTATTTCACAACTCAATGCATGGAAGAAAGGAGCAGGAAGACCTAATGAAGATCTACAATCTACCCTGAGTGACTACTCATTTTGCTATCACAAGTGGCTGGGCTTGGGAGAATACCACAAATTCTTCCCCCCCCCAAGTCAAAAAACAGCCAAGGTGGGCATTTAAAGTCCACTAGTGAGCCCATCAAAGCCCACAGATGAATTCAAACCTCAGCGAGAGAGACCCAAGTCCAAGAAGCCCAGCAAGCATTCACCTAAAAATCTGAAAACGTACATCCTCTTTCTGGAGTCTCAAGTGGATGGAAATCCTCCACCCCCATGACCTCTTAACTATACAGGTGTCCTATTCATTGGTGAAACATAAAAATATAACTGACAGATAATATTTAAAATTAAAAATGTTTTGGAAAGCAAGGGAAGTGTTGCTGTTACTATACTGCTTCCAGAATTATAAAATGAACCCCGAAACAGGTTGCTGGGAAATAGCTTTTCATCACAAGAGGGAGCTGAAAGCATTTGTTGTATTACTTATATCAGTACAGACAGCAATTGCAGAAGGTAACTTCACGTCCCGTTTATACATTCACGCATAAAGCTTTAATACTGCATTTAAATGAAATCAGATAAAGGAATATGATTTTTTTCCTCTCATTTGTTCCTTTCAGCCGTGGCATTCAAAGAATGAAGTAATATACATCAGATTCACAAGCCACAACTAAAATTATTAAATGGACAGTAATTGCCAGACAATTACTTGGTTGTCAGACAACCTGGTTCATCTAAAGATAATTAAGGAGTAAATATAAACTCAATATGTTTCTCCCAATAGCTCAAATGTTCCTTTAGCTGTGCAATAAACTTTTCAGTAAGTTTTAACAAACTCGCTCAATAAACTGGCTAAATATTAACGACCCATTTATTTAAAGAAACTGTCAAGTCCCATGTAAATAAGTTAAGCTATAAACAAGTTTTAAACATTTTATATACAAGTTCAAATTATGTACGTATCTAATTTGCTGAAATTAATTTGTGCATATACAAAGCTTTGCAGTTTTACATTTTCACCACATGATGGAGCTATCATCATCAAGCTTCTTGTGCTGAAGACAAAAGTAAGTTTTGTAATCATCAGGATCTCTATTGTCAATACTGTATCTGAAAATTGAGAAATTATTGGCTCCATTCTTCTAGCAAAGAGAAACAAAACGATATTCAAAGAATAGCATGGGAGAAAGCTTGTTACTTAATACAAAGTAATAAGGTAGTCTTACAAAAATCATTTATGTTTACCAGCTTAGGTACAAAAAATCCTTTATTGAACTCTTTTTATCTCTGAGGTGAGAGGAACCAGCGGGAGGGAAGACAATCACCTTATCCTCAAAAAGGAAACCCCCAGCAACAGGTCAGATGAAATTTAGCCAGGCTATAACATGGATCATGCCTATTCACAGCATCCCGACTTCTTAGCGTTGGGTTCTCTTAGAGCTAGATGTATTTTGTATTAGCACTCAGGTCAGCCTATTCAGTAAAGAGATATCTGACAATAATGCAATAGCTAGAAAAAAGTAGTGTCAAAAGCTACAGGTTAAAAAAAGCATGTATTCATCAAAAAGCTTAAACAGAACACATTCTAAAGATCTCATTTAAGTTATCATACTTCTAGAATTAGACAGATGCTTGCAGGCTGTAAAATCCCTGCCAGACTTTCCCCGAGTCCAGGGTGTTTGAATTCTTGAGGATCTTCTCTCTTTCAGGAATATAAAAACCAAATGTAAAAAACTGACACCACGGGTGCTAGAAGGCCCTGGAATTGAAAGACCTTGATACTATAGCTCACCATAAAGTGTCAAAGAGGAGTTCGAGTCTGCCATATCAAAACCATAAATAAAGCTCTTGTTTATAAAAGCAACTAGAAGGTATGAGAGCTGCTGCTATCTAGGATCTCCAGAAAAACACTGTACCTCTTTCTAAGCTATACTTTCAGTTTCAATCTACACTTGCAATTGTTTTGCCTAGGTGGCCACTTATCAGGAAATCAGGAAGTGACGGTTAGAACTGGAAGGTGTGGTTATGTTCAACCAAATGACCCCTTCCTGTTCCTAAATTTTATGTTCTCATCCTAACTCCAGTATTGAACATTGCATAAAGAGGATAGCAGGGAAAGCAGCCCATAAATAAAGGCTTGCAGAATCCAATGAACACATGCCATCTTACTAGTATTTTTTTTTAATTTAATGACTACAACAGAAGAATTTAAAGTCACACGATAACTATGCAACTGCCATTGTTATGAAAAGTAAAAACTCTTGTATAGAAGGCTGAACACTAGAGCAGATTTCAGAGATGCCAGAAAACTGTAGAAACCTGGAAGTTGCTACTTCATAATGACAGAGCTACTACACTAACTGAAGGGGCTCAAAATGAGTACCTTTATAAGTGTGACAAGTTACTTTTTAAAATTCTTAGGAAATAAAGTTCTATTCCTTGTATATTCAAAAGGACATGAAAAAGGTACCTTTGTTGATGATGGTGGAGTAGGAAAATTAAGCCAGGCTGGAGCAAAGTCATGCTGCGCCATTTAGGTCCAGTCTCTCCAAATCGGTAAAACAAGGCTTCAGCACCTCATGGCAGGTCCCTGTCATTTGGAAAAGATAGATGGCACATTATAGACTTGTATCTTAACATTCTGATGTGTAATTTTGTGTTATTTCCAACCATGCCTAAATTTTCTGGCACTACTTTCAACAACAAATCTGGCTAGGCACTAACATGCCCCCAACCCTGTAATATTAGCGTGCGTCAAACATTAGTAACTGCCCTCACAACACCTGTGAAGTAGGTGACTTGCCCAAGGTCACAGGAAATTTCTGGAGGAGTCAGCTACTACATCCAAGATCAAGCCCATCCTTCCTCAATGAAGAATTTTTCAAATTTGGATATCTATAGTTAGGTCTCTAAATCCATATTTAGGTGCCTAATAAAGTGGCCTGATATTCAGAGCTGATAAGCACCCAAAATTCCCATTAGAGCCAACAAGGAACACTCAGGTCCTATATTTGGTCCCAAGCCCAAATATTCTAAAATTAATTATCTCTGGATTTGAACGCATTACAATTTTATTGTAGTAAAATAATCCTTTTCATAACTAGCAGAATTTTCTAGTAGAAGTTAAATACAAGTTTGTGGAAATTTAAAGCTAGTCTACACTTGAAATTACGTAGCTGCGTTATGTCAACAGCTCTTTTGCCAACATAATAAAACCACCCAAACAAGCAGAGGTAGCTGTGTCAACGGAAGAGCATCTCCCACTGACATAGCGCTGTTCACACAAGCACTTTTGAAGGCATAGGTTTTGCCAGCATAATATTTGTCGCTCGAAGGTGTGAAAAACCATACCTCTGAGCAACATAAGTTTTGCCGGCATAAGTGCTAGTGTAGACAAGGCCTAAATTTTGTAGTAACAAAGAGAATGCTGTTAAATAAAGACAAAGATGCTAAAATTAAATTCTCTCTGGATCAGACATATACACCATGTAATTCTGAGGAATTAGCTAATTGGAAACCACAGGGGAAAAAACCACACACTAGTTGAGAACAAAGAATTGTATTTTTGTACTATTTTGTAATTCAAACGTTTGCCATTTAAAATGAATCAGTGTTTGATCACTTGCAAATGTGGAAGAATACAAGTGTTTTAATATCATGCTGGAGGAAAAAAAATCTCAAAATAGTTCCTAAAATGAACAGAGTATTACAAATTCATATATTTTTAGTTCATTTAGTAAATTAATGGCTATGGATTTGTCTACACTTAAAATACTGCAGTGGCACGGCTTCAGTGAAGACACTACCATGCCAATAGGAAGGGTTTTCTGGGTGCATAAATACTCATCCTCCCTGAGAGGCAATAATAGGAAGGTTGACGAGAGAATTATCCTGTTGACTAGTGCTGTCTACGCCAAGGATTAGGATTTCTCACACCCCATAGCAATGTAGTTATAGTGACCTAACTTACTAGTGTACACCAAATCTTAGTTGCTATTTCCCAATGCCTGTGCAAGAAAAAGGGCAGATTTGCGGCTCAGGTAAAACTGTTGATCCAGAGAGAAATCCCTGCATTAGAAAAAAATATGTACTACCCAGCCTAGCAAGCAGACCATTAAAAAACAGCCAGAGCAGAATTAGGATTGAAGTGCTGAAAGTTGGGCGGGGGGGGGGGGGGGGGGGGGGCCAAAATTCCCCTCTCAGAGCCACAACTCACAGGTTTGGAAACCCCACATTACACTTTATAAACAACTAAACATCAAGAAACACAAGACAACGTACTAACTAGCACATGGCCAATAACTGAATCTGTAACAGCAAATGGGACAGAAAAGACAACATGCTAATGTCTTAGGTCAATGGTTCCCAACCTTTTTTGGCTTGAGGGCCACAGATATTGTTATGCCCCTGAAGTACCACCAGTCTATCAGCAGCCCTTCCCCCGCCCTCCCTCCTCCAACTGCAGGCAGATAGAAGGAATTCAGCGAGGAGGTTGCCTTCCTTCTCACTGATTTCCCCTTCCCCTGGCTGCAGGAAGGAAACCACACGTGCACTCCACCTGCATCCCTAGGCAGTGGCTCCCTTCTGCAGCCAGGGGGACAGGAGATCAGTGTTCCCTTCCTCTGGCTCCAGCAGGGACACCAGCGCCTAGGGACCCAGGCGGAGTAATTTGCCTTGCTACCTGCTACAGCCAGGGAGAAGGGAGCACTGATCTTCTGTCCCCTTGGCTGCAGCAAGGCGCCTACACCAGTCTTTTAGCCCCACAGCAACATGCTCTGCCTCAGTCCTTAGCAGTTCCCTTCTGCAGCCAGTGGTAGGGAAGTGTCAGGACACTCAAAGCCTTCACAGGCCACTTTTGGGAACCACTGCCTTAGGTTAACAGAGATCCTGAGTACATGTCCTGGAACTAACAGTGTGGAAGCTTTATGTAAAAACTGGTATTTTATGTCATTCTAGATATGTTCTGTTGGAAATTTATACAAAAAAGGTTAAATTAATGTTTGTTCATGCACTGGAATATTGGTGCGTCAAACGAACATTTGACTTGTTCCACTGTTCAGTACAGTGACAGCGTATTAATTTTCAAGTTGACATTCTAAATTTTGTTTGTATTCTTTGAAATCTAAAACTACTAACCACAAACTATTGTATTTTATACCAATACGGGTATAGAATAATAATTTTGGAAGAATGTAATCAGAGTACTTTGGGAGAAAAATTAGACATGCAAATAGTTAGTAGCAAGGGAACATATTAGGAGGTGGAGAATTGGGGAAGAATAGGAATGAGAGGAGTTTGGGGCTCCATCAAGGGGAGGAGGATGACTGGGGATGGGTGAGAGGTTGGGGACTCAGGTGGCTGGCAGGGTGAGTGATGAAGAATAGGGCAGCCCCACATTCCCTTCGTGTATGCATGCCAGGATCTGGCAAGTCTTAAAAGCCACTCTCCCAGCTCATGTAGGGGATAGGGATATGGAGGGGACTTTACCTCCCCAGTGGTGTCTAAGTCCATCTGCATGTGTATGCCAAGATCTGGGGACCCCTAGCCATCTGGGGGGAGGGGTCTGACCCCCTTCATGTGAATCAAGTTTGTGGGCAGAAGAGGGATGGACTGTTGGCAGGGATTCTGAGCCCCTCTTCCATTCCCCTGGCATGAATTGAAATCTGCCCCTCAGGGGCATCTGAACTTTGCTCCCTGCCACATTATGTGTATGCCATGATCTGGGGGGCCCTGACCCCTTCCCATTTGTGAGAGCCTGACCCCACCTCCCACCCTCTTCATGTGAACCAGGTTTGAGGTGAGCTTGCTCGCCTTACTGTGGGGTCTGAGCTCAACTCCCTACATCTCAAGTAAGCCAGGATTTGGGACGCCTGCCCTGCCACTCTGAATGGGGATCTTAGGCCATATCTACACTACAGTGCTAACCTCATCAGCATATAGTCACCACATTAATTGCATCGCTTGTGCATCTACACTTTGCTCGTGTTGGTGGTGTATGTCCTCACCAGGACCACGTGTCTCAACTGTTCTATTAGCATGTGGCATCATGACATGAAAGCCAACAACGGTCAACATGAGCAACACAGTGACTACACTGACAGGGACAACTTAATACACCAACCTTGACTCTACGCTGCTCTTTGAGGTGGAGTTATTAAGTCAGCGCAGTGCTGGGAATGAAATTTAAGTGTAGACGCTTCCATGCTTAGGTTGACGTAAGCTGTTTGAACGGCCCTAGCTGTAGTGTAGACCCCAGACTTCAGAACATGCACTAAGAACACTGCTGACACTGAGATGAGCTGAGAATGGGCTGGGCAAAGTGGGCACCTGAGTTACATATCAGAAACTCTCCAGCATGTGGGGGTGAGAAGGAATAGGAACACCTACTGATTTAAATGGAGCAGTTTACTCACCTAAGAGCTGTTGTTTCAGGTTGTATTCATCTCTTTGAGGAGTTCTCATTCACAGTGAGATGAATGAGTCACTTCACACTTCTCAGAGTCTCCCATACTACTGATGGATGTGAAGAGCAGTGTGCTACACCTATCAAGATTTTTTGGCGCGTGGGGGTGGGGGGAGTGTTCGCGGTCCAGATTTACCAAGGGCACAGAATACTTTCAGAAAATTGTGGTGGCTCTTAAAGGAGCCTTTAGGCTCTCTCGTTGTCCACAAAAGGGAAAATCTGATTCCAAGGACAGATCGAGCTGGAAACTTGGACACACCACCACTCATATTGGGGGATTAAGGGGGAAGGACTACTGGATAAAATAGTGTGGTGGGGGTTGGCTGGGAGGACTGCCAGACAGGATAGCACAGGGCTGCTTAGTGGGGCTGAGTGGAAGGGGGAGAAAGGTGCAGGACCAGGATCTGTAATCTACTTGGCTACATGTTATCTACAACTGTCACCACAATCCCTAACTCATACTAACACGTTTTCTTTCTGTTTAAAAGAAACTAAATAGCAAATAACTATTTCCTGATCGTCTAAAATTTGAGTTTTGCTGAACTCATGGTTCTGGAAAGGCACAAGCTGTCACCAAGAAACCCTAACTGTGTTAATGTTTTTCACTATTTAATATTTGTTTATAAAAGAACCAATACAAAAAGACTAAATTTACCAACATAAAAACATAATTTAAAATGAACAGTGCATATCATTTTTTGACAAGCAAGGAAGTCATTTGCTTCTCCCACCTCAAATGGAAAGACCTCACTGAGAAGAAAATTTCTCCCTAATTTCCTCACTCCAGGTAGGCTGACCATTAAAACTTCAAAAAGGCTTATTTCATAGTATCAGATCTGGGCCAAATAAAGATCTCTACTCCAGGGAATTTACACTCTAAAAACCAAATGGAAACACAAATATGGTGAAAACATACAGATGGGCTATCAGCATTTTTTTTTAAAGTGTTAAATTAGTGTGTGCCAACTGATAAAGAGAAAGGAATAATATACAATACAGATGCATTTGTGTTTTAGGTACCAAAACAACATTCTTTTATTAATCATATGGAGCTATATGTCCCTAATTTTAACTGCACTGAAGATGGAAGAATTATTTCCAATAAAGTCTTTCACGGTCACATGAACATAAGACAATAAAGCAGCCCAACATGGAAGTACAAGGAAGTCAGGAAAAATGTAAACTCACATCTACAAGTTACTTTAGAAATGCAAAGCTAAGTGTATGCTAACATTTCTATGTCTCGTCTAAATATGCAACAGTGATCAATTACAGCTTGTGACAACTGACAATCAGACATATGTACGACTCTCAGACTAGATACCTACTTTCTAAAGTAAACTAAAAGTGTGGGTTATGGAGATATGATGCCTGCTCTATAGCTGCTGCTTGAGACCCTCAGAATTTCATTCTTTTCACTACAAGCACGCAAGCAAGCAAGCAAGCAAAAAAAAAAAAGTTTCTTAGGCCTTTTATTTACAATCTAGTTGAATTTGCTAAAAGTGCAACCTCAGAACATATGTCACTCACCAACAAGCAAAAAACACAAATAATCAGTTACTTGGTTAGACTTAGGGACTCTGATATACATCTTGACCTAAGTATAAATGCCCAAACCAACCCTAATATAAGAATTTGTATTAACATTTACATTTAAGCTATTTAAATCTAAGCTTAAAATAGTTAAAGCAATCTGATCACGCAATTGTTGACCGAGGCCTTGTCTACACTAGAAAGGTAAGTCGACATTACATTAGGTTGACTTACAGCCACCACAGTAATTACTCCTTGGTAATGACCTCCTTGGGTCAGTGGTGTGCATCCTCACCAGGAGCGCTTCCATTGACCTAAGAAGGGCAGTGTGGGGAAGCCGCACAGGGCTTATCACCTCCAGAGAGAAGGGTCCAGCTACCTTGGCTTCTCACTCTCCCCACACCCCCACGGGGAGCCCGGCAGCCTTGTCAATTTTACAGCTCTGAAAGCAGGATGGGGAGAAGCCCCAGGCAGCTGTACCCCTGAAACTGATGAGAATTACAGCCAACAGCCAATGTAAGGAATGCAGTGTGTACACTGACATTGCGTCACCATATCTGTGCCAACATAAGCCCTATTATAGGCCTCTTGTTGAAGTGGTTGTATTATGTCAGCATAGCAAGGGAATTACATCGGTGGGAGGACCATTTGAATGTGTACACCTCCAGTGTTTTGTCAATAAAAACTGAATTTTTTTGACAAAACTCTGTAGAGGAGACCAGCCCTGAGACTGGGGAAGTTTTATAACTATACACATTCATATTTTGCTTGCACAGTCCTAAAAAGAGATCAGGCTCCACAAACTGTTATATTTAAATAGCATTTGTAACTTAAATCATGGCTTAGGGAAAGCCTAGCGACTGAATTTTTTTTTTTATGTATTACTTCGACTGCTGTTTTGTTAAAAAAGTAGTGAGTATAATTCATTTTAATTATTTAAAGAAGGAACTATAAGAAAGTTTTCTACATGCATTACCTATTTCTCAATTAAATAGTAACTTTATACACAGATATTTTACAGGAGAAAAGAAGTTGGTCCACCATTTTAACAAATGGGACTTCTTACAGTGCATAACAAAAATCAGCCACAATACTTATGTATGCACAGGATATCAATTGTCACATCCTGGAGTAACACTAAACAAGATTCAGCCCTCAAATTTTTAGGCAGCAAATATTTTCAGTGATAAGTATCTCTATCTGACTAGGCATACCATAATGAACAGCAGGTTACCAAACGAGGTAAAGTCTATGTAAAATCTGTTTTAAAGACCAATCCATTACCAGAATCCCAAAAATGAACAATCCTGTCAGCATTTGGAATGACAAAAATATTTTTCTTAAGAAAGCTGAACCCACTGTGGTCAGTCAACATCCAATGAGTTTTCATAGTAGGAAGCATTTTTCATCAGTTATAAAGTACTTGAAAAACAAAGCTTTTTAGCTAAAATTGACAATTATTTGCACTTCTACTGTCTGCACTATCTGCACCTGTAGAAAACATTAAGCCTCACAACATTTGTGTAAAGCAGACAAGTTTGTATTTTTTTTTTTTCTATTTTAAAACACAGCTGAAGAAAATGAGGCATAGAAGAGTACATGAATTAGAGGTCAGATGAGAGTTTCGTGGAGATGCTAGGAACAGAACCTAGATCTCCTGATTTTGAGGGCTGTACATAAACCATAAAAGATTATCCTTCCTCTAAGATGGTATCTCAACCACCTGCTAATATATACTATCCTACTGAAAAATGTCCATTTGAAACAGGGGTTAAGTAAAGAGAATAGTTGAAAGGGAGTGTTTCTCATGAGATTCCACAGAACTGGTATTAAACCTAGTGCTAGTCAACATTTTTATCATCAGATAATCTGGAAGTAAGTATAGACATCACGGCTGTTTTGCAGATGACACAAATCAATCTGAATCCCTTGATAAATTTGGCCTATTCAAACAAAATGTGTAACTTTACATTTGGCTGCATTAAAATGCATCTAGGAACAAGGAACACAGGCAATACCAACAGTAAGGATGACTGTACCCTGGAAAGCAGTGACTCTGAAAAGAATCTGGGGTCACAGTGAACATGTAATTGAATATGAGGTCCTAGATCGATGTTGTGGCACATAGGACTAACATGATCCCTGGACATATGGACTAGGGAGTAGGAACAATAAGTGATTTTAACTTTGTATATAGCATTGGTGAGACCAATACTAGAATACTGCATACTGTTCTCGTGTTCAAAGTTTTAAAAGGATATTAAAAATTGGAAAGAGTTGACAGGAGAGAAAATACAGATATGGAGGTTGGAAAAAATACCTTAAAGTCAGGTCTTCTCTGCACTACAAATACTTTGTTGGTATAGCTATACCGGCAAAGCTTCCCAAGTAAAAGTATTGCTCTGTTTTCTTAGATCCTGTTTACACGTAAAAAACTACAGCTGCAAAGCTGCAGCACTTCAGTACAGACAGGATCTGTGCCAACAGAAAGCACTCTCCTTTTGGCATAGGTCATCCATCTCCCCTAGAGGTAGTAGAGTTCTTCCATCAACCTAGTGCTGTCTATTTGTGGACTTAGGTTGTTTTAACAACAGCATTGGGGGGGATGATTTTTCACACCTGGCAGCTGTAGTTAAACCAACCTAATCTTCTTCTAGCATAGACCATGCCTTAGTAACACCTCCTCCCTGAATAGCATTAGCCAGAAGAGTGCTGCTGTTGGCATAGCTACATCTATACTGTGAGTTTTGCTATGTTTTTTCACACCCCTGACCAACATAGGTATGCTAACAAAACTTTGCAGGGGAGATGTGGTCTGAGAGACTTAAAGAACTTAGTATGGTTTAGCTTATAAAAAAAGAATTTCACTACAGTTTCTATCTAAATACCTTCACAGGAATAAAATATAGGGTGCTACAGCATTTTTTAATCTAGCAGACAGAAGCCTAACAAGAACCAAAGGCAGGAAGCTGAAGCTAGACATATTCAAATAGGAAATAAAGCACAAGTTTAACAATTAATTGTCCTAACTAATGGAACAAACTCCCAAGGGAAGTAGTATACTCATTTATTGAAGTCTTCAAGACTGGATGCCTTTCTAGATGGTACAGGGATTACAGTGACATTTAACATCTATGACAAACCGAAAGTTAGACTAGTTGATCTAATGGTCCCTTTTGGCCTTAAATTTTATGAATTCCAGAGATTCCTTCTGCTTTAATACTAGGTTAATTGTATCAAGATCTTTACTTAATATTGAAAGGAGCATCAACACAGTTTAGTTGCCTTTAAACAAAAGGTAATTTCAGACAGGACTCTTTTTAAACAGTATATCCTAAAACTTTATTTTAAAAAGTTTTTAAAGAAAAACATTAAGAGCTGTCTTGCTTCCCTGTTTATGTTTATAAGGGATTTGTCAGCAGGGGACACCCTGATTATTGTACCTGAGCAGCTAAAACTAACTATACATAACGTTCTCATACGCATAAAGACAAATGAAGTGAGATCAGTACTTCAACTAGTTCCCTTCATGTATAGTAATCTTAGTATCTTGAAAGTAGTATGGTACAGTAAACAAATATTTCATGGAAATTTAATTTTCAAGTTGATTACACTCCTTTAAACTAAAATGTGTTATGTTTAAACAGCAGTGGTCTTTTGAAGTTAAACCCACATTCATTAAAACATGATACAAAGTGGTTTAATCTTTACTTTTTAATGGAATGATTCTAACTTGTTTATACTGCCTCACTTGCATTTTATAACAGCATCTCCTAAACAATAAAATTCAACCACCTATCGAAAATGATTGTTTCTGAACTTTCCTCATTATCTTTCTGCCATTAGTCATTTGAACACTAAGCCTGTCCCCTTAGCTGAGAGGGCAGAACACATATAGTCTCAGATTTACCTACTTCCAGTGCAAATCAGTGTCAAAATTTACACTGAGCTGCTTCTTGATTTGTTTTCTGCTTTTATTAGGATTTAAAAATCCTATGTGAATTTTTTTTTTAAATCAACTACTGATTTTTAGGGGAATTCTTATTTTTGAGCTAACAATGTATATTAATGTTCAAGCTGTATTTACAAACTAAGTTGGCAGTTACCTAGGCCATCTTTAAGAAAATCAGAACAGAGCTGGGACAATAAATACACAAGGAAAAAGATTCAGCAAAGAAAACGATCTGAGCTAGAGTTATGAAGCCAAATGAAAGGTTATCAATTCACTGAGAATCCATTATTGTCTGTTAACTAGTTCAAATTTCAAAAAAAAAAATGTATGTTTCTTGCTGCAAATAAGGAATATATTATAAACAAAACAAACTTGGGAAAAAAGCACCTGAGATGCTTGCCCATTCAAGTGTACATGCAGTATATCTGCTTAGACACATTTTGAGACTGAGGCCTAAAATTATACCTACCTATGCTTTCGTTCTTGGGAGTTGGACACCTGTAGACAATTTTCCTTCACTTGGTCCTGTTTGTGTGCAGAGTATTGAAAAGTACATGATCATGTGCATTACACAGCAGAATAATCTTATATGGTAGGTATGGATGGCTTAAGATATGTCTATATTTTATTGATTTGTGTCAGTGTCCTTTTCAAGATTACCTCTTCCTGTCTTCTCAGAATTTTCTATAGAACACATTCACATTAAATAGTAGTACCTTTCTTTGGAGGGGGGGGCGCATGTAAGGGGGCAAGTTTGACAGGATGTTGTCTTACTATTCTCTCATACCAGGAGACATCTGCAGCTTGTGCATCTTTTATAACACACATGGTGAGACTTATTATCTTGTTTTGCACTCATTTATGTTAGAAGATAAAACAAACCCTCCTCTATCTGCAGAATTTACTCAAGAAGCAAGTTTCAACTGAGCATGTCCCAGCTTTAGAACCATTAATAGGAATACTCTCCAGGTTCACAAGTCTGAAAACTAACTAATCCTAATATTCTATTGTAGTTATATGCCTATGACATTTTCTTGCTGAGGAAGCAAACAAACAATGTAAAGGAAACAAAAGCAGAAATTTAAAAACTGTTTTGCTTATGTTCTAAAATGTCCACCTCTCAGAAATGTATTTGCCATCAACAAACCCCTGATCTTGTCCCAAAAGACACCTCCAACACAGTTTGAAGACCTGTTGCTGTCAGGTCATAAGCAGATTTTTTTTAAAAAAAAACAAAAAACTACTATGTAAACAAAACAATGTGAAGAACAGGTTGTTAAAGTTTTAAAAATTCAGAATATGATAGGACAAGCATAGATAAACACAGGTAGTCAACTGAAAAACAAAATATTATTGAACGTTTAAAAGAAATTTGAAGGAGGAATGTATTGGATGCTTAGTGCATTGCAACAAATGTCATTCCAAATGAAGGGAACAGTGGTGTGGGGGAAAGATGCAGGACTGGGAGGATGATGCAAACAGGACAACAAGATCTTAGAGTGAGCATGAAGACAAAAGGCAAAAATAAGAAGTGACCAAATGATTACTAGACAAAAAGTTCCGGGCCCAGCAATCTAGCGATAATGCACAGAAGATACACTAACTATAATTTTTATGTTATGATTACCCTTTTATTCAGTGGGTGTCTTCATTAGAAATTTTACCATGCAACTTGCATCAATTTGATGGAACCAGTGCAAGCTGCAATGTTAATTAGCCTACTCTAGTTATCCAGTTTTAAATCACACACCTTAAAGAGTTGACATGATAGAACTCCGTACAAGCACCTAAAGGCCCGTGGATTGTTTTGCTTATCTCAAAATATCCTAAACAGTTCCCCATCATGGCATGCACACATAATAAGAGCAATATATCATCATGGGTGTATCTGGGTTCTTCTGTTGCTTGTTCTGAAAGGTTCTGACTAGCATAAGGAGCCATGCATGACCTGTGAGGGGAAGCTAAACCCTCACACTTCCGGAAGCCAGGCAAAGAGTAGCTGTCTCTGCACCTGCTAGCAGACCAACTCTTGTCCTGGAGATCCAGTACTATAAGAGGAGTTCAAAGTAACACTTGCATTTACAACTGCCACTTTCCATTTTAAGTCCTCCTTTTCAGTTGCTTAAAAGTTTATCAAAGTTTAACGTTTTACTAGACTTTTCCATAGTTGCTCTTGGCCTCAGAATTATTTTTTTTACGTTTCATTGAAAACTCCTCTCATCTGAAAGTGAGATTAGGTAGCTTTGCCAATTTTATCATGCATCCCTCGTGCCCTCCCCTATTAAAAAAACCACTCTTTGAAGAGCTCTGGTTCCTCCATGTTTTAGAGTAGGAACCTGAAATTTAGTAAAGGGATAGTCCTGGTGTCAGAGAGGCATTTTTTGCTACCCCCATGAAAACTGCCACATGCAGTAAAGCTTAAGAAGATTACTACTAAAATCCCGAAACATGACATCTGCACTGAACATGCTTTGACCAACACTGAGCACCCTACCTACCATCTCCATTGAGCATGCTCCCAATCACCACTGAGCCTCTGGCAGGGGAAAGCAGAGCTACACCTCTGGAGGGTTTTGGTTTGTTTTTTTTCTGGAGAGGGGAGAGAAGAGAGGAGAAATGAACCAGCCATCCTCTAATCTGGCAGAGGAAGATTCAGCAGGTTGGGAAGAAAGAAGACCATGAGTTCAAGTCTCAACTTTTCCAGATTATAATTAGTTCTTTGTCTTTTGTAATCCTTATGATATGGGTCTGAGGTCTTACCTGATGGCAAACAAACAACATACATTATTTATAAAATGACAGGACAGAGGTCTAACAAAATCATTTCTGGCACAGTTGGGAATAGAACCCAGGTCTCTAATATGGCAAGTCTCATTCATTTAACCTCACTGTCTTTCAGAATGAATAGGTCATATCTGTGCTTGACTACATTGTCTATATACAAGCAAACATTCTTCTGCAGTCAGCAACCTGTACCAGAATTCTTGATTCCCAATATTCCTATGCTATCTAGCAAACAGTTGTGCAAGCATGTTTTGCATCACTCTGAAGTTGCTGATCCACACGAGGCAATTGCCTACAACAGTGCATACCACTATTATCACCACTACCAATCACTCCTATAGCTCAAGTGACATAGTATGATGTGGAGCTAGAGGTCCTACCTTTTAACTTTGTAGATATCCCATCCAGGGCCACCAATAATATTCAACATGACAGAGTTTGTTTTCCAGTATACTCAAAACACCACCCACCTAGGAAATCACATACCAAGTACTACATTAAAAGAAGCTGCAAAGTCAACCATTCACGCCAAAATAAAGGTTACCAGCGCAACTTTAATTCAGCCATCTTGCATGCAGGCAATGGGATACAGTGCTCAAATAAATGATGTCATGCCATTTGCTCTACAAGACTCCTACCTCATTTAGTGCACTGAATGAACAAAGCAGAGGATTTTAAGAAGGGAAAGGATGTTCTCTTGAGTCTAAAGTATTGGATTAGGGTCAATTGAGAGCAGAATTCTTTACCTGACTGCCTCAGACTTCCTATGTGAAGCTGGGCAAGACTCTGATATTGCCTATGCACAAAAGGGGGACAAGAGAGAAATGGTGGACAACCTTAATTCTGGCATTTCCTAATTTGAGTGTACTTTGCAATCTTAGTGTTCTTTTAACTGTATGCTACATGCTATTTCCAGCACTGCCACCTTTGGCAGAACAAACCTTTGTTTCAGAGCAAAATCCATTTCCTTATCTTTACAGTGTCTTCAGTAATTTTCATTTTTTGTTTCTTAATTTGTTTTGTTAGGAAAGGGAGGGTTTTTTTGGTTTTGTTTTGTTTGGGGAGTGGGGAGGGAGGTAAAGTTTTTCTTTCCTGTGTTCCATTCCAGGTTACATAGAAATGAGTGGTTCAGGCCCAGGTTCCAACACAGAACATCCCTCCAGGTTCCTCCTATGCTTACCACCCAGATTCTCCCTTCGCTTACTGTAATGGGGACACTGCAGAAGGCACAATTCTGGAGGGGGGAGGGAAGAGAAAGGCAGGTGTGTGCCTGAGCATCATGCTGTGGTACTGTACTTGAGAGAGAAGGGGACATGGAATAACATTTGACTCTCAGGTAATGAATGACCCCATTCTCTCTTTCAGAGGTCTGGAAAAAACATGTCAGATTTCTCTAACTGCAACAAGCCTTTGGGAGCAGAAAGTGGAGAGTGGCTTCCTTTGCTTTCAAAGCTGGTGTAGCTATGATTTGCTTGTGGGTTCTCCGTAAGCGGAGTCAGACTCTTGCAATTGTAAGAAGCAACATCCATGGACCAAGGGGAGGTTGTCTCCTAAATGGCTGAGGTATGGTTACACCAGCTGGTACGGAGGCCGCAGCTCCCTTTTTGAGACTTGCTCATTCCATCAATTGAGTCCTGATCCTTTTACAGTGGAAGTAGCTGTTCTCCAGTGATTCTCTTAATTGGATCTAGTTACCAGGGCAGCACTATAGAGACCTCAGCCTCTCCAGGGTGCCTACCAGTAATACCTTCTTTTTGCAGATGGCAAATGAGGTTCTGCTGCCCTTTCCTTCAGGGCTGCAATAAGCATTAAACCTTGTAGTTGAGACCACACACTCCTGTAGGTAAGGCTTTGAAAAGCCACCCTACTTTGCATTGAGAATGCTGGAGGTTCTTGGGTAGAATATCTATGCCATCTTTTTTTTCCACTCTGGGATAGTCTGATGGGGTTTTGCTACCTGAGGCACTCAGAATAAAGCTGTTGGGATGGGAAACCCCACAAGAGCAGAGCCACTCCTTAGGCCAGTCCATGAAACTGTTCACAGTGAGATCAAAGGCAACAGTGAAGAGCCACTATGCTCAGGACTGTGGAGACCTGATGACTTGATGGGGTGAGTCAAGTCTGTTGGGCTGACTCGGTAGTGACTTGCTTTGTATTGCTGCTGAGGAGACTGCAGACATGATAACCCTGAGAATGATGCCAAAACAGGAGATCAGTGCATAAAGGCACTAGCAGAATTTGGATTAGAAGACTGAGCCGAGTCTCACCAGCCCTTGAAACAGATCAGTGAACTGCTTATACTACTGGCTTAAGGTTTTGAAGATATCTGTTCCATGAGGTCCTTTCCCTCATGCAATGTCCTTTTTTCCTACTGTCTTCTCGAAACTACCCCTACTTTTTCTACAGAACCTTGTGATGATTACAACAATTCAAGGCCTCATATGGATGTAGGATATAGTAGGACAGTCCACTTGGGACAACCAGATCCTGAATAACCTGAAAGAGAAACCCCTCTGGGTTTGTAAAAAATAGTCACTTTGGCCAACATTGCAAGCAGCATTGGCAGGCTCCAGAGGGATCCATTTCAAGTGCTATTTAGTTCAAGAGCAAATTGTGAAACAAACCTCTAGAGGGTGGTATGAGAAAAGCCTTGATCTCAAAAAGGATATGTTCTGAATGTTTTTGGAGGAGTAATAGTCTTTATCACCACATTATATAAAGATTTTTATTCAATTTTTTCTTACACTTTATTACCACCTATTTTAAAAGTAAAAGGGATCTCTCTTCACTGCCAAAATGAATGTTTCCAGTAAAGTCATCCATTAAATTCACATACCCTTACCTTTCCAATTATACTAAAAGGTGACAGCAATAATGTAGAATTATGGTCTCAAGCTGGGGTATATGGAATCCCCACTGTATTTTTTCAGAGAGTTTAAAAACTGAACAATGGGAGTGTTATAAGAGAAGGTGGTCCATTAAAAGCTCTGAGTCTCCCTTCACATAGGGGGGTGGCAGATCTGGGGCAGCTTTGATATGGATACAGCTGTTTAGAAAGCTTTATTTTTGACAAAGTGTGTTAGGAAACCCTGGGAAAGTCTGATGGCAAATCAAGTTTCCCTAGCTTGTGGCAAGTCTGGCAAGGTTAAAAAACATGGGGAAATCCTCTTGGCTTCTCTCCTGCCACCCCACTTCGGAGGCCTGATCTAAACTTACCTGAGAATTCGGTGGCAGTTGAGGGGAGATAAACAAGCTACATAGAGTAGGTTGCATAACTCCCATCGACTTTGTAACTTCCATTTTGCGTGCCATCTTCACTGCGCTGCACCAACAGGAACGCGTACCCATCAACACAGTGCTACACTTTTTCTGGAAGTGGTTTTACTAGATTGACTTCCGGATCAATTGAGCAGGTCTTCACTTCTGCTCAATGGATCAGAATAAATTGATCTGACAGTGGCAAATTTGCTGCCATCAATATAGACAGCCTGAGGAAAAAAAGCAGGGAGTATCTTTGCAGGTGGAGAGAGTAACCAGAAACTGCAAAGGATAGGAAGCAAACACCAAACAGAGGGCACCAATGTGTCAGATTGGCTCTCCTAACTGTCCACCCACCTACTGAAGGAGACGCACCCAGGAGATACAAACTAGTGTCAGCCAGCCGCAAAAATTTGAGCTACAAAATACCTATATGAATTCAAGGCATTTAAAGAACAGTTTAGTAAGCAGGCTGCTCAGAAGTGGGAAAAAAATCATTAGCCACCACAATAAACTTCCAACCACAACAAACAAAATTTAACTGTACTCTCAGAGCTTTACTGTCAGCTCTGATACAGTCTATTTAAGTGCTGAATAAGCATACCAACTATTATGTAAGTACAAACAGCCCACGTTACTCTGGACATCTTTCCAGCATCAGTAAGAATAGCTTTAGAACTGAAGTTTGGCATTAAATGTCATCTGGGGCCTGAATAAAATCCATCTTCTGCCAGTTAAACTTCATCAACACAATAAAACATAAGCAACTTGGTCTAAGGGAAGTGGGCCTTGAGATACACAGTGCATTCTAAAGGAAAGATGAATAAGCTAAAAGAGTATGAAAAATTGAGTCCTGATTTCTCAAGTAGTTTAAACTCTCACATCCTGATCTCATAAATATTCTTCACTCTTTGTTGGTTAGAAATACACTTTTCCTCTTGCTAAGCATGATTTGTACTTCTGACCTGCCAGGAAAAAAGTTGTTTCCTCTTGCTGAATAAAGCATATTTTGAGGAGTCATTGTTGAAGAGTAATATTAGATGCTTTGACAACGTCTTAATGAAAATGTCAGATTGTTCCAATTATAAAAACACTTGCAGGTATTCATAATTCAGAATATTAGACTTAAGCCATCAAATATTTAAGACATTTAAGCAGTTTTCTCAGGCTGTTAAAAGATCAAGATACAACACAGAAAGCAATTGTAAATAAATTCAACCTTCTTCGAAAAAAGATTAAATGTGCATTCATTGCACAATTAGTTGAAAAGCTTTTAAGTTTCAAGCAATTTGTGGGGCTCTGTAAGCATGTCAATACACATTGAAAGAGCCTGAAAAACTTACCTACTCAATCTACTCAGCTGAGGAACAAGCCTACCAAACAAGGTGAGAGCATTACCCTTGCCTCCACTCTCCAAAGGCTATATGTATTCAATTTCCATCAGCCCATTTTCATTCATCAATTCCATACTCAAAAATCACTTCTGTCCATCACATCTTCGCAAAGCTCTCCATTCTCACTACTCTCCTGGGCATGCCACAGGCCCCTCTGCTTCCTGCACTCCTCCTCACCAGCATCCTGCCTCTTAAGAGATGCAACAGACCAGATATAATTCTGTTCCTCACTACTCCTGAGCCCACCAGTCTCACTGTGGGAAGACAGAAGTTACCCTGGGGCCACACTTCTTCCTGCCTTAGCCTTCCATACTGTGACAAATATAGTGGTGTCGGTGCCCATACTCAAAGAGAACTGGTTCCAGAGATTGATCTGCTTCATTCCTCCATTAAAGGAGCAGCTGGGCTCTCTCTCTCTCTCTTTAGTTTCCCTTACCTTTCCCTCCAGAAAGAGGAATAGTGATTCACCAGCCCAACTCAGCACAACCTCTTAAGAAACACTGGGTAAGCAAGGGTTTTCCCGGCCTGGTTCCAACAACGTTTATGTAAAAATGCTTAATTTCAAAATTAAACACACAAACATCTCAACATTAGAGTGAAGTAACAAATTAACAAAAAGCAAGACTTATATTAAAACCAGAAGAGATCATCATTTAATCTGATCTTCTACACAATACACAGGTTACAGAATTTCATGCGGTGGCTGAATTAGAATACCACCCTTTCAGAAAGGCACCCTAGGTGAATTTAAAGACATCATCAAGAGATGACAAAACTGCATCCTTTGGTAAACTAATCTGTTATTTAGCCAACATCATTAATTACCCTCAAAATGTTCCCCTTATTTAACTTTTCCTAGTTTCAGCTTCCAGACACTGAATCTTGTTATGCCTTTTCTTATTAGGTTACAGACCCCTTTAGCATCAGATCTCTTATTCCTGTGTAGGTACTGGGACCAAGGTGTCCAGTCTTTAAATTCAGCTCTTCAAATCTTTCACTGTGTAAGTTTTGTTTTCCAAAAAACTTGAATTATTGTAGCTCTTTGCTGAACCCTCCAATTTTTAGATATCCTCTTTAAAGTGCTGACACTGAAACCAGACACAATATTCTAGTAAGCCTCACTAATAGCATATAGAAGTATCATCTCCCTGACCCTGTTTGAAGACTGAAATTTTGCCCTTAAAATATTGCAAGGTGTTGGCTTACTAGTTGTGAAGCTCAATTGCCAGTGTCTCTTTTCAAAGGCCAACTCACTGTCTTTCAAAATACCAAAGCAAGATACACTAACTAATTTTCATTAACATGAGACCTCATCTCTGGCAACTGAGGACTCAGGTGTTTCAATTATAAAGACTCTTCAGGTCTGAGTAGCATGCTTACATAAGGCAATTAAAGTTAGCTATTAGTATTCTGCATTTGTATACTGTCAACTTTTACCAAGATGTTGTATATGATCCCACCTTAGAGATCACTGGGAATGTTAAACAGGAATAGGAGTCAAGACACTTCTAGTACCCGTTATACAATTTAAATTTTAGTTGCATTTCTCTACATGGCCCGCTAATACAATGTCCTCCTTAAAACTTCACAGTAAAAGTGAGGGCAGTGAGATGTGAACTGCACTAGAGCCTCAGAATAACTGTGATCCAACTCCTTAACCACAAAAAACACCATCTTAAAAATAAAATAAAGTCCTACCACTATGGTATTACAAGCAGTTGAAAGAACTCTTCCTTCAAAGCAAAGATGGGGTGAGAAAGCCATGCCAGGCCTAATTTAGATCAGAGGAAGGACATTAGATCATAGAGGCCATCCCCACAAAAATTTAGAATGTGTCTTGTTTAACTTGCCTAACCAGTTTCTAATTAGAGAGAAGAATGATGGTCCTTTAATAAAGGCACTGGGTGGGGATTCAGGAGATCTTGCCAGCTCTGGCATAAACTTCCAGTATGCAATCTCAGGCAACTTAACATCTATGTTTGTTTCTTTAGCTACAAAACAGAAATACCATTGTAGCTCAAAAAGGTATTCATTAATTATGAAGTGCTCAAATACCATGGTGACAAATGCTATTTAAAAGCCACTATATACAACTACATACTGCTATCAAGACTACACAAAAAATCACTTTTTTAAACCCAAAGCTTTTATGTTAACATTGTAAATAGCAGGAAACTTTGCTAAACTGGGGGCCATCATAGTGAGAGGGAGGTGGTCAGCCAGAATGACAACAGGACCTCCAAAATAAATGGCTTCTAAAAGTTAAGTGACTAAAATCTACAACTTCCTATTTGGGACATACATACTTCATAAGTTTCAGCAGTTCAATTTTAAATGGAAACAAACTTTTTAAATGATCACTTAGTCTTTATATATTACAACAAGCAAAAGATTGAAAATATAGGGGTTTTTTTCAGTTTGTAATACTTCATGTACTTCACAGTACTTCATGTATAGTCTGATTAATTGAACTTACAAGGGAAAAACAAACACTTGCCCCTTTAGCATTTCTAGTGTAGGCAACAGCTATAGCACTTCAGTTTAGATGCTACCTAGACTAATGGGAGGTGTTCTCCCACTGGCAGACGCAATTCTTCCATCGGCCTAGCACTGTCTACACCGGGGGTTAAGCTGGCTTAACTACTTCACCCAGGGTTGTGGGTTTTTCACACTTCTGAGTGACAGTGTAGACCTAACTTTAGTGTAGATCAAACTTAAATTTCACTATCTTGGGGACTTTTTTTTTTTTTTTTTTTTTTACACTGATGAGCACAGAGAAATAGGATTGTAATACCACTAAAATGAATAGCAGTGCCCATGGGCAGATGTAATAAGACTACTTCACTTTTTTTGTTTTAATGGAATAAATTTCAAGTTGACATTCCCCTTTGAAGCTATACTTTAAAGCAGGAGAAGGGAGTTCAAATCCCCGGAAGCTCAGTACAGAATGGCTAATAGATATAGCAGTACTGATTTAAAGAATGAAAGCTCTAGTAGGAAGCAAAGAAACTAAAAAGGGAGAGGTGCACAAAAAATCATCATTGGGAAGCAGTTAGGGTTCCACAACATACATGACAAAAGCAAGGAAATGAAAAGTTAAACTACCTAACAGTGTATATCCTTTTCTCATTCACCCACAGGCTCACATCTTATTACTACCATAAGTACGATACACCACAGACCATGCACCCAAACCTTAACTCTGCCTTTCTCAGACTACCCTCCACCACAAACCCCTTTTACCAACCTACCCTCACCTCACACCATCAGTTATGAATATGTGGAACAGTTGTGCGGGGATGAAATAGCTTGGGAAAGGGGAGTGAAGGAGGCTGGTGACCCTTGGAGAGCAGAGTTAAGCTTGCATTGCATGGTCTGTGGTACGCAGTAGTTGTAGTAATGCTAAGGTGTGTACCTACAGGTAAAGGATAAGAGGTTATGTACTGTTCAGCAGCTTAACTTTTCATTTTCTTGCCTCTGTGGGTTTGAGTGAGGCATATCTTGTTTCACAACAAAGGTCTTTATATATTAATTTCCTTAGATTTTTGTTTTATGTTTATATGAGTTAATGTATGAAGATGGGTAAATGGTGGATATAAGTGCAGCTCCTAATGAAGGCTTTCTACATCAGCAGCTGCTATACATTAACCATTACTGCCATATCTACATTACTAATTTTACAGCATCATAATGTAGATGGTTTCTACAGGAACAGAAGAGGTTTTCACATCGTTGTAGGAACTCAACTCCCCCAGGCGGTGGTAGCTAGGTCGACAGAAGCATTCTTCCATCAACCTACCTGTGTCTGTACCTGGGGTTGAACATCAGCACAGCTATGATGTTCACTGATGTGAATTTTTCACACCTTAGTGCTGTAGCTATGCCAACCTCACATTTAAGAGTAAATTAGGCCTACTTAACAGCTACACATAAAAGCCTTTCTTATAGCACAAATACAAAATTTTTGCACAATAAGTTAACTGTTTGTACATAAATATTTTCTTATTACAAATAAACTGCCAAAAGTGACAAAAGTCATTAAAAAAATCTAAATGCTACACCAGATCTATCTAGAATTTGCCTCTCCTCTAGTTTTTGTAGATACTCAATGTTTTAGAAGGTATCAACTGAATGGACTGCATGGAAAAATTTCAGACAGCCAAATTTCAAACCCTTCATATTAAGTTATGGAAAAAAACTATTAAAATTTCAAAGTCTAAAAATGTGCAACATTTCACACCAAAAGACCACCTACTTTTAGAGAATAATCCGCAATTTATGTCACATTAAGCCCAGTTTAGAAAGCAAACCTAAATACGGAATAGCTACCAGATCTGGCTGAAACATTTTCGCTGAAATAAAATTTCAGCTATTTTGTCAAAGCTGAAACATTTTGAGGAGACACATTTGGTTCAATAAAGTTTACACCAAGAAGGTTGAAAGGCTGATTTTCCTTACCCTCTATAGTATAGCAGTTAGTGCACTGGCTTGGGATGTGAGAGAGACAGGTTCAGTTCCCTGCTTTAGCTTGATTCAGAGTGACCTGAGATGAAAGACTTTGCTCTGAATCAGGTACAGCAGGGACTTGAACCTGAGTCTCCCATATCTCAGGTCACTATCCTCACCCGGCTACAGATACACCCCATTTCAAAAAGCTCAAGTTTTCATTAGAAAACAGACATTTTCACACAATTCCAGTTTTATGGTAAGATCTGAAGTGTTTTGTTTCCATTCTAACATAAAATGAAAGTTCTTGCAAAATGGAATTTTCATCCCCCAGTCAGCTCTAGTTTTCCAGAGTGCCTCCACAATAAGGCACATTCTGTTTTTACAGTTAAAACCATTTCTAAAGATAAGTGTCCTTTTCTTTGTCTTCACCCTGTATTATTTCAACTGAAGTCATTTTAAGTTATGCTTACTCTTTGCCATTATTTAATTTGAACAATTATAACAGACTAGTTAGTTTCACTATGTAAAATACAGCTAGAGTATTTAATCTTCAAAATATTATTTTCTTCAAAATTTTTCAATTTATGGAGTCATTTCTATTGATCTTAAATTTTTGTAAAGAACAGGGATTTACCAAACTAAGTTTTTGGTCCAAATCAACCTGAACTTTCCTTTTTGTCTTTTTGTTGTGTTTTTTAAATATGGCCACATCCTACAGAGTTGCTTATACCAATTCCTATTTCATAGGAATAGTGTTCATTTTTCTCAAATTTAAAGGTGACTGGCAAAGGATTGCTTTTAAGTTGGGTTTATGCCCTTTTGCTTCTTTTTAAATGTACAAACAAGGTCTGAAAGTGGGAGAAAGAGGGAGGAGTTGCCACAGAGCTATCACACATTTAAGTTTGATTTTTCTTTGTTTTGCAGGAGGAATTCTTTGAGTCTTTACACCTTAATTGAAGGAAAGAAGCTGAATCTTTAAACAAATTTCTTTCCTCCAATGATTTCAACAGATGTCAAAAAAATCAAAAGCTTTAAACACTGACAAAAAAATCCCATCCCTTCTCAATTGCACAGCTTTTAGTTCTTCTCCAACTGTGATTCTAGTTTCACTCCTCTCACCAGTTGCCATGAAGTCTTTAGGATTGGCAAGACCTGACTTGCTAATGTGAAAAACAAGCAGAATTTTGGTTTTGAAAAAACACCTCTCACTTCTTCTCTATAAATCACAATGAAGCAACAAAGGATACAAACTCATTTTCTCTCCCCCCTTCACAGGTCAACCTTAAAAAGTGAAGAGGAAGAACAACTATTAAGTTATTTATCAGACACTTTCGATGTGTGGGTTTTTTAATATGGTAATACAGTTGGGCTCCCTGAATATGCTTTGATAACAGACATCTAAACTTTGGTGTGTCTCAATCAATAATGGAAGAGTATACGCAGCTGGAATTCCCACTCTACTCCAAGTAGAGTGTGCACACAGGTACACATACTTAGGGCTTGTCTACACTTACCTTGGCGATTTGGCAGCAGTCAACCAGAGTTACGCAAAGAACTTACGTAATTCCCATTGACTTCTGTGCTTGTCTTCTGCACCCCCGTCTTCACTGCACCGATGGGAACCGTGTTACTGTCAACGCAGCGCTATGTCACTTAAAGGAGGTGGTTTTAGTACGTCAACTTGTGGATCGACTGAGTGGGTCTTCACTGACTGCTCAGTGGACCGAGATAAGTTGATCTGATGGCGGCAAAGTGCAGACATAGCCCCACTCACCTCTTGGGATTTGGCTTTACTGATAAGTTTATACATAAAATCAGTCTAAACTCTATCAACACTAGCTGTTCCTAGGAGGTTGTGTGTGTCTGCATCTGCAGGAACTTTCCACCCCTGTCCCTAATACTATTTACCTGAGAGAAGCACTTCACCCCTCTTATCACAAACTATGTAGATACCAGAGAAGTGCACCAGTTTATCGAAGCCAATTGATTTTTAACTCTCTTTAGTTAAACCAAAGCATTTCTCTAGTACAGACAATGCCTCAGATTGCAGCTAACCTCAGTGTGATTTAGGAAAAATACTGCATTTCTGCACAGAGTTTAAGCACCTGACATAGGCTGACTGAACAGAAGAGTCCTACTGCCTTATACAAGGGTTTAATATTCTGTCAGTGTCACAAAGTTTGTGAAGCACCTGTGCTGAAATTATTACTACCTATTACACTATGTTTTCTGTATCCTGCAGAATTCTACTCATTCACACCTTTCCTTGTTTCTCCTTGTGTTCCCTTTTTCTTGCTTTTTGCTGTTTAATCCTTTTTATTTTTCTGCAGCATTATACAAGCAAAAGGACTCCAAAGAGTGAAACTGACAGACTACTCAGTTTCCTTCTGTCTCAGTGCACACCTGCCACACTTTGCAGAGAAACTAAATAAATGCTGATCTACTTCCCTACGCAGGAGGTTCAAAGTACGAACGTATTATTGCACTGAACGCTTCAGCTGGTGACTGTCTAGTTTTCAAAGCTCATTTAGGAAGTGCCTATATAAAGTGATTGAAAAAGGGGGTGAGTATACATTGGATACCAAAGAACTAAAAATACAGTAAAGAACTATCATGAATGTAGCAGATAGCCTGCATACAACATCCTCAGTGTGGGAAGGCAGCCAACTGTGGAGCTGTTCACGTGTATTAAGAAAGATAGGAAATGCCTGTAGCACCACACCAATTCAGGCACCTCACTGATGTCACAATCACTGTCAAGCCAGATTAATGGCAAAGCACTACTACAAACTACAGTATTTTGTTAGGGTATAATACTGTTACACCATTTTACAACCCCAGTGCTCCCTGCAAAGAGACCTATAACAATTAATCCTCCCCACAGAAGAACATTAATTCACATTACTAAAAATTATGCACAAAACAAAATTAAGAATAAAAGACTTCAGAAGTTCATGAGGGATTTGTCTATTGCCAATCTGTTCTATTCATATCTATTTTACATGGAATAAACTCACTACAGTGATGGATAGCAGTACAAAAATTTTAAAGTAGATAAAAATCCAAATAAATTGCAAAGCAGAACATCTTCTCAACCTCCCCATATAATCACATTCACTGCATCCCATTAATCTGTTTCTATATTGTCTCTTCAGGCTCTGTGTAATGATAAAAGCTTATATCTGTATAGCTTATTTGTGCACTGCAAGGGAGTACAAGACTCCTTTCCAGAAATACGACTGCACCCCCTAGGGATTATACTGGTATAACTATATTGGTTAAAAAAAAAAAACCTACAGTCCTGAAAATTGTACCAGTACAAAAGGAGTTTAACTCAAGCCTTACAGTATAAATTCTTCAGGGCAGGGATCTCATCTCCATACCTCTCTGCAAAGCACTTAGACAGCAGCATTAAAAAAATTTATATAGAAGAGATACTAAAGTGGACCAGTATGGTAGTGATTTTCTCCTTATTAGGCCCTACCAACCTGTATGAATTTTGCTCAAGGTGCAAGGTCCCATCAAGAGAGACAGTATCAACTATAGGAGGGCTTCATACTATGCCCAATACATATGCATGCAAGGCAGGACATCTTGCTCTCAAGAGAGACCATCCTGGATCTTAAGTTAGGCAACAGCTCTCCCTCTACCAGCAACTAGGAAAGCATGAAGGAGTTTATTTACTAAGAGCAAAGAGCACCCTTCTATAGGCCAGAAAAAGAATCAGAGTAGAACTATCCAGAGAAAGGGGGGGGGGGGGAGAAAATCACTCCACAGCATGAATGTTCCATGGGGAGAAAGGGCTCAAGTTCAGTGAGAAAATCTGATCAAGAACAAATTGTAGTTCCACTGAAAGTCAGTAGCTTGAATAGCATTAGGGACTTCTCTATTACTATGAGTTTTACATGAAAGACACTTAGATACTACATTAATAGGAAGTAGTATGGAACCCACAGACCATCAACATTAAAAAAAAAACTTACGGCTGAATTTTTTTAACCTACTTGAAGCAATATAGTAACATTACGAATCTTTCCATTTTTGGTTTGCTTATTTTGTACATTTACAGTGTTGTTTATAGCCTATTATCCTGGATAATCAATTAGCCCCAATCATTCAATGAACTCCGTTGTAAGAAGATCATGAGTCAATGTAGAGCCCCATTAACTCCAATGGAGTTCCTCAAAGGTACAGGAATCCACTCGTGGAGCTTATTAAAGGACCAGACCTTTAATCATTTTCCCCTGTTTGAATGGATCTAGCAAAGGAAGGAAGAAAAACATTTGAGGAAAAACATAGAAGAATTAGTGTAAAAAAAAAAAACCCACAAAACTTGGCCAGGGGATTTGGAGAAGGTAAAATACCAGAAACAACCCTAGAACCATAACTAGATCACAGCAACCTTTTAATGATGGTGAATGTAATAGATTTTGATTCAACAGAAGCCAAAGAGGACACTTTATACTGAATATGGTGAGCAGTTGTGTTGCTAAAACTCCACAAGCACTCAGGAGAAAGGTGGAAAAGGATAATTCTAATCACGTAGAAACCTGAACAGAGGCCCTATGAAGTTAAATGGAGTAGGCCTATTTAAAACAAGATCTTTCAATCCTGGTCAAAATATCAGCATAGAGAAAAGCTATTCCAAAGTAGTCTTCTAGGTACAACTTCACATTCACTTAAAATTGATTGTGTACTAGGCTTCCTTCAAGACATTGCCCCAGATCCCATTTTAGAATCCTTTTGGAGACTCAAAATCGGTATTAGCTAGTACAAATTTTGAAGAGCTTTAACAGAAAATTACGAAAATATGGCCACTGTGGCAAAGATGCCAGGTTCATAATACACTATTTATACAGACTATAAACAGTGCTTTAATAATTTAAACCTAGGTCAACAAGACCTTTATGTACAAAACACAAGATTAAAATTGAATAAAGTTATCACTGACTTTTGAATTAGGTTGTTTTGTCCATCTTAATTTTTTCTTGAGGCAGCAGCGGATTTGTTGAAGACAAACCTGCAGAGAAATCAATTCAAAATATTGTAGTAAATGTATTTAGAAATAGGCAAATTGTTACTTGTATTAAAGTTATCCTGTGTTTCTGAGGGAAAAGAGGAACGGCAATATATTTAACAGTAAAGATAAGAAATGTGAAATTTAACAATAAAAATGTAAAGTGGTGAATTAAGCAGCCTGTTGGTATCTGATAAATCAGAAAGAACCAAAGGAGCTTTCAAAAACTAGACAGAGGGTTAAAACCCATCACATTTCAAAGTAGTTTAGTGTATACAGCTTTAAAAAGTCAGACTGCTTAAACAAATGTTTTATCAAGCCTAGCATGGACAGGAACTACTGTCTCCACCCTTAATTCTTAACTTATACTGCAGGAAATCAATTTAGCTACATAGCACAAAACTGTGCATGATCTCAAGCTTCTATCACTTCAAACAAAGTTACGAAAAGCTTCTGTGCTGTTCAAGTGTGTGTTAAGTATTTCATTTTTTCCATTTGTATGCTGCTCAACCAACTTAGTCAAAGGTATAAGCTTATTCTTGTTCGTGATATAATGTAAACAAAGACATAGAATAACTAAAAATTCACGCAATAGCATGTAATTTAAAGCAAACGCTAGAAGTCACAAGATTTTCCTCTGGTTAATGCTATTCCTTCTTGCAATAGTTTCAATATTTAGAGAGATCTTGCTAGTTACTGAACACTGCAAGTGAAAAATTAGACTGAGCTCATTTGAAGGTTTTCAAAAACAGCTTAACATTTGGAATATTATTTATGCCTGTACTGATGGGATAGTTTATATTCAAGTGTATATTGATTCATGCACAGTAAAAATACTTACAAAATCCAAGAGGACTGTACAAGGTGTAAGTTCTGTGTAATTTGTATTTTCCAGTTTGTTTTCCTTGAAATAACAGCCAGCGAGAGTCCTTGAAGATACTACATCAGTAGCTATTTGACAGAGTTCACCTCTTAGAAATCAGCTACCCATCCTCATTTACAGATTTCACAAAACTATTTCCAAAAATTTACCAAGTCTGATTTAAGAAGCTTGTTCTATCCTTTTGCAGCCTCTTCTCTTTACTATTCCATGTGCATCTCACTATAATGACCGTCAGCTCCTGATGAAATAAATATACCTTTTATGACACCAAGAGTAAAACTAAAAAAACCAAATTTCACATCTGAACTGAAGAACATTTGAGCTTCAGATTAGAGAGGCATCTGCAAACAATGGCTATCTGGATATCACCGTATTGATTGTTGGCAACATTTTACAAAAAACCCTCAAATAAAATATAAAAGGAAAAAGGAAAATTCTATTAATCTCTTCATTTAGAAAATATGTCTCATTGTGAAGTAAAAAAGGTTGTGTCAGAATATTTAAAAAATAAAATAAAAGTAAAAATATCTGCCATGAAACTCTTCAGAGTGTTTGAACAGTAACCAAGGATTACACTAAATGTAATCTAAAGCCTGTTGACAAAACTAGTTATGCATATGACTCAATAGTATTTTAGCTGGTGCCTGACAATTTTTAACTAGAAACAAAAAAAGAAAAACTGCTTTAATTTTGATAGCAGAAGTATGTAGATCTTAAAGAAATTTAACCAATTATCCATTCCATGTGGACAAAAAGTGTTCACAGATGAGTAGTCTCGTATATTTGAGTAGAAAAATTAAAGACTTTGCAAGCTTTCAATTTACTTCTTAGATGTCTTCTGATAATTTCAGAAGCCTTTTGAGTAGGAAGTGATTAAGCAAATCATAATTCCAGGTCGATGTCCAGTTATTGTTTTCCTCTTCAACTGAAGCAAAGGCTGAAGGTCAATGTTCACCTTACTCCCCCTTCACAACAAACTGAAGCAAAAGCTCCAAATATCCAGGAGAGCCTTTGTAATCCAAACTGCCTATAGGAGAGGGGGGGAAACAAAAATCAATCTTCCTTTCTGAAAGTTCAATTATATATTTGCCCATAAAACTAATCTCAAATCTCTAAAAAATATGCAGTATTCATAAATATCAATTTAACCTCCCTTCACATGATTGAGAGAGAACAGGAACAAGGAAGCAGCAGATATTTCCTGAAGCACCGTATCAATAAATATGCTGCTCACGCGGAAGTTTCTCCTTGCCCTAATACAAACAGACGTTTGCTCCGGCGCCTAAGAAAAAACAACTAGAAATGCATGCCCATTTCACATTTTCATAACAAAATGTGTTACAACAGAAGAGGAAGCTACCGATCTATTCTAGGTTAAAGATGACAAAGAAAGAGGAAAAAACCCTCCCGATATTGAAGTGCTACCTGGGAAATCCCTCCAGCACTCCCACGGGAGAAGAGAAATAAACAGGAGTAACAAACGCACAGGCTGCAGCCGGGATTAGTTTACACACCAACATGATGGCTCTGACTGCGTTTGTTTTGAAGGCAGCGGTGGAAGCGTATTTACTGCCATTGCTCCCAGCACCCCCCGCACACACCCAGTGGCGAGGAGGAGACACTCTCGCGGGGGGGATTCGCCCTGACGCTTCGCACGGCGGATTTGTCGAGGAGAGGTTTAAAATCCTCCTCCTCATCCCAGCACTTGCCAGCCCGGCCGGCCAGCCCTCTCCGTGCTCACGCCGAGAGGCCACATGCCCCGCGGCTGCCCAGCCGGGGGGAGATCAGCCGCCAGCAGCGAGGCGGCCGGGGAGGGGGGAGGACCAGGAGAGGGGCTTCCCGTGCTAGGACCCCCGCTCCTACTCGGGACCCCCCGGGACCTTCCTGCGCCCGCCGCCCCCAAACACAGCCCCGCTCCCCGCCCCCCTGCCTGGCCTCAGCCCCCCCGACACACACGGAGCCGCCGGACCCGGACCCTCTCCCCACCGCATGGAGGCCACCAGCCCCCTCCACAACAGGGATTCCCCTCCACGGAGCGCCCTGCCCCCGCCGCGAAAGGCGCCCCCGAGCCCGCCTCCCGCAGCCCCTCGGGCCCGCCCCGGGCCGTACCCGGCTGGCTGGTCCCGGCGGCGGCAGGCAGAGCGCGGAGGGTCCCGGATTTGAAAGCGCCTTTTGCCGCTTCTCCACACACTCACAACTCGCCTCGCTCCCAAAATGGCGCCGCTCCGAGCCGCAATGCTCTGCGCCCAAACCTCGCGAGAGGCCGCGCGCCCGGCCGACGCCGCGGGACCGGCCCCCGCCCCCCTCACCCGCAGCAGGCCAGCCACCCGCACAGCGAAGGGGGAGGAGTCTCGAGGAGCGCCGCCAGCCCACGGCGCGGAGGAGTTTCAAGGAACCCCGGCGTCTGCTCCGCCCTTCCCCCACCGCGCCACCTGAGCCAGCGGAGAGCCCCCCGTGCTGTGACGTCACCCGGAACAATCCCGAACGTTCTGAAAACAGCTGAGGGGGAATCCCCAGCGCTCGCCGCCTCTCTCTGATCCGGGGAGTCCCCGACCGCGCTCACTCTAGAGGGGCGCAGCCGCCAACAGGGAGAATTTATTAATCCGAATTATCGGTATCCCTCCTTCCCCCCGTCTCTGGCGGTGTAACGCCTGGGGACTCCGGAGCAGGAGCGGCCCGGGGGCGAGGCTGCGCTGTGTATTCCGCTGGCAGCGGACGTGCCCCACGGATCGCTGTTACTCTGTGAAATTTGTGAGCAGGCTTTAGTTTACACGGGAATTTAGTGACCACGCACCTAGCTACTACGGGAATGGACCTATTAGCAATGAGTGGGCTGAAGAGAAAACAGGCTGCGGCCAGCCGCGCAAGGTGGTGCGTTTACAATACATAACCAGAGCGCAAACGCAAAGAACCCGCAACGTGTTTTGTTCCAATCTGGTTATTTTTAAGCCAATCTCCTGGGGCTTGAGGGGCAGGGTGTGCTCTTGAGTCATGACGAGATTTGAACGTTCAGAGTTGGCAGTAGGGTTGCTCTGGGTTCTGCCATCACAAGCCCCTGGAGCCTGGTTATTGAAAACGACCAGGCTCAAAAACAACCAGAAGTGACAGTCTTGGAGAGAGTGTGGAACCAGACTGGATGAGATGTGTTGGCTGAGTAGCTCTCTCAAACGGCCACCACTGGCAGAGCCACTGTGACGCTCCAGCCAGAATGTAAAGCTACCCTTCTTTGGCAGAATAGTAGTACTGAAGACTGCCTTTTCCCTGGGCAAATCCTCCCAGCAATGCAGCTACCTTGTGGGTGTACGGGTGTGCAATTTGTCCATTGTCATCCAGTATATAATTGTCACGACACATGCATGACAGTAATTAAGGATAAAATCCTACATTCCTTGCACACCCAGAATTCCCACTGAGGTTTGTGTTACCTGTCAGCTCTGTGTTCTTGGGGAACCAGGGCGCAAAACACAGACTTTCTCTGGCTCACCTGAATTCCCCTTCTCTTCTCCCCCCCCCCCCCAGCCTCTGCTTGAACCAGAAACCAAAAGCAATGAAAAGGCAGTAGGAGACACACCTAAACCCCTCAAAACAAGGGTGATAGGAGTAAGGTAACTCCCCTAGCCTCATCTACATCAAAGATGTAAAAAAGAGGCATCTCAATTAGCACATCAAATGGTGAACCAAAGCCTCATCTACACGGAAGATGGAACAAGAATTAGCATGGAGAATGGAGAACCAAGCTCCAGAGCAGGAACCGCACTGAACTCTGGGACTGGTAAAGCAGGGACACACTGTATGATGGGAAATCTCTCCTTCTGATGTTAATGGACCCACTCCTGCACACACCCAACTCTGCAGTTATCAGACCATTCTAGTTATTGATCTCCAAAACACTGAATCTGCCTGATTGCATTGTGAGCTTCCTCAAAGGAACACTGCCCATAGCCAGGAGTGATCAGCTCCTATTGTCCAGCATAAAGAAAACCACTTTGCTCTACTCCCTTGAGTCATTGTTTACCTATAAACAATCCTAGTGTTCTCCCTTGAACCGCTGTTTCTTCTCTACAAAAAGCCCTACCCAAGTTTGAACTTGGGTTCTGATGCCTGGATCCAAATGCTGCATCAGCTCCACTGGAATGTCCCCTTTTCCTGACTGATTGTGTTGGGGGCTCTGCCTGTCTCAAGTGCTCTGGACTCTAAGCTGAACAGCCTGTCTCCTGGGAACCACTGAGCTGCACGGAGTGGTGAGACCCTTCCTTGTTCCCCCAACACTCTCTCTTTTAGTCCAGGCATAACTTTCTACTTTTGTAATCAAACCTGGGATAGCTTTCTCCAATACCCCTACTGTAATTGTGTAGTATTGTAAGCATTTGATTTCCTCTCCTTGTATGGTATTATTATTAGTATCATAAGTTTTATATACCTGGCAATAAACTAACTGTTATAATCAAGCTGGTTGCTGGTCTTTTTCTCCAAACTTTGTTTACTTCTTTGTATTCTTGGCTTCCCTATCTTGCTCTGCAGCAACATTTCTTTTACTTAAGCCAAAGATCCCTGGAGTGCCCAAAAATCCCATGGGGTTTTCTTATGAAGGGGATTACTGCTAGAACAATTGTAGAGTGAGGGGGGAGGCAGCTGAGAAGTGCTGCTCTGCCTAGCCTGTGGAGTCAAGAAGCGTTTAATGGTGGCAGCTGAAAGTAATGTTTGACCCAGCCTGATTGAATCCACGGGCAAATAAGGGTAGCAGCTGAAAAGTGCTGTTTGGACCCAGCCTGCTCATAAGTGTGCTCTATTCTGGTGCAGTGCAAAGGGGCATATAAGGGTGGCTGCTGAAAGTGCTGTATCACCCAGCCTGCTGAGTTCAGGGACATATAAGGGGTCAGCTGAGAGTGCTGATAGCCCTGTCTGCTCAGATGCACTCGGTTAATCTAGAATATGTGTGTGTATATTTGGGTGGGGTGGTATTTGAATCTGGGGCTGGCCCAAAAACCTGGGAGGGGACTTGTAGCCATATGAACAAACAAGTAACACAAGCAGCACATTAATAGAATCACACACACCCCCTTCCAGGAAAGTAACCCTAATAAATGAGCGTACCCAAAAGCGTTTGCAGGATTGAGACTTACATCTTAGGATCCCATGGAAGCAGATCAGCTGTAGGTAGCAGGAGTTGTTAGGAAATTTAAGAGCAATAGGATTAGGAACCTAGACTAACTGGACTTTGAAAGTAGTGTGGGAAAACAGTATTTTAATTTTATGTATTTACATTTTTAAGAAGGATTTAGTGGTTTCATTTAGGTTCTACACATTAAATTAATTTAAAATGGCTTGAATTTGTATATGCATAGGAAAATGTGTTCAATTAATTGTACTTGTATCTGTTTTAGAGCTTTAGCAATTGTTAATTTCTGGATAAACTTCTTGACATTTGAAATCCCATTTTCAGGTAAAATAATTTCAATGCAAGTCTAGGGAGATGAAAATAAAACATTAAACACAGAAAATTATGTTTAATTGTCATTAAAATAGACCTTGGCAAGTTTTGATAGTTTGAATTTGATTTTATATTCTCCATTATTTGCAGTTCCCTTTATGAGCTTGAAATTATTATAAATTCTTACATTATACACTGATTTTAACAAAACATCTAAATCCTGCCAAATTGCAAGTTTTAAAAACTTATTATGAACAAGTACATGCTGCTAAAATAGATCAAATTTTATATTATTTGATAAAGTTATTAGGTAAAAGAATAAAAACAGAGAAAATTAGAAAATGAAAAAAACATGTAAAGTATTTTCTTCTCTTTAAACATTAGATAAGCACCAGGCTCAGATGGCTATGCAACTTAATTTTATTTCAAATCAATGCTGAGTAGTTAACCTCAATTTTATTTAAAATCTTTAATTATTCTGTAGAGACATTTTCAATTCCATTCTCAATTTCCATTGAGTTCTGCATTGATATCTTTGGGTTTAATTCTGCAATCCTTAGCTCAACCAAAACTCCTGCTGCCATTAATGGAAGTGTCTGTGTAAGAGCTGCAGGATTGGGTCATTTAAAAAAAATATAGCATGCATCTTGAAAACCAGACTTCTTACTGTCCAGCAGGAACCATTCTATGTTTTCTGAGGCCCTATACAAACTAACACCCAGCACCTTCCCCACCCATGACCGTGTTCCCACTTTTCTGTGTATCCATTACACAGCCTCCCTTCTGGCTACCTCCTGACTTCCTGCAGCCTCTCTCCATCACTCCCTTCCCAGAACTGTGAGATTATGTAGGTTTTGATGTTTGATTTACAGTGGCTAGTGCTATAGTCCTAGTCATGGAAAGCTCAGCTTTCCAAATGGAAGATGAAAAGGCACTAAGAAATTCAGTCTCTTCTGTGGGCTGCTGCCACTGGAGACTTAAAGAACCCTGGCTGGGAATCAAGGATAGCGCTCTCTCTAGTGCAGTGGTTCTCTATCAGCGGCCCACAGACCGCTTACTGTAAATCAGGAGTGGGACCACTGGTAGAGCAAAACTACAACTTTATATATTCCATAGGCCTAAAGCTGCCACCACCTGGTTTCGTTATTAAAAATAATTGTCAACACAGCAATATATAGGCTGAGGCCTTGTCTACGCTCAGAAAATAAGTTGACAAAACACATCGACTAACAACATCCACACTTCATTCCTTGGGTCGGTGGAGTGCCAGGAACACTTCCACCGACCTAAGAGGGGCTATGTCAGCTGAGAGACAGGACTCTCAGCTCCTTGCCAGGAGACCCACAGGCTGGCTCCCAGTGGGGCTGTCCCCCCACTCCTCATTCCCCCCAGGAGCCAGCCCCAGGTTTCTACCATCCCCACTCCCCATTGGAAACCAGGGGAAGCCTCCCTCCTTCCAATTCTCAGGGAGAAGCAGCCCAGGGCTTCTTGCCACTGAAGGGTGGAGTCTAGCTACCCAACTTTTCAGCCCCCTCAGCCCTGTGCTCCCACCAGGAGCTAGGGCTGTAAAAATGAACAAGACTGCTCAGCTTCTGGTTGGGAGCAAGTGGAGAAGCTACCTTGGGCTTCACCCTGCACCACCAAGAGGCGGGCTCTAGCTACCCATGGCTTCCCTGGTCCTGGCTCGCAGCCGGGAGGTGGGCTCCAGCCGCCCAGGCTTGCAGCAGCCAGGGCTTCTCATCCTGCTCCCAGCCCGGAGCTGGAACCAGCCACCCTAGGTTTGGGCTTGCTTGTCAGTTTCACTGCTCCAGCAGCACTAAAATTGACAAGAATGACAACCCCACCAGGGACATAAGGGGATGCAGTGTCTACATTGACACTGCATTGCCCTAGCTATGCCAACAAAAGCCCTACACCTCTTGTCC
This sequence comes from Mesoclemmys tuberculata, assembly GCA_007922155.1. Classification (NCBI taxonomy): domain Eukaryota; kingdom Metazoa; phylum Chordata; order Testudines; family Chelidae; genus Mesoclemmys; species Mesoclemmys tuberculata. The sequence continues at coordinate 30,941,163 of ML675629.1, read as the reverse complement.
AGGTGGTTTTATTTTAGCGAAAAAAACAGCAGCTTTGTTGACAGGAAGTGGGGAGTGATTGCAGTGTGTACACCAGCAATGTTTTGTCGACAAAAGCTGACTTTTGTCGACAAAACTCTCAAGTGTAGACCAGGCCTAAGTTGTAAGGAATTTAACACAATTAGTAATAATTTGTATGGCAGTAGCACCTATAGGCCCAAGTCATGAATCAAGACTGCATTGTGCTAAATGCTATACACACAATAAAAAAGGTCCCTGCCCCAAGGAGCCATACAGTCTCTGCATATCACTACAGGAAGAGAAAACAAACAGGGAGGAGGAGATCACAAAGTAACAGTAAAAGCATACCCAGTAAAATTGGATTTAATAAGCCATACTATCAGCCCTCTAAAGACACATTTAAGTCTACAGGAATTTTTCTGTTGGTTTCAATTGGCTTTGGATCAGGCCCCAACTGCCGAGCCATTTTTGAGTGTTTTGGGGCTTTGCAAGCATTGTGCAGTGTGGCTTTATCAAAAACAGAGACAGACAGCAAGAAGCCATGCATATCTTCTAACCAGGTTAGTGTGTGCATTCATTAACATGCTTTTATATTTTCTGTGGTTATGTTAATAATACTAGCCATAGAAAAAGCTTTTGATAGGCTTCAGTGGAAATTACTTTAGAAAGTATTAAGGGGAAAATGTTTTGATTTATATTATATTAGTTTGTTAAAACAACATGACCTTTCTACTCCAAGGCCCTGAGCTTGCAACAACTTGGGGTTAGATCCTAGCCCTATTGAAGTCAATGACCAAACACTGACTTCAGTGGGGTCAGATTTCTCCCTTGATGCTTTATTTTATACATTGTGAGTACTCAAGTAGTCCCACTGAAGAAATGGGACTACTCACAGTGCATATAGATTTGTGTAAAGGATCTAAAATGCAAACACAAATAATTGCAGGTACAAAAAGCTGATGGTCAGCCAAGGTAAATCTGAAGATGTATGCCATAATGTGCATTAACTTTTTTAAAAGTTTGCTCAAAAACAGTGGCAAAACTGGCTATCTGCTTACCCAGGAAAATTAAGAAAAAATACCACTGATGTGAAATTGCTGAAAATAACAATGACCCTAACTGTTCCAACTCTCAGGGGACCAGATTAATCCCTGGCATAACTTTTTTGCCTTCGGGGCATTACACTACGCCAGGGATGAATTTGGCCCTTTATGCCAACAAATAAAATACATATTATACAGCTAATTCATGCAGTGAAAGGAGTTGAGGCAGAACACTAACATGGGGAAATAAATGAAAAACAATGTTTTATTATGTTACATTATTTAGACCTTTACAATGCTATTATAAACAATGTCTTCTATAAAACAACGAGTGTCCTGTGGCACCTTAAAGACTAACAAGTTTATCTGGGCATAAGCTTTCATGGGCAGAAGCCCCCTGTCAGATGCATCTCTCATTATTTTGCTGAAAACAGACTAACATGGCTACCCCTCTGAAATGTCTTCTATAAATCTCTCTCTCACTCTCTCAACTTACTTACTCCACTAGATCTGGTGGTTTTTCACATTTATTTTTTATTGACACTAAATTGTGCTCCCTGATGGCACTATAGTAGTTCCTGGCAGAGCTATGATGAGTGTTAGGGTTCAGGCATGCCCCTGAGACCTTCTGCTCCTTGAGTCATGGAAAACAATTATGTTAATTAAACTGCCTGAAGGAGAAAGTGTTCACTGCATTGTCATATTAGTGGATTCATAAAGCAGTATTTATGATAGCCTTATCAGAAAAACATAATTTGTTCTCCTGACTGACTCAACACTGTGTTATAGGGACATTCAGGAGTAAGCGGAGAGGACGGGAGGGAGAGAGCTCAGAAAAAGCCTTGGGCAAATAACCTTTTCCTATATGGGCACACTTTTAAATACAAAGGCAGCATGGACAATTTCAACACATGCAGAGCATGGGGCAAATACTGCACTGTGGCCAAGTGACATGATACGGATTGAGAACCTTGGGTGGGTATTTCCAGGCTAGGCGTACAGCCAGTGAGACAATACATCATCCCTCTCCAGTCCTAAGAGGGCTACCTGGAAGAGATCATACAACAGCTAGCGGTTATCTTTTCTGTGAAGCCTCCTACCTCCCAGGGTCTATGAAAGAAGCTGTGTCACTTTCTTAGTAGGAAACTTCACTGCCAGGAAACGAGATGAAGGCAAGCGTGCGGGAACAATTTGTATATTAGGGGTACAGAGTGCCTTTGAACCAAACTGTAAATCTTGTATATACTGGAAACCACTTTAAACCAGGGGGTGCAGCATGGATGGAGGGGGCATTAGGGACCAGAGTTAGTGCAGAGGCATGGCCAGGAACTTGTTTTAATGACCCTTACCCATCTTGGATGTCAGGGATCTGTACAGATTTATGGGGATCTGCGAAACTCAGGGGCAGGCCCCTTAGCCTTTTCTTCACACCCCAATGAGAGAAGTGGGGATTCCTGCCAGGGGATCTCTGCAGAGATTTCCTCCTGCAGGCATTACCATGGAAGATAAAGATAATGATACAGGCCAAGAATTCATTTTCTTGCTTTTGACCTTAAAGTTTCTAAATCCTTTCTTTCTAAAAAAGGTTTTGTTTTTTGGTAATCTTTCAGGTATCATATAAAGTATGAAGTTTAAAAGGGACAATTTCATTTCTGGTATTTATTGAGAATAAAAATATCATTTTACATGGGTCATTGTATTTCTCTGATATGATATTCTACACAGACTTTGCCTTATTTGCTTTCTGGTCTTGCCTCCAACCCCGGCTTCATGCTTCCTTACAATAAATTGGAAGAGACAGACAGGCTTGAGTGTCATTGGATTACCCAGCACCACCAACAACAAAACAAACAAAACCAAAGTTTTTTTTTTAAATACACACAAGTTCCAAATAAGTCTATAAATGTATAGAAATTAGCCTATTTGTGAACAATAATAAGGGATATTTGATGATAAAGGGCACAAATTCCACTAAATTAAAAAGTTATGAGCTATTTTACCAGAAAAAGGAAACATTCATTACACAGTGCATAGGTTTACCTTACATAGGTGCAAAATAAAATAAGATAACATGTATTAAACAGAAACCGGGGGCCCTACTTAATATCATTACTTTCACCTTACAAATCTGTATGTATAGAGCTAGACCTCTGTATTTCTGGGTTTAAATAGAATCAACATTCCTGTTTAAAACTGAAATCTCCTTTTATTCCTTTCAATTTATATACAAACACTTAAAGAGTGTCTGTTATAAATCTAGCAGCATAACTCCGCGTAATAGCCAGAATTGGTCAACCACATTTTAACCTGAAAAGGTTTAACACCCTCATCATCTTCACAAAATCTCATTGCTCACACAGATCCCCCTCAATTGTATTTCCATATTTGACTGTAGTGTTGGTTTTTGTTATTTTCTTGTGCTGTGGGATGGCTCTCCATGTGGATTGCAAACCTAGGCCTCATATGTGCACATGTTTAATTTTACATATTGCAGATAGTCCCATAGACTTCAATAGTACTATTCATAATGTAAGGACATGTCATCAAGCAGATCTGTTTCCATTGTGGTCCCACAAGCATCGGCTCTTGGCTCTGTGCTGTTTAACATCTTTATCAATGACCCGGAGAAAACAAAGTCATCACTGATAAAGTTTGTGGATGACATAAAAATTGAGGGAGTGGTAAATGACGAAGAGGATGGGTCACTGATGCAGAGCAATCTAGATTGCTTGGTAAACTGATGCAAGCAAACAGTGTGTTTAAAAAAAGCTAAATGTAAATGTATACATCTGGGAACAAAGAATGTAGGCCATACTTCCTGCATGGGGGGATTCTATCCTGGGAAGTAGTGACTCAGGGAAATTTGGGGGGCATCCTGGATAGTCAGCTGAACATGAGTTTCCAGTGTGATGCTGTGGCCAAAAGAGCTACTATGATCCTGGGATGCATAAACAGGGGAATCTTCAGTAGGAATAGAGAGCATGGGCGGTGCCTATGAGAGGCTAGGGGAGACTAAGCCTCCCCCAAAAAAGCCTGCCATTCAGGGAGGAACTGCTATTCATGTGGCGTGGAAATGGAAGACTCACACACTGTCTATGGTGGAAAGATTATTTTACCTCTATATTTGGTACTGGTGTGACCACTGCTGGAACCTGTGTCCAGTTCTGGAGCCCATAAATCAAAAAGAATGTTGATAAACTGGAGAGGATTCAGAGAAGAGCTGTGAGAATGATTAAAGATTACAAAATGTGATTTATAGTGACAGATTCAATGAGCTCAATCTATTTAACTTAACAAAGAGAAGGTTAAGGGATGATTTGATTACAGTCTATAGGTACCACCTTGCGTTAACAAACATTAAATAATGGGCTCTGCAATCTAGCAGAAAAAGGTATAACACAATCCAATGGCTGGAAGGTGAAGCCAAACAAATTCAGACTGGAAATAAAGGTCAATTGTTCCAATCAATAATTGCTCATAAAAAATTTATGCAGGGGTCACAGCAGATTTGTCATCACTGACAATTTTAAAACAAAACTAGATGCTTTTCTAAAATCTTCTCTAGAAATTTATTTTGTGGAAGTTCTATGGCCTGTGTAATAGAGTTCAGACTAGGTAAGATTACAAAGGTCCCTTCTGGCCTTAGAATCTATGAATTCTGCAATAATGAGAGCATTGCCTTTTCGCAGGAGCATGGGCAAAGAAAGGTGCATGTATCTAATTATTTGCAGTGCACTAGCATCTGGAAGCCCCAGTCCCTTTGTGTAGACACAGCAGAAACATGTAACAACAAGATGGTTCCTGCCCCAACAAGCATACATCCAAGCACTAATTGCATGCTGAGGATCACACCTAAACCCTTTTCTCCTCAGACACATCCTTTGCCCACAAATTGTTCCTTTCTACTTTGCCCTCTTGGGAGTAAAGGAGAGGGCATACAAAGGACGTGGGACTGCCATTCGATTCAGAGATCTAACCGTACCTAGTGCTTAGCTGTTGCTGCATCATGTGTAATCCCCAGTCACACAGACACTGGAGTGTAACTTTACTTCTAGAATTAATATGAAATCTTAAAATCTTAGACCTGAAAACAATTTTCAGGCGTTAGAGCAGTGGTTCCCAACCTCTGGCACAAGGGCCGAAAGTGGCCTGCGAGGGCTTTCAAAATGGCCCACTGCTGCCCTCCCACTGGCTGCAGACGGAGCCGCTGCCTAAGGACCCAAGCAGAGGACATTGCTGTGGGGCAAAAAGACCAGTGCAAGCTCCTTGCTGAAGCCAAGGGGACAGAAGATCAGCACTCCCCTCTCCCTGGCTGTAGCAGGGAGCATGGCAAATTGCTCCGTCTGGGTCCCTAGGTGCTGGTGTCCCTTGTGGAGCCAGAGGAAGGGGAACACTGATCTCCTGTCCCCCTGGCTGCAGAAGGGAGCCACTGCCTAGGGACCCAGGTGGAGCACACGGGGCTACCGGATGTGTGTGGTTTCCCTACTGCATCCGGGGGAACAGGAAATCAGTGAGGAGGAAGACAACCTCTTCGCTGAACTCCTTTTGTCTGCCTGCTGTCCGGGGTGGGGGAAAGGGCCACTGACAGAGAGTGGTGGCCCTTCAGGGTTGTAACAATGATATCTGTGACCCTCAAGTCAAAAAGGTTGGGAACCACTGCATGAGAGTTTTAAGGTCATATTGTCCCAGGTCCTCGCACAGCAGACTTTCACCTCCATGACCTCTACAAGGACCAGCAACAAGCACAGTCCCTTCCCTAGAGGGGTACAGTCCCTCTATGCCCTGGCACACCCCAGGAATTCAGAACCAGTTTAGAGCAGTAGGGATACAGGCTGCACTATCCCAAAGAATGGTGCAGCATGTGCACCCACCCTGCACCGTGGAGACTTTGGAGAGAGAAAATGTCTGAGGTCCACCCAGCACAATGCAGCTCTGCACCACCCTCTACCAGCTCCTAAGGCATATACTGGTCTTTACTTATTAGATATGTCTTGTCACTAAGGCCTTGCCTACATTAGCACTTATGCTGGCAAAACATGTCACTCAGGGGTGTGAAAAAACACACCCGAGCAACATAAATCTTGCCAGCACAAGTGCTTGTGCGGACAGCGCTATGTCGGTGGGAGATGCTCTCCCACTGACATAGCTACCACCGCTCATTTAGGTGGTTTTGTTATGTTGGTGGGACAGTTCTCTCCCAGCGACACAAGGCTGTTCATAGGAGCAGTCAAGCGCTCTTACAGTGGCACAGCTGTACCGATGCAGCTGTGCCGCTGTAAGTTTTAAATGTAGACTAGCCCTACAAAAATAATTTAGGGGATGAACACATGATGGGCATAATTCAAATATTCCAGCTGAAGTCTGTGGGAGTTTTGCCATTCACTTCAATGTAATCGGGCTGCAACGCTTTTTGGGTGAAAGTAGGGATGAGGATGAATTATTTATTTTGATGCCCAAGTAACGTTCCCATCCATGCATCGCCAACTTTCAAATCTCCTAAGCTGTTATGCAGTGATTGTGGTTAGCTTGGGTTCATTTTCAGTTACACTCTGCTGCTTTTGTGGCTGAGCTACTCTCCTATTGATTTGCTTGCAGTTAAAACACATCACCTGGGGAAACTGAAAAGTTTTAGCTCTTCATTTATTTCCATGTTTCTGGTGAAACCCTCCTCCCTGCCCTAGCCCCTTTATGCGGGCAGCAGGGTAAAAGAGCAGGAGTGGCACAAAGGAGAACTAAAAGAATCATAGAAAGCTATAAAGAAGGTGCTGTGGAAGCACTGTGAAAAACAGCAATAAGGCTGCCGTTGGTAAACCCTCCCAAGTGCTGACCACGGGGACATGCCTGTTACAGGCACAGCACAGAATCTTAACCCTGGTGTCCGAGGGCCTGAACCTGCAAGGTCTGCCATTCGTGGAGACGCTGAACACTCTACATTTCCATTGAATTCAGTGGGAGTCGACAGTGTTCAACCCCTGGCAGGAGGCTCTCAGCATTTCGCAGGATCATGTCTAGCTCTAGAGTTCGATAGACTTTAGGGCTTTATATTCATTCGGAATGAGTACTTCTGATAGTTTCTTGACTCTGTGTTAACATTTGTTTCTAACCCACAGGTCTCCTGACAGTTTGCAAACAACAGATTGTGAAGTCTGGAAGGGTACGTGAAGACAATGGATGGGAAATGTCAAGAAGTTTGCTCCTGAGCTTTGGCTCATGTACAACCTTTTAAAATATATAAGGCAATGCTAATGGAAACAACTAAAGCAATACATTTGGGATTTCAAAGCAGTCATGTGCCCCCAGCTCACTGAAAATCTCCCATCTTAAGAAAAGATGTACTGATCCGGATCCCAGATCCTTCCTATTGCAGGGAGCAAGATTCAGCCTGTCAGTGTTCTGAGGTGCTATACTTTGATGTGCATGGTAATCAAATGTTATTTTCTTGTGCACACTAGAGCTTAGTTTCAAAATATTGAGTCCTAGCTACACAGGTTGGTGATTTGACAGCAAATATATATATATATATATATATATATATATATATATAAAATATATATGAGAAAATGTCTGGTAAACAGAAAAAGCACTTTAGTATCTTATTTGCATTTAGCAAGATAAAACTAGTAAAAGATCAGGCTCAATGTCATCTAAATCACAGTAACACAGAGAGAACTGAACGAACAGGGCTATAATATAAGTCTTAGGGCCATCACCACACAGATGTTATAATACACCGTGTTGACAAACAACTTGCCTTGAGCAATATACATTCAATAGCAGAGGCTCAAAACAAAGCACTAAAATAATCTAAATACAACAGAAACGGCTTCTGAAATGAGCTAGGCTGAGCTGAGCATGATGTTTGTTGTGGAAAACTTCTGTTCTAGATTATAACAACACCCTTTTTTATATTACTTTTAGGTATATCTTCTGTGAAGAGTTTTCTTCTATGTTAGTTTTGAAGGGTAGACCAAGATTTCTGCCACAAGATGCTCAGATGACTAAAATGATGATATGAGCAAAGGATAAACCTGGGAGGATTCAGAGAGAACATTGATATTTAAGAGTCAAGCAAAGTATCATATATTTCAGAATGATTAGACCTCTATATAGTTTTATAATTCATTTAAAAAAGCCAACATACATTTCAAGCATATAGCTTAAATTTAGCATTCTAGAAACAGTGTATAATTTGAGGTTCAGTTTTGTTTTAGATCTGACTAGAGACTTTGAGATGAGTGATGAGATATAGAAATGAGCCTATTCTAGGCTGAGGGATTGTCTATCTAAGTAAATGTATAAATTAAAAATAGGTAAAGAAAATATTGAATTACTGAAGCACAAGTGATAAACCAGGAACCCGACAAAAAATAAACCTCAATAAATTTAACAAAAATCTTAGAGTCAAACACTGCTTAATAAGAAAAGTATAGAATGAACTGGAAATTAAATTATTAAGAGTTCCAAGTTGGACTATGTACAGAAGAGTGAGAACAAAGATTAATAATGAGTTTTGGCAGGCAATTCAAACTTCTTAGTCTTTCATTCATCTTGTGTGTACAACACTTATGCAGGAAAACTAAAAAGCAAAATAGTTCAGCTATTAAACAAAGAGTAAAAAAATTTAAATATTTTTTTACGTTATAAAGGGATTGTCATTAAACATCTAAGTGTCATATGATAAAGCTGGTGCAAAATATTAAACTCAACCTAAAGATCCACGCAGCACAAACACACAGTCAAGCTGAACCAAAGGATCTGACACAAAGCCCTCAAGCAAGCCAGCCCAAGAGATAAAAAGGATTAATTCCCATTTAATACAGGGCCTAATCCAGAAGGCTGCTGAGGCAAAGCTCTCAATGCTAAAGAACAGGGATGTTATTGCTTTGGCTGGTCATTTCAAAGCATTGATTTTAAAGTACATTCTACTTCTGTTAGGAATGGTCAAACAAATTGAAGAATATTTGTACAATTGGAACCCAAGGGTCTCTGTGCGCTACCATAATACAAATAAATAGTGCTCGCTCCAGAGTTTTCATTAAATTACACTGGACAACAAAGATTTTGCTTCCTGAATACTTTTGGATGTATCTTATGGATTTTGGGCTGCTGATTACGAAAATCGCCATGAAATTTCCCTATTACGTACCGTTTTTTTTAAATCGCCTATATTTGTTATTTCAATTAATAATTTAAGTCTATTAAAATGTTGCCCACAATGTAAGCTGAAAAGTTTTCTATCTTGTGTCCAAGCATGCCTGGGCATGCAGTGACACTGCACCTAGTGCAGGCCACACAACATGCAGTAGGAATGCTAAGGCTTAGGCAGGGCGGATGCTGGCAGGACAGGTTTTAGAAAGGCTATAAAAGCATTTCGCACATACCGTTCTATGCATTGCCTTTATATCAATTTGCATTCATGTTGGTGTGTATGCTCTATGCGCATAGCATATTGTGTATACTCACAATAATAAAGCAATTGTATTTTCAGGAAGATTCATGATAGCAAAACTTCTCGCCAATGTTGCAACAGCTGCGATATGTTCTATTACATTTGTGGCGAATGTACCAAACCTCAAAGATGGAGCATGACTGCACTTATTAAGAAAGCATATGAGCTCTACTTTGGCTGTAAAATTGGTGATCAGGCAAAGCCTGGGCTCCTCACATTTGTTGCACAACATGCGCTGTCGATCTTAGAGCTTAGCTCAGAGGTACTCGGAAGTCAATGCCGTTTGCTGTCCCGATGATATGGCAAGAGCAAAAGGATCATGTGACAGACAATTACTTCTGTCTGCCAATGTGTCTGGGTTCTCTGCTAAAAACAAGAAATCCATTGAATAACCCAATCTCCCTTCAGCCTTGAGACTTGTGCCATGGAAAAATGGTATCAGGGCAACTGGAATCCATCAATGCTGGCCGATTATTGTTGGACACTTAAACAAGAAGCTTCAGACACTGAGTAAAAATGAAAATCATCAACAAAACATTTTTAGCTCAGTGAACTATTGCAAAGCGTCAGCACCGTTACGTGATTAAATGCATTACATTCAATAAAAGTCAGTTTCTTGTTTCTCCAAATTCCTATGTGATACAAGTAGTCTGAAATTATATTTGTGTTCAGCTTCAAGCGGTCAAGCATAATCAAAATAAATTTCTGAGGAAGCAACACTTTTGAAAAAATTTGTTGTCCAGTGTTATCTATATGTTCAAAATGTTAAACTGTTCAAAATAGAAAAGTGAAAATATTTAATTCCTATACACAGCAGTCACAATACACTAGGATATAATAGTAGGGTAATACATCTATGTTACCATTTCTGGGGGCAGGAAGAAAGGACTATGGGCCAAATCCTGCAATTCTTACATGAGTAGTTTCATTGATGCCAATGGGTCTACTTACATGACTTGAGCTGGATTTGGCCCTGTAAAAAAAGACCAATTTCATTTAAGTCATAGGGAAAGTAGCCACTAATGGCTTGATTTTCAAAGGTGCTGAGCACCTGTGGTTCCCATTGGTTTCAGTACAACATCTGAGGGCTTGGCACTTCTGAAGAAGAAGAAAAAAAACAAAACAACCAGACCATGTGTGTTTATGGGCTTTTTCCATGCTCAGGGAAGTCACTGGCAAAACTGACTTCCATGGGAGCAGACTCTGATCTGTACAGGGTCTGATACTGGGACTGCAGGGAACTGGCACACATGCTTTGCTGCATTCACTGTGTACCTATATGGAAGGAAACTTACATAGACCTGAATCTGACCCAAAATATTTAAATGAATTCAACATTTCCAAGCTTTCCTCTGGCAACAGCATTTTAGCAGAAAGGATGACATTGGTGACAATGGAGAAAACCCAGTTAAGAACCTGTAAACCAGATTCCATCTTTCTATAAAATTAAGTTCCAAAAGACCTTGAATATTAAAAAAAAATAAAATATTAAGAGCCTACGTTTTAAAGCAACAGTCTCTCCTGGGCAAGTACGATTTGTACCTGCAATATTTGCATGTTTGTTGCACCTCCAGTTGAACTGGGTATTTGCATCTCCAACTACCTGCTTGCAACTGCAAATTTTTGAGGTGGAAATACCCAGGCTTTCACCCACAATTCAACTAAAAATGCACACTTAGGTATTTATTTTTCTTTTCCTATTAGGTAGCCATTGCTAGGAGTAGGAGGCTAAGAAAAACTAATTTAGTTTAAAAGAAACATTATGCTGAAATACATTTCACAATTCATTTTGATCGAAAAGTGTTCCTTTCTAAGTAAACTATCCAGCTAGGTAAAGTGGGTGCCATCTTTCTTTAAATGTACCATGAATGAGTGATGCCTAAATCATTTATTCTGCTGAGAATAAACTCATTTAATAAACCTTCCCTAAGTTAAAAACAAACAAAATCAAACAAAAATGGGCAAGTTCTGGAACCCTTATTCTTGATTTTCCTATTAAAGTCAATGACACTACTTACATAAGCAAGACCAGGCCTTCACCATGCTTAATTCTGTATACCCTTGCTCCCCCGCCTCTGGCTTAGAATTGCGGTTGGTCACATAAGACAATGAGTAAATAGAGGAGGTAGGCCACCACTCCTCCTATTAGGAGGAGGATGCAGACCACCCTGCGGTCTATTAGTTCCCTTGAGAGAGCCAGCTCGCCTTAAGGAGGAAACTACCCCCGATTCCCAGCAGAATGATAGAAGCGGTCGGGAGGTCAAGGGGGTCTAGGAGGATGACTAGAGTTGACCCCAATACAAGTCCCCCAACCATATACCAACAGCACGGGAAAATTGTTAAAGAAATTTTATTATCCAGTTTCCCGTTGGGGAATGGCTTAAAAATTATAAAAAAGACAGACAAACAACATTTATCCTAAACCTTTTTAACTTCAACTACTACAAACCCACTATTTTAACTAAATAATACACAAACTTATTCTTTCTAGGTCAAGAATAAAGTACAACGGCCGTAGGGTAAATACCCTCCTAAATTTGGTCGATAAAATTTTAACAACACTTAATTTCTCCCGGGGTGTGAGACGCCACGCCGGTAATTTTAGGCCTATGTTACAAATGAGGTGTCGATAGCCTTGTTGCCCTACCGCCAGTGGCGGGATATAGCGACACAAGGTCTTGATCCTCTCACTTGCCAATATCCGTGCGCTTTCCTTTTGACTGAGAGATAAGAGAGTTTAGAACAGGGGAGTGGCCGTCCCGATGTGTCCCCGTAGGGATCCCAGTTTAAGCCACCTCCGAGTAGGAAGGAGGAAATAAGGAAAGGAGGAAAGCAAGTGGAAGAGACAGCCCCAAGGCCTAAACCAAGCGGGCCGGGAGAAATCGGACTCAAGAGGCGAGACCCGATGACTCCTCGTTTGTGAGCTGGCGTGTTGCTTAAATATCTTTTGGTGTTTCCGTTATGCCCAAATAAGCTTTCGGTTTGTACATAATTCTTGACCGTTGCAGGTTTTCTGGCGCCTTTTTTACTGCCTCTTGCATTTCTGTGGGGGCCAGCATCCATCCTGAGGGCTAAGATAAGCTTAAGGAGGGCTAAGATAAGCTGAAGGAGGCTCACAGCCCTGGACAAAAACAACCCCACTGCGTATACTCCCATACATTCCTTAGAAGTTACCTAAGGGCCTAAAACCCCAGACAAAAGCCATTTTACTTCCTCTTATATTTTTATGATCAAGCCATTTCATTCCCTCTTAAACTACAAATTATATTTTTAATAAACACTTCTAAACTTCCCTTTTCTTTAACAACCTTCTTAACACTAACATATTCTTCCCCTATCTTAAGACATTTGAACATATTACTAACAACACTTATTCTAATTAACACAAACATTTATACTACTTAGCCAACATGAGGGGTATGGGTGGCCGGAGAACCCTACACAAATTCCTGTGTTGTTGTTCCAATTAGGGAGCTGCAATGACCATGAATGAATAGGAGACAAGGTCAATGAGATAATATCTTTTATTGGACCAACTTCTATTGGTGCATGTGACAAGTTTTTGAGCTTACACAGAGCTCTTCTTCAGGTCTGAGAGAAACACAGCTACAGCACCACTGCACTGAGTTGCTAACTCAGGGCACACAAAGTTTATGGTAAATGATTAGCTAGCTGATAGGCTCTCATACATAAGTGCTTTAACAAGAACAACTCATATACTAGCAAAGGTTCATTTAATAATCTGTGCTATTTATTCTTTAAAATTCATTTTAAAGTTTGTTTTCCGTGTTTTTTACGGCTAGGTACATTTTACATCTAAACAAGAAGCAAAATGTGTCTTTGAAAAGTTTCATGATATTCATTATATAATCAGTTTAGAAACTGTCATGATTTTCTTTAATTTTTCTTATCTGTATATGTAATTATTGTGATGGCGCCCTTAGGAAACCAGTTCAACATGAGTGTTATAAAATCAGTGACATTTCTTTTTGTATCAGTGTTAGAACCCCTGGGGTCTCAGTATTGTTGGACAAGCAGTACACTGCAGGAAATATCGTTCTGAGAGTCTCTGAGCTTTGTGCTACAATCCTGAAAAGAACTGGATTGTTAAGGCTGATGCAATAACCGCAGCTCAGCATTTTCTTGATTTTATTACCCCATATCTCAGCCTTTAGAGACACATTGATTCATCACTTAAGGCCAAAGTATGACTCATCTAAAAATGTTTGCAAGAGGGTCTGAGCTTGTTTGCAACTAGCAGGAAGTTAGCTCCCTACCTAAACTCCAAACAAAGAATGAAATCCACTCTCCCCACAGAAAGCTCCAGTGTTCAAGGGCTATGCAGATATGATGAAAAGGAACTGGAAGGAGTGAAATCATTCCAGCCTTCCCCCTTTCTGTGCCTGCTATTTCAACCTATGGACTGAAAGGACAACCGGAGCCTCTTCACATCTGTTGCTTGGGACATGGGCAATCCTAATTAAAAAAATGGATATCAAAGGCAGAGGACAAAACTAGAAATGAAAATCTTTATTTTCTCAAAGAGGTCTGGTCAATGCCTAAACCTGAGGTCAAACTAGCTATTTCACTCAGGGATGTGAAAAATTCATAGCTCTCAGAGACATAGTTAAACCTATCTAATCCCCAGTGTAGACAGTGGTAGGTCAATGGAAGACATCTTCCATAAACCTAGCTACTGCCCCTCAAGGAGTGGATTTACTACAGTGACAGAAAAACCCCTTCAGTAGCTTTAGTAATCTACACTCAAGTTGCATAATTGCTGAGCTCTTCTTCCAGTCAGCTCTGTGAAGCTCAAAAACTTGTTTTTTTTCACCAACAGAAGTTGGTCCAATAAAAGATATGACCTCACCCACCTTCTCTTTCCCATATCCTGGGACCAACACATCTGAACAATACTGAAAACAACTATTTACTTGTCACTTGCAGAATAATGGTGCTCAGGAATCCTGGATTCTCTCCCTGCATCTGTGAGAGAAGAACAGTTTATAGTGGTTAGAGATAGGCTAATAAAAATTGGGTTAGTTGCTTTGAAAGGTAGTGTGGCACAGTAGCTAATGTCAGTATTTGCGATATGAGAGACCTTGATTCTAGGCCTCTAGTGGCCTTGCATAAGCTCTCTGTTAACATTTTTTTAAATGGGAGTGGGGAGAAGCATTCGCCAGTCCTTCCCTGATTGTTTTCTAGTCTGAGAATCATGGCTGTAGTCCATAATAAGAGTAGTGAATTGCATGGGAATTTAAACAGAATGTAGACGTGACAGTAGAAGTCCTGGACTCCTCTTTTCCAGCATAGGCAGCATTTGTTGTTGTTGTCGTCAAATTAAAATTTGTGGGCTTGAGACTGGTGCCTGTGTTTGCCTTTATGGCTAAAAAGTTATAACACTTTATGGACAAACACTCCTGATATATAACTAATATTCTAGGAATCAACAATGTAGCTGAAGGAAAGTTCCCATAATGTGTTAGATTTCTTACAAAAGGAGAACAAAGAAAAGGGAGACACTCCCCTGCAAAAATACTTATTTGTCAACAGTTTACGATAAGATTTCCCAGACTTCAAATTATACAATCAATACACCAAAAGACCTGTAATTAGCTAAGGATTATAATCCATTTTCTGTTATTATTATATTACTAAAACTCACTCAGAGACCCCAGATATTCACTATTCTTTTACTGCACCATAGTATACCCCAGGCAGTCCCACTCACCTGCGGGCATATATAGCCAGGTATATTAGGTGTGCAGCAATTTTCCAAAAAGGGTCATATTTTTGGAGTATAATGTGCCCATCCCATCTCCCCTCCCCCCCATCATATATCATTTGAAAGCTTACTTGGTATACATTTAGATGAGGTATGATGTGGAGCTGTCAAGTGGCAATACAAGCCTATAGGTGAAGTAGATCAATGGTATCCAAAATGAGAAAGTGCCTTTTTTTGCACAGTTCCAGAAACACTGCAACATGACTATGATTACTGTTTAAGTTAATTTCAACACCTTAACATTATGTTTATTGGTCATACCAAATGACAATTTATTAAACGATTATTATTGGTTTTGTATGGGCAAGTTTTTTTTTTCCAGAAATGACGAAGCTCTTTAGCATGCAGCAAAAATGGCAAATACATTTTTGCAATCTACTAACATGAAACGTTTTCACATTGCATATTCTTAATTGTCAGAGTATCTCACAAGTGATTATAATAGTTTTCTATATTTTACATTAAAATTAAGATCAGTCTTACACTGAAGGCTATGCACCAATAGCAGTGGATTGTGTGCATATAGTTTGTAATGTATAGTGAATGGATATAAATGTATGTGAACTCCTAATGTAATGCTTCCCTATTTGTAAGCTTTTGAACATTTAATGTAACATCTAGTCTGCGTGGTAGAAGGCTTTAATTTGTAAGTGCCTATGCATGCAGTATTACCTTTTGAAATATTCTAGAAATTAGATTTTTAATTCAGTGACACATATGCACAGGCCAGTATTAGTATTAGATATGAAACTAAACAGCTTCAACCTGGGTTTCAATCAAAGTGCTCATTAAACAAAAATGGCAATTTTGATAACATGTAGATCTATTTTATACCTAATTCATTACAGGTTTGTATATTTGTACAAAATGAAAAAATGGCGGTAGTGGTGGTGGTAATGCTAACAATATACTTGGGAATTTTACCTCTACAGGGAAGTTACAGTCTCTGAAGAGATGGAGGATACAAGTCCCGTAAGGGTTACATCAAAGAGAAAAGGACTTTTTACAAACTTTGTACAATGTGTTAGTTGTCAAGAAATTTTTTTGAAAAATGCAACCAACCGTGAAAA
Organism: Mesoclemmys tuberculata; assembly: GCA_007922155.1. Lineage (NCBI taxonomy): Eukaryota > Metazoa > Chordata > Testudines > Chelidae > Mesoclemmys > Mesoclemmys tuberculata. The sequence continues at coordinate 30,924,816 of ML675629.1, read as the reverse complement.
GCCACCAGTTCTGGACAGAATTCTGTGATGCTGACAGTAGAAGCCAGGAAAGATTAACTGTACTGGTGGCTACTGGATATGTTTTCTAGTTCACATGATGTGCCACCAATACTCTGTCTCAGGGGTTGCTTTCAGAAATACACAAGCAAGTCATATTTGGTGCATTCAGAATTGTATCAAACCCAGGAAAGAAAATGGACTCTGAATCCAATCAGAGAGCATCATGTTCACCTGCTTTTGCCGCCACTAGAGCAAGCACATCCTTTAGTCGTGGTCCTGTTGCATTGTTTGCTTGAGAAAAAACACACAAAAGAAAGATAAACTACATACAATACAAAATTTGAGAGAGCAGCCTAGCACTTCAAAGGCAGCACTTCAAAGAGGAGATGATGGCATGTTGTGCAGAATATCCTGATTGCTAAGGATGCAGTTTATCACTCAACATGCTTTTCTACTTGAGAAAAACAAATCTTGAACTAAAACCATCTAGTTACACTGCCCACAATACAGTCACCTTAGGATACTGCATTTTAGCTGATTGAAGAGACAGACAATAATTTTATGTACAAGAAGGCTCTTCTCCTGGTCAAACTGTGACAAAGATGTAAAGCCCTACTTCCCTCAGATGTAGAAACTGCAAGCTATTCCATTAGTAAATTACAGGCAAAATCAGAAAAACACTATGGTTCTACAATTTCATTCCATGCACAGCATGGACAAAGTAAGTCTACCTTCATTCTATACAGCACAATAACAAATAGCTGATGTTAAGCTGCTAGTTTCTGAAGCAGGAAGTTAAGTCATCCAAATGTTTTGTGGATGTTCTTCTGGTGAGTGAGCCTGGTGAACATTTTGCAAATGAACAAGTGGTTTCAATCCTTCAGTCTGAAATAGCCAAAATGAAAGGTACAGTATATTATCAAAAGCCAGGTCACTGTAGTCAGCTTTTCTTTTTTTCCCCATTGGTGCATTAGTTTGTCCTTTTATTGATAGATAAAAACACATAATTCAGCTAGCAATAAGCTTTGCTGCACACCTTTGCGATGAGTTTGGGTCTCATCATTTAATTGACATACTACACCTTCATGAATTCTGCATCAATTACAATGAGCTGAGGGAGTTCATCACTAGTGCTGCAAAAACTGAAGTAGAAAGACTTCAGGGAGGTTTGTTCATTCCAAATGTAACTGTATCACTTCTTTTTGTGGAAATCCCATCCATGAAGATGATCATATAGACATCAGTATACAGATCATTGATGGAAAGATCATTCAGTTGCTAGAATGGTATTTCAAGAGAAGTCAGAAGACAGTCCACTGGCACAAGAAATATCACTGAAGTATGGGAAAGAAAGGTCATTTACTCACCCCAGGAAATTAATCTCTTATGCAGTATTCGGCATTTGAAAAACTTAGAACACTTCTAAACCAGCTTGCTATGAAAAAGTACTTGAGAAAATCAACTCAACTACATATGAACGCTGTCTGAGATCTCTCCTGGTGTCTTTTAAGACTACCACCTCATGATGTACTACCAATACCAAATGATTCTGATATTGTTCATAGTCAGGTCATTCAATTTTAGATTGGTTCCAACCACAGGTATGCAACAAAGAACTCTTCCATAGCAGTTGCATAAGCACCTATTGTGGATGCCAAATCGGTCGACATGGCCACAGTCTATACTATAATGCAGAAATGTCAGCAGCTCTTGGACACCAGCATGTGGTTCAGACCATGGATTGGCAGCTGTATGCTGATACTCAGGAAGTGAAATGGACTCTCCCAAGTGAATTTGGCATCAAAATGATTCACCTGGATTGTTTTCACAGCCTCTGCTGGGAAATTTTGAAGAGTAACTGGATTTCTAGATTTTCTTGTGGATTCTGATGTATATGTGTCTTGTATTGCAGAGCAGATACTGCTGGTAAGCAATTCAACCAGGTTCTATGTAGTTTGAGGCCCTGAGTACTCAAATTTTATTCATTTTATTCTTTTGTTACATGGCTTGAGCAGGAAGGAGGCACTCATGTAGTTCCAGCATTTGTCTGACAAACATTGGCTGACACTCAAAAGATGTTTGTGTTTGAAAACATATAATTAAAGAGCTTGATGCTGTAACTCAGCATATGCTACCCCTAGTGGAGAAATTTCAGATATTGGGTACGTCCCATCTCCTACATTCAAGTTCTGGGATTATTTTACTTCTAAATGTCCAAGTAAACCAACAGGGTGATTGGAAACTTCACCTACACACAGCATGCCATGTTTCCATACTTTTTTACGGCAAACAGGCCCAACTAAGCCATGTAGATACCAATCTACATTCCCGACATGTTAAAAGTACACAGTGCCTTTGAATCTGAGGAATTTGCTGCTGACAATGACGTTGACAAAAAATGTCACCAGCACTATTATATTTAAATGACACCTATATAAATTTATTATTAGATTTTGACTCTTTAGATTGTTGTGATGCTTTGAGGTCACAAAGAAATCAAATTTTGTGTCTTAAAATGATACGTAGAGTCAATAAATTAATAGAAAGGAATGCAAATAGTTCAAAGTGGTCATTTTAACGTGTTGATGGTGCCATTATCCCTTTTTCTATGGTAATGGCATCACATTACAGTTCCACATCGTATCTTAAAGTAGACATAACAAGCTTTCAAATGATATATGAAGTGCATGCATGTAGAGAGGGTACATTAAGTCAATCAAATTGGTGGTGTCTGCCACTCACCTGCATGCCTCTCCTTCCCCCAAGTGCATGCCACTAGGCAGCACTCACTGGCGTCTGTGAGGCATGAGAAAGAGACCCTTCTCTACAGGGCACACAGTGGAAGACAGAAAGGCCCTTCTCTTCTCCACATGGGATGCCTGGGCAGCCCTGCCTTTTGCGAACTGGCCTTTCCCAGATGGGGCAGGGGAGATCTGGAGAGCCACCTGTATTGTGGGGTGAAGCGAGTTCTCTCAAGAGGGTCCCCCTTGTGGGATGGACAGCGCTCAGCACCCCCTCAGGATGAGACCCAGGCTGCTGGGGGGCACTGCTGTATTGCGGGATGGGGGCACTCTTGGATGGGGTAGGGGGCCTGACAGCCTCCGCCTCCGTCGGGGCCGGCAGCGCCCAGCGCCCTCTGGGGATGGGGCGGGGAGCGCCCAGCGCCCTCTCGGGACGGCGCGAGGGGACACCCCGGAGAGGAGGAGGGTCCCCAGGAGCTGCCCTGGGCGCTGCGCCGCCTCCTCGCCGGCCTCCCCTCTCCCTCCCTGGCTGTCTCCGGCTCCGGCTCCAGCTCCGGCTCCGGCTGCCATTGGCTTAGCGGCCCCATCCGGGCACTTGGCGCAGCGCTGCCGCTCAGCCCGAGCGGTCCCAATATGGCGGAGGTGAGCGGGGAAAGCGGGCAGGGGCGCTGGGGTCCGGCCGGCTCGCCGCGGGGCCCTGCCGCGGAGAGGCCGCCCGCGCTCCTCCCGCCGGCCCGGTAACGTCCCTCCGGAGACGGCAGGCCGGCAGCTGGGCCCCGGGGCCGGCCCGGGGGGCTGGGGGAGGCGTCCGCACCGGGGCAGCGGGAGCCTGCGCGAGTAGGCCGCGGCCGCTCGCTCTGCGGAGCGGGGTGCCGGGTGCCAGCCCCGGAGCGGCGGACAGGCCCCGGGCACGGCCGAGGCGGGCTGGTTCGCCGGCCGCGGGGCGCGCGGAGGGGGCCCGGCGGCAGCGAGGGGGGCTGCGGGTAGCGGGCATCGCCCGGCCGAAGGCGGAGAGAGACCCGCACTGGGGCGCGGGCAGCGGCCGGTCGGGCTCCCTCCGTCACACCCTGCCCCTGTCACCTCCCGGCGGGGCCGGGCCGGGCCGGGCCGGGCCGGGCGAGCTGCCGTGGCTGGACGTGGCGCCTTCTCCGCGGCTCTGAGGCGCTGTGGCGGCGGAGACACACCAAGCGAGGGGACGGGGCGAAGGGGGATTGGGATGGAGGGGCAGGGCCCGGGGCGGAGGGCACGGGAGAAAAGCGCGGAGAGGGAGAAATGGGGCGTCTCCCCTCGGGGGACGGGGAGGGACGGGAGATGGAGGGGGGCGGACAGAGACGCCTTCCCGGGGAGCGATGCGGGGAGAGGGGAACTTGAGATGATTGAGAAACCTACCTGTTATTCTAGCCGTAGGATTCCTTCCCTGCCATCCATTTGCAGCGCATCCATCTAACATCGCTGCCTCTCTCTCCTTTATATTCCAGGCTTCCTTTGGAAGTTCGAGCCCAGGTTTGTCCTGTTTACTTTCCTTCTGTGGGCCCAGCAGCGGGAAGCGTTTGGTACGGGCTGGGTTACAGGCACTTCTGTCAAAGATGCACCACAAACTTTTTCTACTTAGTTTACGTGTTGTATTTCCATGTCACCAGTTTGCTGCCTAATAACATAACAGATGAGCGTGGTGTAGAGCAGTTCTCTCACCAAATCCACAAACTAATTAATTGCCCAATATTTGATCCTTGTATAAGCAGTGAAAACTAAGGGTTTTTGGGTTTTTTTTAACTTTTAGAAGTCAACTTCTTAAGTCTACATATTTTTACTAAGAGTGACGGTTTCACCTATATGCCTTAACTACAGATTCCTAAAAGTTATGTTACTAGTTATTAAGTTTCAAATGCTTTTCGGTTATTACTGAGTCTCTCTTTTTAACTTTTATTAAGGATTAATATTTGTCACCCATTTAAGGCCCCACTCCTGCCAAAATTTGTACAAATTTAACTTTACACATGCAGCTAATCCCACTGATTTCAGTAAGATTGCTCATGTGTAATATTAAGTTCATGCATGAAGTATTTTTAGGATTGGAACCTTATTTTGCTTTTGTTCCTGAACAATCCTTCTCCATACGAGCTCAAATAGTAACTTATCTTGGATAACAAAAAGCAGTCTTTATCATTTAATTGACTGCATTTTAACTAAATTATGTAAGGTCCATTGGTGAATATTCCAAGTTAGTTAAGTAAATGGTATTTTTTCATTTAAAGGCTATAAATGAAACACACTTTCCACTTTAGTTGTACAATATAAAAAACAGTACAGCAATTGGAAAGTATAGTTTTCAGAATATGTAATGTACAGCATCTTATATTGAAGTTACTATTTAACAGTTGTCTGTATAATTCTTTAGAAGCTTTCTTCAATGCCTGAACATGTAACTAAAAAACTCAACATGTAAATGTAGTTATTGTAATTAAAAAGATATTGTCAACTCTTTTGAGAGTTCTATGAGACCAAACATGATTAAATTTTAGCAGATGCTTTTTCTAAGTGTAAAAGGAACAATTTTTTGTTTGAAATGTTTCTCTTCAGTGTGGTACACTTAAACAATATTGTTCTAGTGAGAACTAGAAAATTGAGTGTTTGTTTTATTTCTGGATAATGAAAATGTTGAAAAAAGTATGTTTAAATCTAGAAAGTGAATAAGAAATTAAATACTTAAAAAAATCTTGTGCTAGTAATAAAGGGAAGAATCTTTAAAAATTGATATTATTTGAATCCTTTGAAACCTAAAAGTAAGGTGTTTTTGACAAAACCTAGAAACAGTGTGGATGTAAAATCAAAACGTTATATGGAAATTGTTTAACAAATATTTCTGGGCACTTTCTGCAATCTAAAAATTGCAACATAGTACTAGTGCAAAGGAACCTGAAAGTGAAACTGAAAGGAAACAAAAGTGTAACTAACTAGGCTGCTTTCCCAAGCTAAAAGAATGCAATAATAAACAAAATAGTGAATAGTTGTTCTTTGTTACAGTAACCTGTGATGTTGAATGTTGTCTTGTAATATAACATACTTTTAAAAAATGTTTTAAATCTATTGGCATCCTTTCTAATACTGTCATGAAAATGTACTTAAATTAGAAAATGTAAAGCAACAGATAGCCACTTAAATAACATAGAAATTTCTGTTGGGCTACCTCGTTGCCACTTGCATTTTAGGCCAAAGAAATTAATAAGTGAATGTAGGCAGTTTTTTGGTCTTGTTCTGTATCTTTTCTGTATGTTTTGACAATTAGAATTCTATGGGAGTTTGTTCCTCCGTTCTGAATAAACTACATAGAATGCAATGAAATTTAATGAAGAATCTCATTCATGAGACTAAATTCTTCTGACATAGGTGCTCAAAGCTTTGATAGTTTGCTGGCTGCTCTAACAATAAAAAGATACACTAGACTCTGGTCAAAAACAAGCTGCACAAGTGACATTCTGCTTCTAGTTACATCATCAAATTTAAAGCCTTGTGTCAAAACTATTTTACTTTGTAATGCTCATTTGGACTTTTATTTATTTATTTATTTATTTTTAAGTATCTCGTTCTCATCTTATACACAGTAAAATGTGTAGTTAGGGCTAGATTTTCTGTAATTGATCTATTTTGAATCACTTTCAACACAATCTACTTACATCTCCAAGTGGCTCAAATTGCAGAACACAAAATTGCACCTACAGTTTACAGGTGCAAAAATGGAGGCCAGTTAAACCCACCTGAAAACTTGTTCTTTACTCTACATCTAGAGAATATTGAGCTTTCCTTTAAAAGAATATACACAATCTTACTTTGATTATAGTATGATTTTGAATGCTGGTAAAGTGATTCAAATTGTTTTTCTTGTAGTTGGCTCTTTATCTTCTGAGGATCATGATTTTGACCCGACTGCTGAAATGTTGGTGCATGACTATGATGATGAGAGAACTCTTGAAGAAGAGGAAATGATGGAGGAGGGCAAAAACTTCAGCTCCGAAATTGAAGATTTAGAAAAGGTAGGAGCGTGGCTTTTCCCTTGTTTTCCTAAAGTAAGTACAATGTAATTGTAAGTACAGAGGCCATTCTACCTTCTTTCATTTATATTGTTTAAGAAAATTCCATTGAAACAATAGTCAAATTCAGCTATTTGATATATAGGGGTGCATCTTCAGTGAAGTTGATGTTACCAGAGGACTCAGTCAGTTCCAAAGATGTCAGTGCTGTGTTAATTTAAAGTACTTTCCTTCTAATTAATCTGACACTAGTGCTTTTGCTCTCAAAGAGAAATTACTCACTCATGGAACAAGTTTCTTGTGTTGATAGTATCTGATACTACTATATCAGTTCTTGTTTTTATTAAGTGGGAATATATTAAACATACATCACTTACAATATTTAGTAGGACTAGCTTTGCTTCAAATCAGAGTATTGATTAAAGCATCGCATAAACTATTTTATCAGAGCCCTGATTTCATTCTTACAGTCAATTACTTTTTTCCATAGCCTTGTTTAAGTATGGTGGGCCAATTTAATGGTGGTTTTGAGTCAAAAAATGGAAGTGAGTGAGTTTAGCTTGCATCAGTTTGCCATTCTGTGGATGTGCAAAATAACTTGGCTCCTCCTGCTTTATTTTATACTCTTATTAGTTGCTTTTCCTGTTACACCCCATCTTCATCCTTATATCTGTCACCCGTTTTGCACACTCACTGAATGCCAAATTGATGCTAGTTATACTTGTTTGATGAGCTGCTTATAGTACCATTCACATAGCTGCAGAATTTGGTCCAGAGATTTCCATGAAGATGCACCTGCTAACACCAGATCTAAAATTGGCTGTGCATATTTACTAGTGTAAACATGTATTTGCTAGATGTGGGACAACACTGCACATTGGTAGGCTTCTATACCACCACCTCTACCCTTTAGAAATTACCAATTTTTGTTGTAGGTGTCATACATGCAGTTGTAAAGCAGAAGTAATACCATTTTAAAAACTACACTTGAGAAACTATTATTCCACAAAACGACCTATTCACTATTATTTTGGATGAGAGAATAATTGCCAAGAAATGATTTAGGTCACAATCCTGCAGATTTAAGCATGTGATTAACTTTGCTCATTGTGAGACGTCTTTGCTGGGGCCTTAGATAACTCCTGGGGAAAAAGATATCACTTAATCAAGAATTTTAAAACAATATTTATAAATGCCTGAAAATATTTTTATCTCCATTGATGAGTCATACAACTGAATAATGCATGGGAGTTGCCATGTTATTAATTGCAATAGGAAAGACAACCTGGTGACATGTAATAAGACAGGATGATCAAAATCTGCTGGTATGTAGTTGCCCTCCCCACTCTTTCCATAGCTTACCCTCTTTTTCAGCCTCCCAATCTTCGCCTTCCTCCCCAAAACGCAAAAACTGGGGAGTCAGTATAAAAAGTATTTTTGGGAGTGGGGCAAAGCAAAAACTAACAATTGCTGTGAAAATCTGTTACCTGCTTTTTGTGTCTGACTTCAGCTATGATAACATAGTGTATGTCTTCACATTGATAATCTGGTTGCTTGCTTCCTGCTTCACTATTTTTTTTTAATATATTTGGTATTGTAAAGAAATAAATTTTAGTCAATTATATTTTTCACTGGGTCAAGCAATTAGAAATTTTATATTCAATGACTATTTACTTTTAAAGCTTCTCTTGTATATTTCAAACAGATTTTGAATGTGCCTCAATATGTGAAGGAGCCAAGTTCAGCCATGTGTTTTAAAAATTTGAATGACTTGTCCAATAATTTTTTCTAAAAAAACTATTTTTTTTGGAATTGGACAATAATCTTTTACTTCACCATTAAACTATTTCTTTCAAAATTCATCTTATCCCTTTATGTCTGTACAATAATATGAAGTGTTTAACACTTTCACAAACATCTGTCAAAGTATTTATAAAACTTTTCTTATATTAGGAAGGAAGCATGCCTTTAGAAGACTTACTGGCTTTCTATGGCTATGAACCTACAATTCCAGTTATAGCAGGTTCCAGTGCAAATAGTTCCCCAAGTGAACTTGCAGATGAACTGCCAGATATGACTCTGGACAAAGTAAGTCAAACATTTTTCTCTGAATTTAAATTTAAAACTAGGAATCTATGTGATCTTTGTCTTTCTTTTGATATTACAAAAGTTAGACACTCTTTACTCTGAATGCAAAGTATCCACACGAGTGTTTTGAAAAATGTCACTCTTCATGGATGTTGAGAATCTGACTGATTTTACTTACAGTATACCTGTAAATGACAACTTCATTGAAGTCACTGATGCGACATGAGTAGCAAAGAAAGTAGAACTAGTTTTGAGTCATTTGTAATGTTGAACACTTATTTTTTATTTAGTTAAATACCACTTTTAAAAAAGTTAAATTTGTAACTTTCAGTAATGTGTGTGAAGCTGGGGATTAATATTTATGGCCTCACATCCCGTCATGTCCTCTCCTCCCTCCCTCCCCTCCCCACCCCCTCGGGTCTGTGGTACATAATAAATTGAAAACTTGCTCCTGAATACTTTGGAGCTTTCCTTTCAACTGGATATGAGAAGTATCAGATTTGTGGCAGGTGAGAGAAACTTTGATAAATACAGAGACAGGCTGTATTATGCAACGAGTATAAAACCTGAAACTTCAACATTTTAAATTGTGACTCTTGGAGATAGTTTTCCTAGTTCTGAACTTTTAAGTTGACTGCTGTGCACATTAGAGTCCCATTAGTCTGCACATTTCAGTGTTCTGTGACTACAAAAAGCGTGGATTGTTACCTAGTGCATATGCACATGCAGCTCTTTGTCTTTAACTTCCCTTATGTGGAAGTGGGACACATCTACGAACCCTGTAGAAACTGCTGTTTGGGGAAGGACCACAAGAGTCCTGCCATTGTGTGCAATCCTTTAAAGAACCCTCAGAAAAAGAAATATGGGTCTGGTCTGAACTCTTCCACAAAGTTCTGCAGGACATCATGGGCAAGGTTTAGTTCTTGGTAGTGCAGCTTCAGTGGGACTGTGATGCCGGGGACTAGGGGAAACTTCAAGGTGCGTGTGTGGTGGTGGGAGGGGGAGGAGACCAAGCTGTTGCAGAGCCACAGGGCCTCAAGAGATCACTGGGCTTCTTCAGGTTTGGAGGCAAAACCCAGTGGGCTTCTCCACTGGGGGCAATTCCCTCCCTCCCCCCCTAAGCTAATGAGGGGGATCTTCATGTGGAGATTCCCTTCTGCCCCCCAAAACAAAACAACCCTCCCAAGGGTTTTAATGGGATGGGAGGATGAAGATCCTCAGCGTATTCAACTCTGGAGTGAGGGTATATTTCTTCTTGTATTTCAAAAGTCCATCACCAATAAAAAACACTTTCATACTCTTGAATTCAGTACTTCAAAAATCTTGGATATGATTCTGATTTGTGTTTAATTTTTAGGAGAGTGTAGAATGTCATTTTAATAAAATGTTAGATAATATATATGCTAGTAGAACCTCTAACTTGCTAATTCCTACAATTTATCAATTTATGCTTAGTACTAATTCTTTGGTTTTCTTTCTTTATTGATATAGGAGGAAATTGCTAAAGACCTCTTGTCAGGTGATGATGAAGAAACACAGTCTTCTGCTGATGACTTGACACCCTCAGTTACTTCACATGAAGCTACAGACTTCTTTCCTCGACCCTTAAGATGTAGGAAAACTAATGCTACAGCAGTCCCTAAACATTCTAAGCTCTGTATAGATACATCGAATGATTGTCTAGTTACAAAATTAGGGCCCCATCCTGTGAGGTGATGACACTGTTGATTTCACTGGGCATTGAGGAAAATTGGCACTTTGCAGGATGTTCTAAATAGATAAAATTTTTGTTGACATTACTGATAATTCAACTATAGAATCTGAAACTTTAAATGAACTTTGATCATAGAAAAGATAGTGGATTAATTTCTTGACAAATAACCAATTATGAAATTGGCTTATTTTGCGTGCCCTCTTATCCTTGTTTATAGGAAGGGTAAAGAGGAGCGCACAATTAACTTTCATCTACTATTCATTATTTCATGTGTCTACTACATCTCTCCTACTTCTTCCCAAATTGATACATGCTTGTTTAGATCAATATTTTAAAGTCCCTGAAACAGGTGAACAACAATTTCAAATGGACTGTGGAGAGAACAGTTACCTTCCATATTATTTCCCTGGGTTACCTGGGGATTAAACTGTAGTACTAATATCTTTGTTGCTGTTTCACAGACTTTTTACACTTGCTATGTCTGAGACAAATTAACATAAGAAAATGATTTTTTCTTTGATAGTCAGCTATCCTTTTCTAATGGTCTCAGTTGCAGTGATAAATGCATATTACATATTTAAAACTAGTACCTTTTACTGTTTGACTTTTATGCTAGTTTCACAGAAAACTAAATTAAGAACAGCTATTGACCAAGGTATCTAAATGAAAGCAGATGCTCATTTTAGTTGTGACAGAGTAAAGCAAAACAGATGCAATTATGTAGTTCTACGTGCAAACTGTAAAATATTGCTAAATAACAATTTTTTTATGCACATTAAGCAAACACTACGTATGATGGTGATAAGGAATCAGATGGTGAAGATGTTGAGGCAGATACTGGTAATTCATCTGAAGATTTGAGGAAGGTAATGCCTAAAGTAATTACTTACATATAATAATTTTAGCAGACTTTTTTCCTCACAATTTGTTTTTCAGATTTTTTTAATCTGAGACAATGATTTAATCCTGGAATCAGATGCATCATGTTAATGACATTTTTAATGCTCATATGTCTTTGAATGTAAAGCTAAAGTGTGTCTTGTGTTTTAAATCTTCAGGAAATAATGGTTGGTTCACAGTATCAGGCTGAAATTCCACCCTACCTGGGCAAATATAGTGATGATGAAAAGGGTAAGTTCTTCTATTTTACTTCCACTTAGCTAAATAAAAATATTAAACATTATTTAAATCAGGTAAAAATTGACTTTGGAAGTTAATAGTAAGGCGAAATTGACAAAACAGTACAACTAAATTTTCTCGTTATATTTAATTCCAATGAATAACGTTGGGTATAAAATTCTTATAGAAAATGAGAAATAAGAAAAACCAGAAGGATCTAAACTCAATAATAGAATAGCTCAAGGAAGGGTTTGTTACCCACCAAAAATCAAAACTGCAATTGACCAAGAGGCCTATTCAGTTACCTGCAAGACCTTCAGAAAGAGCATTTTTGCTGCTCTTTAGAGAAGTTAGACACTTGTCATTATCAGATATTATTATATTGCTTTTAGGCTGGCATGGCTTTGTGGAATATAAAATTGCTGCAGAAAAACATTAAGCAGCAAACTTGGTTCTAAATAATTTCCTTTTACTGGCCTGAGTAGTTTGGAAAGAGAAAAATCCTGTGATTATATAAATGTTTTTCTTTATTCTATTTGTTGCATGATTCTGTCTCTATCTAAAATTAAGATAAAAATTAGTTTCAGTAGGAAACTGAATAAATCCATTTTTTATCTGGTATCCTTGAGTAACTTTACTATCCAGAAAGTTGAGGCAGAAACAGGTATAGGATTCAGAAAAGAAATATTAAAACTGAAACTTGCTGTTTTCTGGATACATCAGGAATCCAGGAACTGATTACAGAGTGGATGGTATTTTTTTGTGTAAACTTTCAAAATTGTTTTAAGTTACCTGTTCTACTAGTAAAATTCTATCAGAAAATAAATCTAGTCTAACATGTTAAGCCTGTGAGGTGATTTTGATATTGTTGCAGATTCCATTATGCCATTTGTCTATAACTCCATTATTATTCCCCTTTCCTACTATTTAAAGTTAAATACAATGATAGGGATGTACAGTTTTCTTAAAACAGTTGAATGTAGCGCTAAGTAGTTTGGTTATTAAAGAAAACTAACATCTGGAAAGGCTTACGGACAGGGTGTGGGGCAAGCAGCTGAGAAGTTTATACAATTGTAATACTACAGTAGTCTTATGAGTTTTTTGTAATACCTGACTTTTCCTAAGATTTCATTTTGGAAATTAAAAGTAAACGAAACACATTGAAGGTATGATCTTGGTAACAGTGATAAAAGCAAGGGGAATTCTGGTGTCGTGAGCTTTGTATTCCTAGAAACAGCCCTACATTCGTTCTTGTTACTGTTGTGACAGCATTCTCTCTTGGGCAGCACCAGCATCTTCTGAGGTGACAAGATATTTTTTTTAGTCCTTCCTCCTTTATCATATGAGGTGCAAATCATCCTCACTCTTTTGGACTGTACCAGCCTTTGATTCCTTTGACTGCCTTGGATCAGATCTCTAATTTTGCATTGTCTGCAGACTGTAGGAAAGGTTCAATGTAATGTCAAAAATGTCTGTTCTTCCCATTAAATATTTTAATAGCAGGCAAACGGATTTAAATTTTAATGAATGTTTGCTTCCAATGATAATTAATGTTCAAGTCATGTAGTGTGTTTTTGGATATATGTAGTAGGGCTTTATAAAAGCCGTTTAATTGCATATTTAGATTTTTTCCAATGTGATTTGATGCAAGTGCACAACCCAAGTTCATTACAGAACAGTCCTTTACGCTATTAGCTGGAGAGTACTTGAGCCAGAAATCCCCATACTAGCTAGATCAGCCCCGCTAATCCATAGCGGCAAGTTTTTTGAAGACAACAACTGTTTAGCCACCTGCTTTTTTCCAGCATGGGAAGTGTTTGAACTGACTGAGGAATAAAAATGCTAGTGGAAGAATTCATATTTACTGCTCATTTATCAGTTTATTCTTTTTTCTGTTTAAAGACTGTATGCAACTTTAAGCACACAAGGATGTGACTGTATCTACTAGTTTGTGAAACAGCCAACTTTATGTAATGTGTAAATGTGCACATATTTCTCAACTTGAATTCTCTAGCTGCCATTAGATTTTTTTGTGACAAGTCCTTCTCCTTAGAATTCAGTCCCTTCCATCCTTGTTCCCTTATAGCCTGAATCTGTTCACCTTTGTGGCACTGGGCAACGTGTACCCCTTCTGCGAGGGAGGGACTTGATAAGGACTGGTATTTGTGCATGTGACAAGGTGCTGGCAGCATGCTTGATTTGATTACCTCTTGTGTTTTGGGGGAAGCTGCCGATTTCTTTCATCATGGTTGTAAGACATTTGTGCCAGCTCCTTAGCTAGTGTAAATAAAGTCAGTGGGGCTGAATGAATTTACATCAGTTAATATTTGTTCTGCAATATCAGACACACCAGGATAGGTGCTTACCTACACCCCTCCACATACACACACCTTATCTGTATCTCAATGGATTTTTCCTCTTAACAGTGTATGAAAATGAAGATCAGTTACTTTGGAGACCTGAGGTGATTTCAGAGAGTAAGGTTAAAGAATATCTTTTTGAGACCTCTTTAAGAACTGGAAATGAAAAAACAATTGGAAGAATTCCTGAAGGAATACACACAAGGGACAATGAACAAGTATGTTTGATAGCCTATCTATTTATGACATATTGCCTGTAAACAAGTGCATGTTCTTTGTGCTTATGTGGAAAAGGTATGCAAACATTTCTTATTCCCAGGAAGTCCAAAGTAAGGCCCTGTTCCTGCTAGTATTTATTCACATGCTTAAAATTAAGCATGGGAATAAGGATTGGGGTCTATAATGTGAGCTACAATATGCATATATGATTGTCATGTTCTAAAACAGTTCTCAGTCTAACTCACATCCAGCTTTAGATACCCACTTACATTTTCTTTGTGAAACCTTTAAGTGTGTGTGTAACTTTGTTTAAATTATGAAATTTTCATAAATTTCTGATATGAGATTTGATCACTGACAATACCTTAAACTGCTTAGCTGCAATCTTTAAATAACTCACTTTAAACAAAAATATTTCCTTAATCTTATAGGCACTCTATGAACTTCTCAAATGTAACCATAACATAAAAGAAGCAATTGAGAGGTATTGCTCAAATGGAAAGGCATCACAAGGTAAGAGCTTTCTGAAATTGTAGGAAATACTGGGACTAGATTCTCGGCCCTAGGTATTACCCTTTTCAACACCTGAATGGAACAAAGTGGATGTAACATGACTGTAGCTGGCCAGTTGAGAATTTCTGCTGGAGGAGTTCACAGATGGAATAAAGCTGGCAGAGCCAGCTTTTACACCAACAGTTTCACTCTTCCCTACTCTGGTGGAGGTAGGGAGGACGTGGAACAAAGCAACACTTTGCTCCTGTACAGCATTTCTCATCCAGTTTATAGTGCTATGGAGATCAAAGCCAGCTATTTTAAGTTAGAGCAGCCTGTACTCTGCTCTAACTCATGCCTGGCTGCTTGAGAATCAGGAGATCATAGCTGGCTCTGATGTGGCCCCACCCTTTCCTGTGCTGATCTCAGAATGTATTACATCAATACAGGATAACTGTTCAATGTTGTAGTATAGGTCTGTTTCTGTTTTCCACAAACTAATTTCCACCTTTCTCTTGTCCCCAGCTGCTATGCTTTCCTTAAAGTTAATATCGCTGCTCCATATAGATAAGAGGGGTTAGTCTTTCACGCCTTCAGTTCCCTTCACCCTGTGCACATATGAAAGCAAAACAAAATAAGGGCTTATGCTGCAGAAACATCTTTTGTATGGTACTAGTCTCCTTCAGCTGCCATTGACTTAAAAAGACGACATTGTAAGTACTTAATACCATGCAGGGTTGAGCCCTGAAGCAGGCTGTGGAAAAGCAGAAAAACTTAAGTGAAAGTGATTTCATGTTTAAGAGGTCCAGTATAAACAGTCCTTTTTCCTTAAAGTTTCAGATGAGGATGTTTTTGCTATGCCACAAACCAAACTTCAGGAGGTGGTCCCTGAAGTCAGCTAAGGCCTTTGGACAGTTTCAAAATACCGTTTTGATTACACTAGCACATAGGGTGTCCTTACCATATTACAGCTTTAGTACCTAATCTTGTAATTTGCCATGTTTGTAGTCCATTAATTTTATTTGCCCTTACTATGTATTGTGCACTGTATCATTTGAAATTAACAATTAATCTATCTATCAAGGCATTCACTCACCGTGTGTGGAGTCTACTGCTGGCTATCCTAGGGATTAGCTCTGCCATCTTGTGCTCTCCCTCCAGTGTTGTCTTCTCCAGTCTTGTCCTGCTTTACTGTCCCACTCCTGTGTCTGCAGCTTCCTTTCTGTGGCTTGGCCCTCTGTCTAGGTCACTAAAGTCTTCCCTTGCCAGGGAATTCAGTGCTTCCAGACCTGGTGTCTGGCTGGCACCTCCAAGGCCCTTGCCACTCCCCAGGCCCACCCTCTACACTGGGTTCCAGCCCACGCATCCTATAACAAGCAGTCATAGTTACTGTGCAGGCCTATCTCTTGCTACTGTTTCCCTGGGTTTCTTTGCACATCATTGGTTCCCATCCTGTCTGGGTTTGCCAGCCTCTAATTCCTTCCACTCAGGAGTGATTGCAGTAACCCATTCCTAAGGAGTGACTGTCCTATTTCAGTGGTAGTTCTCCTCTGTAGCTAGCTACCTGGCTTTATATAGGCCTTGCCTGTTCCTGCACAGGTGAGCCTGTCCTTAATTAAATACCTTCAGCCCAAATCTCCCCTGCTTACAGCCTAATTAGTTGATTGGGTCCACCTGGCTAGTGTAGGAATTCCACCCCATCACACCATCATTTATTTCAGTGAAACTTTTTATATAGTAAGCATAATGTGAGAAATATGTAGAGTGTGGTAAGGGTAAAATGGTTGCTGTTACATCATGTGATAAAAGTATTGTGTGTAATGGGCATTTTCACTGTAATGTATGTGTTCACTACATATTGTTTCTGCATAAACTCCCATTAATGGGAATGCTTGCAGCCTGGATTTCAGTGGGGCTTTGCAAAGTATGACTAAAACCCAATAAATGTAAAAAGATGCTGCATAGAAAGAAAGTTACGCTTCATTGCAGCAGTTTGAGGTCAGAGGAAAGTGTTCAGTCCATGGAACTCTCCCAGGGTCCTATCATGGGAATTTCCATCCACTGTATTGTGCTTACTGGCAAAGTTTTGATGACAGGTGGCAGTCAGAACATTCTCAGGGGAATGCCTCCACTCCTGGATTCTACTCCCCACATTGTGCTGCCAGAATCCTGTTTTGGTAAGCTGCAGGGCACAGTGTAAGAGTTCATTGATTGGTCAAGTTTTTGACTAACTTATGATTTCACTTAATAGGGATTTCTTGTTTTGGCAAACAGAGAGAATTTATTTTGCCTGTAAGCTGAAAGGCTTTTGTTTAACTGTATAACTGAATGATATGAAAAGACTGTTTAAAATAAGAAATAATTACTACTATAACTGATACAACCTCATAATAAATGTACAGATATTTGTTTTTTGCCTGCTACTATCTTGTTGCTTGATGAGGTAAATACGTGTGTGTGTGTGTGTGTGTGAGACAGAGAGACAGAGAATGAACATTAACAAATTGGTAACAATATAAATTAAAGAACTACAAGTTTTTTATGAAAGTAAATGTATGGAAAATCAGTTTCTCCTTTGCCTATTTTCCAGGGTCTGTTCTTTGTATTCCCTGCAAGAGTAGACACCTTTGAAAGCAGTGCATAAAAATATTGTACTTCACATGCTGGGCCCAGATCCACAAAGGAACTTAGGCATTGCAACACATAATATTTAGGCATGTTGCCACCCACTGGAATCCACAGGCCCAGGTTAGGTGCCCAGGCTTCCTATACAATCAGTGGGGAGAATTAGGTGGCTAAGAATGGGATCCACAAAAGCCAGCACACTAAATAGGAAGCCACCTAAACTAGTCAATAGGAAATGCCAAGGAGAGGGGTGTGGCCTACAGCCCACTCCTCTCGGGTAGTTAGGCATCTCTCTCTGCTTGGTATGCCCTCCTGGAGTTAGATGCTGAATTGGTTTTTGGATTTTTTTGGCAAGAAATACAGGAGCTAGCAAAGGACTCCCTTATAACTTTTGGCTCTGTGGTTCAGATACTTAGGTGGGATATAGAATAGAATCATAGAATATTAGAATTGGAAGGGACCTCAGGAGGTCATTTAGTACAACCCCCTGCTCAAAGCAGGACTAACCTCAGCTAAATCACCCCAGCCAGGGCTTTGTCAAGCCACAGCTTAAAAACCTCTGAAGATGGAGATTCCACTACCACCCTAGGTAACCCATTCCAGCGCTTCACCACTCTCCTGGTGAAAAACTTTTCCTAATATCCAACCTAAACCTCCCCCATTGCAACTTGAGAGCATTGCTCCTTCTTCTATCATCTACTTAACCACTGAGAACAGCCTAGCTCCATCCTCCCTGGAACCCCCTTTCAGGTAGTTAAAGGCTGCCATCAAATCCCCCCTCATTCTTCTCCTCTGCAGACTAAACAAGCCCAGTTCCCTCAGTCTCTTCTCATAAGTCTTGTGCTCTAGCCCCCTAATCATTTTTTTTGCCCTCCACTAGATTCTCTCCAACTTGTCCACATCCTTTTTGTAGTGGGATGCCCAAAACTGAACACAATATGCCAAATGCGGCCTCACCAGTGCCAAACAGAGGTGAACAATCACTTCCCTTTGTCTGCTGGCAATGCTCCTACCAATTCAGCCTAATATACTGTTAGCCTTCTTGGCAGTCAGGGCACACTGCTGGCTCATACCCAGCTTCTTATCCATTGTAACCCCCAGGTCCTTCTCTGCAGAACTGCTGCCTAGCTCATCAGTCCTCATTCTGTAGCTGTACATGGGATTTTTCTGTCCTAAGTGGAGGTCTCTGCACTTGTCCTTGTTGAACCTCAGATTTCTTTTGACCCAATCCTCCAATTTGTCTAGGTCACTCTGTATCCTATCCCTACCTTCCAGGGTATCTACCACTTCCCCTAGTTTAGTGTCATTTGCAAACTTGCTGAGGGTGCAATCTGCCCCAGATCATTAATGAAGATGTTGAACAACACTGGCCCCAGGACTGACCCCTGGGCCACTGCGCTTGTGATCGGCTGCCAGCTAAACATGGAGCCATTGATCACTACCGTTGAGCCCGATGATCTAGCCAGCTCTCTATCTATTTTATAGTCCAGTCATCCAACCCATACGTCTTTGACTTGCTGATAAGAATACTGTGGGAGACCATATCAAAAGCTTTGCTAAAGTCAAGGTATATCACATTCACCGCTTTCCCCACATTCACAGAGCTAGTCACCTCTACGTAGAAGGCAATCAGGTTGGTCAGGCATGACTTGCCCTCGGTGAATCCATGCTGACTGTTCCTGATCACCTTTCTCTCTTCCAAGTGCCTGCTCCATGATTTTTCCAGGAATTGAGGTGAGGCTGACTGGTCTGTAGTTCCCTGGATCCTCTTTCTTCCCTTTCTTGAAGATGTACAATATGTTTGCCTTTTTCCAATCATCAGGGACCTCTCCCAGTTGCCACGAGCTTTCAAAGATAATAGCCAATGCTCTGAAATCACATCAGCCAACTCCCTCAGGACACTCGGATGCATTGCATCTGTCCCCGTGGACTTGTGACTGTCCAATCTTTCTAAATAGTCCTGAACCTGTTCCTTCAGAACCGAGGGATGTTCACCTCCTCCCCATTCTGTGCCCCCCAGTGCAGTAGTCTGGGAGCTGACCTTGTCTGTGAAGATAGAGGCAAAAACGCGTTGAGTATCTCAGCTTTCTCCACATCCTCTGTCACTAGGAAATTCAGGTTCAGTTCCTCACCACACCCTGCACCTAATGTGGAGAAGATATTTGAACTTGGATTACCCACCTCCCAGGTGCATGACCTAACCCCTGGACTGCAAATTCTCTGTCTGGTGTGATGTATATTTAATTATTTATACACAATGGAACAGCTTCAATAGGACTGATAGTGAGAGTCCCAAACCAGAATATCTCGTAGTCCAGTGGTTAGGGCACTTACCTGAGAGGTGGAAAATACAGTTGGGAAACTCTGTGTTCAGGAAAAAGAGTACTGAACCTGGGTGTTTTGCATCCCAGGTGAGTGCCCTCATGGTTATAAGACTGGCCACTTCTGTCCCCACAGCAATTTTGTCTGAGGTTAGACATGCTCTGAAAATGCTTACTGGATTGGGCCCTACAGGTGAGATAGGTGGATGAAGGATCCTGCTTGGGTTTAGGTGTGAGATAGGTGCCTGGTTGCCCAGCCTGAGACAGCTGTGTGCACGTTCACTGGCAGAAACTTAAGTGCCTAGGAAACTTTAAGGTGGAAACTCAGACACCTAAGGATTTTAGGTGCCTCCTGGGTTAGACAGCAGCTAAGCAAAGATTTTTAGGATCTTGGTAGTGCCTAAATGGTGGCTTTAGGTACTTAAAGGAGCAAATAGGTGCCCAAGCCCTGTTGGGCATCTGGTCATGGATGACTACAAATACAAAAAAATTAAATGAAACTCTCTAACCATCCTTCATCATTCAGTGCATCCAGAGTTGATGATTAGCAGTTTGTCAGTTTTCTAAACAAGAGTGTTACATTTTAATTAGATGTCTGTGTATTACCAATAAGTCATAAATTCTAAAGAATTTAGCTGTTGCTCTTCAAAATATGTTTGGATTTCAATGAATTTTATCGGTAAAAATGTTTAACTCAGTCTCTGATGGAAAATTCTCTGAAAATAAGTGCTGTTGTGTTATTGTGGAAATCATTTAGACGAGATGACAGCATGGACAGAAGAAGAATGCAGAAACTTTGAACATGCACTTCTGATTTACGGGAAAGATTTTCATCTCATACAGAAAAATAAGGTAAACAATTTCATCTCATACAGAAAAATAAGGTATATTATTAGGTAATTAAATTGGATGGGAGAATGGTAGTTTAGTCACTTAAAAGCTGTAAAAGCAACTAATTTATCAGAAGTAGTGTCTAGAGTGAAATAAGAAGCAATGTATTCTAGCTGACTTGTCATTTACATGCTAATTTTACCACAAATATCATTGAACAATTAACATTTACAAGATCAGTCAACCTATTAATCTCTGAAATAATCTTGTATTCACGTTGCTTTCAGTTATGTATTTATTAGCTAATTTTGTTGTGTTATACTCATTGCTGCACCTGGTTTAGTGTGGGTGCTCTGCACTACCCTGGATTCATTCTCTGAGTCTAGACCAGGAAAAATAATATATATCTTAATTAGCCTAATCCTCCAATAGCCCCCAAGGGCTTGGAGTTCTTCAGCCACACTGGACTCAGTCACTAAGGCCTTGGCAGGGAAGGCGAGTATTGTACAATTGTAATTCAACAGTAATTCTTCTGGGTAATTAAGGAGTGGAGATGTAGACTGTCTGTGCAAGGAAAGCCATCCACTCCTCAAATGTGAGCTTCTGTATTGGTGGGGCAAAGGAAAAACAACACATGGAATAAGAACTTAGATAGATTTAAGGATTGGTACTCTCAGAAACTGACCCTTCTTCGTATAAGGGAATCAAGTGTATTTGAAGCCTCAATTTGCACAGTGCATGTAGATTCATGGATAACAGAGATAAAAATGGATCTTCTGCTTCATAGACCTGCTCTCATGACTACTTCCGTTTTTAATAGTCTATTTTTGCACACACATTGTTGGAGCTTTGGTAGTCTCCACTGACTAACCTTACAAAAAGGAAGGTTTCCCTAATACCTTACTTATTTTCCTATTTAAGCTATTACTCTTCATGCTGCTCTTAGTTTTCCTCCCTTTTCTCTTAATTTAAGGATTTATGAAATGTCAAAATATGCAGAGTTATGAACTGAGACTGAGATCTTAATTTCTGTCATGGACACTCAGTCTCAATGTAAAACTTAAGAAAAAAAAATAAAGACAACTGGATTTTCAGTAGCTGAAGAAATTAAACTGCTTTTTTGAGCGGTTATAAAGTACAATTTCCAAATTTGTATTGTTAAAAGAATCTCAATCAAAATGGCTTGCTCTTGCTATGCGCATGATGTAACTAAAGAGAATGCAGGAGCATGGGGAAGATGGAGATTACTACAAACCTTCCCCGCCCTCCCCCTTTTAAATTTTTGTTTTTGTTTTTTAAACAAGCATGTCAATTATTCCTGTCCTGTTTTAGGTGAGAACTAGAACAGTTGCTGAATGTGTAGCATTCTACTACATGTGGAAGAAATCAGAACGTTATGATTATTTTGCTCAGCAAACAAGATTTGGAAAGAAGAGGTACAACCACCATCCAGGGGTCACGTAAGTACAGAGTGCTTGGAATATATCCTTTCTGTTGTCAGTTCCACATCTGGAGTTTTCCCAACTTTATCAGTGTAGTTCAAATGCTGCAGTGATGTTGGATTAAGGAAATAAAATCCATCTCCTAGTCATACCCCTGTTTCTAATAGAAGAATATCTTTCTAGGGACTATATGGATCGGTTGGTAGATGAAGCAGAAGCCCTGGGTGGAGCAGTACATTCTTCAGCCTTAACTTCTAACAGCAGAACTGAGCCCATCCCTGACCAACAGCTAAGCATTCTGAACTCTATCACTGCCAATGACTTGACAGGTAAATCAAGAAAAATCAATATTGACGTTTAAAAGATAGTTTTCTGCTATAACTGTACATCAAGAAAATAGATTATTTAAATTGCATGTTCATTTTTTTCAGCATTGACCAATAGTGTAGCTACCGGCTGCCACTCTACAGATGTGAACTGCTTGGAAGATGCCTTTTCTCCTCTGGACAGCGTATCCCGAGCACCAGTTAATCATGTGCCTGTTGTAACAGAAGAGTTGCTTACGTTGCCTAGTAATGGTGAAAGTGATTGTTTTAATTTATTTGAGACTGGATTTTATCACTCGGAGTTAAATCCAATGAACATGTGCAGTGAAGAGTCCGAGAGACCTGCCAAGAGATTAAAAATGGGGCTTGCAGTCCCTGAATCCTTCATGAATGATGTTTCTGTAAATAACTTGGGTGTGGACTTTGAGAACCACACACATCATATTACCAGTGCCAAAATGGCTGTTTCAGTGGCTGACTTCAGCAGTCTATCTGCAAATGAGACAAATGGTTTCATCAGTGCCCACACTCTACACCAACATACTGCCCTTCACTCAGAATGATTCCAGTGGTGAACTACAAAAACAGTGGGTACTTTATGCAGTAGCAGTAAACTTGATGGGAACTTGTCAGGTTTGCTTAGTCTTTCACTGGAAGTGTGAACTTTATGACATCAGTGATGTCTTTGTATGTATAGAACTATATCTTGATTTATCAAGAATAATTTCATTTTTCAGTCCATACATGTGGAAATGTCATATGATGTTCGGCAGAGTTTGGGACTAAGAGAACTCTGGTGCAGCTTTAAGCTCTGCTTCATTTTTTTTTTTAAAGCCTGTAGACAGAGGCCACTATCTCAAAACCAGCACAGAAGTTGTGAACTGATTTGGAGTGGCTTTTTAGTCTAAGTTACTTTTGCCGTAACAGATGCAGTGGAATAACCATGTTTACAGGTACAGATCCTGATTCCTGCTCAATGTAGCATTTTTTTTTAAATTTTTTTTTATAAAGGCAGGGATGGGTGTCTTTAATTTAAACTGCACAAACAAGGATGTTTTTTAATGAAACCTTCTCTCATGTGATACTAAACTAGGGCACTTCAGTTTACAAAACAGCAAGTTCATCTTGGTGGAAGCTAGCACAAGGGACTGTCTGAGCAAAGTGTGAAGACATACAACTTCAATGCTGTTGCAAAATTATAGGCCATGGCTACCTTACACAGAAGTAATTACACTGCCAGAAGGTTTATGTGTACTTAAACTTATTGGCTAAACAAATGCATTTTAAAATATTGTATTCTGATGGGGTTTTGTCCACAACTTTGAAGAGTGTAATGTGGTAACACCAGTTACTGTGTACCAACTTTTTTCTAAGGCAGCTGATGTATAAAGCCACAGTCTGCATGGTTTAGGATTGACCACTAAATGGTTTACATTTGGGACACATCTTAAATTGTTTGGAGCACTGCAGTTCATTTGAGGGACTATCTAGATTTTTGTATCGTGCAGTACAACCTTGAAGTATACATTTGAAAACTTCCTTTAGGATGGATTTTGTTTATTTCTTTTGACAAGTCATTGTCTCAAAATGGCATTTCGATACTTTCTTCAGATGGGGTTTGATAGAAGTACAAATGCATCTCATTCTCAAAACAATTGTTCATTCCAATCAATTTTTTTGTGAATATTCCAATGAAATTTTGGATGACCATCAATGATTCTGTTTAACACCTTTTCAATTTAAGTTGTGTTACAGATTCGGACAAAACATAGTATTGATATGTGATATGCTTCCAGAGCATACAGCTTTCAGGTTTGTGCTTTCATTTTGTTTTTGTTTACAAAATTCTGAAGTGTAGCTCAGTACAATTGAATTGCAGAAGAATTTCCCACCCCCCCCCCCAAATTTTTGTTTGCACTGTCTGTAATACAGATTTAATTGCCACTAACTTGCTTGCATTTTTTAAATGCTTAAGTCGGACTGCATTGGTGATATTTGTAGTAATTGCTTCAAGGTTATGCTGAGAAATTTAGTAGTGGAGACTTTGGGTAGTATTTGAAAGGGACGAGGGTATTTATTATATATACTGTGAACTGCATTGACATCCCGAGGTTTGGATGCAGCATACTCCTGGGCTTTCTTTACAGCGTTGTAACGAAGATTGCTTTGAACTGTTTACGCAATAGCACATTTACCATAAAAATTAGTTTAGCACAGTGGACAAAAATAGTGAACATTTGTCATCAGTTCTCTAACTTAAACATCTGAAATATGTGATTCTATTAAGTGCACAGTAAATAACAGGTAGCCTTGGCCCTGTGTTGTACTCTGACATTTTTAGCCAAGTTGTCAGCTTCTTGTTGCTGTGTTTTGTGCTGAACTTTGTACCTTGTTTCTTTTGTTTATGAATCAACACATTTTATGTAACTTTGTAAAATACTGGCCATAATCTTTCATTGTTATACATTCGAGTTTAACTATGGGTTTACAGTGGCTGGTCTGTATAAAAATCATTACACAAAGATGACTGAATGCTTATACCAGTTGCACTTAAATGAACATGCCCATTCTCATTAGCTGATGCAGTAATATATTCAGTTTATCTATGCATTGCTGGGATCTTAACATAGACAGAGATTTGTCTAAAGTTTGGATTGTCAGCAAGTTGAATGGACACTTTAGTTATTTAATAAATACTTTTGACCAAAATTCAGAAAATGGTATGAGAGAAAAATGATTTCCAGCTAGTCTAATAGATTTTGAAGTTTTAATCTTATTTAGCTTCTTGGCTATCTAGCTGGTAACGTTTACTTTTAATTCCTTGTTAAAATGAGGCAATAATTTGCAAGATTTGTAAATATGTACATTTGGCATAGCTTTTTAGATATCTATTTCAATATTTTCTGACTACTTGTGTATAGTAACATTTTTGTGCATGCTTGTTGTGACATTCATAAATTTGTACCACTATGACTTTATCCTTGTAAAATAGCTATTTATTGAATTTTTCTTTTAAAAGCTGGACTTACCTATTTTTCTCTCAGTTTAAACATTTAAGTGGAGAACTTGTTACTGTTTATTAAAAGAATTGCATTTTGAGGGTCAACATGAAGATAACTGAATTGAAACCATATGAAGAAATTATATTGCCATGATTCTTGGATGGTGAAGCACAATTCTTGTAACAAACTGTGATGAATTCTTTGTTCTTTGCCACATTTTTTTTCTTCATACGAACAAACCAAAAATCCATAATGGGCAATTGCCGTGTTGGTAAATGTATCCTTTCTGTACAGGGACTCTGAAGAGGATTAGCTGATTCATTTAGAAGTGTAACTGGTGCTGTGATTATAGCAATACTTTTACTTTCGTTAGTCATGTCATCTTCTCCTGCTAGATTTTTAAACGTTTAGTTTTCCTCTTGTCATGGTCAAACTGCTGAATTTACTTGAAGGATGTACAATACTGTTTGCAGAATACTAAATTGTGTACAATTAGGTCAATGAATTGTGCAATTGTTTCCTGTTTTTAATTTTTAAAACTGAGGGTCAAAAATATGTGAAAACTTCAGATCCAGTAGAACATAGTGATACTACATAATTTAACCAAAGTCTCTAGTGAATATTTCAACTTTGAATGTAAACTAATAGATGAACTGACCAACAGGGACACTATTGCCCAGAGTTACAAGCACATTATTTACCAAGGGGAAGCGAAATACAGCAATTTATAAAATAATGACAAGTTTACTATTTTTTTAATGTTTTTCACTTAAAGGAGGCAACTACCAATTATTGTTTAAAATATTATAGGTATGATTATGGCCCTCCTACGCAACCAGTTATTCCAGTCTTTCCCAGTTTGAAATAAGCACCCTGTGTATAATGACCTAAATCAGTGACAATCGGAACAAAGTTTTAGTATCAGATGTTCAAGAGGAAGTCGCTATTGTTGCATTGGTTTTAATATTTGTACATAAACACTGATTTTTTTGAGCATTATTTTGTATTTGTTGTACTTTAATACCTGGTGTACAGTTCCAGAAATAAATGTCTGGAAACCTTTTTTCTTTTGTAAAATTGTTTTCCTGCATCTGCAACACGATTTATCACTTAAATATCTCCTTATATGTGAATGTTTTAAGATATCAGGACACTCACTTTGATAGTGTGGCAATGTCTGATCTTGTTAATATTACATAGGAAGAGTTATTCTTTGGACATGTACTGTAACAGGAAGGCCCAGTTACAAGTTTTATGTGATCTATTCATCTGGTAAACACCATGGTTTAGGAACAGCACATTTTGGAGTATTCATTAGTAGCATTAATAAAATAGTACTTCTCAACTGCAGTGCATTTTCAGAACCTTTACCTTCTCTCTGTGGGGAATGGGAATGCATCCTATCCCCCATTGTCTATGGAAACTGAGGCAAAGCTAAAACGACTTGCCCAAAATCACAGGAGGAGAGTTGAATCCAGTTTAGAATTTTTAATTCATGTCCTCCAGTCCCTGTGCTCAGACCAGGCCTTCTCTGGAGCAAGTGCATTTGAGCCATTAATTTGCAACTGAGGTTTTTTTATATCCTTGAAGAGATGATCAAATCTAGGAGTAATACTGTGCTGCTACACTTAATGTTGGTATGCTCAGCATTGCAGCACCTAACCCCTAGGCAGCCTGCTGCCTTGTGGAATCCTCAACCCCCGGCTACCCACACATTGCATGGGGAGAGCGAGGTGCCTTAGAAAAGGATCCTCAGAGAGCAGGGAGCAGCCTACAGTAGCCAGGAGTGAAAAGCAGAGGAAAGGCACAGGGAGAGGAGAATGGCTTAGGCACTTAGCCTGGTGTGCCTCACTGATAAGCCAGAGAGAGAGGCGCCTCCCTCCAATCAGGATCCTCAGGCACCCATCCTCATTTGAATTTAGGTACTAGGCCAGGTAAGCTGCCTAAGTAGCCCAAGTCTAGGACTTCACTTCAGCATGTGCTAAGGCTCTGAGCAGCTCATTAGCTGTGGGATGGCATCAGGGTTTAGGCAGCTTTGTGAATGCCAGCTGGCAGAAACTGGCACTTATGGAGCTAGGTGGGTGTGGAGTAATGGGTTGAGAACATCAGTGATACTATATGGTAGATATAGGTGCCTTAAGAGTTGGTGATTAGAGTACCTTTTGAGGACCTGGGCTCTGTCTCTGCTTCCTCCCACGGTCAAGCTCATAACGGCTTCTCTGACTGTCTGGTGGCTCTCTCTGTCAAATACACACCCACAGCATACCAAACCAGCCCCTACTCCTGTATTTGCAGTAAGAGAACTCATCAGACCACAGTTTAGCTTCTGATCAGGCCTTGGCCTGCAGCTTGTTATCTTAATGAGTGGCTTCTATTGTTTCCAGTTATCTCCCTAAAAAGAGGGACTTAATTATCCCTTTTATCTTGAAAGGAGGTCCATCAGAGGACCTGTAAATGCATCTGCTGCCTAAATACAGTGTTGCATGGATGAAAAGAGAAACTTTTTGCTTTTTCACACACTTGGTTTGACTCTGGTCTGCTCTGAAAGAATAGAGGACTTCCTCTTCAGTAGCTTCCATTCTTTTATATAAGCTGAATAAATGAGTAGATATTACAAAGTGTTATGTATATTGTTTATATAATTTGACACAGTAATCACAAAATTAAAGGATCTAGAGTACATAATTCCCTGATAGAATGAATTTTACCGTAAAGGTTAAATTTGAGAAACCACTATTTAAACTACTATCTTAATTGCTAAGATTCAGGCTCTTGTCTATTTTAATCACAAATTTAAATATTAAGAAGGGTGCATACAATTAATTGCGCTTACGACTATCCGAAACCAAGTGGGATACACCTACAAATAGAAAGGCAGTAATAAAGGAATTGGAAGTGAAGTGTCATAAGAAATCAGGGTCAAAACTAAAATTTTAGATGCATACTTGAAGTGTCCCAGGGAACACCCCGCCTATAAGGGAAGACTGGTTATAAAGTTTGCCAAGCAGATACAACATGTAACAGAAACATTGAAAAATATTCAGAGCTTCATCTGTTGAAGTTCTAAAAACAGACCCAGGGCATATCCTAAGATGTTTTGTACATAAAGATTTACATGCTGTGGGTTCTCAAAATAAACAATGGCAAGTATGCATCTACAAAACTTTAAAGAGGGTCTTGTTTTGTCATTGGATGGTGAAAAAGAGATGCATGGAGCAAGGATTGTATTCTGCTTTTTCTGTGTTCTCATTGCAGATGTCCACCAAGCTCCAGTCCACCCATCAAAACTAGATAGAAAGGGAACACCCTGTCCTAGTGTGCTTACTACTGAAGGAACCTGGATGAGAGAAGATGAAGTCTTAGGCCAGCCCTATGAAGAGCCTTAAAACATCAAAGTACCTCTCTCAGGCTGGGTCTACACTGAAGGTGGCAAATTCGCCGCCGTCACATCGATTGCTCTGGATCGACTGAGCGGTCTGTATAGACATGCTCAGTCGATCCAGGAAGCAACGCAGGAAAACCACCCCTGTAAGTGGAGTGGAGTAGCGCTGCGTTGAAGGGAGCGCTGTTCCCTTCGACGCAGCGCAGTATGGATGCCGCGCAGAGGAGACGCTGCAAAGTCTACGGGAGATACTCAAGTGATTTACGTCACTTGCGTATCTCCTGTCGACTGCCGCCGAATCGCCAAGGTAAGTGTAAACCGGGCCTAAGATAGGCATCTATAACAGACTTTTCCTCTTCCAGCCTAGAAGCATTGCCCACTAACAAGACCAGAAGACAGAGTAGTGTTTGTATCAGCAGCTCCTTTGTGTTTAACAGTAACAACTGCAGCTGTAAATATTAATTGTAACTGATGTTGAATGACAACAACTGACCAAAGAGATACTGAAGTAAAGTAGACTCTTTTCCTTAGGTTACTACCCAATTGTTAATTGATGACATCTCAAATCTTATCACTTAAATGACATCTAAAACAGCAGTCACTTTGTCTTACTTCAACAGGCGGTGCATATCTGTGACTAACAATTATGGCAGAGTTAGATTCAGCATACTTATTTTTGTATAACAAATTCCACTCAGGCTACTGAAAAGATTTGAACTAGCCTCAAATTAAATCTTTCCAGTTAAGATTTTGGAATGTCATTGTGAGGGCAATAAAATTTGCATTTCCACCTCTGCTAACTTCACTCTACCTTGGAAGTATTAGAGTTTTATATGGGCAAATTGAAAATAAGGCTTAAAGAGTTTCTAAATAATTGTCTTTACTCAATGTAATTCATCATGCTTGTTAGGCAGTGGTGCTAAATATGTTAATTATATCCTGGGTCTAAAGAGTTGTCTAGCATAGACTCTTATTCGGGAAGAGGATACTACTGAACTGGGATGAGTAATTTTAAATAGTCTTACATTTTTAGTCTTTGTGCTAAAGACTACTGCTAGTGCACAAGGATTTAGAATGAATGAACACAAGTGTGCTCCAGTTTGAGGGATTTCCAATTAAAATCAAACAAGTCATCTCCCCAGATTATAAATTTAACAGAGAAATTGTGTTTGTGATAAGCTTCATAGCATCCAAGGCTAGATGGGACCCTTACAATTCTCTAGCCTGACCCTCTGTATAGCACAGGCTACAGAATTTCCCCAAAAGAATTTAGAGCATATGTTTTAGAAAAACAGCCTTTCTTGCTTTAAAAATGGTCAGTGATGGAGAATCCTGCAATGACCATTGGTAAATTGTTCCAATGGTTAATTATTCTACTAAATGTACACTTTACACCCACCCTGAATTTGTCTAGCTTCAACTTCCAGCCATTGGATTATGCTGAGTTTAGAAAGGGCTGGCTTGTTGTTATGCTGGTAATTAAGTTCCTAAGCATGCCACATGCTCTTCTCCTATACTATATTACTTCAATAGTTGCTGCTATTTAAAGCTAACAAGAGTTTATAAGTATTTAAGGAACAGAAATCAAATTATGCTCCAGAAAGCTTTAGGTATGAATGTGAAACTATTTCATAGGTCATTCCCCTTTAATGCCTTGTACTTGCACCTTTCTCCCATCTCCTTAGCCCCAATACCACCACCTGCCTAGCTTCCCCCCAGCTTATGATGTACCTGCTGGGTGGATCTGAAAGCTCATGGCTCTATCATCCTGCTGCTGGCTCTGCTCAAGTGTCATTTTTGGTTCTCTCCTGCACCCAGCAGGGAAATATTGGCTGCCACTGCCAGCTCCAGTTCAGGCCCTGGTGAGGCCTCTTATGTAGGAGCAGGCCCTAAGAGTTAGGAAGGCTTTCAGGCTAATTTCTCATTTTCAGCAGTATTAACAAGGAGTAGTCACCCTTCTGCCAGTTTTCTGCTCACACTCTGCAGATGCAGCTGGGGGCCTACAGCCTAAATTACCTCATTGCAGTCAGTGCCTGTAGTGCTGGAACAAGTAAGCCACTCTCAGTACCACAAGTAAATATAACCTCCACCATTAAGACATTAGTATTCTTTAAATGTGATGACTTAACTGTGAACATACACATAGGATTATTACAATTAATTGCTTTGGGTTGCATTGCTGTTAGGAGATTAAATGTAGATAGCACCTAGTTCTTCTAAAATCCTATAACTAGTAATTTCCACATGGCTGTGAACTTCACTTTGTGCCCAACAGCCACAGAAACTAAGCTGTGCTGTCCTGCGGGGGGTGAGAGAAAAAGAGAAAGCACTGGTTACTGTTAGTCATTTCCAGGCTCTTCAGAGATCCATCAATTCGGCTGCTTGCTCTGATCTCTTTATGGGGTGGCCTTGTACTTAGCAGAATTCTAAGGCTAGACTTCTCCAAAATAATTCCTGATTCAGTCTCAGATGAGGTGGGAAGAGAATAGGAGATCCACGGAAGAAATCAAATGTCAGGTTCCCAGGTTGGCCTCTGAAGAGGAAAGTAGACACTGGTGGGACTAGCAGATCACCCTGCCTCCTATTTAGCATTAGCAGTGTGGGTGGAAAGTGGCATGTACTGGAACTAGGGCTGTGTTCTGACCCAACCCTCAAAACAAAACGTGAGGTTTGCTTGAAGCGTTGGGTCAAAGCCTGAGGGGATTCATATATTGCTCCATCAGACATAAAAGCTAAAAAAGTATCTAGTTTATTAAAATACATTTTTAAAATACCTTTCCAAAGAAATTGTGTTGGGGAAGGATCATATTAACAAAACTATTCAACACTTGCTTTCAAAAAGAACATCATTGGCCTCAGTACAATTAAATTATAGCTCAAAATATTCTCTCAAAATAGGTTCTATGTGAAATGTCACACCTCAGAAATGTGTGGGGAAAGCTACTGATTTTTTTTTTATTAAATCCACTAAGTGTGGAACTTATTTTTCAAAATGTAATGTTCCTGTAGTATGATCTAATCGCACTAGCAATTATGAAAAATTATGTTGTGTCAAGAACATTAGAAAAACAACTGAAGCAGTGACACTTTACCAAAGGGAAATGTTTTGTACAAATTATGTCCATCATAGCGAGAACAGCAGACTGGGCTGGAGGTTTAAAATGGATCATAATGATGTGCAAATAGACAAAATAGAAGATAATAGCATATTCAGAAACTAGATTTTAATTTCCTGAGCATTGTGCAGTTAGCCAAAAAACAATTAAACTTGCAACAGCATTAGCATCTGAAAACTTAATGTAAACAGCTTGAAACCTTCACCACTTTATCAAAATATGAAGTAGTATTTACATGAAAATATAGCTTAGTAGCCCATTTTTTAATTGGAAAGCATAGCTCTCCATTACACAGAGATGCACAAGAGGTGCCAAGTGTACACACAATAAATATCTTAATGGCAAAGAATTCTTTAATCTATGGTTCCACTGATTCAGTTGACAATGGTGTAGTAATTAGAAAAAAGCTCTTCTCCTTGCTCCATCTCTCTGAGAGTAACAAGAACCACACACCTCAAGGAGCTGCAAAATAAGAAAAGCAAAAAGGAGCATTTCACTAATTTATTAAACTGATCATGGTAAGATGTTAAGACAGTGGTTATGGCTACATTAATTCGGGAGCTTCTGTTCATACAGAAGCACTGGAAATCATTTGATACTGTACAAATATAGCTGAAATATACGTCACATTATAGGCAATACTCGTCCAATTTCAATCTGTCAATAGAAAAGCATAGAAAATGTTTACTGTAAATATTGTTTCTAGTACAGGAAGTACACAGGCTGTAAACACAAACGAAAGATGTGAGAAAAGGATACTAAAGCAGACAAGGCAGTGGCTCTGGCAAGGATAATCAAACACAGGACATTGTTCTACATACTCCTACCACCAACTGCAAATAAACCTGTTTAGGCAAGCCACAACACATGGAGAGGAGACCAGTCAGCTGAACTCCTTGTCCTACTAGGACATTGACTACAGTGGCAGCTTTTCCACAAATCTCAGTTTATGGATCAGTAGCTCCTTTTGGGTTTAACATCATGTCAACTGGACATAGTGATCCCTAGGCTGAATCACAACTAGCTGGCACAAAGTTAAAGGAGGGTCCGGTCTATGCTAAATGCCAAGGAGCGTTACTGCCGTGTCAGTTACCACAGCTCTTCAAGATCATGTTCTAGTATGCTGTAGGATGAGATTTTTAAAGTCACAGAAGGAATCTGGATTTAGCTTTTGTAAAATTAATAAGAATTGGGCAGCCAAATCTATGCTATAATTTCTATCTGTAGATAAGCCCTAAGTGGGTAAAGTAAGGTAAATTGAGCCCGTTCACTGTCAATTTCCACACTTATTTGGCTTTCTTGTATGTGTGTCAACTTTGGGGGACAAAGAGCCAAGAAATTCAATTACATTCTTTATTGACCCTTAAATTACTGATACATACTCTCAGCTTTAACTTTGTCTTTAAAGTCTATTGTCTGAGATTAGCGATACATTCTCCTTTCTGATGTTGCCGACCACTCTCTCCACCCAAAAAACAGTATTCTGAAATAGCTCTCGAACCACATGAAAAGTTTTAGCTGATCCATCTACAACTTTGAATTCTAGAATCCATTTAAATCTGAAAAAGAGACTTGAGACCCATCACCTACGATCAAGAAGCACTCGAGCAACTGGGCCAGATTAGCAGGTCATTGCATTCAAAACAGAACTGATGCCGGAATCTGTTCAAAGTTTTTCATCCTGCTGATTTCAATCCTCTCAGATTTCAAAAAAATTAATATTTCCAAATTCTTCGCAAAGAATAAATTTACAAAATCATGGATTATCTATCTACAGATCAATTGCCCTTTCTATCACATAGTCCTCATCTTGCCAGAGAGTTTGTAACTCTACTAGTGTCAAATTGCACCTGCGTGAACATAAAGATATTGTGGATTTCTTCTAGCAAACCCATCCACTTGCTCTCTCTTATCCACTTATACAGTGAGTATCGGAAGGGAGGGATATTAAAGGGATGATGTTAATCAGTTTAGACACCAAAAGGGATATAATCAGATAAGGCATATTGTCCAAATTTTAAACTGACATTTGAAATTAAGTTAAATACACTCTTCTGATTGTCTATAATACAAGCAAAAATACAACTGTTTCAGAGGAATGCACAAATTGTAATATTGTGAGTGCCTTGGCAACCCTAGTACTAGTTGCTTTACAAAATTAATTCCCAGGGCTATGCGGATACAAGTGTGGGTGCAAAACAGTTCCCTAATTTGCTTACAGCACAACTATTTAAAAAGCTAACGGGGCTGTGGTTTTGTGCATGTCACCTCAACAGAGGTTAACTTTGTTCATTTACTAATTTGGCTTTTTGAATGCTATAAAAAATAGTACAAATATACTTACGTAGGTACATCATGGCTGTAGGTGATGTTTGGAAGATACTGTTTCAGTTCTATTGGAAAACATTCAGGCACATCAAACTCCTGATAGCAGACATTGGCTGTCTTGTCTGGGCGGTGGGGGGAGAGGAAGAAAAAAGTCTTATACAGGAGTGAGGAATTCATACACAGAGTTTATATCTGGAAATACACCGTGTTCTTCTTGAAAAGTACTAGCTGTGCTCATTATCCGCCCCGTGGAGAGAGCCAGCACAAGACCAATGCACTGTCTAAGCCCCATTTAAACTCTACTTTGAAAGCTTAAATGACAAATACATAGGCCTTGTGCTGGCCCCCTGAGCAGGGGTCAATTTCATCCTAATTTAACAAAAGAGTTCTTGTTATCCATTGGACCACCAGGATATACAGCATAGCACAGAACCGAGTTTACAGAGTCAATAACGTCTGGTTCTGCCTCTATGTCCATTCACGCCTTACCCTCGCTGATCAGGCTGCCTACACAGATGGCACTTGTGTAGTGGCTTATTTATGATGTGGACACGTGTCCCTGGGCAATGCACTGAGATACCCACCTCATTTCACTGGCAGGGTCTCTGGGGACCATGAAACTCCATTATCTCACAACCAATCCCATGAGCCACCCAGAATGTCAGTATTTTTCTAGTTTGTTATTGAGTAAGGCATTGGGGTAAGCAGCCCCACCCTCTGCATCCCCCAGTGTTATCATATTAATTAACACAGGGGTTGCTGGACTCATCTATTGCGTACAGACTCCTGAAACTTACTTAATAAAACAAATCTTTTACAGTCAGTAATTGAACCATGATGTGAAAAACCATTCATTCAAAAATGTTTACCCTGCATTGGGATTGTCAAATTATTTTCAGAATTACATAGTAACATTGTGTGACATAAGAGGTTCTCCAACTATTCCATTCTGTGGATCACTTCCTAAGAGGGACCATTCCATGGATTTCCTTTCCCCGGTCGTCCAAGTTTTTACTGCTTTGTTTTCAGAACGTTGAATTCTGCAGATGAGCAGGACAGGACCACTGGGGGTTAGCAGGCCATACAAAGGTGAAATTTTCAAAGCTGCTCTAGCAGATATGGACACCCAATTCCCATTAATGATGGGACATTTCAGCCTGAGAACCAGTGCTACACCATCAAGTGTATTTGGGTCTCTTTGAAAGAGTGATATTCTCTAACACCAATTACCATTTTCCAATCCCAACAAGTCATTTCCACACTTAAAGTCAGCTTGCAGACTAGGAAATCTACATTCCAACTTACTGTGTGAACAGTTGTTAACATACTGCCCCACTGCTAGTGGATTTTGCACTGTAGGTGTGAGCCAAGTGATATCATTCATTTGAAAAGGACCAAGCCGATCCCTCTTGCTGCATGATCTGAAAGGAGTCACAATATTAACTAGTAAGGAAGGTTTCTTTTCTTGACACTTCTTTTGACCATTATGTCAACCTCTGGAAATACCCAGTCAGTCAGTTTAGGTTAATTTCCCCAACACCATTTGGTTGATTCATTAATAAATTGGCATTCAAACAATAGACAATTAAAAAGACAGACTGGTCCTTTAAAAAAAAAAAAAAAAAAAAACCTCTCTCTATATATATAAAACAATGCGTCTTATTATGCCAGAGGTCAGACCAGATGATTACAGTGGTCTCTTCTGGCCTTGGAATCTATGGATCAAAACCACAAAGATGAAATAAAACTGAATCTACCAGAGAAGCTGGAATCAGAACGTTCTTACAACAAGCAAAAAAATACCCCCAAACTCACCATCTTTAAAGCAATGGCATTACATTTAATTTCCCTTTCAGGCTATGAGGAGAAGGGCCACTACAAGATCAACTCAGTCTCGTTCCCAGAATCCAAACTCGATACAAGTGGACCGTCCTTTCAGGTTGTTACTGTTCATTCTATTTTGGATGTGTGACATTTACATTCTGCACAGATGTTGCTGTAAACTGAATTTCCCTGGAAACTAAAATTTGGTAAAGTGCACGTTAGCCCCTGGGCTAGTCAAAGGGAAGGCTTAGTCTTCTGCAGTCCTGCTTTATGCAGTGCATTTTAAAGGCAAGTTGGAAGCACCAGGGCTAGATAAAAGGTCCCGTAGGTGCCAAAGAGTTCATGCTTCATGACATGCAAAGATTTTCTTCCTTAATCCAACCACCAGATTTAATTAGAAATCTCAAAATATATTTCTAAAACTTTATACTGAAGCACACCTTTGATTTAAAGATATTTGCTTATAAAAATCACAGCTATTTAAGCATTAGTTTTCAGCAAAGAGTGTCTTGTCAAATTTACAGACTGGCACACGATGTGATGATATTAATATATCACATCCAATAGATTCCAGCCTCGTTACAAGAGAATAGATTGACAACACTGCATCTTATATTACAGTACGTGATATCATATGGGGAAAAATAAAATAAGGAAGTCAGACAAATCCAACTACTTTTGGTTTCAGATAACAGTGTGATTAGATAACCATACCTTTCAATAGACTTTTGTTCCCCTATTTCTTTTTGTTGCTTACCTGTACACTGCTTTTGATATTCCTTTATCATTCCCATCAATAAGTACACCATCTAGGCATCTAAAAATAAATGGATTGCCAATGGACTGGAAAAAGATGGGCTCATATCTTTGATACACTGTACCTGTTATAAGACAGACATGGATATTTTAGAAGGCAATAAATAAAGGCGTCAGAATGAGTTTAGTAGTCATGAGCCAATCTCCCAGACAGAGGCCAAAGGTGGCAGAGGGTAAGAAAATTATTCTTTCTTCAATTCATGAACTGCCGTTAATATTTGTTACTATTTTCATTCCTGTAAGGTCATTCATCTGAGATGTTGTACAAATTTAACAAACCTGGTCCCTATGGGTCATGATAGTTGGCCACTTTGGCAACAAAACAAAAGGCAGGGAAAATCCAAATAAGCCTGAGGGATGAATAGAAAGAACGTTAACCAAATCCTGAATAGAGTCATTTAGGGAGCTTGAGGCTGGGGGATATAATCTAGTAGGGGATGTATAAAAGAGAAGACCCTGCTTGCCATGACCCAAATTGGGAGAGGCAGCAAGGACAACTCAGCTCATTGGGGTATAGGTGAAGAGATATTTGTACAGGTACCTTCAGTTAAGAACAATTATTGTTTATCTGCCACCTACATTGTGGTAGGCACTTAGAAATGGGCACATAGCTGGCAAAATACACCCCCAAATCAGAGATTTTATGTTTGAGGCAGGGGTAGTGGGAGAATGAGCAAAATGAGGAGCAAAAGAAAACCAAAGCTGTTCAGCAGGACACACCAAAAAAAAGTCATGAACAGGATTTAATCTGAGTCAAAGGAATCTCATAGACTCATAGGTCAGAAGGGATCAATATGATCATCTAGTCTGACCTCCCGCACAAGGCAGGCCACAAAACCCTACCCATACACATTTATAACAACCCCGAACCCCTGACTGAGTTATTGAAATCCTCAAAAGT
>ML675629.1:30872979-30886741 GCA_007922155.1 Mesoclemmys tuberculata | reverse complement strand
CGTATATGTAAAATTCTTATTATTAATCCCTAAGTGCATGACCTTCCATGCTACTGATATGGGCTGACCCAAAGGAAGAGACTGGTCACAATTTTATAGATTATGTCACCCCTGCACTACTCACACATATTTCATCTTCAACTAGCCATTTTAGTGACCTCTTTGTTAAAAACGTGCAGGTAGCTTGATGAGCAGCCTATAGGCCTTTGTGAAATAAGACAGAACTGCACTGGGCTGATGTTATCACAGCCCAGCAGCTACCTTCTCAGTGAAGAGGGTATGTACTTCTGCACATCCTTCTCTCTGGCAGGGAGGCTAATGTACAAGTGATATTGCCCCAGTGCATCTAAAGTTACACTTAAAATGTTGTTAATCACTAAAGAATTACTCTGTAAGAACTGATTGTGGAGATGCATTTTTATTCTCTGTGATTTCTAGATGACATTTGGTCAATTTACAAGTCAAGGATGATGGTCCTGATGGCCTCCTGAACCCATATTGGCACAGGAGTGGGGGCCTAAGGGAACAAGATATGCCTCCCTGATTCTCATGGTATATTTGTGTCACCATCTTAGAGCTTAGAGGCTGCTCGTACTTAAACTAACTGGCTATGGTCTCTCTAAGGCCCTAAACCAACTATGAATTGACATAGGTGTATCCCTTTTGTACTTCACTCTGCCTGAGCCCCTTCCCTATATCTCCACTGGGGGGAGCAGTTGACTACAGAGTCCAGTATACCACTTTTCAACAGATGAGAACTCCCCCTACAGCAGGGTAATTCTCAGCTGGCCAGTTAGTTCAAATTCCACCACCAGAGAACCACAAACGGCCACAAAAGGAGATTAAAATCTAGACCGATGTTCCTAAATGCCAACTCAAACTCATCCTGTGATTCAATGATCAATTTCTGCCTCTTACATCACCAACTGCAATAAATATTCTGCAGTCAGAATTTAGCTGATTTTGTTGATGCTCGCAGCAGAACAGAATTCACCTTGTTCTCCTACAGCTGTACTGGCTCTGATGTTCTAACAGAACTAAAAACGTTGTTAAGCAAAGAAAACCAATAAAACTTCAAGAGACAAGGAGTAGGCGCAAAGCAAGAAGTGCCATTTTTTCACACTCACTTTTTGGAGCATTGTGTCACTGGTCAGGATTTTTTCCCCCTATTCTGGTCTTCTACATGTTTTTCCTATGCATTCTACTTTCATTCTTAATTTTAAAAATTCATCTTTGTGCTATGAAAATTTTCTATAGTCTGCCCATTGATATCTAGAGATATCAATAGCCCCAATCCTGCAAACATTTATGCACATAAACAACTTTATGAACATGAGAATTACAGGGATTGCTCAAATGCAGTAAGTTACTCATGTGCATTACAGAAATTTTCTACCCATTTAAACCAGATCTTGGTTATGCAGAGAACATTAAATATTTTTTTTTCTCTCATCACCAAGAGATCTCCAAATCAATTTACAATGGAAACACCTTTACAAACCTTAACTTGTGATTTTGCCAGGGTATCAAAGTTAAAAAGCTAAACATAAAAAAAAACGGGATACCAATTCAGTTAGGCAAACAGTAACTACATAGGTAGAAATCATGTTTAACTTATTTGAAAATGACTAAGTATTTCATTACCAGGATACATAGATACAACTGCCCCTTTTGGCACAAAACCTTTGGTAACAAAGACTCCTGTTCCAGCAGAAACCAGTGAACTTCGATCTCGAGTAATACTGAACCCTAATGTATTAAACAGAACTTCCTCTGGATTAAAGATGTTTTGACTTTGATGGCTGCAACCAGTTGTTTTTGATCTCTCAAACTGAAGAGTCAGTAATTCCAGATATTTTGATTTAACTTCTGGAAGTAAAGCAAAGAAGTCCATTTGTCTACTAAAGTCATTTATGAACAGAGCTTGAAAGATTTTCAGCAGTGTTTCAAGGACATCTTCATCAGAGATAATTTTGTCTTTGGACTTGTCTGGTACGTAACGGATGGTCCTGTGGCAGAAGAGAAAAAATATTCTAACATCAAGTTTTCCTACAAGAATTGACAGTCAGAAGTTTTATGGCAACAAAAGGATAGTCTTTCATACATATGTACATATACACTCTTGACTTGTGCATGCATTTTTGAAAATGCAGGCCAATGGGTCTATGCAACCTTTGAATCTTAATGACACTTTATTACAACACATTGCTCATTACACCTGTGCTAAGGGATGAAGAAAGGAACAATTTCTGTACAGATTCAACAGTGTGCTGATTAGTGAGGCTCTAATGTATTTCTTAGACCAACATTTAATTAGTTTAAAATCATGTAACAACTAATTTTACCATTACAAAGAGACCAAATATGATCTTGTTGAATTTAAAAAGAAACATTACCCATCGGACTCCTCTTGTGCATTGGTTTTAGCATTGTTAAAAGAAATGGTTTACATTTTTTTGCAAATGATGGGCAAAATTTTCAAAATCCCATTTTCAAAAGTGATGTAGGTACTTAGGAGCCTTACTCTCACTGAAATTAATTCAGTGAGAGAGTTAGGTTCGTAAGGGTGGTATTCCCAAGGAGGATTTAGGCTGAGCATTGCGGTACCTAGTAAGCGCCCTGCTGCTAAGTGGAATTCATAGTCCCCGAGCTAGGTACCCAAGCTCCCTATACAATGCATAGGGACAGTTAGGCTCCTAAAAAGGGATTAACAGACATCATCGTGCTAAATGGGGAGCCACCTAAAATAGAGGTAAGAAAAGATGAGAAGAGGGGTGTGGCCTACAGCCAGCCCCTCAAAGAGAGTTAGATGTCTAACTCGAGCTGGAGGGAGGCTCCTCTCTCCACTCAGGATTTACAGCCCTGAACCCTCTCCTAGAGTTGGGTGCCTAATCTAGGCCAGCCCTTTGTCCCAAAAACTATGGGAACTTCTGTGCCTACAGGATCAGGCCACACCTGAGTGGGGGTTATGAGGATCTACATTTTGGATTTAGGAGCCTAAAGTGGCAGCACTTAAGTCCAGCTAGTGAATCTCACCTTAGTGCCTAAATCACTTCTAATGGGATTTACCTGTCTTAAGTCACTTGGGCACTTTCAAAAATGTTTGATGCCTCAGACTCATTGAGTCCCACCTGAACTGGCTGTTCAGAAAGAACTTTAGAGCATAGATAAAATCAAATGAGAACAATTTCCAAACTTTTTCAACCATTATCAGAGGCTAGGCTGAAAACTTAAAACCAATGACAGGAAAACCCTAGACTTTGTAGTAGTTATTCTCACACCTTTGTAAAAGAAGACTAAAAAAGTAAGATTAGAATCTACATTTCTAAATTTCTCTAGTTGCTGATGTTTAGTTGCAGAATTGGATTCTGTAATATAGTGAGGTCAGTACGATGTTGCTAGAAAGCTACAATTTCTTCTAAGCATACAATACCCCAGGAGTGACTGTAAGGCTGTGATTCATTAGAAGAGCTCTTCTGAGATCATTAAACCACAAGAACTTGGCCTGAGATATGTATTAGTTCCACAAGAGAATGAATGTAATGTTGCATTCACTCCAGGGTTTATTTATTGCAGAAATGAAAGGTAGAAAAGACCTATTTGGCCATCTAATCCAAATCCCCGCCAATGCAGAATTGTTCCCTACAGTATAATCTCAAATGCTTTCTTCACTCTAGATTTAATGGCTCAAACAACAGAGCTACTACAACTTCCCTTGGGAGACTTCCACAATCTGACGCTGAACCTCTTTGAAAGTAATTCCTTTCACAGGGAAAAGAGTGTAAGACGTGGATCTCAGAGCAAGAGACTGAGATAAACAGCATTTGACAATATGGTCAGTAAATAATGTGATCAAGCAAACAGAAAAATACACAGAAGGAAAAGAGCAAAACATTTCAGTGCACTGAACAGGATCGGGGAACAGATAATTTTGCTATCAGCAAAACCATGTCAACCTCACTATATAAAATATTAAGACAAAGAAGAAACTTTTCAAAAACACCTGAGATTTAGCCTCCAAAGTCACTTATTTTTACAAAAAGTGACGTGGGCACTGAAGAACCTAAGTCACTTAAAAACAAGAGAGGCTTGAGCTCCGAACTCGGGCACTTTTGGAAATGTTACTCTGAGCTTCCGTTCGGATCATCCGGGCGGGCATGAAGACCTGGGTCTCGTATCGTCTTCAGCACAACCCTGGCCCTTAAAACGAATGTTTTCGGCTTCGAAAAGTCAACTGGGAGAAGGGAACGGGCTCGTCGGCTCTCGCTGTGAGAGACCCGGGCCCGCCCGAAGCCAAAGGACGTTCTGGCTGGATTTCAGCCCGCGCGCCCAGCTCCAGAGCGGTTACGGACGAGCACACGCTGTCCCCGTCACCGCCGCGGAAGGAACGGAGCTAGCGGCGGGGGCAGAGTGCGCAGGGACGGGGAGAGGCCGGGGCCCCACGGCCCCAGGAGCAGCGCGGAGGCCGGCGGCCCTCAGACGAACGAAAAGCCTCGCGCGCCACAGACGGGAGCTGAGCGGGACTCGGGGCGAGCCGCGCCGCGCCTGGGGGGCCGGTGCCCCGCACTCGAGCCGTGGGCCGCGCGGGCGGGATGCCGAGGCCGAGCTCCCGGGGCGCTGGGAGCGCGGATCCGGGCCGGCCGCCCCCTCACCTGCGGCGGAGGCGGAGCGCGAGCCAGGGCACGAAGCGGTACCGGTAGCGCGCCCAGCGCCGCAGCAGGGCCCGCAGCATGGCGGGGGGCGGCGCCTGAACGCCGCCTCAGCTCCCGGCCCGGCGCCCTGAGCTGCCAGCCCGGCTCGGCGCGGGGGCGGGGCGAGGAGAACCCCGTGTCCGGCCCGGCGGGGGAAGCGCAGCCGCTGCTGCCCCAGGGCCGGCGCCGCCCCGCTGAGCCGGCTCCTCTCGGCGACGCCAGGCCCGGGGCTCAGGGCGGGCTGCCACAGCCAGTCCGCCCCGGCCGCGATCCGACCCGCTCGCCTTCCCGCCGGGGGAGTCTCCGGGGAGGCGCGGCTCAGGTAATGGGGGGGGGGGGCGGGGCGGGTCATCATGACACTAGAGGTAACTCGGCCAATCCCCCCACCCTTCCTGCAGTGCTTATTTGCATGAGAGGGCTCGATTGGCTGGAACGAGTCGGGGTCCGCGTGTGATTGGACACATGCATCAACACAGCCGTTCCTGTGGGTGCATTCCTGGGCCCGCTGGGTCAAGGGGGGCCTGGATGCTGGCTGATAGAGCCAGCGCTGCTGGGGAAACTGAGGCCGGACTAGAGAGGAGAGTCCTGTAGCATTGCAAAGACTAGCACCTTTAATTTCTGAGGTAGGCATCAGAGGGAGGCCTTAACACGCAGGACGCTGGAGACTCCGGCTGCCGCCAACTTTCCAATTTTTCCAACGGGATTTAAAAATTTTATTAAAGATGATGTTTAAAAATGGTCAGGTACAGAGTTTAAAAGGAAGAGTGTCTGGATATCCAGGCACAGCGTACAGGTTATCCCAGGGTACAGAGTTTGGTTGGGAGCCAGGGAGTACAAGGAAAGCATGATCTGGGGTATCCTGGATGGGGGGTGATAGATTTGAGGGTTTACAGTACCCATGATCGGTAATTAGGGAACAACAACTACAGCCTCCTCCCGCAGCCCCCCCCCCATCAGCCAAGGGCTGTGAATTGACAAGAATGGGGGCCAACAAGGGATCTGATCTTCTCTCCATCAGCTGAGCTCCTCCAGCAGCAACTGCTCTTCCCGCCCTCCCTGTGGCAGAGGCCAATTTCAGTTACTGTGGTAATTGAACTTTTGGTGTCTGGTCAGCAGTACTGACTGGACATTGTAGAGGTCCCCTTTTGACCTGGCTTTCTGGTAGAAAAGCAGACACCTGGCAATCCTAGGAGCGGTGACCAGAGAGCAAGTGTGAAAAATCAGAGCACTTATTTTTTCCAGGGAAGTGCGCTGTATAGTTGTGCATATAAGATAAAGATAGCAGGATTGTCACAATAATATTGGGATGTTTCCAACTTGTCCCTCCCCTTCCCCTTTCCCCAGGGCTGGTCTCCGTAAAACAACCCTCTAAAACAATAGGTCAATTATAAGTGAAGGGCAGATTCACTAGTGCAGTACAGAGGCTTTGTGCTGCACACGTGGTGCAAGACCGGTGTGAACCTAGTTTAACTCTAGCATGTTCATGCTGCTTTGATAATGTAATTTAATTATATAGTGGATAATATCTTGACAGGGATAGATTGATTAGTAGGCTAAGGTGGAAAGTAATGCAGAGACACAAGGGGATTTCTGATATCCTCCTCTGCTAGTGCCACATATTTTTCCAAGGCTCTCGCTCTTTAAAAATACAACAAATAAAGAAGAGATTTGGTGGCCAAGTGGTAGCATCATGCACTTTACTTTGATGTAATAGTAACTATGCCTGCAGCTTGAGGTCTTCAAATCTCATTTTTGAGGATTTCAATAACTCAGTCATGGGTTCGGGGTTGTTATAAATGTGTATGGGTAGGGTTTTGTGGCCTGCCTTGTGCAGGAGGTCAGACTAGATGATCATATTGGTCCCTTCTGACCTATGAGTCTATGAGCTGTGGAGAATGAAGTTGACCATTCATCTACTAAATGGTAGGTACCTCTACTCCGCAACACCAAAATGGCTCAAACC
The DNA here is from genome assembly GCA_007922155.1 of Mesoclemmys tuberculata. Classification (NCBI taxonomy): domain Eukaryota; kingdom Metazoa; phylum Chordata; order Testudines; family Chelidae; genus Mesoclemmys; species Mesoclemmys tuberculata. The sequence goes on along the minus strand of ML675629.1, from coordinate 30,880,087 downwards.
TTGAGCTGGAAGAATCGTCTTTACAAACGAGAAGAGACGGTTGTCTCCCTGCTTATGAATCTCTTGGCCACTTTGCTGAGACAACGTTGCCAGCCAGTTCTCAGTCAGATTTTGTAATGTGGAGTAATACACAGAAAATAACCTGGAGATTACCCAGTTCATTTATCATTTACCAAATAGGCATCACGTGGTGGTAGGTTTCCAAGCAGATGTTGGTTTCAATCAGGCTGGGTCTACCCTGACAGCAGCACATTTGCCACCGTCACATCGATTGCTCTGGATCGACTGAGCGGCCTGTATAGACACGCTCAGTCGATCAAGGAAGCGACGCAGGAAAACCACACCCGTAAGTGGAGTAGCGCTGCGTCGCAGGGAGCGCTGTTCCCTTCTACGCAGCGCAGTATGGATGCCATGCAGAGGAGACACTGCAAAGTCGATGGGACACCGAATCGCAAAGGTAAGTGTAGACCGGGCCTCAGTGACCTAGAGAGAAGAGAGACAATATCCTATTTTCATTATTTCTCCCACAAAACCCTCCCGCACTTCCCAATTTTGTCAGTCTTCATACTAATAAACAAGGTATCCTGCACTGTCCGTCTAAGGATATGACAACAAATAATAAAACAATACATTTAGTAGGCCTCTGCTGGAGGTAGACCAGATGGAGGGTGAAACAAACATGAGTTTAGAACATCTTCCTTTGGGACTGCTTGATGATATTAGCGTTTGACTTCTACTCAGATCAGAGAGCTAGTGCATAGTGCCAGAACACAATTTAAACTACTCTGAGAAATATTTTAAAATAATCTTTAATTGCTATTCAAAGATGGCAAAATAGTAATACACAGGCTGGTAATAACATAGAACTAACTACTCTAAAAATGTGAACATCAAATAGTGCCTCAAATAAAGCAAAGTGCATTTCAAGTTCTAGTTGTCTCAGTAGAGATCAGTGGTGTCAATATTATGAATACTTTTCCAGGTTTTGAACACAAACAAAAACAACATATGCTCCAAATCTGGTTGCATCAGACAGGGGGCAAGAATGAGGTCATCTGGAATGGGTGAAACATGTTGACAATTCAAGCCTTCCTGCAGAGAAGTTAAAATGTTACAGCTGGGTATTTATACTGAGTAATTTTTAGAAGTTTTAAAATAAACCTATTCAACTGTAGAAAAAAATGACAGCTATGAAAGATACTCCAAGTATGAAAACATCCACTACCTCCCTTTTTTCTTTAACATTCTCTTCTTTATTATTCTAGCTACTAAATGTAACAAAAAATGTTCAAGAACAGATTGACAGACCTGTCTAAAAGTTGGGGATGACATCATTACTTCACTCTTCTGGGTCCATCCAAACATATTTGATATTTATTCTGTACTAATAACTAGAGCCCTGCAAGTCTGCAGCTATCCGCTTTATAGCTGCAGACCATTTTTTGTGGATCCAAATTTTATATCTAGAGCCCTGCAAATCTGCAAATATCGGCTTTATGTCTGCAGATGCAGATACTCATGGACCATTTCTGCAGATTGTGGATCAGATGTGGAAACAAATGTTCTTTCCCCCAGGGCTCTACTAATAACATTTTCCTCTTCAAAATGGAGTTGTTCTCGGTTTTAAAGAGATTTACTTACAAAAGGAATTCAGAGAAATTCTCCCCCTCACTTTATACCCTAGTAAAATATGGTCTTGATACTCACTATTAAGGTTAATGGCAGTTTTTCTATCAACTTGAGCAGGAAAAGGATCAAACCCTATATTGTGATTATGATGCTATTTTTGGTTCACAGCTTCAGAATCTTCATGTGAGTTATCCAGTGTGTGTCTCAGAAATTTTCCAAATAAACCACTAGTTTTCATTGATAAGTGCCTCACATTTTCCCTTGACACAGGTAATATTTGATTTGAGCATGATTGTACTTCTATTACAGATCTGGAATAGCCTCCATCCACATACTGACCCACTCTAATGCAGCTTAACTCATGAGATATGGGAAGAGCAGAGCACAAGATAGGACACCTGAAAACCAGTGTCCTAAACGATATTAGCAACGGTGTAGCCAGTCTATATTTAACTGCAGCTTGAGTCTCACAATACCACCTTTTAAAGGCCAGTGCTCCACATTTGGGTCTTTGCGGTGAACTTAATGACTATAGACTCAATTCTACATTCACCCTGCGAAGTGTGATCCTTCTAATAAAGGGATTTGGGATGCGGGGCAGAGAGAGTTCCAGTGGTGGAAGAAGTTGGTGTGTGCATCCGTGCATATTAATATTATGGTAGCGCCCAAAGGCCCCTCTTTGAATGAAGTGCTGTACAAATACAGACAACAAGAAAACATCAGGTACTTTGACAGGACATATTCTGTAATTTCAGGAATTACACCCCCAACAAAAGGGAACACCTTTGAGAATGAGATGAAATAACATTATGGATACATTGGGAAAAGTTCTCGTAAATGAGAAGTTAACTGATTTGTCAATGATCTCAGAAGCCTGTTCACAGTAAACTTAGATTGGGGCTGTGGATGGCAAAGTGAATGAACGAGTGCACATTTTGTTGCATTTTAATACTGATTTTAACTGACTTCTAATCTTGCCTTGTAAGCATCATACAGCTTAGAGAGGATGCTTAGTGTTTCATACTAAGAGAGAGAATATGAAAATAATGGTAACATGAAATTATCCCTACATTAAGATGTAACATTTTGCTTCATGTTTACCCTTTTAGTGATGAGCTGTGCCAAGGGGGCCCACAGATCAGTAAGACAGTGATCATGAGGCAGGTTTTATGCCTTCTGATCACGCCTTTAGTCAGACTGTCCTTTATGCTATTGTCTCTTCCGCTGCAAATGGCTACGGTACTAGTCTAATCATGGTACTGATGATGAACGTGGCTGAAGCATGGTGTATCCTACAGCTTTCCTGACCCTGAAATGGCGAGCGTCATACCTAGGCATTGCTTCCCTCCTCAGCTGTCCATGGTTCTTGGCAGAATGTTATGAGAGCCTTTTCAAGAGTAAATGTTAAATATGCACGGCCAGCGGGCACTCTGTGTTGTGTAAGAGCACTGGCGGTGGTGTGAACGGAAGCCTAAAGTAACTTTCAGAGCACAGGTAAAGGTTATAGTAGTAGGTGGGCGTGAGCCACAAAGTTTGGATCTGAATTTCCCAAAAGTCTGGAATGTTCCGATCCAGGCCAACTAAAGCAGTGGAACCGGGAGAAAAGTCTGGATCCGGGTTCAGTTCTAAATGTCCCCCACGTATTTATAAAGTGCCTCTTCCCACCTTGTACTCAGGCTGACGTTCTCCTTCGTCTTTCTAGAGACAGGGGGATTGCTAGATTACTAGCATTCTACTGCCATCTTCTGGACTTTTTATGTCACGGCACCCCCATCTTTACGCTTTCACAATGATCAAACTTAGATGCTGAAACCCTAAGCTTTAATATACGAATAAAAGTATAATTTAAAGGTATCAAATCAGTACCAAAATATCAGCATGGACTTATGTCACAGGACAAATAAGCTCTAACGTCTGCTCTCCCTGAAGAGGCCTGAGTCAGATTCTTGACTTAATTGCACTGGGAACAGAGAAACGCAGCAATGACAATATAGCTGAGTTTATTAGGGAAATGCTTCTACCTGGGAAGAAACTGAGCTAAGAGAAACGAATTACTCCAGTGGTCTGAGCAATCAGGTATGTAGGCAGAAAAAAGATTTGAGAGCTGTGATCTTCCATGGAGCTCTGATACCAAGAGCTGATATCCACTGAGCATTAAAAGATGTAATTAGAAATAATTGTTTGCTAAATTATAACTAATGAGGGCCTTTTATCATGCGTATAGGCCTGGCTTGACATGAGTACTTGGACATTCATTTATTGAGAGACAGGATTAAGGAGGTAAATGGATCAGCAGGCTGGAAACAGAATGTCTGTATTAGCTAAAATAAGGGAGACACCCCAGGAACCATTTTCAATAGGCAAGATATCAAGGGAGGAGGTAAACCTGGAATGTAAAATGAGGTAGATTAAATCGTGCATGGACATTTGCATGCTGCACAGGGATTGGTTCCTACAAAGTGACAGCCAACCCCAAAACGTGTGATGCAATGTAAAAGGTGGTTACTTACCTTGTAAGTGTTGTTCTTTGAGATGTGTTGCTCATTTCCATTCCAGTCTAGGTGTGTGTGCGCGCCTCCGTGCACCGTTACCGGAATTTTTTTTCGCTTTAGCAGTACCTGGAGAGCCGGCTCCAGCACCCTCTGGAGTCCTGCACATGCCACAGGGTATCAGGCACCACTAGTCCTACACCCCCTCAGTTCCTTCTTGCCATCCACTCTGACAGCAGGGACGGAGGGGTGGGTAATGGAATGGACTTGAGCAATACATCTCAAAAGAACAACAGCTACAATGTAAGTAACCGTCTTTTCTTCTTCGAATGCTTGCTTATGTTGATTCCACCTAGGTGATTCTCAAACAGTATCGGACTTCATAGAGGAGCTGTCTGCAGCACCACTCTGCTGAAGCTGGTGTCATCCCATGCCTCTTGGACAACGGCATAGTGGGACATGACGGTGTGCTCCAATGATCAAGTGGCAGCCCTATAGTTGTCCTGCACAGGTACCTGTGCCAGAAAGGCTGCCAAAGAAGCTTGTGCTTTGATGGAGTGGGCAGTAATGACACCTGGCAGAGGCACTGTTACCTGCTTGTAACAAAACTTGATGCAGGAAGTTACGCAAGAGGAAATTCGCTGGACAGAGACAGCTAACCCTTTCATCCTATCTGCCATCGCAACAAATAGTTAAGTAGTCTTCTGGAATGACTTAGTGTGCTCAATGCAGAATGCTAATACATGCCTAACATCAAGCATGTGCCAGCTCTGTTCTTCCTCTGAGCCATGCAGCTTGGGAAAGAACACTGGAAGAAATACATCCTGATTGCAATGAATCTGAGACACTACTTTGGGTAAGAAAGCAGGATGAAGCCACAACTAGACCTCGTCCTTACAGAAGGTCGTGTATGGTGGTTCTGAGGTAAGTGCCCTAATTTCAGAGACTCTTCTTACTGCTAGAAAGCGTACCTTCCAGAAGAGCAACGGCAATGGACAAGTAGCCAACGGCTCAAATGGGGATCTCGTGAGCCTAGACAGAACTAGGTTTAGGTCCCAAGGGGGCACCTGGTCTTGAACTTGAGGGTAGCGCCTCTCTACTCCTTTCAGGAACCTAACCATCATAGAATGGGAAAAAAACAACGTCCCCGTCAATCAGAGGGTGAAAGGCTGAGATGGCAGCTAGGTGAACTTTCAATGAGGCAATAGCTAGGCCTTGAAGCTGAAGGTTCAATAAATAATCTGGAATAGCTTGAATCGATGACTGTTCGGGCAGCATTCCCTGGGACACTGCCCAGCAGGTGAACCTTTTCCACTTGGCTAGGTACAAACTCCAAGAGGAATGCTTCCTACTGCCCATCAGAATCTACTGAACTTGTGACGAACATGCCTGTTCCATCGGGTCCCATGCCTTCAGATGCAGACACTCCAGATCTAGCTCAGAAGCTGACCCCGGTCCTGGGAGAAGAGATCATGCTACCGGGGCAACTCCAGCAGGGAGGTTATTGACAGCTTCAGTAGTGTACTGAACTAATGCTGGCAGGGCCATGTCAGCGCAACCAGGATAATATTCGCACTGTCCCTCTTGACCTTCAACAGGACTCTGTGCAGCAGCAGAATGGGCAAGAATGAGTACGTCAGAACACCCGCCCACTATAAGAGAATGTTGGACAGTGATCCCTCATTGAGCCCGTGAATGGAACAGAACTTGTGACATTTCTTGTTCTGTTTGGACACAAAAAGGTCCACTTGGGGAGAATACCACCTCTGGAAGATCATACTGGCCACCCTCAGGTGGAGCGACCAGTCGTGGCGGGAAAAGAAGAACCTGCTGAGACAGTCTCCTGTGTTATTCTTGATACCCGGGAGGTGAGAGGCAATGAGGTGAAAGTTGTGGTTTACTGCAAGGCCAGTAAGTGAGCCCCCGCCCCTTGGCTGTTGACACAGTACATTGGGGTGGTGATGTTTGTTAGAATCCGCACTACCTTGCCCAAGATGAAGGAAGAAACACCTCGCAAGTCAAGCACATCACCAGTAGCAATCTCACATTTATGTGCATCTCTGGCTCCTCCTGTGACCAAACCCATTGAGTATTATGGTTGGAACAGATATGGGCCCCCCATCCCAAATCCAAAGCATCTGACACCAATGTGCTCGAGGGGGCTAGCTGCTCAAATAGCATACTCTGCAATACTGAGTGAGGGTCTTGCCACCATTCCAGGGAGGACGGCAGGGAGGAGGAACCATAACTACTCAGTCCAGGGAGTGTCTGCTCGGGGCATACACCAAGGCTAGCCACAACTGGAATGGCCTGACCCTTAGGCATTCAAACTTTAGCACATACGTACAAGCCGCCACATGGCACAGCAGCTGCAGACAAGATCTAGCTGTTGTGAGGGGGCACTCGTGAAGGTGAGTGATAATGGCTGACATGGCTTCGAAACAATGCTGTAGTAGAAATTAGGGGTCCTATATAAGGAGCCAGCCAATCAGGCAGCAGCACAGACAGCTGCAGCAGCACAGGAGCCAGCAAACAGGGCTGCTAACAGGGGAGTTTCAGTGGGAGTTTCCAGGGGGAGATTCCAGAGGGGGGAAGGGGCAGAGGCCTGCCAGCAGCCCAGGCCCTGTTGGTGTTCCACAGGGCAGTGTGAGGCCTGAACCACCAGGCACAGAGTTGGAAGGCCATGAGTGAGACAGAGACAGCAGTGAGAGACACACTGAGGATGACCGGATGTGGGAGCTGTGGCATGTACATGGTCCTGGAGGGGGCACCTGAAAGGAGTTTTGTCTGCATGAAGTGCCGCCTGATAGAACTGCTGGAAGAAAAGGTAAGAGGACTGCAGATGCAGGTGGAAACCATGATTGAGTTTAGAAGCAAGTTTGAGCAGATAATGGAAGACAGACATGATGAGCCACAGGGGATAAGCTCAGACGAGCAGATGGAAGTAGGACCAAAGAATTCTGAGGAGCTGCTGGGTGAGGAACCTGGAC
>ML675629.1:30796392-30872879 GCA_007922155.1 Mesoclemmys tuberculata | reverse complement strand
GGAGAGTCACACTGTCGCCGGGAAAAGGCAAGTCTACGTGATTGGAGACTCTTTACTGAGAAGAATAGACAGGCCCGTAACTAGAGCTGATCGGGAGAACAGAAGGGTGTGCTGTCTGCCGGGGGCTAAGGTACGGGATGTGGACCTGAGGCTGAAAAGGATCCTAGCGGGAGCGGGAAAGAATCCGTTGATTGTCCTTCATGTAGGAACGAATGATACGGCTAGTCGCTCCCTGGACTGTATCAAGGAGGACTATGTCAGACTGGGGAAGACGCTCAAGGAAATCGAGGCTCAGGTGATCTTTAGTGGAATTTTGCTGGTTCCTAGAGCGGGGCAGCAAAGGAGCGACAAGATTATGATGATTAACAGATGGCTCAGGCAGTGGTGCTATAAGGAGGGCTTTGGGATGTACGGTCATTGGGAAGCGTTTACGGACAGACGACTGTTCGCTCGGGATGGACTTCATCTAAGCAGGGAGGGAACTGGACTTCTAGGATGGAGGTTTGCCGACCTCATTAGGAGAGCTTTAAACTAGGAAGTTGGGGGAGATGGTTGGGAGATGTTCAGGAGATCTCCACGCCGGAACTTAACCTGGAGAGGGAAGCAAGCAAAGTGAGAGGGGATATCCTAGTGGGCCGAAGAATTGACCAAAGGGGGAAAAGCGGAGTTGCAACTAGCCAGACGGGTGGTGATGGTGGTAGAAGGTCTGTGCGTGACGGGGGAAAGAATGTCATTGACGCCAAACGTCAAAAATTAAAATGTCTGTACACTAATGCGAGGAGCCTAGGGAACAAGATGGAGGAACTGGAGCTACTGGTGCAGGAAGTGAAACCGGATATTATAGGGATAACAGAAACCTGGTGGAATAGTACTCATGACTGGAGTACGGGTATTGAAGGCTATGTGCTGTTTAGAAAAGACAGGAAGAAAGGTAGAGGTGGTGGAGTAGCTTTGTACGTCAATGATGAGGTGAATTGTAATGAAATGAGAAGTGATGGAATGGATAAGACGGAGTCTGTCTGGGTAAAAATCACACTGGGTAAAAAAGCTACTAGAGCTTCCCCTGAGATAGTGCTTGGGGTGTGCTACAGACCGCCGGGGGCTGACTTGGATATGGATAGAGACCTCTTTAATGTTTTTAACGAAGTAAACACTAAGGGGCAATGTGTGATTATGGGAGATTTCAACTTCCCGGATATAGACTGGAGGACGAGTGCTTGCAAGAATAATAGGGGTCAGATGTTTCTGGATGTGATAGCGGATGGATTTCTTCATCAAGTAGTTGAAGTACCTACGAGAGGGGATGCCATCTTAGATTTGGTTTTGGTGAGTAGTGAGGACCTCGTAGAAGAAATGGTGGTAGGGGACAATCTTGGTTCGAGTGATCATGAGCTGATTCAATTCAAATTAGATGGAAGGATAAACAAACGTAGATCTGGGATTAGGGTTTTTGACTTCTCAAGGGCTAATTTCAAAGAGTTACGGAAATTAGTTAGGGAAGTGGATTGGACGGAGGAACTTGGGGATTTAAATGTGGAGGAGGCCTGGAATTACTTTAAGTCGCGGCTGCGGAAATTGTCGGAAGCCTGCATCCCAAGAAAGGGGAAAAAAACCATGGGCAGGAGTAGCAGGCCAAGCTGGATGAGCAAGCAACTCAGAGAGGGGATTAGGAAAAAGCAGAAAGCTTACAGGGAGTGGAAGAAAGGCGGAATTAGTAAGGGAAGCTACCTTAGTGAGGTCAGAATGTGTAGGGATAAAGTGAGGAAGGCTAAAAGCCGCGTAGAACTGGACCTTGCGAAGGGAATCAAAATCAATAGTAAAAGGTTCTACAGTCACATAAATAAGAAGAAAACAAAGAAAGAAGAAGTGGGGCTGCTATATGCTGAGGATGGAACAGAGGTTAAGGATAACCTAGGCATGGCCCAATATCTAAATAAGTACTTTGCCTCGGTCTTTAATAAGACTAGTGAGGAGTTTAGGGATGATGGAGGGATGACGAACGGGAATCTGGATGTGGTGGTGGATATTACCGTATCTGAGGTAGAGGCCAAACTTGAACAGATTGATGGAACAAAATCGGAGGGACCGGACAATCTCCACCCAAGGATATTAAAGGAGCTGGCGCGTGAAATTGCGAGCCCGTTAGCGAGAATTTTTAAGCAATCGGTAAACTCGGGGGTTGTGCCGTACGACTGGAGAATTGCTAACGTAGTTCCTATTTTTAAGAAAGGGAATAAAAGTGATCCAGATAATTATAGGCCTGTTAGCTTGACGTCTGTCATGTGTAAGGTCTTGGAAAAAATTTTAAGGGAGAAAGTAGTTAAGGACATGGAGGTCAATGGTAATTGGGACAAATTGCAACATGGATTTACTAAAGGTAGATCGTGCCAAACCAACCTGATCTCCTTCTTTGAGAAGGTGACGGATTACTTAAGACAAGGGCAATGCGGTAGATCTAATTTACCTCGACTTCAGTAAGGCGTTTGACACGGTTCCGCATGGGGAACTGTTAGTTACATTGGAAAAGATGGGGATGAATGTGAAAGTTGTAAGGTGGATAAGGAACTGGTTAAAAGGGAGACTACAGCGGGTTATGCTGAAGGGTGAACTGTCAGGCTGGAAGGAGGTTACTAGCGGAGTCCCTCAAGGATCGGTTCTTGGACCGACCTTATTTAACCTTTTTATAACTGATCTTGACACAAAGAGCGAGAATGTGTTAATAAAATTTGCGGATGACACGAAGCTGGGGGGAATTGCTAACACGGAGAAGGACCGGGATGCTATTCAGGAAGATCTGGACCACCTTGTACAGTGGAGCAATAGTAATCGGATGAAATATAATAGTGAAAAGTGCAAGGTCATGCACTTAGGGATTAATAATAAGAATTTTACATATACGTTGGGGATGCATCAGTTGGAAACGACGGAGGAGGAGAAGGACCTTGGGGTATTGGTTGATAACAGGATGACTATGAGCCGCCAATGTGATATGGCTGTTAAAAAAGCAAATGCGGTTTTAGGATGCATCAGGCGAGGTATTTCCAGCAAGGAGAAGGAGGTGTTAGTGCCGTTATATACGGCGCTGGTGAGACCCCACCTGGAATATTGTGTGCAGTTCTGGTGTCCCATGTTTAAGAAGGATGAATTCAAACTGGAACAGGTTCAGAGACGGGCTACTAGGATGATCCGAGGAATGGAAAATCTGCCTTATGAAAGGAGACTCAAAGAGCTTGGCTTGTTTAGCCTGGCCAAAAGAAGGCTCCGGGGGGATATGCTTGCTCTATATAAATATATCAGGGGGATTAACGTTAGGGAGGGAGAGGAATTATTTAAGTTTAGTACTATTATAGGCACGAGGACGAATGGGTACAAATTGGATATTAGGAAATTTAGACTAGAAATTAGACGAAGGTTTCTAACCATTAGGGGAGTGAAGTTCTGGAATAGCCTTCCGAGGGAAGTAGTGGGGGCAAATGACTTATCTGGCTTTAAGACTAAGCTTGATAAGTATATAGAGGGGATGTTATGATGGGATAGTTTAATTTGAGCAATTGATTTTGGATTATCGGCATATGGGTCTGCTCAATGGTCTATGGGAATGCTGGATGGGATGGGAACTGAGTTACTGCAGAGAAATCTTTTTTGGGTGCTGGCTAGTGAGTCTTGCCCACATGCTCAGGGTTTAGCTGATCGCCATATTTGGGGTCGGGAAGGAATTTTCCTCCGGGGCGGATTGGCAGGGGCCACGGAGGTTTTTCGCCTTCCTCTGCAGCATGGGGCATGGGTCGCTTTCTGGTGGATTCCCTGCAGCTTGAGGTCTTCAAATCTCACTTTTGAGGATTTCAATAACTCAGTCATGGGTTCGGGGTTGTTATAAATGTGTATGGGTAGGGTTTTGTGACCTGCCTTGTGCGGGAGGTTAGACTAGATGATCATATTGGTCCCTTCTGACCTATGAGTCTATGAAATGCCTTGGCCTGAATGGAGTCTAGAACCACTCCAATTAATTCTATTCACTGCACTGGTGTTAATGTTGTTTCTGTTTGTTTATTAACAGACCCAGGTCTGCATATGAGACCTGAGACTGGAACCCGCCTTTGACAGCCAGTCGTCCAGGTACAGATATATCTGCACACCCTGGCATCTTAGGTGTGCAGCCACCTCTGCCATGCACTTTGTAAACACTCCTGGGTCAAAAAGAGGCCAAAGGGTAAAGTTGTAAACTGGTAGTGGGAGTGGGCCATGACGAAGCGGAGAAAACACCTGTGGCTGCGGAAGATCGCACTATGGAAGTATGTGTCCTTTAGGTCGAGGGTGGCATACCAGTCTCCTAGATCCAAGGAAGGGATGATGGAGGCAAGGGAAAACCATGCGGAACTTCGGTCTCTTGAGATATTTGTTGAGACGACACAGGTCTAGAATGGGCATGAGACCCCTTTCACCTTGAGGATGAGGAAGTACTGGGGAGTAAAACCCTTTCCACAGTCCACCTGTGCCTCCTAAACCTTCTATCTTTGTCCCTTTGTCTATAGGGGGCAATACGTGGGGGCTGGTATCTCAGTGGCTGCTGCTGGGAGCAGAATCATCACCGCGAGACCTGATGTACATAAAGGCCCAAGGAATGCAGCGTGGCCCTTGAATCCTTCAGACCATGAAGAGTGGCATTGGCATCGGTCTGGTCTGAAAAGAGAGCACTCCCATCGAAGGGGGAGGTCCTGAATGGACTGCAGCACCTCCTGGGACAGATCGGAAGACTGCACCCAAGAGCACCAGTGCATTCAGATAGTTGAAGTCATGGATCTCCCATATGAATTTGCTGCATTGGGAGGCCACTTATAGAGCAGCTCTAGCCACCGTTCTACCTTTTTCTAAGATGGTGACAGTCAGGTGCATGCTCCTGGGACAGGAGCTCCTCGAAGCTCTTGAAGGAGTCCCAAAGATTGTAATTATACCTGCCCAGGAGTGCTTGTTGGTTTGCAATCTGAAATTGCAGGCTCGCTGTTGAATAAATATTCTTCCCAAGTAAGTCTAGCTTTTTGTTGCCCTTATTTTTGGGAGTTGAGCTAGGTTGGTCTTGCCTATCCCGCTCATTGGCAGCCACCACTACCAGGGAACCCAGGGAGGGGTGAGTAAGCAAATATTTAAAACCCTTGACAGGAACATAGTACTTCTTTTCTGCCCTCTTCGACATTGGTGGCAAGGACGATGGCATCTGCCAAAGAGTTTTCACCACTTTAAGCACCCCTTCGTGCACAGGGAGGATGACCTGGGCCTGCCACCTCTGCTGATACATCAAAAAGGTGATCCAATGCCTCTTTGAGCTCCTCTGCTTCCAATCCTAATTTCAAATCCACCGTCTTAAGGAGCTCCTGGTGGGTCCGAAAATCATCCAGAGGTGTGGATGGTCCCGACACAACTGCCTCCTCCGGTGAAGATGACAAGGATTGTGCTGGCACAGGAGGTGGCGGTATCCCCTCCAGCTGCCTGTGAGCTACTGCAGATGTCCTTTCTTGGGGGTCGGAATCCTCCTCTGATGCCAAATCGTGAGCCCCCTCTGGAATCATCGGTGCTGACTGCCTGCTGGAAGATATGTATGAGTATGGCCACAGAAGCTCGTAGGGTACTCAAAATGGCCACTGTGCCTGCAACTGGCCCTGAGGCCAACATTGAGCTGAATGACAGGGAAGTTTTTTTTCTATTTTTTCTAGTTTTTTCTATTTTTTCAACTTGTTTTTCCGATTAATATTTGTGTTTTTCTGGCTGTTGACAAGTTCTGTCTGTGAGAGTTAACATGCTAGTGTTCCCATGACATCCCTATGGGGAATGTAAAAATAAATGAACATTTATGCAGTAGAAATATGGTTTAAGATATCCCCATCGAATGTATTTCAAAAAGGTTTAACCTTAAATATTGCATTTGATTTTACTTTAATTTTCACTTTTAAAATAAAACTGTTTCCAAGCAAAGAAATAGCTAGAACAAGCCTTAAGGATATCATACATACTCAGATGACTTGAATATGAAGAGAAGTCTGACGTGATGACTATTTTAATGCAGCAATAAAGCTCACTGTAGGGAAAAAGCTCTAGTAAGCAGAGCTGATTAATTTCTGTTTCCCCAGATACACACACACCAGAACTGATTTATTAATTTCTACCCACCTGATTAGGCAATGATTTTTTTATTTTTTGCATTAAAACATTTGTAAAATTACTTAAAAAAAAAAAAGAATTGCTGCCACTGTATGTACACATACCAGTATGGAACACCTTAGATGTATCAATATATAAAATAGTAGCTCAAATAAAGGAGTGTAATTTTATATTTAAAAAACAAAAATAAAGGAAAAAGAAAATAATGGAAGAACCTAAATATTTCCCAGTAAGACCCATAATATAAATCCTGATTAATCAAAGCACTTAAACCTATGCTTAAGTACTAAGCATATGAAGTCAGTAAGTATTTTGCTGAATAGAGACAGACAAGCACATCCACAAGTGCTTTTCTGGATCAGGGTCATAATGAGCAGAGCAGTATTTCAAAATAAAAATTAAATGACATTACAGGTATAGCCACTGAATTGGATTCAACAGCCTCCCATAGGTTTTAGTATTTTTGAAAATGTAAAAAGTGAACAGTCACGGAAAGGTGAGATAAGTGACAGATCGAAGTGATGCTGATTAGCTGGGCTGTTCAATTCTTTGTTAAATAGCTTAGGAAAGAATAAGACTCTTTCCTGAGGAGTCTCTACATCACAGCTGCAGCAGGTGCTGTATTCAAAATGCATCTGTGTATAAGCAGTGACACTGTGCCAGAAGTATTTGAGTCATGTCCCTAAATTCAAAGGAGCTGCATGATGATAAAGAACAACAACATTTGTTCCAAAACTTTTATTTACTATAAAGACAAAAACACCAAAATAGGTACAAATTATACTATAAAATTGGTTCAACGGGGTAAAAACTTTTAATTAAAATATCTTGATATATTTAAAATAACAAAGGATACAATGAAGCCAAATTTTCTTAACCCAGAGATTTCTGTAAAATTTGCTTGCACAGTAAGGTGCTAATAAAAGTTAGCCCTTAAGCCCTGGAAGTCTTAGGAATCAGTCACATAGCAAATATAATTTCATTGTGAAAGTGAACTTTGGTAGAAGAAAATCTATAGGACACCTGAGGTAGTAGAAATTGGAATAAACAGCAGTAGACGTTATTTACAACTTAAGTACCAAATAACATTAAGAACACAAAAATAATTACACAATACAATTTTCAGTCCAGCTTTGATCCAAAGAAAATAAGATTATTACATCACATCTGCATTTTAAAAACACCACAATTACCAGCAAGCTGAGGGAAATGCAAACAAACTCAAACAATATGCATTTGGACTTCTAGAGGCAGTCTGAGTTTGAAATATGGTAGGCATGGTGATCTACAAAGTAATACTGATTAGCTGAGGTTCATCAGTGTATACAGTTTACATTTCTGTCAGAAAAAGTACTAATCTGACAACTGATCTTCCAGTACACATGAATTGGCAAGAGTGCATCCTTTAAAGCTTGCACATAAGAAAGATTTGGAAACAACCTTATTAGAATAATGAAGAATTCTAAGTGATTAAAAAAAAAAGAAAGAAAAAGTCAAGTACAATACAGTTAGAGCTACCAAACTTCACATTTCGGTATTTTTTTTTTTAACTCTTCGAAGTTTGCCAATCTTCCAAAACAAAGGAATGTAAAATTTCAAAACGAAATACACATTCACATCTAATGTAACTGTTTTATTAGAGCAATATCATTCCTGTAAACTTATCTTAACCTTGTTTTATTTCCAATTTATGTTTTGCGTACATTTTTAATGTACTATAGCTTATTTAGTTTGTCCTGAGTCTTTGAAAATAACCAATTCTATTTCAGTCCAACAATTCAACTGGCTTCTGAAGAGTTAAAACTTGAACAGTTATTTTTTTAAAAATGGATTAAACAATCAGTACTTGATTTTAAAAGACCCCTCCCTCCATTAAAAAGCAAAAGAATAGCTGCCATTT
Organism: Mesoclemmys tuberculata; assembly: GCA_007922155.1. NCBI lineage: Eukaryota > Metazoa > Chordata > Testudines > Chelidae > Mesoclemmys > Mesoclemmys tuberculata. The sequence continues at coordinate 30,864,826 of ML675629.1, read as the reverse complement.
TCCTTCAGAATTACATGCATCAGAATCTAAAAACCTGACTTTAAAACCATTAAGACTGTTTTAATGAACTCATATTTTGCACTACAGGTGAAGCTTTACATCAAATTTTATCTTAACTTGCTTTTTAAGTCCAAGTTCATTTCTTGTTAAAATCAAGACCCTTTTATTATAATAAGGCCTTTTTTTTTTTTTTTAAACAAACTGATTTTCCAATTACATAATCATCAGTTGCTACTGTAAATAGATGTATAGCAGAAGGAAAACAGCAGTTACAACTTAATATCAGTGGTGAACATGAATACAGTTTTGTTACACAGTAAGAGACTTGAATCCAGAGCCTGGTCCTGGCTCCCATTTAAGTCAAAAGCAAAACTCCCACTGACTTTAATGGGAGCTGGAGGCAGGGCCCTTGACATGAAACTCTTCTACACAGTTTACCAAAAGAAATTGTTATATGAAAATAGGCTCAAAAACTAACATTTAACATGATCTTGGGTTACAAGTTGTTTTTAATGCAGCAAAATCTTCCTTTAAAAAAATACCTGGACTATAAGAGCCTGAAAATATCAGTATTTAATTTCAGATTTCAAATAAACCTGTATTTAAATCAGCAAGATAGTCAGTGACATCTAGTTTGCACCTAGTTCTGAAGATTGTTTGTTTTAAAGATCACCTTTCCCTGAATGTTGAATAAAATGGAAGTGTAGAACCATAACTTCAAAAAGAAATTCCAGGGCCAGCAGTAAATGCACAGTGAACCACAGCTGCCTACTCACATTTTTAATGAAGGCAGAGTATGTTTTTAAAAGTACTCATCCATGTTTGTTTTTATTACTTCACTAAGAGAACATACTTTGTGAAATAAAAAGGGACACACAGAGAATTTCCTTTTTTAGCCAGTGATGAAAAACTGAATGGACTTGCAGAACTCTCTGCATATAACCATATAATGTGAAATGGAACAGTGATTGCAATATTAAAATAGATCCTGAGCCCCCCTGCTGCTAATATTGCTGAAAAAGTGCTCCAAAAGAAAATAAAATCACTTATCTGCTAAATAATCATGCAGATTTAAAGAAAAATGCTTTCTTGTTCACCTAGAGCCAGATCTTTGAAAAGGCACAGTTCACATATTTCTTCACACATTGTGAAAGGTTGCATACTGAGCTTAGGTAAAGATCTCGATTTGTCAAACACATACTTAGGTAAGGGTCCTCCACTGGCCTTAAATCCTTGATGTATAATTAAGACCAGTAGAATAATACATGCTGCTGTGCTAACTGCACTGCAAGATGGGTATTGTTCTATATTCAGTAGCATCTTCAGTAAATCGTAATTTTTACATAATCAGCTACCATGTAGTACGGAAGACTGGGTGTTTCAGCAGTTCCCGTGATGGGGGTCTGTCCTGAGGTTGAAGTTCTAAACATCGAAGGGTCACATCTCTTAAACCAGGAGACAGATGTGAGGGGATTGATGGAGCAGTAGTTGCGCTAGCAATCTACGGACAGAAGGAAAAATGTTTTTAGACATTACAATCTATCGCTTTGACTTTTTTGGCTCCACTAGATGCTGCTCACTGGACTGCAGCTTATTTCCAAGTCCAATGTCTCTAAAAGTTATGCAAGTGGTTAAATTATAGAAAATAATGCTATGGCCCTGATCTCATCTCGCTCTGATGCCTGATTCCCCAATATTCATGCCCTTTGCTACTCTTAGTCTCAGCTCTCTCCTTGCAGCCTCTCGTATTCTGTTTCTAGGGCAAGACTCCCTGACAGTTGTCAGTTCAATAACCTGGGAAATTCCCCTACCATGCTTATATACCTGATAAGCACTATTCTAGCACAGCACTTCTCGCTGTTTAACTGGCATAATGCAAGGAGGCATATGGATCTGGTGGGGGTTGGGTATCTATAGGTATACTCTCCCCTCACAGTGCCTTGACCATGCATTTCAACCATGATCTTGAAGCATCACCACTAAATCTGAAGTGTATTTCACTCTGCTGATTCGATCCATAGCCTTTCTATAGGAGTATCAATTAGGATTAACTAGGACAATGGTTGTAGTGATGTAAACCCATGGCGATCAGTAACCAGACTGAGACTACCAACCAATTCATGAACAAGAGAGGTAATATTTGATTATCACTGACCTGGGCTTAACTGGAATCTGTACATGAATACTGTTGAACTAGTTTATATTTTATAGAAGTATTTTCTTCTTTCATTCATGCATGCTATTCAATTAGATTATTTCTATTAAGATTTTTAGAGTATTTTTGAAATTTTAGTAAGAATTCTGATTACCAAAAAACAGTGGTAGAGAGAAAAGGCTTTAATATCCTTTATCCGTGCTCTGAGATAGTCCACCAAAATGATGTCTGACAATTTTGTTCAAGTCCTCCTGGGCTGGGGACCTGAATGCTAAATATCAATTTTCAGTCAAGGCTATTCACCCAAGGAATGCACCCAGCTTCATAATTTGTACTACAGTGATATAACAAACAGGAAAATAGGAAACAACGATATATGACAGGGTTCTGGTGACATCACAGAGATCACTCCAGCTTTGCTCCCCTAACTTATAGGTGTATCTTAGTACAATGCTCCTCTTCTAGAGGCTATTCTTGGGAGTGAACCATTTTTCAAAATACCCCAGAGGAAATCATTTATAGCTAGAATGTAGCAGATTTACATCAGGATAGCATGTGTAATAAAAAGCCTTATATAAAAAGGGAGCACTGAAATTACTATTCTCTGTATAACTTATTTCTTCCTAAAATCTATACTCTTGTACATGAAATGAAGCATTGAAGTGCCAACATTAGCTTAACTTATAATACAAGGTCCCTCACCTTAAATATCAGAGCAAGATGATTGGAGTGCTTCTCAGCATTCCAAGGTGGTTTAGCACAAGCCATTTCTATAATAGCACAGCCAACGCTCCATACATCACAGCTCCTGCCATATTGCTGGCCCCGCAGTACCTAGAAAAGGAAGATACATCAGGGCTTAATACGACTAATTCCATGCCACTAACACTACACATGCATTATTCTGTATATTCAGAAGCCAAATTAAGTGCATTTTAATTAGCATTTTGGGTTAAGTGAGTTAACAAGAGTGTAAATATCGACAAGTTTTATACATGTGTGAAATGTAACAATAGTAATGGAAAGACCCAGTCAAACAAAAAAATAGTGTCTTGTTATTAAGAATGCTCAGTGGCCATTTGCATGAAAGAACAATATGTCAAGATGTGGGCCATGTCAGAGTAACTGGAACAACCATCTGAGAAGGGAAAACACCAAGATAGCATCAAAATATGACATTTCCATAATTCCAATTTTTTAGGACAGTGAGGTTATATGAAGCTCTGCTTCTCTACTGGATACTGTTTTAAAGAGTAATCTGTTATCATTTGTCTGAATTAATTATTTGCAAAAAGCTCTAACACATCCCAAACTTCCCCAAAAATTTCAAAGTGGCTTCTTACCTCTGGTGCCATAAATGCAATAGTTCCCAACAACTGTCCCTGAAACTCTCCAGCACCAGTTCCCTTTGACGCCAACCTGGCTGCAGCTCCAAAATCAGCAATTCTTAATCTATGACCTGTGCTGTCAATTAGCAAATTGGCACCTGTCAACAGCATAACAAAAACACTGCTAGTTGGCTTTCTGTCAAAATACAGAGATACTTATCTGTATTAAAAAAATACTAAGGGTCTGACAAACCCATGAAAGCAAGGTGATGAGGAGCTAAGAACAGAGAACTGCTCATAACTGTCTAATAGAGGGTGATCTGTCTCCATTATGCTTAGATAACATTGCATACATCTGAGACCATCTGAGAGAAAAGATTTAGAGAAGCAGTATGAAGCCTAAGAAGTGATACAAAATGCAAGAGTAGGAAGCACAATACAGACCTGGAAGATGGTAGAGACCAGAACTTAGTGACCTGCATTGTACAGCTACCTATATGAGATCCCCTATAAACTTTACATCTTTTCTATCTGAATGTAAGGGGCTCACATCCACTTAAAAATAATTCCAGAAAGGGGCCAAAGAAAGCATTCTTTTGAAATTTGTTCTCATATCTTAAGCGTGAATATAAACTGCCATAAGTAACTGTAGCCTGAAATCAGAGACTTGGGCATTCTTACTGGATCTTTGCTGGATAGTTATATATACACATTAGTTAGTGGTAAGCAAAATTACATAGTTTGGAGGTTCTCTTTATCATAAGGACCAAACATTTGGATGTTCATCTGAATCCCTTACATCTACAAAATTAAGCTGAGATCAAGAGCGCAAATACTAAGGTACTTGCCAAATATACAAAATACATATCTAGAAAACAAATTGGTGCCCAATAATGAAAAATGAAAAGAAAGTTTGGTTTGATTTGCTTATATTAGCTGAACCAATTTGCTCATCCCGAAATCAACAACCTTTTGCATCAACACCTTTCTCCAACGTGTAAGGAAGCACATGTCTTTAAGCACTTATATAAATGTTTGGATGAATTTAGGAGCTTCAAGGTTCCTAACTGTAATTGGGCAAATCAAGCATAGATCTCACTTCAAATAAGAATGACACACAGATAGTAACTGCCCTCAAACAAAAAAAAAAAAATCACATTTGTTGCTATCCGAATTCTAATGATTAGAAAACACAATGAAGAATTCTTACCTTTGACATCCCTGTGAATAATCTGATTCTCATGGAGATAAGAAAGGCCACGAAGTAGTTGTTCTGTGTAGTTAACAACAACTGATTCTTTGAAGGCTCCATATTTACTTAACAAATGAGCAACTGATCCCCCTGGAAGATAAATTGTTTATATTTTATTTTATTCATGATTAGCATTAAGTAGCTTTGGCTGCCAGAATTGGACTAATTTTTTTTTCTATGATTTTATTGAACACTGGTGACTCACTTTGTCAAAAATGTGTGCTACATTGTAAAAGCAAAAAGACACCCACGACCACAGCTGTTTAGTTTCCAAGTGCAACTTAGCACACATTTGAAAACTATTTGCCTTAAATAGCCCTTTAAAAAGAAAAACCAAAAAAGCCTTAGAAAATTTAGTGAGTTCTGCTGCTGATGGAAAGTAACCTACAGATATTTATTAAAGTTACTGTACTAGGTTTCTCAAGAAGAGCAAGAGTTTTAAAATATTGTTGTTATAAGTGATGCTGTTAGAACACAAACAAGCTTCCTATTTAGTGACTGTTCCTCTGTGGAGCTTAATTCTTTCTTTTTCTCACAATTTATACATCTTTCTTTAATATACAACAATTACATTTTTTAAACTTAACACGAAAAATGCAAAAATGCAATTTTTCTTTCATTTTTACTTTCTAATGATAACATTTGCACGTCTCAAGTGTTCTTCTATCTACTCTTGATGATAACCTGGACATCAGTGAAATGTGAGGACCATTCATGACAGTATCGTCTACACCATATACTACTGTTACATAAAATCAGACTTTTTAGATTTGCGAGCTGTTCTGCTGCTCTTGGTTTTTTTTCACTCTGCTGGTGTTTCAGGAAAGTGTTTTCTGCACAATTGCATCAGTGATACCCACTTGGGGTTTGCAAGTTGAATGTCTGATAATACTGAGCGGTCTAGCAGTATACATAATTGTTGAGGGTGGTACAATGCTTTCTTTCATGGTCTCATTATTTGCCATTAAGATACTTCATTCTGAATAACTACGGGACATGTTTCTATTGAACTATATTGGTAAGACACTATTTTTGAAAAACTGACTAATCCAAAATGTCTTTGGATCTCCCCATCCTGATAGTTACTATATTTTTCTTGTTTGAAATATAGTTTTATAAGTATGTTAGCCATCTCAAGCAGCAACAGCAGAGATTAAAAAATATTCTCTCAATTTGTGACTATGCAGTTGAGAATGAAATATTTTAACCTGGATCAAATTGAAGTCTGCATCCCTGGTAGCCACATAACCTCTCCTGAATTTGAGCAGCTGAATAACGTCTTTTCTTGATACAGCCATCTCATGATTTTTTGAGATGTGATGTGCAGTGTTTAAGGTTTAATACATCATTTTTTGCATGCAATTTCCCAGGCTAATTTTCTTGAGTGGGGAAAGAGTAGGTGGAGGTTTTTTTTGTTTTTGTTTAAAAAAAAAAAAAAAGCAAACCAAGTTTCTGAAACTATTCAGCCTGCAGAACACAAGTTTCTTGAACTAACAACTGTACTATTAAACTGTGCACATATGCTTGGCACATGTGTTGAAGTGCTCACCTGTGAACATGAAGACATTTTCTATTGCACACTCAACGTGGAATTTTCAAATATATATTTGTTAAATCAAACCCACTCCCTCCCCTCCCAAATGAAAACAGAATAGTTGACTCTCAGTAAGAACTATGCTACTACTAACTTACACATTTAATCTGCTTTAGCCCCATTCATAAAGTATAGGTAGAACCTTTTCACAAGAAGAGATCCTTTCTCCCTATACATGCATTCCTGTAATTCAGGAAGAGGTGAAATGGTTTTTGCTCAAACTTCCCAAATAAAATTCACTTTAAAAGTATAGAAAAGTTCAGGTAAAAAAAAGTGAATATTTTGAAAAGATGCCAGTATCACCACTTGAAAACACAGACTTATACTGTTTTGCAACCTAAAATAGTGCTGACTACTGGTGCTTACAACAATACTAATAAATGCACAAACTGCAGTCATTCATTAAAAATGTATCAGTGTGGAAACACACAAATCATAACGCTCGTTTAACACAGAAAAAACCCTGGAAAATGGAGAATTACTTTCTTCCTAGAAAAGCAACAAATATGCATTTGCTTTTTATTCCAGAAGTTTGGTTACCTCTCTGCTAAGTACAGAATGCTATTTACCTGCCATCCATTCTATAAAGAGATTATAGTTGCTCTTTTCACAGGTAGCACCCAACATTCGAATGATATTAGGATGGTTCAGATGATTCATCATCCTTATCTCTTCTCTCAGTGCTTCGACTACCTCCTCCTGCTCAGATGATGTGTTCCTGACATATGTCACCTATTCATAAAAACATTTACATTTTACCTTAGATATAATAGTTTTAAATTTAATGTTCATTTCATATTAGATCCACCAGATTAATGGGTTTGCATGACTCTTTCTGTAGAGCCTCACATATTGGTGCCTTTCTGCTTCTATTTACTGTCCAAAAACCTGCAAGTTCTGTGTCTTGTATCTTTTGAGTCCCTTTTGCTGGAAAGATCTATAGACATGTAACTGTACAGGATGCTTGCAGCAATCATTCTTCTGGTAATTCTGCACTTTAAACTCATTTAAACTATTCTGAGTATAAAAATAAGCCTATACCACTCCAAATTTTTGGGAATCACAAAGCAACATTACAGACCTTTAACTCGCTTTGCACGGATAGAACAAGTGCTGCTACAGTAAAAAGAAAATAAAAAGACTGCTCAGGAATCTCCTCTATTTCTCTCTCTGTACATTAACAGGGAGAAAATTGAAAAACAGGGGCTGCGTCTACTTTCAGTTTGTAGATTCCTTTCAAAGCAGATAAAATTAGGGTGTCATTTACGGGCAGCACTTCCCTCTTCAATCCATGCCAAATTCAAGTGGGAAAATTATAGTTAATAGTTCTCCAAAAGCAGAACCCCAGTGATGTGCTCATGCAGCAAGCTTTATGAATTCTCACCAATGTAGTGCAGTTAATAGCAGCTGGGGTCACCGTGAATCAACCTGTTCTATTCAAGAATATCAAAGAAGCAGCCTTCTGATTTCTTTCATCAAATGCTCTAGAGAGAGTCCCACCATAAGGGATTCATCAATAGCGCTAATCCCTAGGAGGATTGCTCTCCAGTATCAAGAGGCTAGTGCTGTGTAAGAGTGTGAACTAAACACCAGAGAACAGCTTTATGCTTTTCCAATATATGTATGTTGGACAGAGGTGGTTGCCACAGTTCTAGGAGGATGAGCCCAAATCATTCTTGCTCTAGATAGCTTGCTGGTTTGTTAACAGGTTTGAATACCTGACAAATTCATTTAGAATAATTTACTTATAATTCCCCTCTATTAATTACTACTTTGGTTTTCCCTTACATCATTTGCATAATGTGTAAGTTTCATGTCCCCACTCTCAAGGCTTTATACAATTCCGCTCCTAAGAAGTCTTTGTTCTACATCCACAGAAACAAATGGCTCTTTTAGCAGTTATGTAGGTTGGTCTCATGAGGCTACAGGAAGAAGACCACAAGGATGATATAGAACTCTGCAAATCCATGGATATCCACAGACCATTTTTGTGGATGGGATGTGGACACAAATTTTATATCCAAAGCCCTACAAATATTTAGCTTTATATCCATGGACTATTTTTGCTGATCACGGATTGGATGTGGATACAAATTTTGTATCTGAGCAGGGCTCTAATGATAGATTCAGATGGATTTCTAACTCTACCAGTGTTCTGACTTCAGAAGTGCTGAGCTCTAAAGTCACCTCTGCAGATCAGGCCTTTACACTCTTTTTCAGTCTTGCCTCCTCTGTGAAATGGAACACCTAGCTACCATCCTCCCACACAGGTCTACTGTAAAGCTTAATTCATGTTTGTAATGTGCCTTACAGGCAACTATTCAAGTTTTCAGTATTAATATTATTGACTTCAGTAGGAAAAGGGCAAGAGTCAGAGGGAATCATTTGGTTTTGACAGAGTTTGGAAGCAGTCTAGATTTATAAAGAGGGATCTTTAAAGATATAAATCAAGAAAAACAGCAACATAAACCTACATAAATCTGAGTTGGGGGAAGGGAAAAAAGAAGACAAAACCAGAGGAGGATTTCTTGCATTCTCCTTGAATGGACGTTGAGTAATGGAAAGGTTACTTGCTAGCAACTGTTTAAATATATTGTGTTTGCAGATATACAATGTTCAATGCAGGGCATTGTGGATCTGCAGAGACGATCATGAAGGACAAATCATGATTCCAAGTAAATACACCTTTATTCAATTTCCCTCCCACCCCCAGTTTATTCAGTCATTAAACTTCTAGAAAATACTCACTGAAGTAGAACATATACCTGTTTCACTGCCATTAATGTCCCAGTTCCTACATCTTGAGCTTGATAACAGGATGAAAATGCTCCAAGGCCTATCTGCTGACCTTTGAGCCATTCCACATCTTCTCTGTAATGGTGTTTTGCTTTGGTATGTCCAGGCAGCGTTTCTGGTGTCTGTAAATGGGCATAAGTTTAACTAGTTAAAAACGTCAAGTGCCTATATGAAAACTATGACCTTTAAAATTAATTAGGGACAGCTGTCTGATTTTTTTTGTCAGTCAGTGCATTTTCCTAAATCACCCTTAAGGTCGAGATTTGAAATTACCAAACAGGACAGCATGGGATTACTAATGCCAGACATGGAAATGGGCCCATATTTAGGAATAGAATCTCTCAACAGCAAAGAGAGAAAACACACTCTTATATCCAGAAACTAGTCATCTTATATAGAAATGATAGCTGATTGTAACACTACAACTGCAAATTTCTAGTTCCAGTACAGAGTCTTTCTTGAAAAGCAACTTGAATAATCTATTTTTAAATGTTAATTGTTTTTAAACCTATTCTGTGTTTAATCAGATGCATCTTAAATTTAGACACAAGCTGAAAGAAAGTGTCTGAAATACTCAAATTCATACACTACTGCTCACTATTACCTAGTGCTTAGAAGCCCCATTTGAAATTGGGGTGCCATTATGCTGGGTACCGTACAAGCAAACAGTAAGAGTCCCTGCCCCAAAAACTTTATAATCTAAACATCCAAGAGATACCGAGTAGAAGGGGAAACATGGGCACAGAGAGTGGAAGTGATCTTTCCTTCTATACTTTCTCTCTTTCTGACCTAATCTGCTCTCAAAGTTTCAATTACCATAGGTGATGGGACCTAAATCTACCTCTGCTCATTTGGTATTTCTGACATATTTTACTGGATGTGTCACAAACTCTCAGTCAATGTGGCAAAAACTGAAATATCTTTTCTTTTCTGCATAAATGCTCCCTCCCATTTCACGCCCCTCCCAACAATTCAACTATCCCTGCCACTATGGCTTGCAAACTGTGCCAAACTCTTTTTCACTCCACATATAGGTTTTCATAGATTCACGTCAACTGTTCCTCAAATATATTTTTATAGATATGTTATTTCCCTCTATTCCTATTGTTAAAGCTCTTATCTACTGCTGAGTAATGAATGTATTCTCCTCTATTCTGGCCTCCCTACATCTCACCTAGCTATATATATATATATATATATATATATACTATATATACTATATATACTATATATACTATATATACTGCTATTAAAATTTTTTTTCACTTCTGCTGCCTTTTTCACTCCTGTCACTACACTTTTCCAATCTCTATTCTGGGTCCCCCTCAACTTCTGCATCAAGCTCAACCTCATTGCCAAGACCTGGCATAACTCTGTTCCTCCTTAAATCTCTATTCTCACTTTTGCTTATTCCACCTTTCATTCCCTTTATTCTTGTCTAACTACTTTGTACCCTTCTCCCATTCTTGTCCCCAAACTTTATTCTATACCACCTTATTCCTGGAAATCTCCTTGGTGCATCAGATGATGTCTTTTCTTCAAAAACCTTATCAAAATATTTTACCAATGACCTCCACGAGATTCCATCTGTACCTCAAACTCATACTGGCAGCTACCACATGCTGGAATATTTGTCTGTATGTTTTTTATTCTAACTCCTGGAGGAAGGAACTGTGTCCTTCTTATGTAGCGTGTTCTCAACAGAGTACAGACATGTTCATTAAATAATTCTAGTGAACTGAAACATAGCCTTATTATAAAACTATAAAAAACAAACAGTATACTCACATCTTGCTGAATAATTATTATATCTTCACCATTTTCAACCTGTAGTTGGGGAACTACTGGTAAGGCATCTTGAGATGCTGACATTGCCATGGCAATAGCTAAAGCCTCCTCTTCTTCAGCTTCCATCTTTTCCTTGCATTTTTGATTATGATTTACATCATCTTTGTAAGTGTCATCATTTTCCACCCGTTCAGGAGAAAGAACTGCAACTTCCGACTTGAATGTAACCGTGCCATCACTTGTAGGCATAGAGGCCTCAAGTAAGTCCTCAATACTGGAATTGAGCTCTGCATTGACTTCCAATTGACTACCTTTCTCTTCTACTGGTGTGAACACTGTCTCTTCACTTGGTATAACTGCATTACTACAACTGCTGCTACTGCTGTCACACTGTAAAATATCATTCAGATCAAGTGTCATATTGGTTTTTGAGGCTTCTCCCTGCCTGCTCACATCACCTGGAGTAGGTCGAGATGGCTTTGGCCTGTGTATATGACTGGAGGGCATAGCCCTGGCCTGGGTAAAAACTGGGGAAAGTTTTTCTGATTCTTTATTTTCAGAACAGTTTCTTTCAATCTGTAGAGAAAGTTTCCGTTGTGTTTGAGGAGAAGCTGAGGGTATTTTGCAGGGAATAAATCCCTGAGGTCTGACTTTAGATACATCTGTTACAGTGCCAGCTGGTACAGACGGAGTTGAGGGAGAAGGCAGTGTTGGGAATAATGACTGGGAATGACTGGATGAGGGAGAAGAGTTCAAACACTGACTGTGGGGTCTGCCTTTTGTTTGAATGGCTGGCTTTGGTTGCTCAGTGGTTACTGATGGAACAGGAAGTCCTAAAGAAAGGCCAGTCAGTGTCTCAGAAATGTCCTCTGGACTGGCACTCAGTTTTTTATCACCTAATCCTCTTCCACTTTTCCCTGATAACTGGACAGTATTCTTAGGAGAATTATTCTGAGTTGTTTCTGGAGAGTTATCGGGGGCAGATGGCTGCATAAAGTCATCACATCTGCATTCCACAGAATGCACCTCTTCCATGCCTAACTGGATGGCTTCTGCAATCTCCATTTCATCTGCTATTGCCAGCAATCGTCGACGCATCCTTGTGTAATGAGTTGAGCTGGTCACACTCAGCATTTCTAACAGTTTTACGAACACATGGGGTACTCTTGCAACCATTCTTGCAGCACTCAAAAATACCCTCCGGGACAATTTACCAACCATCGAGTGGGAATTATCAATTGACTGCAAGGCAAAATTCAAGAGGGACAGCAGCTTCTTATACCTAAAATAAACAAATTTTATTATGTGTGTGTATATATATACAGTTAAAATTCATATGTACTAGTTAATTACTACAATGGAAGCAATCTACACAATGTGTATCAACAATATATCAGTATATTGACAGCTAATATATTCATTGCCTTATGAACACGTTTTTAGTAGGAAAGGCAAATTTTCAAAGCTGGCAACCAGCTGTCTAAATTATGCTCGCAAAACTCCTGCACTTATGTAGTCATCTGCACATGCAAAAGTCAACACTTTGGCTGTGGATAACTGAGGCAGCCAATTTTGAAGACCTGGCCAATAATTCAGTTACAGAGAAGCAGAAATAAAATAATTAAGAAATACCTGTCTACTACAGTGTCAGCCTGTAAAACATCCCCACTGACAATGTGAGGGTAAAATTCACCAGGGAATTCCAATAAGAGTCTGTCTATAAGACAAAGACGTCCAAGTAGCGCTTGCCAATTGTTTGATTCAGCTTGGTTTCCAAGAATACAATTGAAGATGTAATCAACACCTCCAATACCAATGGATCCTATGAAAAATAGTTTACAAGATCAGAGTTAAACCTATCCCCAATCTAGATTCCATGAAATTCTGGTAGATCAAAACCTAGCTTATTGAAAAGTAAAGACATCATGGTTATAATGTACATAGAAACAGAACAATTGTCAGAATTAATTGGTTCCCCAAGAAAAAGTAGAAAGTTCTCAAAGAAACAGTTCCCTTTACATAAGTTTGTTAATATAGTTAAAATGATTCATGATGTTTGCTTATATATAAAACGTGAAGGTAATTGTTTATATATAATAAAGCGGTTATTACCAGATTTAAGTATTTCTCTACCAACTGCCAGCTCTCCTGCTTGGCCTTTACACATCTCCAAAAGCGTTGAAACTGAAAGTTGACTTGTGCGGCTATGAGAAATTAAAACCAAAAGTAAATCCCACATCTTATATTTTTGATTAACAGTATTTCATCATTAACATTTCAGGAATTGATATAGCAACAGACTGGAGATTGATATTTTTCATTAATAAGTTACAATGCACTCAAATTATTCTGACTGATTTCACATAATTTTCTCCCTCTGTATCTTAAAAAGTGTTTTGGCATTGTTCACCTAACATCATGCATTGCCTAAAAATCTACTATAAAATCTAACATCCCCAACTTTTTTGCCTACATCATTCAAAACTAACAGTTTCTGAACTTTCATGTGTTTTCTGGAGAGAATCCTTTTAGCACAAAAAAAAAAAAACAATCTGATGATACAACCTCACCCATCTACCTAAGTGTCCAACTCTAGGAATCCAACAATACTTTTCTTTTTTTTAAACAAAAGTAAATTAATGTTTATTTCACTTGATGTTATTCCATTACATTTTTAAGATCAACACTTACTCTGTAATTGAATCAGTGAAAGATTACCATTCCAAAAGACATCTCTATTAACATGCAATTATAAGTGCCATATACTAATAATATAATGAAGGAGATATGTATGGTGTTTTGTCACAACACCCAATCTCTTTCTTTTTTATATTTATATACCTATGGCTTGATATTATGGATATTTTGTTTTCTAGTATGTAAGAAGGTGGAGAACTGAGCCTGAACTATTATATAACTATTTATTATTTTGTATTACAGCAATGCCTGAAGGCATTCTGGAGGAGGATCAGTGCCCAACTTTACTATGCACTGTACAAAAAGATAAAATAGTCCATACTCCAGAGGCCACAATCTAGAATTATTACAATATTGAGTCCTGAAAAAATGGTGGACAGTGCTACCGAGGAATAAGTTATAATGCTGGAGGAATATTAAGATGCAGACTAATAAAGAGTCTCAATGGGAGTCCCAAGCACTAGATCAGGGCAATACAAGATAACCAAGAGGATAGGAAAGGATGGTGACAACATACACACCAAATTTCAAGTCATCGTTTGTTGAGAAAGGAAAGATAGGTCCCATAAAGTTATAAGAAAGAAAGCAGCAGCAGTTAAGTATTGTACATACTGAAAAATTACTATGAGATGTCTCCAAAGCCCTTACATCTAGAGCTCTATCAAGGTCATTTGGTTACTACAAAACAATGTCTTCAAAGACTTCCATGACCTATAACAACATATACCATGTGTTAATAGCCCTAGCTGTGATCCACATATCTTAATCTATATCCACCAAGAGTCTGCATGCTTTCTGCCTCCACATGGAATGGTAGTTCTGAATGTAGTTGTAAAAGGTTATTGAAAACTTGAAGACCTAAAATGAGTTCAGAATTAATCAACCACCATACCTGTTGGCATCTGCACATTTAACTAATATGGTCTCTACAACTGGCTTGAGAAGTCGCTGTAGTTTTGTTCTTTCTGCCAAAGTATGACAAGGAGTATAAACCAGCATGGCTCTTAATGTTTTCTAAGAGGGGGAAAAAAGAAACATGAAGTCAGGCCAACTACACTTCAGTCCATAATAAAAATGTTTATAAATAGGTTTACGTAATACACATGAAACAATGCTTATCTGTGTGACATTCAAAGGGTTAATTCCTTACTATCGTATATCGTTAGTGTTAGAATTACTTAATCTGAGAATCTGGTTATATGGACATTAAGTATGATCAGCATCCTAATTCACTGTACCAGGCATCTGAAAATATTTGGCCAGTTTCTCAGCTGCTGAAATCAATGAAGCCATGACAATTTACATCTGAAGATCTTATCCATTCCCTTCTCAGACAATGCTTAAGAGCTAAATAGCATCTGACTTTCAGGTATGCTGAGCACCCACAATTCCTGCTGACTCTTCTGGGAGTTGTGAGTGCTTAGTAGTTATTAAATTTTTTTTTTTTAAATCAGTCTCCAAGCTTCTTCACAAAAATGTGAAAATATATGTAAATAACTACTTACTAAAGCAGCAACATACACTTTGTAGACAGGGTCGGCACAGACCATAGACAGCACACTGCAGCAGGACTCCACTACAACATCTCCTGAGATACCGGTCTGAGATGATCCACTAGCTGCTCCCAAAACTCCAGCACTTGTGTTGTTTCCATTGCTGCTTCCAGAATTTCCAGTGCTTTCACCATTAGCCAGTAAAAGAGCACCACTAACGTCATGGGAAAGACGTCTAAGTGCCATCTCTCGTATATTCCAGTTTCGAGAAAACAAGCAGCCAACCAACTCCATTCCAAATACCTAATCAAAGGAAACATATTCCATTTGACTTGGTTGCAAAATGTAACATTACAAGCTTAAATGTTTAAGTACTACATTTCAAGAAACATCAAAAAAGGGTTTAAAGTTAAAATCTTGTCTTAATCTTTCATGAGAGCAAATATATCAGCAATATCAGTTTAAATATGCAGTCTGTCATATAAGATGAAATACTATAATGGTAATGCATAGATCCTTCAAAGATGTAGCTATATTTTCGAAAATAATTATCTTTGCCCATGTCATTTAAAAAAAAATCATTGTAATTCTGAAGCCAGTTACAAACTGCCAGTGAGCTTAATAGGGAATAGTTCTCTTTGCTTCCTTCCTGTATCCTGTATTCAGCAGGAAAATCCTTTCTGCATGATGATTAGTAGTTCAGCAGACAAAGACCTTCTATCCACAGAATAGGTACAGACAGTAGCACTGGAAGTTCCCACACACAGCCTTCCTAAAATGTCTGATCCATGTTCAGCTGGTCCTCTCTTTAGAGGTAAGAGAGTAGTTCATCTTCCATGCCATTCAGTACTTGGCATCTGAGCATAGCCACTAACAAGAGTGCCTATTAGTGCTAATTATGCTTGTGATGACACCTGTCCACTAAGAATTAGGACCAAAAATACCAACTCTTTTTTGCTGAACAGAATTGTGATATTCCCCACCCTGAAAAACCACAAAGGAAAAACACTGGGGGCAGAAAAAGTTTCCTGAAAATTAAACTTAATTTATTTTAAACCATCAACCAATTATGAAGCTGATGTGGTTCAGAATAATTTCCGGAGTACCATAATGTGCTTTAGGACTGTGTCAGGAGCGCTAAACACCCATATAGTCCAAATTTACAATGAATGCACCTCAGAATTTTTCATCTTTTTCATGTTATTTTCATTAACATAGATCTCCTTGTCATACTTTTCTCGGTATTCCTGGAAGGCCTGCTTAGTAACTTGAACACAATACTCTGGTATTCTTTTAGAAAAACTCGATAGGATTATGCAGGAACTTACTTTTTGCTGTATGGATTCTTGTAACCATTATCAGTTAATTTCTCATGTTATATTTTAAAAATGAGTGAGCAGGAGGTGCATAACAAAATGGAGCTCTGAAAGAATTTGGAACAGGATGAACAACGCTCAGTTGTTGAGCTCGCATTAAAACTAAACAAGGGACAGCATGATTCAAAAGCATCTGCTTGCTGGAACAACAGTGGCTTCATTGGAAGAAGAAACAAGACCTGGCACAAGTGGTTTTGCACAGGAAGCTACTAGGATGGCCTTATCTTAAAAAAAAAAAAGGCAGGGAAAATCTAGGAAAATACCACCTCAAAATGACCACAAAAACAATTGTTTTGATTTGAAATTTGCTTTGTAAGATAAACCAACGTTACCTGAATCCACGGCTCAGCTAAATCTTTATAGGCAGAAGGGATCTGCTGAACTCCATAATGAGTAAGATTAAAATTACTATCTTGTGTTCTCCTTTGTGATCCAGCTGAAGGCTGCTGCTGAGTTTGCTGTTGAACCACGCGGAGAACTGAATGAGAATCCACAGGGCTTGGCAGTTCATGACTAAAACCAAACAAATATTTAATGTGGATGACCAAATTAAGCATTTACACCCCATTAAAGCTCTACCCTTGAACTACATGTCCAGAAACGTGAGAGTCGATCTGTTCAGTAAAACGGAATGCTTACCTATAGAAATCATGTGATCTCCACTTAGATCTACAAAGTGGGCATATAAGTGGCTCTCTGTTTCTTCTACATTCTTCTGCCCCTGAAATGTATAACCGCAAAATAATATGATGCCTAAAGTATTACAGAGTTATGGGAATGTAAAAACAAATGCATGGTTTCACCAAAATTCAACAAATTATATAGTAAATTTTATTTTAAATTAGAAGCTGTGAAAATCCTTTTCTTGATAAGGATAAATGTAGTTCTGAATTCAGCTGTCTTCAGCAGATTGTATGACTTACAAGTCATAATCGAGGAATAGTGGACCAACTTCTATTGGTGAAAGATATGCTTTCAGGCTGACATAAAGCACTTCTTCAGGTCTAGGAATGGTAACTCAAAGCACCACCGTTAAATACAATGTGGAACAGACTGTTAATCATAAGGGGTTAAGATATGTTGCAGCAGACCATTCAAGATGAAGTGGGCAGTTAACATCACTACAGTCTTAGGACAAAGGAGGGTTAAGTGGGTTAAGGATTGTTGTAATAAGTCATAAATCCACTGAAACCCATACAGCATATCATTAAACAATTACAACCAATACTCCACAGGGATGTAATCCTGAAGGAAATCTTTCTAGAGCCCCCTCTTCTGGCCTGCAAACAACCCCCCCAACCTCAACAATTCATCATCAGAAGCAAGCTCCCCACAGGCCTGGACACACCAACTCAAAGCAGCTCATATGAGATCCAGCCGTAACACATGCAAAACTTGCAGCCATATCACCCCCGCTCTGATGATCAATACCCTCACAGAATACACTTTCAAAATCCATGGGCCCCACACATTCCTATCACAACACATTGTGTATCTCATCCAGTGCACTGATTGTTCCAACAACCACTACCTGGGTGAAACCAGACAACCACAATGCTCCCAAATGAACTCACACAGATAAATGACAAAAACACCAGACCACCCATGAGTGAACACTTTTCATAAACTGATCAGTCTGTACCTGACTCTTGGTCCTTGTCCTCAAAGGAAATCTGCACAACTCATTCAAAAGACAAGCCTGGAAGCTAAATTCATAACTTTACTAGACACAAAGTCATGGACTCAACAAAGACACTACATTTATAGGTCATTGTCACAATCTGTAAACCACTAATCCTCCTTTGTCCCACTACTGCAAAGGTGTTAACTGCCCACTTCACCTTAAATGGTCTCATGCAACACATGTTAACTGCTTATGCATAACAGTCTGTTTCTGAGTACCATTCTCCGACATGAAAAAATGCTCTGTGCAAGCTTGAAAGCTTGTCTCTTTCATCAAGAGAAGTTGGTCCAATAAAAGATATCATCACAACCATCTTGTCTTTCTAATATCCTGGGACCACTACAGCTACAATTGCACTGTAAATCTGAACCACACTTTAATTGTGCTACTTCTTCTAAGGCAACTTATTCATTTATATTAACCATGATATTCCACATTAATATCTATTAGGGGAGTTTCAGTAAGTTCTCCATAAGCATCACAATGAAATATAGAACTTCACATTCATCTTTCACTCTGTACACATTTAGAATAAAGCTGCTAAGCATTCTTTGAAATGCAAGCTATCATGTTATACTACATAGCTGTTTGTGTATTTAAGGTCACCAGTAATAAATATAAATGAAACAATGACATACAAATTGACATGCAGTGATGATGTAACTTATTCCTGCAGCCATCTTCACATACAGTCAGACTCTCTTCATCCAGCATGCCTAATAAACAAATGGGGCACATCTGTTCTTCTTCATCCTTCATACTATAAAAAACAGACAATAGCCATTTGAAAAATTGCATAGATCAGAATTTAATATAAATATTAAATCAAATATTGATTAATGATCAATGCTAGTTGTCATAATACTCTATAACCAGCATGTCGCATTTAAAAAATTTAAGACCAAGAATTAGGAGCCTCCATAAGTGACATAATTTTCAGAAGTGCTGAGCTCTCAGCAGTTTCTGTTGAAATCAATAGGATCTGCACGGTGCTTGGCACTCTGGAAAAATCAGGCCAGACACCTAGAAATTTACTTAGAAGCATAACTTCAGGTAAACACAATTTTGAAAATCTTGGCCTAAAGAAATGTACTTTGCTGTTCACTCAATATTTAATGCTTGGAATGACTGAAGAATTGTTAATGAATTATATATTGAAACAAAACACATTTCTTCTTTGTCACACTTCATCCATGACTCAAGAGATCTGTTCAAAAGTTGCTCTTCAGACCACCATGGCAGATCTTGAATACTATTTGATGAACATGTGTAAAATTTCAAACAGCAAATGTAAAATATAGATGTTCTATATTTTTGCTACAGGCAGGTGTAAATATTTATAGCATTCTCATATGCAACAATGTATTAATCAGAACGACCTTATTTAGATTCAGATCAAAACACTGAATTTTTATTAGTTATATTTTAGATGTGCTACCATTAAACATAATTTCAAACTAATAATCTAAGACTACATCAGAGATTTTATGACTGTACTTAAATTACACTGAAGGTATAATGAAAATAGGAGAAATTTGCTCATCCATAACATTTTTGGCGAACGGGTGCAAGATAAAATATATTTTAATGATAATCGTTAAATGAGAGTATGTACTTATGGCATTGTATACCCCTATATAACCTGAAAAAAACCAACCCTCCATTTGTCTCGTAGCAGTGAATTAAGTTGTAACTGCAGAACTTCTGTGTATATTTGTTATATTTGTGCATTCATGGTGCCTTACACATTCACCTCTATTTCTTCAGAAGTTTTTAAATAATTGAGGTATTTTTTATATTTGAAAAATCCACAGAAGTAAATTTACAGTGAAAATTTTCAATTCTACAGTATCATAAAGTGTGGTCATAACTGTATTATAACTTTTTACTTTAAAGAAATAATAGTAAACCATACATTTAAATGAAGTACAACAGAAATATAAAGATTGCGTAAGCTTATCGCTAATGAAATGGAAGTAAAGTAAAACAGTGAATGTTATATCTATTATACCATGCCAGAATGTCTTCTCTATAAAACTATTGCAATACATTTTGCTGTATCAACAGCTGTGTGGATTTTCTTAAAATGTACCCTAACAGTCACTATAATGCAAAAATGTAATGAAATTTCTATAACAAGTTTTCCCAAACATAACTAAATAAAGGATATGATCGGTCAGAGGAATAATTTCAGGGAAACAATAGTATGCATTTAACAGATTTGTGTGCTTATACATAAATATGTATTTACAAGGAAATAGTCTGACAGTTAGAAATATACATGAACACAAGGCAACAGGATACCTTACTCATGAGCTGGAAGCCCAAACTGAGAACATACCTAAATACATTAATTTTGCCAGATGGACACTATAGTCTAAATTAACGTATCAAGGCTGTTTCTAAACAAAAGGTTTCATTTTATTCTAAGGTAAGAAAGTGTCATTTTTGGTTTTCTTCTAAGTGTCCTCTGCAGAACATCCACCCTACTTTATTCAACCAATGTACATAATTCACAGAAAATATTTTAAAAAATTAAGAATATAAAACTAATAAAATGAAACATTAATTTCATCCCCGAATAAATTTGCAAGATCCGAGCAAGAGAAAACATTAAGCAAAAACACCAAAGCAAAAATAAAAATTTGAAACAGCTTTTCAAAGAATCATCAACTTTACTAAGCTTAAGTATTGGAAAAATCATAAATATGTTTCTAACATGGTATGTGCCAAAATGAGCCAGACTGAAAAATGAAATTAGAAAACCCCATTTAAAATAATTTAGTTACTCAATGTACATAAATGGGCCAAAGGTGTATGTGTGTATATGTAAACGAATATGGAATATGCTTATCTGGAACTTGTAAGTATATTTTCATAAGCACATAACTTGCTTCTAAGTGATATAGCTTGCTTTCATAATTATTTGCACAGGAAAAAATGAGATACTTCTACGTTTGTGAGCATTTGCATGCATGCTGCACATGAACACATGCACACACACACAAACACATCAGTTTAGGAAACTAATGTGTACTCCGGTCTTAAAAATGACACTTTTTTTTTTTTTTTAACTTTCACTTTGAAAAAGGAAGAAAGAAGTAGATTTTCTGCAAAACACGGATATCTAGCACATTTTTCAAACAGGTCTTGTAAATTCAAAATGCCCATGTTGGCATCAAGATGACTGATGTAAACTTCATTGCTGATTTTGTGTGCACGCGCGCGTGCGCAAAACCATTTAATGTGACTTAAAATGGAAGCAGCTTTAAATAGGGAAAAATAAAATATAAGTATCTAAGCCTCCAAAATTAGGGAGGGAAATGCTAGAAAATAAAGATTTTTAATTCTTTTAGAGATGTACTAACCTGTTTTCTGAACTAGAGGTAGAAGTACTAGATGATGACAATGTATGAGAATTTGACATGCGTGAGACAAACTTCTGGATGGTGTTACGAGATGGAGCTTTGATCCTTGAGCTACGCCTACTGTGATATTTCTGGAACAAACTCTCAACCTAATATTGGGAAAAGACAGTGACAGTAGCATTTATGCTATAAAGATCCCACATATAAAGAGATGTTCTTGAGATTTCAATATTGATAATGAAATATATTTGCCCGCATGTTTATAACACATTATTATTAAATTGTAATTGCAGTAGCAACAGCAGGAATTTCAGTACTGTCTTGATAATAAGATGGCCTTCAAGGAACAAACTAATTTACATACAAATCATCAGACATTTTTATGTACTATGTACAAAGATTGTCTGGCAGACACTTGCTCAGCTTAATAATTAACTATGGAGACAACAGATAAATTATACACAATAGATGCTGATGAAAATATCAATTTAATTAAGTGAAAAATAAAGCTTTATAGTGTATTTACGGAACCAAAGATTTCTACTTTTCAGTTGCTTTTAATTGCAAAAAATATTTTTCTAATGTTTACATAGCTCTTGAAGCTAGCACTCAGAAACACTAGCTAAATTAAAAACTTGTAACTCTATCCCTTTAAAACTTGGTACAGTCTTCAGCAGTTTTAAAACCTTTCCCTAAAAACACTATAATTGTGTGTGTATTCACATTTGCCATTAAATACATCAGGAATACATTACCTCAAAATTCTTTAAGGTCTTCCTCCAAAGCATTGGGTCTGAGGGTTCTAACTGGAACACTCGAAGCATGACAAACAGCAAATGAATACAAAATGTTCCACGCCCACAACTGCATGTCTACAAAGAAACACAGCAGGTTTAGGGCTTGATATTTTACATGTGTACATTCTTCCTTTAAGCACCTATACTGTCTAGTACTTTGCCCAGACATTGAAAATACAAGACCATGAATGGATTTGGAGTGAAATTTCATATATGGCCATTATGAAGAGGGAAAATAAACTTCTGAAATGTGACTTACGCGTCTGTTCTTCATCAACAAAGATATAAATGGGAAACAACAAATGCTACTTTTTTCCAGACATTTTTTCTTTCAGAGGCCATAGCTACCATTCATATCAAAGGACCTTATGTACCTAAGCCTCATATCACCAGCATGAAGGCAATCAATCAAAAAAAATTTCTGCCAATTATAGGCCTTTGCACTCTGGTCCAAGAACATGCAAGTCCTCTTGTTCTCTACTGAGCAGTCACACCAGCATTAAGAAGGTCTATTTGGAGAAGATTCCATAATGGGTATTAATATTACTGTGTGACTGTTCAGAAAGCTTTCATACACATTTGTTCTACATTTACCAGTAGACAGCATATATATCCAAGAAATGGAGACCATAAGACAGATATAACAAATTAAAAGCATCTCCTTGTAGAAAGTGGAGGAAAATAGAAAAAGGCAAAATTTCAGCCAAAGTACTTGTTAGAAATTAATATCACATCCACTGAGGGAGTGTTGAATGGGTGAAAAATACATGTACAACACAACATTTGCATCTTATCAATGATTCGTCAGCTAAATTAAATTGATTTTAGAAGAAAAAGGTTTGCTACACACACACCTAATGTTTGAAATATACCTGGCACAATCATGTACAAATACAACTTTTAAATGCTATTTCATAGGATAACTAAATATCTAATAGATTTATGAATTTATAACTGAATCTAACTTGATTCTGTACAATTTTCCAAATCTTTAAGTAAAAATATTGTAGGCATGCTGGACAATTCCTACCTGAGGCCCAATGAACACCCTATACTTGTTATCAGGGCTGTCTCCTCCAATTAAGAAAGAGTTCGGACCTATCTGCTGCAACAGGTACAATCTAGCTCGCATAACTTTGTTGACACGACGATTTGTTTCCTCAGGGCTATATGGCGAGAAGCCATCTGGAGATGGAGCTCTCCGCGGTGGTGTTATTCTTCCACTTTGAAACTGCAACAAAATTGTTTCCAATATCAACTATTTCTCTCTTCACTAAGAAATTCTTACATAAGACTATTAGCTGTTTGTTAAGTAACAATAATAATGCTAAAAATTACTCTCGGCATTGACCAGAACACAAAATGATAAAAAGTCCCTACCTCAAAGAGGCTACAAGGATTATTAATGTACATTTATTTTCTTCCTTTCCAAACCCAGCAGACATCAGATGCAGAAAAACATGGAGTTTTAAACAAATTTATTGAATTCTTAACAGGGGAAGTAAAAATTCAGCAGCTGACTTATTTTTCTTGAAATTTTTGTTCACTGATTTTATTGTACTATTTTATCTGAGTTATTAGAATCGAGAGACTATTGTAGACTTGTGAAGGGCAACAATGAATAGTGGTTCCGTGAGAAGAAATTTCTTCATTTATGAAGTATATTACCACTTTTAAAATTCTAGCCACTGAGGAATAAGAGTATAAAAGAAAATGTCAAAGGAAGGTATCAGATACAAGATGAAATGTCTTTCTCTTATCTTAGCTATGAAAACAGATTTCCCACTCAGGACACTATTTTTTGTTATTCTAAAACAAATGACCCAAATCTACTATGAAAGTGCATCTGTCTTCAGTTGAATTTCTCTAACATATTAAGATTTTTACATACTTTTTCTGATGTTAAATCTTAATATTGTCACTGAACTGTTGGACTCCCACTGGAATTTTAAAGAGTGAGGTAGAAGGTTGTAAGTGAACCATTCTTTTTAGTCATTAATTCTAACATGGACTAAACTTTACTTTTAAATTAACTTTATTTCCAGTGACAAGAAATTATGAAAATTCATTAAAATGGCAAAAAGTCAATTGGCTACAAACGGAAGAAAGGCAAAATTGGTTGTCTTAATTGTAATCTTGGTCTATCCTAGCATGGTGTCACTGATCTCAACAGAAGTTACAACTCATGGTATTTTTTTAACAATCAGTAGAAAGAAAGCAAAGCGCTCTTCTTGGAAATTGAAAGTCTAGAGCAGCAGATCTATCACAGGAGAAAGAAAAGTAAACCATATGCACTCTACCTCATGCTCTGATATATTGCTGTTTTCTGTAGCAACCCCATGCCAAGATTTTCAAAAGCGGGAACCTACAGTCAGACTCTTAAATAAGTGAAAATTTTAGAAATCAGGCCACTTATTTAGGAGCCTAAATTGGGATCCAGGAGCTTAACTTTAGATATAGTTGCTCTTCTAACAACTGGTAGCACATGTGTAGGGGCCTGTGCAGGTTGCCTTCCCAGTGGAGGAGAAATCAGTGAAATGGAGTCTAAGTATTCTATACTTACTCTAAATATAGCTT
Organism: Mesoclemmys tuberculata; assembly: GCA_007922155.1. NCBI lineage: Eukaryota > Metazoa > Chordata > Testudines > Chelidae > Mesoclemmys > Mesoclemmys tuberculata. The sequence continues at coordinate 30,839,921 of ML675629.1, read as the reverse complement.
GTTTTATTTGTACATGTACACCAATTCTGGAAAAGAGGTGTTCACAAACAGCATGTAGGCAATTGCTTCTTTTAGAAATCTCAACCCACAACTCAAGACTTTGTTCCCAGGGAGCAACTCTGCATCAAGAATGGACTCTAGTGAAAAATCCAGGAAGAGAGCAAACTAGTTGCCCCAGCACCTTACATAAGTACACTAACACAAAGCATCTGTCTTTCCAAGACTGGACATATTCTGACGTGCTAAGAAAAAGAACTTTGAAGACTATGTGTAACCACACTATCTGACGACACCTGCCGTAACAGATCCTATTTTTGAAAATCTCGATCCAGGCTTACTTGCTACAAAAACTAGAGACACTAGATCAAGTCAAGCATGGAATTTCATCCTTCACATTAATTTCACACATTTCATTATCCTAAGTAAAATCACAAGTGGGAAACCCGTTTGAACATGCATCTTTCTCCCCCAAACTAGTAGTTAGAGATAGATTTTGTTGGGAGTTCATAAGTGCCAAATTTTGACAAATACCCCACTTTCATAAATAGGGACATATCAATATAAAGTCAAACCCATTATTACATTACATTTGTCAACTTACAGGCACTGGAGATACCCTTTTTCTTCTGACACCTGGCGATTCCGATTTAACATTTCTAGAGGATGAGGATGAGGAACTACTAGGAGAAGGGCTACGTCTTCCCTTCTGAGTTGGTGAAGAAGCACTGCTTTGCCCTTCAACTTGAGGTTCTATTGATAGTTTGTTACTTTCGGAGCCATCACCTTTCACTGGGATTGGTTTCACCACCTTGTAGGAAATAAGTCACATAGTTTGTGGTTAATAAAATGATTATCTTCTAAATAAAAGCAACAGAATGCACTAATTTGAAGTCTGTTTTGGAAACATATATATACACAATGTTTGTATTTCTTAGGTTTGCATCTGATATATTCCCTTGATACTGAGACTATCAGTAGAGCCCTGCAAATCTGCCAATATCCATTTTATATCTGCCAACATCCTCATCCGCAGACCATGTTTGTGGATCGGATGCGGATACAAATTTTATATCTGTTCAGTGCTCTATCTATCAGTTATTCCGCAGTGATGTTTTTAAGGCCCAGCTTTACAAAGCCCTGGCTGGGATGATTTCGTTGGGGTTGGTCCTGCTTTGAGCAGGTGGTTGGAGTAGATGACATCCAGAGGTCCCTTCCAATCTTAATCTTCTATGATTCTATGTTAGTGGTTAGTGTTCATGAGCTACACTGGCATTTCAAATGCTTGTGTGTTATTAGATAATAAGATTAATTCCTATTCTGTTTTTCTTATCAATCATATGTCCAAAATTAACATTCATTCATGTCTATCATGTTAATAGTTTCTGCACAACTTGATTTATTTGCAACCTTTAGTTCTTCCAGGTTATAGCTGAAACTATTTATTTAGAAATCTGAAGTCAAGAAGAAATGACCAAGTTCTTTATTGTAAATTATTATGCTTCTGACCTTGCTCTTTTGCATTCATCTTTCATTGTTACTAGGACAAGCTATCTTGCAGAACAAGAGCAAAATGAACTCCCTGCATTTTGCTTTCCCTCAAGAATTTATTGTGGAAAGTTGTTTTTCTGGTGACAATCATATGTGCTAGATAAATGGGGGATTAATACACAAGAGTTTTAAGAAGGTACATTTTTTCAAATATAGAAATATTAACAAATTTTGGGGGGGGAAGTCGACTGAGAAAAAGGGTTTAAAAATTTATTCTGTAGACACAGCTACTTTAGATGTCAACAGAGGGCAGTGCTGTCACAATAATATTTTAAAACAAAACATCAGTTGAGCTATTTGACTTTCTAAGCGCCAAACACATTGCAGACCTGTAAACAATACAGAATTAGCAACTATTTTTCAAACAGCTCATAAAAATGAACAAAGGGATCATAACTAAGTGTCAGCAATCACAACTAGGATACAGGCTAGTGGGGTGCTAAGAACAAATATTTATTAAAGCATCTTGGCACTTTTCATAATTTTATATTACCATTAAAAAGTCAAATTATTATAACCCTTTCTTAAATACTACTTACAACAGGGCCTCTCCTGCTTCTCCTTTCCAGCCACTCATGCTTCCAGGCTGGCATACATGTTGCCTTGAGTTTCTCCCTGATCATGCGCTCTTCTGGGCGGTCATCCATTTTCTGCAACCCCCTGAGGGTTTCTTTATTCTCCATGTCACGACTAAAGTAAAGAAAAAAAAATCATAAATGTGATTGTCTTTAATTAAAATTAAAGGCGTAACACTGGCATTCTTAAACCTTGTAGCATCATCAATTTCTCTTTCCTTTAAAATAATTACCAAAACATTAATTCCAACTGGCTGGAGCAAGCAACTTCAGCATTACGGTGAACAATTTTCTATCCTGCTATTTGGAGCATAACTGCTTTGAGGCATATTTACTTGAAATGTGTACTAGTTTGAGTATTAGACATCGTAGAAGAAAGGCTTCTTTATGAAATACTACTAATCTGAACCAAAAGAAAAAACCCACATCAACCAATCCCCTGCCTCCATGACCTCCCATAAAAGTTCAGAAGTTTAAGGTTGCTAATATACCTATAGACACATGAAGGTTTGCAGTGAGTGTCTCATGTATTAAGACAATTTATAACATGAATAGTGTAGAAGATTTAGAAAGAGAGGAAGCTTTAGTATAAAACGTGTCATGCCTCTCTAAAAGTAATTTGTGTAAAGAAAAGCTTTGAGAAAGCTATTTAAAACACTCAATTTGTTTAAACTAGAAAGGGAAGTCACAGAAGAAAGAATAATGTAGTTAAGAGCTGCTTTCTCAACTACTATTGATTCAAAAGCACGCCTAGTCAGCTATCATGCTAACAAAATATGTAGCCAGTTCATATCTGCAAAATGAACATGTAATCCATCTGGCTTATATGATTTTGACCTACAGCAAAGGCCTGTGATTATAGGCAACAACAAAAATACTCAGATACTGAAGTACATATGAAAATAGTCTGGACGATAACCTGATTTTATTGAGTTATCTGCTAAATCACTAAGAAAGCCACATTCCTACCCACAACACAAGATTCCTTGCCATCTTCTAGAAGTTAGTTCATTTAAAAGAAAAGAAAATAATTTTTTCAAGAAGGAAATCTTCCACCTAAACCTAATCCCATCTTCATTTTTAATCTTAGTTATTATGCACCTAGAACGTCACAACTATACATTGTCTAACATGATTTTTTCTAAGTAGTATTCCTATTAGACAATCTGCAATACATGGATTATCTTTCCTGTGATAAAAAAATTTAAAATGTTTCTCTGTGCAGCAATCCATATTAAGAGTGATAAAGTCATTGTAAAGAATGAGAAAAAAATATTTTGATCAAACATTTTTGTTGGTACAAAACAGTTACAATGTTACAAGACTTTTTGCTCTCATTATACAGACAAAGGAAACAAAACCTTTAGAGACAGGAAATATCTTTTTCCTGTTCAGTGCAGAAGTATCATACCCAGATGGACACCAGCAAACAAAATATTTTCTTTTCTTTCAAGCAACATCCTCTAAACGTACTGCTAATATGAATTTGATTTAGGTGTCTTATTGAAAGCGTCTGATTATTCCTAAATTTCTAACCTCAACAAAAATGCCATCCAAATAAGGAAAGCATTTTAACCTCTGAAAAAAGTCAAGCCCATTCTGAACATTCAAGGTCGTGTGTGCGCACACACGCACATATAATGCTAAATATATTATCTTAATTGTCAATGTTTTCTTAATACAGTGATTCAACCTTTTGCATTCCTTGTTTTAGAGTCTTTTATGGAACAGCATTTTAAAAACACTGCACTGAGCTACACAAGAATATACAAAATTACTCTCCCCAGTTTATATAGCGCCTTATTTTATTTTCTTTCCTTATTCAGCCAAAGCATCCAAGATGACAATGGACCCATATTAACGGCACAGCGACAAAAAAAATCTAGGTGAAAATCTGCCTTATGTATTTTAAAAAATTTAAACATCTAAAACACACTGTAGCTGTAATTCCATGATACCAGCCATTTCAAACGCATGACTATTTTGTATACAAGACAGAAAACACTATACTAGCAATAAGAGAATGAAGCATACTATTTCATTTGCTCATAGAACTATGATTAACTCCCCAAATGATATAAAAAAGGCTTAGAGGCCTGTGGACTTTAATTCATGAACAATGTAATACAACCGTGAAGACTTCACAATCTGTACTTGTTCTCTAAAAAGCAAAAGCAACTATCTTGTTGTCTCATGTGACAGTAAAACCAATATAATCTTACTTACAAAGAACTGTTGTTTTTTGAAATGCAGGTAAACTAAACCAGCTGAGACTGAAAGTGTTCTCTGGTAATCTAAGATAAGTTCTGCAATAGGGCAAGTGTCATGTATTACCATATAACACTGTTTTGGGCAAAAAATTAGAAAGATTTTATTTCATTGAACTCAAAGTATAGTTTTCAGTGAAGTGAATTATTTAAGTGAATTATTAAGAATTCTTGTACTGAGTATTTAAGACAATTCCCTTCCCCCCCAATCTGTGCATGGAATACCCTTGTATCTTGCAATGTACTTCATAAATGAAGTTTATCTTCAAGTTCATACCTAAGGCAAGACACCCACCAACTAAAATGGGCAAGGGCACTTTTGAGTCAAGTTAGCATGAACGGCCCCTATATTACTCTACTTTAAAATCCTCACAACAATAAAAATAGCATTTGATGGATTTTGTGCACTGCGCCACTTCAATAAATGATCAAGGGTCAGATCCTGCAAGGTGCAGGACTCTGACCGTGACCCAGAAAATCACTTAGGCAAAAACAACTTTCAAGTATGGAAATATTTCCAAATGAAGATTAACATTAAGCATGTACTTAAATTCTTTGTTAGAGCAAATGGAAAGTACTCAGCACCTTGCAGAATTTTAAACTTGGATCTCTGCAAATAAAAAACTGCAATATTGCTAGCTGGATATAATAATCAGTAATATTTTTGATAATGGAAATACTATTATATATATATTCAGTTCACTTTTAACCAAATATAAAAGCCACATTTGTCACAGGTCATTCTTAGGACTATTACATTAAGTATTCATATTATGAAAGATACAAATATAGGCTTAGGCAATTTCTTAATATTTGGAAGTTCATAGAGAATTAGGAAGAATTATTTCTGATACACATTTAACGACTACCTGCTATAATGGCATAAATTACTACTGGACTTACTTCTCATATTAAGTGTTTGAAATTCAAATATCAGAATATATTCTAAAATTAAATACCAAATGTCCAAAAAACAAAATGGACATAAGTTTCCAGTTGCTCTTCCTGGATAACCTCATCACCACCACCTGATGCATGTCAAATTATTAAACGATGCATCTATTCATTATGCACACAAATTATTTTATAATCTGTCATTATAGCTCATTCTTTCCACTGCATCAGGTGGTCATGTATTCAAGTCACAAACTAAATTCAGGTTTATACTTAATGCAGACAGCAGAACCTTAGAGGGAAAAAGGCTTACATTCCTTTGTCTGAAAGGTTAGATGTTCCCTATCTGCATATGGAGTTAGAAATTAGTTAACAATTCAGCACTATAAAAATACAGTGCTATGCAAGTAAATTATATACAAAAGTCTATATTAAAATATTAATTTAGGTTGCAAAATCTAGCATAGGAAAACCATGAAATACAGAATGAAGGTTGCCAATGCAATCGTAGTATCTGTTCATCTCACATATGCCTAGATTATGTTCCAAATCAAAGAGTATTATATCCCCATTTTACAGATGGGCTAATGGAGACAAAAACTTGCCTGAGGCCGCACAGTGAATCAGTGGCAGAACCTCGTGACTTTCAATGTTGAGCTCATTCCTTCAGATGACACTGCTTTACTGCCAAAAGTGTTGGGCATCCACATCTCCTACTCACTTCAGCTGCAGTTGTAAGTGCTCAGCACTTCTGCAAATCAGACCCCAGAGACTCAAGTGGGGACAAAGAATTGAGGAACCAAATCATTGGCCATCTGCCAACATGTGTGTTTAAGTGGCTCGCTCGGCATCACACAGGAAGCCTGTGGCAGATGCACAGACAGAACTAAGTTTTCCTGCCTTAAACACCAGAGTATTTTCTCTTCCTGAAGTATGCTGTCCATCTCATTCTCTACCTACACCTTCTAACTTCTATAGCAGGAGAGGCAGGATTCCTAAAAATAACAGCCTCATTTACTACACTGCCCTGATTCACTCCTTGAGTCCCATCCATCCTGTGCAATGATTGTAGCAGGAATCCTTTGGAAAAATAGTATGATCACATAATTACATGGTAACACAATGCATATACACAAGAGGGAAAAAATAGGGTTGCATGGGCAGGTAACAGCTTTCAAGAGCATGACCTACATCCTAAATAACTTTTTGGGGGTAATTTTTTACATGTAATTTCCTAAATTTATTTTAAAGGTAAAAATAAATTGTATAATATGCAGTTATAACCACCCCCACATAATCCAGCATCAGGTACTGAGAGACTAAGGGGTACATCTACACTGCAATTAAGCTCCTGTGGCTGGCCCATATTGGCTGACTTGGGCTTGCAGGGTTCAGGCTACAAGGCTGTAAAATTGCAGCACATTCAGGCCTAGGCTTGAGCCTAAACTCTGGGACCCTGTGAGAAGGGAAGGTCTCAGAGCCTGGGTTCCAGACGAAGCCCAAACACCTACACTACAATTTTACAGCCCCTAAATGGAAGCCCTGTAAGCCCACATCAGCTGACAAGCCCCCTCCCCCTCATTTAATTGCAGTGTAGACTTACCCTAAGTGATGTGAACTGGATGTGGCCTGGACAGACGGAGCCTGACACTTCCCCCACCCTACTACAGTTGCTCTGGCAGGAGCTGAGCTGCCTCTGCTCCCTGAAAATCACAGGTAGCAGTGTGTTGCTGTTCCTGTTGCACTGAAAGCAAGAGACCTGGCTCTTAAGAATATTGGTTCTTTAGAATTTTGGCTTCCGTCCAAAATTATTATGAGAACTGCAAACCAAAAATGAGAAGTGTTGATTTTCAACTTTCTATAGTGCAGCCAAACCTGAATGGAATTTCACGGAGCAAGCAAAAGGCATGTTCCTAACCCCAAGCCTTTCTCCCTGATGAATTTCAAAAGCCTTCTGCAACACTGCAGGTAACAGAGCTTCTCAAAAAGATTACAAGAATCTTTTATTATGGAAAGTTTTAGCTAGCAACCTAAATTGCTAGCTCCTCATATAATAAGTTAAGTGAAAGATTCCGTAGAAGCTTCCTAAAATCTAGGGTTGTGAATTAGTGTTCATAACAGTGAAACAGAGGCAGTGTCCATAACTGTGTGAATACTATTGCTTTTCACATGACTGTCTCATCACTCACCTAATAGTAACACTGCACTACCAATTTTGATCTGTTGTGTGAATAACTTTCATTTACCTACAATATGTAAAGTTCAATAAGACCAGTGCACTATATTAAGTCTGTGTTCAAGACGAGTTTCATATAACATATTATGCAATGCAGATAGTAATTTTTGTTATATTATTTTTCTAATTTTTAAAAATGTTTGAAGATGTGTTATGTCTATTTTGTATTGCTTTGTTACTCCTGGTTTTTTAGGTGCAGTAGTAACCTTCAATACAATGTTAACAAAAATGGAGTGCATAAACTACATAATTTCTATTTAACAAAATAAGGTTGTCTATTTTAAATGGCATGTAAGCAGTTCCAGGCATATTTTATTATTTGAAAGTTCAATGTATTTAATACGATTTTCTAGTAGTAAATTACTATTTTTGTTCCGAAGAGCAAATTGACAATTTACATTAGCTTAGGGGCAGCTCTAATCCATTTGTCTACATCTCTCAACAACTGCAAACTGTTAAGAAAGAAAACAAGGTATTTAACTAGCTTCTTCAGTCAAATAGTTTTATCTAGCATAGTGGTAAAATGACTTTTCCCACTAACAGTGGAAAAACTAGGGGGAAAAAAGCCCTGTAACTTCTCAAAACAGGTAAAAGCAAATTCACTAGTAAAAGAAAGGCTCTCCTAGGTCTATCCATAAATACCTAGTTATAAGGGGGGAAAAAAATCTAATTAGTAACTGTCCTAGTAACGTCTGTTCACATTTATCTGTCTACCTCAAGAAAGTTAGCATGTTTGACCAGTGGGATCCTTAAATGCAAGCAATCTATTCTTTAGATCCTACCTTCTGGTCACAAACATTTCAGTAATACGTTCAGTGCTTTTCTTCCTTTTGCATCTAAAATATTATTCTTTATTACTATACCGGGATTCTTTTTAAAAGGAAACTAACCTGCCCAGATGGAATGAAAATATGAAAGAGAGAAGGACTGCCATTTATTTGTCCTTAAAACCAGCCATCCTTAACCTAGGCTTGGTCTACACTGACGGAGGCAAATTCGCCACCGTCAGATCGATTGCTCTGGTCTGTGTACACCTGCTCAGTCGATCCAGCAAGCGACACAGGAAAACCACCCCAGTAAGTGGCATAGCGCAGTATAGACGGTGCATGGAGCAAACGCTGCGAAGTCGACTGGAGATATGTCACTTGCATATCTCCCGTCGACTGCCGCCAAATCCTAAAGGTAAGTGTAGACCGGGCCTTAGATCTAGTGTCTTTTTTACATTGATAATGCTTACACTCTATCTGTGGAGCACTTTATCCTGTGAGAGAGAACTGTAAAGATTTTCTGCCTTCTCTCCCCAAACAAGCATCTACCCTTGGAGAACTACAATCAAAACACACATATAGAAGTTTGATACGCTAATGGTGCACTTGTCAGAAGAGACATTTGGTTATAAAAAAGAATGAAATATTCAGAACAGAAGCTCTAACTGCACAAGAGGAATCATAATAAAATGAATTAAAACTCTTAAAGGAGGTAGTAAATGAGAAAGAGATCCTTGTTCCAGAAACAGAAGCTAAGACCAAAATCTTCAAAGCTGGATGCCTAACATTAGGCACCAAAATAAGTGTTGCACTACTCATTTTGAATGACTTATTCTGAACTACTTTAGGCACCAAAATTTGAAAATTTTGATCTAATTCATATAGCCATTTAAGAAGAGTACTCCTGAATAAGCAAAATAATAAATATTGTACTGAATTATGCTTCAAGAAGGTGCTTGCAAAAAAGCTGATGAAATGGGTTTATCACCTTAAAATAGAAAGGAAATCACCACATAACTGAAAGGAATACATTAACAGATCCTAAATCTATTTAATCTGCCTTTCAGTACTACTATACCACTTTATATGCATCACAACATGCAAATTCTATAAAGCAGATACAACAGTGTTTTAAAAAAAGTAAAATGGTATCATATTCTGATAGAACTGACAATCTCAGGGCACAGATTCAGGGGGCTATTAACAGCTGAAGTTTGGGAAAAGCCCAGTATTATGTGTCTATACAATTCAATTCTTTAAAAAATTTGGGAAACAGCTAATTTCTTTAGGAGTGCTGAAATTCTAGACAAGAGTAGTGTCAGAGAGAGCATACAAAAATCTACAGATATAGAAGAGTTTCAAGTCATAGATAATGGTGGATCCTATTGACCAATTTATTGTGCATCTTGGAAAAGAGACAACGAAGAGGATGGGAGGGGGGATATGATAGACATCTATAAAATAAGTGGTATGGAGAAGGTGATTAGGGAAATGTTATTTACCTTTTCACATAATGCAAGAACCAGGGGTCACAGAATGAAATGAATAGGCAGCAGATATAAAACAAACAAAAGGAAGTACTTCTTCCTTCTTCTGCACATTCAACCTGTGAAATTAATTCCTAGGGGATATTGTGAAGACCAAAACTACAACTGGGTTCAAAAGAGAACTATATTAAGTTCATGGAGGATAAAATAGGTCCATCAATGGCTATTGCCAAGTTGGTCAGAGACACAATCTCAAGCTCTGGATGTCCCTAAGCCTCTGACAGCCAGATGCAACGAGGACAACAGGGGATGATGGATCACTTGGATGTCCTTTTCTATTCATTCCCTTTGAAGTATCTGGCATTGGCCCCTGACAGAAAACAGGATACTGGTCTAGATGGACCATTGGTCTGACCCAGTATGGCCATTCTTATGTTCTTATCTAGATATAAAAAATTATGCTAAAATATTGGCAACAAGAGGGTAAACAAATAATTCACACAAAGATTCAATAAGTTTATTACTGGAAGGTAACCTTCAGATAACCAAGGACATACACAACTGAATCCACTATGCCTGATCTAAGAAACTAGAACCTGCCTTATCTCAATTCAGTGAAGGCCTTCGACTGCGTTGAGAGTCTATTTTTGGTTACTAACTTTTAAAAACAATATTGACAGTATACATTATTTTCTTACACAAGTATCAAGAAAGAAAGATAAATTAAACTTTAAACATCGAGTGCATATTTACAAGAGCTGAGCTTAGGTAAATGATTCCCTCACAGAATTAATGCCATTAAAAAAGGGAATGAGATAAGGATGTGTGGTGTCATCATTCTATTTGTTTAAATAGAACAGATGGCTGGGGGGAAAAAAAACTAATATGAATGTTACAGGACCCAAAATTGAAACCACAGAAAAAAATACCCCTCTGTACAAATGACATAAGAACAGCCATACTGGGTCAGACCAATGGTCCATCTAGCCCAGTATCCTGTTCTCTGACAGAGGCCAATGCCAGATGCTTCAGAGGGAATGGAACAGAACAGGCAATCATTGAATGATGCATCCCATTGTCCACTGCCAGCATCTGGCAAACAGAGGCAAGGAACACTCAGAGTATGGGGTTGCATCCCTGACAATCTTGGCTAACAGCCAGTGACAGACCTTTCGTACATGAACTTCTCTAATTCTTTTTTGAACGTTATAGTTTTGGCCTTCGCAACATCTGGCAACAAGTTCCACAAATTGACTGTTCATTGTGTGAAGTACTTCCTCATGTTAGTTTTAACCTGCTGTCTATTCATTTCATTGTGTGACCCCTTCGCTCTTGTGTTATGTGAAGGAATAAATAACACTTGGTTAATAATTTTCTCCTCACCAATCAAGATTTGATAGACCTCTATCATATCCTCTCAGTTTTCTCTTTCCCAAGATTAAAAGTCCTAGTATTTTTAATCTCTCCTCATATGGAAACTATTCCATACTCCTCATGATTTATGTTGCCTTACTTTGTATCTTTTCCAATTCTAATATATCTTTTTTGAGATGCAGTGACCAGAACTGCAGGTAGTATTCAAGGTGTTGGCATACCATAAATTTATAGAGGCATTATGACTTATTGCATCTTATTCAACCCTTATCTTTTGTACCTGCAGTTCTCCAAGAGCTAACTAGCTTTAACCAAGTCTTGGGCTACACAATAAATATTTTAAAAAGTTATTGTATATATTAATGAAGGAAGAAAATATAGTTAAGCCCATAACTTCATGCATTTTCTAATGCATCTCTACAAAAAGAAAATACTTAAATATACATGTAACCAATAAACTCATTTTATAAAACTAACTTCCCTCAACTTCTGAAAAATTGGTAGCTCCAGGAGCATCGTGAACCAGTGCTGTGCGGGCCACGCGTGTGTAATAAGAATGACCCTCACCTTGTCTTTCTTGATCTTTAATAGGACGTTGTGTATTAATGGAATAGGAGGGAAGGTGTAAAACAGCTCCCTCGACCAGGGAATGAGGAAGGCGCCTGACATGGCCCCCTCATCCCACCCTTGAAAAGAGAACTGGCTGCACTACTTGTTGATCTTGGTGGCAAAGAGATCCACTTGGGGAAATCCCCACCTCCAGAAGCTCATGTCGGTGACTAACAGGTGGAGAGACCACTCATGAGCTGGTCCACTATGGCATTCTTTATACGGGAGGTAAGAGGCCACCTCTTATCGTTCCAGGTTCTTACCTACTGCCAGACTCCAGAGACCTACCGCCTCCAGACAGAGGTCTGAGGAACGAGCCCCTCCCCGTCTGTTGATATAATATATTGCAGCAGTGTTGTCCGTTAGGACCTGAATCACCCTGCCCTTCAAGAAGGGAAGGAACACCATGCATGCTAACCGAATTGCTCAGAGCTCCCTGACATTTATGTGGAGCCCCTGGTCCAACCAGGTCCCCTGGGTACTGTGACCGGAGCTGATATGCGTCCCCCACCCCAGGTCCAAAGCATCTGACATTAGAGTCATTGTGGAGCCTCTGTCTGTAAAGGGCATTCCCTTAAGCACTGTTTGGGGGTCTAACCATCACTCTAGGGAGGCCAGGATCCGTGGGGGCACCGTGACAACCCTGACCATGGGGTGCCTGCTCAGGCATAAGCCAAGGCCAGCCATACCTGAAGTGGTCTAGGCTTCAGGCAGGCGTGGCAGAGCACATGGGTACACACGGCCAAATGGCCCAGCAGCTGTAGGAAGACTTGAGCCATTGTAAGGGGGAAGGCCCGGAGGTTCCTGATCAGGCTGGACATGGCCTCAAACCAGGCCTGCGGCAGAAAAGCTCTGGCCTGCGTTGAGTCAAGGACTGCCTCAATAAACTCTATCCTTTGCACAGGCACCAGGGTAGACTTCTGCCCGTTTACTAGGAGGCCCAGTCTGTGGCAGGTGGCTCACATAAGGTCCAGACCAGTTTAGGCCTGAGCCCTTGACCTGCCTGTCATTCAGCGGTGGTCCAGATACAGGTAGATCTGTACCCCTTAACACCTGAGATATGCAACCACCACTGCCATGCACTTTGTGAACACCCTTGGGGCTGATGATAGGCCAAACAGGAGAGCTGCAAACTGGTACTGGGAACCACCCCCCTGCACGAACCTGAGGAACCTTCTGTGACCCGGAAAGATTGATATGTGAAAATATGTGTCCTTCAAATCGGAGGAAGCATACCAGTCTCCTGGATCCAGGGAGGGGATAATAGAGGCCAGGGAAATCATGCAGAATTTTTGCCTTCTGATTTACCTGTTTAGGCCCCACAAGTCCAGGATGGGTCTGAGTTCTCTGTTGGCCTTTGGGATGAGGAAATATCGGGAGTAGAAACCTCATCCTCTCATATCCAACAGCAGCTCCTCTACAGCTCCCAGTATGAGAATATTGCACACCTCTTGCAAGAGGGATTGCTCTTGAGAGGGGTCCCTGAAGAGGGACAGGAATGGGAAGGTGCGGGGAGGATAGGAAAATTGGAGGGTATAAGCCCATTCCAATGGTGCCCAGGACCCAGTGGTCCAATGTTATATGGGCCCAGGCCAGAAGGAAAGGTGCAAGACGGTTTAGGAAAGGTGGGGATGCAGGATCCACATGTGAGGTTTGAATACTGTCCTCATGCGCACCATCAAAATGAGCACTGCTGACCACCTGAGCATCAGGAGGTAGGCGGCTGTGCAGTCGAGGAAGAAGGCAGGCCCTGCCTTCGCTGCCTAACTTTCCTCTCTCTCTCTCTCTCTCTTTCTCCTCCTGTAGGTCCCGAAGCATTCAGCCAGGAACCTGGGCTGCTGCTGTTGCTGGCTTGGCTGGGGCCGAAACTGCCTCCTGGAAGCTTTCAACATGCACAGACCCAATGAGCACAGAGTTGGCCATGAGTCCTTAAGCCCATGGAGCTCCGCATCCATCTGTTCCAAGAAGAGTGCAGCCCCATTGAATGGTAGGTCCTGTATGGACTGATGCACCCTCCAGAACAGACTGGACGACTGGAGCCATGAGCAACGGTGCATGGAGATCCCTGAGGCCATTCCTTTGCCACTAAGTCGGCCACATCTGAGGCGGCCTGTAAGGCCGCTCTGGCCACTGTCCTGCCCTCCTCTAAAATCATGGAGAAATCTTGGGCCTGAACCAGAGGTATGGCCTGCCCAAAACACTTGAGGGAGTCCCACAAGTTACATTTATACCTCTGTAACAATGCCTGTTGACTGGTGACACAAAACTGGAGGCTGGCAGTAGAATAAATGTTTTCCCCAAACAAGTCCAGTTTCTTGCTGTCCTTGTTTTTGGGAGTTGAGCCAAGCTGATCCTGCCCGTCCCTTTCATTTGCTGCCTCCGCCACTAAGGAGTTCGGCACAGGTTCAGTGAACAAGTATTTTAACCCTTTCACAGGAACGTAATACTTTTTCTCCACCCTCTTCGAGGTTGGGAGAAGGGAGGATGGAGTTTGCCAGACGCCCTTGGCAACTTTAGGACCCCTTCATGAACCGACAGGGCAACCCAGGACAGCACTGCCGCTGCCACTATTTTAAACAGGTCACCTGTCTGCTCCTGCAGCTCTTCTGCCTCCAGTCGAGGTTGAGGCCACCCTTTTTAGGAGCTCGTGGTGTGTTCGGAAGTCGTCCAGGGGAGCCAGTGGGCCTGCCATCAGTGCCTCGTCTAGGAGCAAGAGGATGTCTTACCCAATGCCAGAGGGGCCAGTACTTCTGCTGAGTGTGTGGGAGGTCCCTGCAGATGTACCTCCATAGGATCCGACTCCTCCCCTGAATTGGAGTCATGGGCCTCCGGCCACCAGTGTTGGGCCCCCGATTGCTTCCCTCATGAAACAAGGGAGTAGGGTCTTGAGGTCACCTGTCCCCCCCAGCAGTTGCAATACTGCCACTGGGGTGGCCATTGGCCTGGAGACCACCCTTAAGAGGCCGGGCAGGGACCTTGCCCTTCAGGTCAGGAAGATGGGGGGGGAGTCACTGGGTCCTTTCCCTCCTGGAATCGCCAGACCCTGCTGCTGGTGACCTGCATCACCTGAAGCTCAACCATCTCTCCATCTCATGATATTGAAAGGAGGGGGAGCGGTATCTGTGCCTCCTATCCTGGTGCTCCCTTGCCTGACATCTCAGGGACAAGGAGTACGATTCTAGTGACCAGCAGCATCGCTACCTAGACCAACTTGGTGAGGAGGACTGCCCAAGGTAAGAAAAGGAGCAGGAGCAAAGTCTGGGCAATGGGGAGCTTCTTGGTATCGAAACCTGCAGTCGGCAGGGTTCTTCCCTGGGTGAGCGCCGCGATACCATCAACCAGGTTCTGCGCCACCAATGAATGGGCAAACTCATTGGTGCCGGTGACCGAGAATGGTACCAGGATCCAGACAGGGAGCATCTGCTCGATACTGAATGGGACCTGTGTCGAATCATCGATGCTGCTGCCCTCAGTGCTGGTGATCATGAGTGACGCTTTGGGCTGTCTGGGCTCCTCCAGTGCCAGTGCTCCATCCCCGGAAACCGCCTTGCAGTGAAAAGGAAGCCCAGTGCCACGATGGAGTCTGTACCAGTGGAGCACTCTGCACGGACCCGTTGCAAAAAGGAAGTGGGGTGGCCTAGACACTGGTCTCAGGGCCGCCTCCATTAACAAGGCCTTCAGACAGATATCTTGGTCCTTTTGAGTCCTCAGTCTGAACACCTTGCAGATGCAGCACTTGTCCTTCCGATGAGACTCCCCAAGGCACTTTAAACAGTCGTTGTGGGGGCTGCTAATCGGGAAGGCCTTCTCTCAGGATTTACAAGGCTTAAAGCCCGGAGATCGAGGCATACCCAGACGCTGAGAGGAGGTCCCTAACGGAACTACCTTATCTACTACTACAACAGTAACTAACAACTATCTAGACAACTACTTAACAAGCACTTTTAAAACAAAAGGCTACAGCTAAAAGGCACTCGCCAAAGCAAGCAAGAATGCAGTTCCACTAACCGTCAGTGGCAGTGCCTCATAAATACTGTGCGTGGGACTTCAGTGGGTGCCAAAGCCGGCCCTATGGGATCTGCTAAGGGGAAAAGTTTTCTGGTAACTGTGCACGGGGTGTGCACGCACCTACAATGAAATGGATATGAGCAAGCACTCGAAGAAGTGTTGTTATGCCCATGCAACGTTGTGGGCCATTAAATTACTGTAACTTGCAGTACTGAAGAAGTTACAATGGGGAAGGCAGTTTAGAACACCATTTGGAATTGTTAAATAAAGAATTATTGGCAGAATAAATGTATCCAGAACATTCCAGTGGTGAGAATTTTAAGTCCTCCCGCATATGAGACAGTCTTAGAAACAAACCATACACAAATAGTACATGCAAAAACACAAAGGCTTGTAAAAATGTTATTTCTATCAAGGAAACATAGTATAGTATAAAAGCTTGGAAGTCAATGATTGATTATGCAATAAGTGGCATGTAGTGAAAAGGGAGCACTGGACTTACTCTTTTCAAAACAAATTGGAAATCTTTAAAGCTATGTGGATTGCTTTAAGTTATGCAAATCACCAATCTCAGGCCCTACAAAATGACAGTAAAGAAACAGAACAGTTTTCTTTTAATATTTTGAAGAGATAATTCATTTTTGAGTGGCAAGTGTCTACAGAGTAAAGTGGAAAATCTTCTTCATTGCATTAAGCATTGTACAAACAATAGGATTTGTTACTTTATTTTTTACATATATTGTCTGGGCTGTTTCATTATCTGATATGCAGAGTTTTTAATTAATGCTCCATTTGACAAGCACAGAGCAGGTTATTATGACAAGAGGAAAACAAACAAGATTAGTGCACAAGCTGAATGTATATTGGGAATGGGAGTCAGTCTGATTTGTAGAGATGCAAGTTTAATTAAAAGTTACATTAAACAAACAAGTTGCTTGTGTACATGCACGTTTATGTACCTTGCCTTCAAAAGTAGCTTTCTGAATCTTGCTAAAACAGAATCCTCTGTCAGACTTGATAGTTTCTAAATTAAGAGCAACAGAGACCTGCTAAATTCAACTCTATTCCTTAAAGATTTATGCACATACTTAATTTTATGCACTATGAGCCAATGGGACTACTCGCAGGCATAAAGTTAAGTGTGTGTGTAAGTCTAAACGGGACCAGTGCCGTAAGAGTAGAAAGCTTTCCAGTGCACGGATATAAAAAAGCCTTTTGCGGAGCAAATGTCTGCAGTAGAGTCTCCGAGTTACAAAAACAAGAGTTACAAACTGACCAGTCAACCATACGCCTCATTTGGAACCAGAAGTACCCAATCAGGCAGCCGTAGAGAAAAAGAAAAAAAAAAAAAAGCAAACAGAATACAGTAGTGTGTTAAATGTAAACTACTAAAAAAAAGGGAAAGCAGAATTTTTCTTCTGCATTGGAGTGTTTCAAAGCTGTATTCAGTTAATGTTCAGTTGTAAACTTTTGAAAAAACAACCATAACGTCTGTTCAACGTCACAAACAACCCCTATTCCGGAGATGTTCGTAACTCTGAGGGTCTACTATAGTTATGGGGGTAGAGACAGCCCTCTAGAGCCCCTTATTGTGGGCCCAACCTTGTGGTGGGGCTAGGATGGTAGATGCTCCATTGATAGTACATGCTCCACTATCAAAGGAGCCTGCATCTTACCTACAGTATGCTATCAAAATGAAGCCACAGGCACAAGCAACTGCCAGCTAAACCCCATGCTCCTCCATCAAGAGTAGAACTTAGGATCTTCATTTCCAAGAATACAGACCTCCATTATTTGTTAAATAGAGACAGTGTGCTCAGTGCTGTACACACCACAAAAGACATCCAATGGAACAAAAAATCTGTTTTGCAAAAGCTATACTCCATTCAACAGAGCAAGTTGGGGCTGAGAACATTTAATCTGGATACATGATGGTGACACAGTAAAACAGCTCAGTTTCTGAGCTAACAGTGAAGGCTGATTATTATTATTAATTGTTTTTTTGGTCGGCGGAACTGGGAGGGGTGGGGTGGAGAAGAGATAGCATAACATGATACACTCTGCAAAGAAAGGCCAGAAAAAGGCGAATGCCTTCAAGAATTTCAAGAGTGTATGGCTAAAATGATAACTATGGTTTCAGCTGATAGGTGGACTCCTAACTAAGTTAGAGAACTAATTTTATTTGAGAAGGTGTTGAGAAGGTGAATAGCCCCAAAATACTGCCTGATAAAGAATGAATCTTTAGTAAGGCAACCTAAAGTCAAAATAGTTCTTAAAAAACTCCAACCAGAACAGAACACGGGGATGGATCAGAGTCTGTTGAGCATATAGACTACTCACTGGTTCAGGGTGTGCTTTCTCACCCATCTCCTAAACATGTGCCTGGCCATGAAATAAAGGTATACTTCGTTGTGTTCCTATCCTACTTATGTTTCTGCGCACTTTACAACTTCCAGTATGCAGTATGTGTACTGCACCCTCAGTATACTCCTCAGACGCAATTTACTTTGGGATATGGCCACTTGATACAACATCTAATTTATTATTTTGGTGGTGGGTTGAAACCCATTAACTTTCTCTTCTGAAAGGAGGTTTTGGTGGGAGAGGGGAGGGGATCATAATCAGTATTTTCAAAAATCTAAAATAAATTGCAAAACCACAAACTAATACAAGAGAAGTATGTGAGCAGAATACCAAAGAAATTCCACTTTACTAAAGCTCCAGCTTTGCAACTCCAATGATCTTAAGAGTGGCAGACAGCAAATTCCGTGTAAATAGAATTTGATAACAAAAGGCCTCGCAGTCAGTTTCAGTATTCATTCCCTCCAGGGATCCTGGAATCTTAGAGCTTGTCTATTCTCCTTTATCTTTAACAAGTACCCAGTAAATGTGACAATTTACCAATAATAGCTATCTACCCATAAAAGTACCAGACAAATGCACATTTATCTGGTAAACTATGCCAGTTTAGAAAACACACACACGCACGTCCACATACCAATCTAACATACATAAAACAATAGCTTGTTTATATTATCACCAAAGCATACCGCTCAAAAGCACCTGGAATGCAATGTGTATTAAACAGATTAATTTCTACAGTATTTGAGGTATACTGTGGACAATTAAAGCCATTGGTCATGTTGGATGACAGTTTTTATTGTGAAAATAGCCTAGAGAAATTAAGTAGGCAGAATAATTTTCCTCTCATCTATTGAGGCACAGCATGTTCTACCAAATTCAGACTCCTGGAACAGTCACAGTACCTGTCAAACACAAAAGGTAAGTGTCACGCGGGCTGCATTAGGAGGGGGGGGCAGTTGTGTTATTTGATCTTAATATGTCAAAATCGTAGTGATTCATGTAAGACATACCATGTCAGGTACTGTTAGAAAGGTTATGATATGCTGAATAAGATGATAATATTTGCGTTCATGTGTAATATGTATAAGGAAAGTTATGGAGATCTTTGATATCCCTGTATTTCAAACTGTGCTGTGGAAGACACACCCCAGACAGAGAGGCCGCAGGACAATAGCCCGCTTAATGGCCCATCAAGACCTTTACAGAAGCCAGAGGCCCGGGAAGAAACTAAAGGCATACCTGGAGGGTTACCAGGATTGGCCCATGTGACTATGGACTTCATTTTGATTCCAGTAAAGTTCCACAAGCCACATGGCCAGTAACAGAGGGTATATAAGATCGAACCCCAGAAACCATTTTGTCTTCGTCTTTGCCTTGTGTCCTTGTTCCTGTCCAGCTGCGGACACGCCTCTGGATTAACACACTGTGCAACTGAACTGAAGGACTTAGACCCATCCAGGTACTGGATGTATACCAGAGGAACTATACAAGCCTGCAACTCCACAATTGTTCTAGAAACCTGATGTATATGGACTTTTAAATCATTTGTATATCTCTGATTGCTTTAAGCCTTTAACACTTCTCTTATTGTTTGTTTTTCTTTTACTAATAAACCTTTAGTTTTAGTTACTAAAGGATTGGCTGGCAGCGTGGTATTTTGGGTAAGATCCAAACTTATAGTGAACTGGTACTGTGGCTGATCCTTTGGGATCAGAGGGAATCTTTTAGTAAAGAGCACAGAGTTAAAGCAACTGGTCTCTTTACTGGACCTAGTGCCAGTTTGGGAGCCAGAGACTGAAATGCAGTAAAGGGGGCTGTGTGTATTTGCACAGTGGCTTCTTGATAACCAGTGTGGGGGAATCAGAAGCACTGTTTTTGGCTGGTTGGGAAGTCTGACTGTGGTGTCACCCACCAGTGCTGGGAGAATTTGCTCTCCTTTTGCAGCCTGCCCTGACCCTGGCATTATCAGTGGGCTACCCTGGGCACGGACGGGTTACAGTAAGGAGTCTCAATAATTACTAAGTCTGCACTAATAGTCAATAAAGGCATCTTTACCTACAGATTCTTCTCAGAGAGTTCAATAAGGATTACAGGAAAAGCCATGTCTGAAGAAACTGTCCAAAAATACTGCAAAAAACATTTATTGGTTTACTGATTTGCATTAAAAAGCCTTTTGAAAAAGAAAAAAAAAAAAAGACTCCCACCTTTGAGCAATCGCCCATAAATGACATGGCTTCTTGCCATTGCATTCTTCCTGTAAGCAGCTGTAATCTATACCTAATTGTGGTGCCTTTCAGGATTCCCAGGCTTTTCACTTGATTCCTTATCCTTCCATCCAAAGACTGCAAAGAACTTTACAATCACTAATGAATTAAGGCCTCAATGCCCTTTATGATCAGTAGTAAAAAAGTAACCTCTCTTTTATAAGGATGGAGTATGGAAAGGTTAAGTGACTTGCCCAAGGTGACAACAAACTTCTGGTAGAGACAGGAACAGAATCTAAATTATGCCTCCCATCACTGCAGTATTTAAGCCCTGTGGCGCAGGGACCAGGTGTTTGTATAGCACCTGGCATGGTGGAGCCCCAAATCAGCTGGGACACTATTATAATACAAATAAATAATAGTAATAGGTTTCAGTAAGTAACCTCAGATCCTACCAACTAACCCTCTTCCCTTGCAGAATTTTCAACAGGTTCATCAGCGCTCTCAAAGTATTCTTCCAAGAATAATGTAGAGGAATTTTCCCATAGTCTTGCCAAAGGCAACTTTTCCTATGCTTTATGTGACTCAATATAATGAATTCTAATTCATAACTAATAAAATTACACTTTCTACAAGATTCAAGCTTGTAGAAATGCCACTGTTGGACATGAGTACAGTAACTGAATTTAACAATGTCATATTCAATTGATTTACAAGATGAAAAAGGAAACCGTGAGATATGGAGAGGGGCTAGAAAGGGGAAAGACATGGAGAAACACAGAAGGTAAGAGCTTTGTAAATGAGGAAAAAGAGCAGGGAAATTATGGCAAAAAAGTACAGAAGAACAAAGACAAAACTCCAAAGAACTCTCCTTTCAAAAAGTTAAAAAGGTGACTAGGACTAAATTCTTCCACTCAGCAAACAAAATATAATTTGAAGTGGTGGGCTTTTGAATAGTAGATCTAAATTGTATATACCTTCAGAATGAACATTTCCCCCAAATTATACTACAGGATATTAAATATCTTGATAATCAGGTGAGAATGTTTTATGTATCTTGGAAGGAGAATTGGACGGGGAAAAGCCCTAGCCCACAAATATAATATAAAATAACCATCTCTGTTAACTTAGAAATGAAAATGATTAATATGTCCAAAACTGGATTACCTGCCAAATTAGTAAAAATACATCAAGAACATGCACACATTTATTGGAAGAAAATCCTTAGAAGTGGTTCCTGTAGAACAGATTTGAGAAACACTGGTAGAGAAGCTTGCATATATAGTGCACCTGTTCTGTGACTAAATAGATGGCTTCATTCTACCAGAACTGTTTGTTTGTTTTTTATTATTATTATGCCATTACTAGTTTTTAGCACTACTGATAATATTTCCAGAACTGGTAGTGATGAAAAATTCCCTAGTTTCAGCTGAACTCAGTTTTTCCTCAATGCAAATTCAAAATGGTTTTATTCAAATATAAGGGAAAATTGAAATCTGTCTCTGATGATGCATCATAATGCATGCATGCATAGATAACTATAGATACATTTTTATAAAGTGTAATGGAGTACTGGTCAGCAGTGATATTCAAGCAAATTTAAATGCTAAAATTAATAGGGACGTAGTGTCACAATGCAGATAGCTCAACTTTTTAGTATCTTACAGACCTAGGGTTATCAAATGCGTATAAGATTCCATAATTTAGCATTTATGCCCAAGCTACTACAAAGTCATTAGGCACTACTGATTTTAGTAGTAAACTTGCCCTTCTAGAAGTGCCAGGCTGCAAAGCATCATCATCTGTATGTATAGTGTAGATTGCTCCATCCAAATCTTATGACTCCACAGAGCCCTGTGTGCCTGGGACATCACCTTCTCACCTGGATCGTGCTCTCCTCCAAGTAATTCTTTAAAATACTTATTATATGATGTCTATAAAATCATAGATCTCCCCTCAAAGAAGAGTAAGCATATACTCTGGAGGAACTTTACAATTCTGAATGATACTTCTAGTTTAAAAGATATTTCCTATATATAAAATGGGAATACCTTCAGAACCAGTAAAACTATAAGAAGAGTAGTTATTCCATTGTTTTTAATCAGAATTCTAAAAAACCTCGATCACTTAACATGGAACTACCAAGACATGTGGATGGGATATATGAACCCTATATAAGACAGGAATGGATTAGTGAGATGCAGTGATCCCAATTAGTCCCATCCTTTTACACCTGTGCTAAATGCCAGACCCGGGAGGAGTAGTTGAAAAGGTGGGAACATAGCTCAGCTAAGGGATGACAGAGAAGTGCAGATTTGCAGCTTCCATGTTGTATGAGAAGCATGGCTGAGGACAAGAGTTAACTGAAAACTACTGTTTGCTAGCGCCTACCTGGGGGAGAGTAGGCTTGACACAAACTATTAGCTTGATAGGTAACCAAACTTCACTATCCACTGGTTAAAATTTCAAAACGAACACCTTCATGCTTTCTCCCCAGCCACACCACATGCTTGGGAGACTCTCATCATAACCACTTGCAAAGTTACCTCATCAGCCATCTCCAAATCCGTCCTCAAAACTCTTTGCCATGACATCTGCATAAAACTCAACGGTTAGACTGCTAGTGTGCTGAGACCACGGCCTATCATGCTGACCAGTACTGCCTCACTGTTTCCTCATACTTCCCCGTCTGTCTGTATCCATCTGGTTTTTTTATATTTATATTGTAAGCCACATAGGTTAGGGCAGGGGTCGGCAACCCGCGGCTCCGGAGCCGCATGCGGCTCTTCAGCCGCGGTAAGCTGCGGCTCCGGAGCTGCATGCGGCTCTTCAGCCACGGTAAGCTATGTTTTGCGGCTCCAGACTATTTTTCTTTAGTCAGTGGAAGAGGGGGCAAAATGGCTCTTTTGATAGTAAAGGTTGCCGACCCCTGGGCTAGGGAGTCATATAGTGTCAGATCTTTCTGTAAAAAAACATAGTTGCTATTTGGACAGGATGCAGAATGTTGCAAAGTGTATAGTGAACTTATGTAATAAGTTCAACCACTGTAAGCAACCAAAATTTCAACTTAAACTCTCAAATTCACACAGTATCATTCCACCACAGAATGGGTTATTGAAATGGCATCTCTGAGACCTCAAATTTTAATTACAAAATACAAATTCTCAAAATTATTAGAACTCTAGTTCAAGTAACCTCAACCATGATTTTTGGAGAAGTTACACAGGTCAATTTCCTGCTCACCGTTATACCATTCCTGCCATTTCCTCCACTCTTAACTTCTCTTATCCAGCTACTATTACCCCTTGCCTTCTCTGAACCCCAGCCAACCATTCTTCTTCCCCAAATTGTCTCCATCTCTTTTGTAGCTATTCAAAATATTCCAGCTGCCTATTCTTGATTTTTCCATCTTGTTTCTTCATAGTGTGGTACTGTTCATCGTAGTGACATAAGACTTCAAAAGAATATTTACTTGTTGTCACACTCAGATAACCAGCCCAAAGTCAGATAACACTGGACAACAAATTTTTTCGAAAGTGTTGCTTCCTCAGAAATTTTCTTTGATTATGCTAGACCGCTTGAAGCTGAACAGAAACATAATTTCAGACTACTTGTATCACATAGGAATTGGAGAAACAAAAAATTGACTTTTATTGAATGTAATGCATTTAATCGCATTACGGTGCTGACACTTTGCAATACGTTAAACTGAGCTAAAAATGTTTTGTTGATGATTTTCATTTGTACTCAGTGTCTGAGGCTTCTCGTTTAAGTGTCCAACAATAATCGGCCAGCATTGATGGATTCCAGTTGCCCTGATACCGTTTTTCCATGATTGCAATGTCCTGGCGAAACCTCTCACTATGCTCGTCACTGACTGCACCAAGATTTGCAAGGAAGAAGTCTAAATGCGAATGTAGAAAATGAATCTTTAGTGACATGTTGCACTTCATGGTTTTGTATGCTTGAAGCATGTTGTTAACCAGCTACACGTACTTTGGTGCTCTGTAGTTTCCAAGAAAATTTTCAACAACATCCTTGAATAACTTCAATGTGATTTTCTCTGGCCCTACTAGAAGTTCTTCCAACTGCCTGTCATTGATGACCTGTTTGATTTGTAGACCAACAAAAATGCCTTCCTTAATCTTGGCATCAGTTATTCTGGGAAACATCTGTCTCAAATATTGAAATCCTTCACCTTCCTTGTTCATCGCTTTCACAAAATTTTTCATCAGCCTGAGTTTTTTGTGAAGAGGAGGCAAAAATATCTTTGTCGGGTCTACATGTGGTTTATGTGCCACACTTTTCTGCCCTGGAACCAACTGCTTATGGAGTGGCCAGTCCTTTTTAATGTAATGAGACTCTTTAGTACGGTTTTCCCATTCGCAAATGAAACAACAGTACTTGGTGTATCCAAGCTGCATTCCTAGTAGCAATGCGACTACTTTCAGATCACCACAGATGTTCCAGTTGTAGTTGCTGTACTCTAAGTGTTTAAACAAAGCTTCCATATATCCATAGGTTTCTTTCCCGTGTACTGCATAGCCGATTGGTATTGAAGGGTGGACACTGCCATTGTGTAACAACACAGCTTTCAGGCTTAACACTAACAAATCAGTAAAAAGATGTCATTGTTGTGGGTCTTGCTGGCAACCCAAAGCAGTGAACAGCCCATCAATGTCCGTGCAGAAACACAGATCATCAACCTGACCAAAGAATTGTGTCAAACCTTCTTGGCGGCTCCGAAAGACAGAAATGTTCGTGCCTGGTGACAGCAGACCTCATCCTTGCAGTCTTAAACCCAGTAATTCTGCTTTTGCCTTTGACAAACCCAAGTCTCTGACCAGGTCACTTACCTCAGATTGAGTTATCAGATGAGGCTCACTCGACGTAAATGGTTCAAAATCTGGATCAGTGTCGTTTTCCGTTCCTCGCTCGTGCATCATGGCATCT
Organism: Mesoclemmys tuberculata; assembly: GCA_007922155.1. NCBI lineage: Eukaryota > Metazoa > Chordata > Testudines > Chelidae > Mesoclemmys > Mesoclemmys tuberculata. Next base: position 30,814,635 of record ML675629.1, on the reverse strand, counting down.
TCATCTGCCTCCTCTAGCCTCCATCTCTCTGGTGGCTTCAACACTGGAAGACTGTCGTCATGTGGCACAGGTCTCATGGCTAAAGGGAGACTGGGGTATTCAGTGGATTTCTTGTTTTTAAGCTGAGAACCCAGACACACTGTCAGACAGAAGTAACAGTCTGTCACATGATCCTTCTGCTCTCGCCATATCATCAGGACAGCGAATGGCATTCCAAGTACCTCTGAGCCAAGCTCTAAGATCGACAGCGCACGTTGTGCAACAAATGTGAGGAGACCAGGCTTTGCCTGATCACCAATTTTACAGCCAAAGTAGAGCTCATATGCTTTCTTAATACGTGCAGTCATGCTCCGTCTTCGAGGTTTAAGCGTATATTTGCCTCGAATGTAACAGAACGTATTGTAGCTGTTGCGACATTGGCGAGACATTTTGCTATCACAAATCCTCCTGAAAATACAATTGCTTTATTATTGTGAGTACACACAATATGCTATGCGCATAGAGCATGCGCATCAACATGAATGCAAACTGATGTAAAGGCAATGCATAGAACGGTGTGTGCAAAATGCTTTTATAGCCTTTCTAAAACCTGTCCTGCCAGCATCCGCCCTGTCTAAGCCTTAGCGTTCCCATTGCATGTTGTGTGGCCTGCGCTAGGTGCAGTGTCCAGGCATGCCTGGACACAAGATAGAAAATTTTCAGCTTACATTGTGGGCAACATTTTAATAGACGAATTATGAATTGAAATAAATATAGGCGATTTAAAAAAAAACGGTACATGATAGAAAAATTTCATGGTGATTTTCATAATCAGCAGCCCAAAATCCATAAGATACACCCAAAAGTATTCAGGAAGCAAAATCTGTGTTGTCCAGTGTAATCAGACAAGTCTGAGTAACATCGTCACCAGTACTCTTCTTCTCCAAATGTTTTCAATTTCAGACCATGCAGTAGTAGGAAGTAGAGATATTCATAAGCACTTCATGTTAATGGTTCTAGTCCACTGGTACAAAGCAAGTCAAACACTACATCAATCATTGCCTCTTATTTAGTTTCAACCAATGGAAACACCTCAGATTTTGTAATATGACAATAAGCCCTGACTGATAGAGCGAAGGGTAAAAATTCTGTTTGGTTAGCCAGTGTTTTTCAAATCATTGTGTACACCATTTTGACTTATTTCCAAGGTACAAATCCTTTATCCAGAGTCCAATGCTTCTTGACTTTGCAATAGGAAGTCTGACTTTTATTGGGTTCATTATGCCCTAGACCTTATACCAAATTCTTGTGGTTCATTAGCTCACTCCTAGGAAATGCACTCCTTAAATGTCATTGCAACAAAAAAATAAGATCTCTTAATAGAGAGGTATTCTTGATCCATATACAACTGGACAATAATTAGAAGTGATTTTACTTTATCATTCACATTTTGAGATTTGGACTTTCAACATCCAGGCTGATGATTCCTGATGTCTCTGTGAGCTGCTAGTCAGAAAGACACACCAGCCATAATTTAAGAATTCTAGTGCCAATTTTTCTTTCAAACATGCCTGACTCATTCATTCTCAATTCGGAAGCCCCAGCAGCACAACTAAGACTTGAAAATACAATCATTCCCACAATCCCTTCCCACTGAACATAATCAGGGGTGGTCTTTGAAATAAGGACTCCAAATCAGACAGTCTGAATTACCAGGTAAAATCTGCTTCCAAAAAATGGAATGCTGCCAGTCCAGGCTGTTAGAGCCCATAAATTAAGCAATAGGAAACTAAATCATTAACTACTCCTGTAATGTCCCTGAAGATCAAGCTTAGTTCAGGCAGATGCATCTGTTGAAGTCTGCAGATCCAAAGAGCACAGTGGAAAATATACAGATATGTTTTCAGGTCATTGCATCACAGGTTTTTATAAATTTGACCCATTTTAGTCCAACTGTATGCTTGCTTTTGCTGACTAACCACAATCTCATTTTCCAACCTCCCTCTGTCCACTCTTTTGTGGCCCACTCTGTACATCAAGTCTGAAATTTAATTGGAAGCTCTTTGGGGTTGGGACTATGTTATCTTATTTGAACTATGACACACCTATGATTGTTGGGCACTGTAAAATAAAATAAACTCCCTCTCTATTTGAGTATTCCCTGCCTCCAAGAAGAATATGAGCTATTCCAATCTCTGGACTCCCTAAGACACAAGCATTCAGATATAACACATCAAGAGGCTCCCTAGCCTCAGATTTCTCAAAAAAAAACAAAAAAACAAAAAGTGAGTTACATTTTCTTAAGGCTCAGATCCTAGCTAAATATTTATGCACTCTGCACATTCAAGTCACACCTGGCCAATCTAAGGGAGGAGAAAAACTAGACAAAATAAATCTACCCATTTTAACCACAAAACTGTTCTAATTTCTTCGAAAACTGAGTTGCCCTTTTAGTTAATTTTATACAAACCAAACGAAAGTATTGTGCATTATACCAAAAATGTGTAAAAATATTATAACATTAAGTCTACTCACAAGATCAAGATATATGTTAAGATAAATTCTATCCAAAGTCAGAGCAGTCAAACAGGACAAAAACTGAAATCCATTCAAAGCAAAAAAATGTCTCAAGTCAACATTCATTCAGTTGTGTGCATATGAAAGACAGACACAAGAGGATCACACAATTTCCAAAAGTAATTATTCACAACACAGATTTAAGAGATGAGGCATTTACATGAAATATCACATACTCAAAAAGAGTACAACTGTGCCCACCCTCAGGTTAACACTGGTCTACAGATCTATGCAAAGGGTAATTTTGCTTTTTCAGTCCACTGAAATAAGGTTACTCAAAGCTATCTACATTTTTAAAAGGTTTCTTTTGTCCTATTGATTACAGTAATAAGATACATAGTGTTCAAGTATCAGTGTCTACCTTTCTGTTAATTATGCTTTCTAGCACAAAGTTAATTTTTCAGAGGCCAGCTAGCTGACTTATCCCTATGGCAGCATTTTATTCATGATTAGCTACTTTAACATTTTTAAACCTGCTTGACAAGGAAAGGTCTACTGCCAGAAGATCAAACTGAAGGTACTCTGGTTGTACAGACTTTCTTTTTTCCACAGTTTTAACTGTGAACCAATATGCCCAACTGCCATTGTCCTGAACACAAGAGATGCTCCATATTAGAGCTATTCCTCCACTGTGGCAAGAAATCCACCAAGCCTCCAACTTAATTGTGCATGTTAACATGTCTCAATTTTGACTCTATTATTTCCCTGAAGCCTAAAAAACAAATGGTTAAAAATGCATGAAGAAAAAACAAAAAAATGGGATGAGCAATATGGGGAAGCTGGCTCCTATATACATATAAACTGCCATTATAAATTTTGCCTGATTAACAGGTCATCCATTAGTCTGCACTGGTGACAGTCTGAATCAGAGGAAAGATAGATTTGAGAGTACATGCTGTTCTTATCAATTTAAACATAACATCCTTGAAAGAATTATGGGAGTCTTGAAAAGTATAAATTTTACCTCTCGTTATTCCTGTGCTTTAAAAAATACATACAAATTAAATACAAATCCTGTTGCTTTGAATTTGAGTTTTGTAATTGTTATCTTGGTTTATGAAATGAAATTGATACCAAAATTATCTCAACTTTTAAAAGGAAAATTAATATGAATCATAAGAATTCCAGTTTACCCTTGAAGATCATGATAAAGTGTGATTGTGTGCGTGTGCATGTATGCACATATATATTACCCTCAAAATTTAATGTATTGATGATGAAATAAAATATTTCAGACACTTAGTAACATTTAAAAAACAGCTACATGGACAGAAAGATCCAGTGTATATGGCATTGTCTTCATACTTCTACCAATTTTCACAAGCTGGATGGGCAAGCCTGAGATCCTGCCTTTGGATGAAGGGTTTTGGATGTGATGATGCCTCTGTTGTCAGAATGGATACTGTTTTAATGTATATTTTTGACTATTAAACCTCCCTGGGGACACAGTTACAGGTCAATCTTATTACTCCTGCGGGAATTCTGCACCAAAAAATTAAAAGCTCTGCACACAATACTTCAAAATTCTGCATATTTTATTTATCAAAATTACACAATGTAATCATACTAGTTCCAATTATTTTGGCAATTTATTTCAAAGTATCTGTCAGCAAGTATGTCTGTAACAATACAGACAAAAACAAAAAAAAGATTTCCCCAGGAAATCTTCATTATGCTTCTGTTGGGTGCCATAGTCTGGGTGTGTCACACATGCCAGCTAGGCACATCTTAGGGGAAAACACTGCCCCCCGATCTCAGACACACACTCCCTAGAGAGACCAGCCGCAGAGCACCCTCCAGCCCAGACACCCGCACCCTCTACACCCGTGGATCCAGAGAGAGAGAGAAACAGCCTGATGCTGGTCCCAGGTTTGTATGGAGTTTACTGCACACTGCCTCCTTCCTTCAGGATGTTCTGGGAACTGCAGCTGCCTGGAACCCCCCAACAGGCAGCATTCCCTTTGCCCCCCACCGGGCAGTGTCCTGTATTTGTGAGCTGGAGAGCCTGGTTCTGCAAGGTCCAGTGGGTCCCCACGGTCCAGCTCTGGAGCACCAATTCTGTGGTGAAAAATTAAATTCTGCACAGAATATTAATTCTGTGCAAAGTGGCACAGAATTCCCCCAGGAGTATCTTACCAAGTTCCAATTATTTGAAGAGAAGATAGATTTCTCAAGCCTCACATTACATCCAAAGAAATTATTATTCATGATCAACATTGTTATTTGTGTTCTGTGTATAGTTGGACTAAAGATGGCATATTCTGTTCTACAAAGTCACCTTTCTACTTTAAGACTTGCATGGAAATTGTTCATTTGCTGTGCAGGAGGAAAACAAGAAAATGTAATGGATTATTTACTCCTAAAAGGGCATCCAACAGCCACTTGGTGTTGAATGCTATTTTCTTTCTACTGGACCCTTAATTTAACAGTACATTAAAGATTGGCCACTATGAACAGTTCAGTCTAAAGCAAACATTTTGCATTAACACTTCTGCAGGCAAATGCTCAAATTAACAAATTTAATAAATCTGCATGGATATTAACTAAAAGGCTCGACATACTTTTGAAAAATTTCTTAATATATAAATATCGTTAGCCTGATTTAGGCCCAAAGATACAGGGTTTTACCTTTTTGGTTTATTTTTGTTTTTTAAAGACACCACATTCAATTGAATTATTGCCATTTGTCTTAAAGTTAAACTATAAGGTCTGTTTTCAATGCACAAGAATGCAAATGGCATAAAAAAGATAAAGCAAATTAGATATTTAACTTATTGTTTTAATAAGGCAAGGTGTTAAAACAGAATATTTTTTTAAAGTGTGACTCAATTTTTTAAAAATCAATCAATCTGTCTTCAACATCTCACTATTATATCCACTGATAAGCTCATCCAATATAACAAATTCTCATTTCAATGTTATCAATAGTCAATAGGAAATAACAGTATTAGACTTTTGAGTTGCTAGCATAAAGAAAATTAAAAACCTATTTCTTTTAGAAAATGTATGTTCAGATCAAATAAATTTGGTGAACTTAAGATATCTATACAGATAGAAAAAAACAAGTACAAACAGCCCCCAATCATGGCTGCTGAATTCACTATGGGCCAACTTCAGCCCTGGTGTAAGAAGGTACAAGTCCCATATACCAATAGTAACGCACCTGTTTATGCCAGAGCTGAATTTGATTCTAAAGCAGCGAATCAGAATGGCTGGCTTCCCTTGCACACAAGTTAGCTCACAGATTACTGCAGGCTGCAAGAAAGTTCTAAGTTTCTAAACTACTTGCAGTATGTGACAGAGGTGTCCAATTACTGTAACACTATAATGTGGTCTTTAAAATAAGCTAAATTGAATCCCAGGGTGAAATTCCTTGCAGAGTTTGGAGTTTCTCTTACTAAAATAGGTTTTTACAGGATGCTGTCAAACTGAAGGTCATATACATCACTGGCAAACACGGAAGTCCAATTCAGAGATCAACTCTAAAAAATAGCTTAGGGTATGATACAAAAATTAATTATAATAGAATTGCAAGTTTATTTTTAGTTTGTTGGATTATCATATAAACCACAAAAATCAAAATAAAATTAAAGCCTAACATAAGGCTAAAAAGGTCCAAGGCTATAGAAACCCTGAAGCCATCTTGTCAAGGTTGTGACTCTAAATGCAAGTAACTATATTAAATGTTATCATAGAGATTTTACATATAAGCCAGCCATTCTAAGTTATAGGCCTCACAGCTATTATAATTTAGTCGCTAGCATATTTAAATTTTGTAATATTCCACATACCATGAAGGCATTAAAGTTAACACCATATTTAGTAATGCAAATAGAGCCAAATTATGGTTGCTGTAGGAACTTTAAATTTCCTGACTTATCCACATGTGGACAATCTGTAGAACACTGCATTAACAACTTTATGCATTTAAGTTTTGTGGTTAAAAGAAAAAAAAGTGATACAAGAATCATAAGTACTGTGTGCTTATATGAATGTTTTCAAATATAGACAATGACACACTGGGTGCTTTTAGTTCAGTGAGTAGATATTAATAAATGCAATGTGCATATGAAACATCTGTTGTAGTGTGAAAATGTCCATGTGTAAACTTTGATCACCTGAGTCAACCACAAAATGGCAACGGATGTACAAAGACTTAAGGATTGACAGACAATTTACTCTCCTCGTAGCTGGATAAAGAACTATGTTGCAGTTTCTGTGGAACCTCTTCATGTTCCCATCTCTAGACAAGGACTCCAGCAATCATAGCTGCTGCTATCAGACGTAGAATACATTAGAAAAATATCAAGGCTTTATTTTATGGGAAGTGCAGAAACTGGGATACTTGCGAAGTGTACAGCCAAGTCACACCTCACCTAACCGCTATTGATTGGCTAATTTCTGGTAGGCATACCAGAAGTGGACCTTAAGAAGGGATACGAATGAGCAGAGGGTAGCTTTGCTAATCAATAATTACATTTTTTTTTAAATTTTTTTCCCTGTAATTTCTATGAACAAAATGAAAGGTAGTTCATCACTAACTTTATATTTAAATTATTTGTTCCAAGCTACATACTCTATGGGGCCTGGGACAAGCCCAACCCTCTAAGCAAAAGGCTCTGTATGTCTGGGAGTCCCTTTCAGTCTCTGGTACAGTAGCAGAAACCCCTCCCACCCCCATCCTCACACAGAGCACCCTCTTTAGGTGGGGTGGAGTTGGTGGAGGCCTCACATACAAGAGCCATCTGCTGGGGTGGCAGGTAGGGAGACTGCCACCACTGGTCTTACGGTTAATTGAAGCCTGCACTGCTTCTCAGACCACAGTCTGGTTTAGGAAAGGGAAATCTCATCTGCTGCCCCCACGCAGAGGATTGTGTCCAGGATCAGCATTGCTTGATTTATTGTGGGGACAGCAGGAGTACTCCGTTTTTACGTTACATAGAAGGAAACTAATACATTTGATGAGTGTGTGGCAGGAACAGTATTAATAGGGATGCAGAGACCAGTTAGTGGGACACAGCATGAGAGTTGAGACACTGGCATGTTTCAGTCTGATTAGCAGACTTAGTAGAAGTTGGGTAAGTCCTGTATTTCCATATAGAATGTAATGATACTCATGGAATTTTTGTTTTGTTTTACAGTTCTAAAACACAGTACAGGATAAGTTTTGCAAGTCAGAAAATAAGTAAGTATTTCCTTCATAGAAGTAAGAATTTTATCATACCATCATTTCAGAAATATGTGACCACAGAAGAGTTAAATTCTTTAAACCATTAGTTTACTTTGCAACATAGTAGATGAATATAATACAAAAACTGATAAAATACAGGTCACAGTATAAATGGAACACAGCTCTGCAGAGGAATATAATATACCACCCATATAAAAAGCATACTGTACCTTCTCTCAAATGAACAGGAGTTACACAGTGAATTATTCCTGCCAGGTATTTATAAAAATTGTTACAAGCAATAGCAGCCATATTCCAAATTCCATTAGCACCAAAGAAAATAATGGAAGTTGAAATGTAAGGAATGTCTAAAAATGGACACAAGTTCACTATATGTTCTATTAACTGTTTTGGAAGAGATCATGATTTTTTGGTAAACACGAGTCTTTAATTTTCCCCTTCCCCATACTGAAAGGGGCAAGGGCATCACTTGCTTCTGTTGAGCTGGAGGACAGAGTACATGGTGGGCAGAGTAGGTTATGGGGGCAATGAATATTGCTTTCTCATTCTTCTGTCCAGCAGAGATCCCCTCAGAAATTAATTACGTTTCCACTACTTCCCATCCACGGCAGGAAAACAGCCTTCTTTAAGCCAGACTCCTTTGGCGACAGCTGTGACCAAGAAAAGTCCGACAGCGTGGCTCCAATGGAGTCCTGCCAGCAGGAAGCAGACTCAGAGCAGCAGGGGACTACAGCTGCTGTGGATTCACAGAACTTCCACATGGATAGTTCTATGACCCTGCAGTATCTTGGATTATCAGTGGGTTTGTGTGCAGACCCCACCCTGACCAAAGAATGTACAGGAAACTCCACAGGACATAAAACTCCATTAAGTGCCCCAATGTGCCATTTAGCCCTTAGCTACATGAAAGACTTCAAATTATGAAGTTAAAAAATAATCCATGATGCTCTTGAGATGGGAGAATATCAGTTACCCAGTATATAGCATTGCTGAACAAAGAGTTAAACAAGTAAAAGAAGATTTATAAAAAGAGTATTTTTAAAGTCAGAGCTGAGATTCATTTATTTTTGTACACCAAAAATACACTATACTTTATAAAACAAGTAAATGAACAGTAATTGTCTCACAACAGCTTACAATCTAAATTCACATAGGGAAACAAATTGAGGGTCGGGGAAAAAGGAAAAAAGCAGGAGGGGATAGAAGAGGAAAGACAAATGATACAATAAGATTTTATTCAGTACAGCATGTACATGTCTTGATGGTTTCATGACAATTTTTTTAAAAATTGATTCATGTTTTTTTCATTGTAATTATTAACTCTGCTCATAAGAGACATAGCAGAAATGAGTTTTTAGAAGGATGCCTGGTGAACAAGTATATTTCTTGTTTATCCCCTTTAGCTGCTACTTTTCAAGTAAACTTGAGTACAGAAAAATTTCTGAACTGTACTTTTCATATATTTCAACAGTACTATAGAGAAATTTGAGGCAGCCAGTAAGTAGAGAGCTTCAATTGCTCTGCTTTCCTAGTCACATGCTATAAATAATTTTGGTAAAAAGATCTTTGTCAATGTCACATCAAAAATCACGTGTTCTCCTTGATTACATGCTAACAGTAATATGCTGTGAGGTTGCAATAATAGAAATAGTTTAATAAGAAAACCAAGTATCCATTCTGTAAACTCAGATAATCTGGGACAGAGTTCCAACAAATAAAACTGTACTTCAACTACGTAAGGGGACCTTTCTCCCATCACTGAACATTGCGAACTCCAATTAACATTACTAGTAGTTCTGCATATGCAATGATCTAAAAACAGATCCCTTAGATTTGTAAATTTTTAAATGTAATAGGAAATTTTCAAAAGTTGCAGAAGAAAGCCACTAATGCCTCATTCCCTGAATGACACTGTCACATAACATTTTATTTGTGATGATCTTCATATTATAACGTATCTTGATCAATGCTATGTTTTGAATAGTGATGATCTTTTCAGGAGCTGCATTTTGAGACACACCAACTGAACTGAAATTTTTCTGGCATATTTTTATCCCAAAGATTAGTGTGTGAAGTAGAGTAAAATATGGTAAAGCTGCATTTCATCATTTTTTAATACAAGAATAAGAAACGTCAGACTTTTCCACAATGGTAACTCATTAGTTATTATTGTGAGCAGGTCCCTTTGTCACATTTGAAGAAGCTTGGTTTAGAAATGGTCAAGTGTCATGAAAACTGTACTGCATGTGTATTACATTATTTTCTTTAAAACATTTTCAGTCACCAACAGGGCAGAGAAGATGGCAAGTGCATTTCAATGAATATACACTGATAACACATTCAAGTGCAGTACTCAAATTCTGGGGATAATTGTGGGGCCCCTTTCTACTTTGGCATCTTCAATATAAATTCTTTGTTACACTTTCTCATAAGAGGAAAATAAAATAATCTTAATCAGAAAACAAGTTTTCAATTCTCAACTGTAACATTGCATTCATTTTTGGGGGGTTCAACTCTGTACTTTTGATTTGCCTTAAAAATTCTAACCTAAAGTGCATTCAAATTGGATATTCAATTGTGTTGCAGAATTTTGAAAGTTTCATCCCTTACACAAACACACCTACAATGTTGCAAGTGGCAAAGACTGAAGTCTTTTCTACACCAGAGATTTTTCACTGGTGTAGCTACACAAGTACAGCTGCACTGATGCAAAAGCCCTGCTGTAGGTGAACTGCACTAATGTGAAACAGGTCTTGCACTTGTGTGGTTTATAAATGGTATAACAGGTGTAAATTGAATTTAGAGTGTTCACACAAGTGTTTGTGCCAATTTAACCAAATTAATTTTAAAAAATCACAGCTTTAAATAAGCCCATGCAACTTTGAATACAGACAAGGGCTATGACACTGCTGCTCCTGTGCGGAAAGTATTCCCACCATGAGTTTGTAGCTATCTCCACTTTGTAAGGATCACACCAATTTCTGACTACTGTTGCTCTGGAAGTACATATGCATGCTGAGGTTTAAAACTATTCTCTTTGGACAAATTCCTTTCCCTTTTCCCCACCATAGTTCTGCCAGTATTCTGTTACATTGCTACAGCAACTTTTCTTGCTCAGTTCAGAACACACTGGTAATTTAGCATAACCACAGGGAATTAAAGGAAAAGTTAAGGGAATGAATAGTAAGAAAATCAAATAGGTCAGAAAGCAAGAAGGCTGTAAATACTAAAAGAATTGGGTTGCAGAGCTGATCACATCACAACTTCCCTAGAGGTATGGCTTAATAGAGGAAACAAAAGGAAAAACCTCTCACTGACCTAAATACATTACTTACACAGAAGGAAGAGTTGAAAGAGTGAACTGCTTGAAATGGATAAAGGTCTAGTCAAGTCTACTACTGTACAGGAGAGACTATGGAATAGTCATGTTATAATATGCTACATATATGCAAATATGCTATAATGCAAATATATGCTACATACATGCAAATATACAAATATTTTATAAACTGCCAAATTCTTTGAAGATCAATAAAATAATTTCTCCACGAAGTGATAAAGTTAAAACAGAAGCTAAAAACAATAATAATGAGATACTGTTATGCAACATGTTATTAGAAATCTTTGCAATTCTTCCTGCTTTAAGCGCCATAGTTTCTAACTGAGCTCAATCAAGAGAGGCTGCTGTTTCAGAGTGTTAAGTTAGTAAACATTTAGACATTGAACAGGTGGACTGAAATGGATGGTCCTACATAGATGCTGAAAATGTCAGTATGTTTGAGCACCAAGATGAAAATGGTGCTTCATCCATATCTGAAGGGAAACCTCACAACTGTCAAAATAAGAGGAAAACATTAAAATCATCTCAACCTATAAACAATAAATACTCTTTCCACTAGGCCTGACCAGAACAGAGGCTGTGCTATTCATTAAGCAGCTGCACAGTTCTTTCCTAACAATCATAATACGGGAATAGCAATGAATAGGTGAGTTTATAACAATTAATTTTAAGAGTAATACAATTACAGTGAAGCTACAAACATTTACTATTGGAGGTTAAAGACAGCTTCATGGCTGAGGAGTGGGAACCCTTTCCATACCAAATACAGAAAGTCACTCTGCAAAGAGAAGCAGCTGCCGTTTTCAAAGGCAATGTAATAGTACAGTATTCACACAGTCCTCCTAAACTGGCTAAGAGAAGTAAAAACTCTACTCCCTGTGGAACAAATAGATAAAATAACCTCTTGACAATAATTTTACAATAAGCCAGTAAAATAATTGTGAGGTTCTGGTATTATTTTAACCATGTGCTGTCCTAAAGGTTATGTATAAGTTTTTTTAATGAAGTGATTACTTTCCTATGGACCATTACTTTCAAAAAAATTATGGTTGGTTAGGGCAAGACAGAAGGCAATTGCTGTTTATTATATGAACAGTATCAATTATTTTACCTCCTTTTCTGTATAAAACTATATTGGAGCCCATTCTATTTTCTGAGGACACATTACATAGATTACCATGCAACAATTATATAATCTAGCATAATATAAAGGGTTGTTCTTCCCACTGTATACATGCAATATGTTTAATTTTATTTCAAGCATCTATGTGCCATGGTGATGGACTGAGATATACAGCATTCTAATATATCTATACGTAATGAACTGCTCACACTACTACATGCAGCAGTCCAGTTTCTGCTTAGATGATTCATCTAAATATTAAACCAGTTTAGTTTATGATAGGTGTCAAGATCACAGCTTGAGATGGCAGAGTTGAAGATCAACACCTCTTCTCCCTGTAACATATAAATCCATAGAGTGAAAATTTTTTGTACCAAGCACTCTAAAAACTGGACAATGAGATAGATATTGAAAACACAATACCTGGGGTTAACCAAAGTTTCCTTCTTATTACCAAAAATAACTTCTCAAGCTTGAGACCACTCACGTATTGCCTGTAGTATGTCAACAGCACGATAAACTACTTTACATGATGAGTTTACAAAATGTGACCCCTAAACAGCAGATTGGGTGTGCGGTAAAGTTTAAGAAATCAGTATTCCAGTTCTGCAAGCTGTATAATATTTTTCTCTGAAAAGCCAATCCAGTGGAAGAGAATTTGGGTGTCGTTCTGATGTGATATGCAACATATAGCTGGAGTGAAAAAATGGCATGGAGAAGGAAACAGAAAAGACATTATATATACAGTAAAAAGTTACTAACTTATGTAGTGTAGCAACATGCTGATAACATATCTGTTATGCAACTTAAGAACATACGAACAGTCACAATGAGTCAGACCAACGGTCCATCTAGCCCAGTATCATTCTTTCTTCTCACAGTGGACAATGCCAGGTGCTTCAGAGGGAATAAACAGAACAGGTAATCATCAAGTGATCAATTTGGTTGATAACACAGACAGTAAATTATTAAATTTATGTTTGTGTATACAGCAGCATACATTCTGCCTCAACATGCAATAATCTCATAACTCAGAACAGAGATGTCCTCATATGAATTTCCTGTAAACTTAAAACATTCTACCTAAAAAGAAAGCACAGCATCCAACTTAGCTTATGCATGAAGAAGCTGCCAATGAAGTTTAAATCAAGAGGCTAATATATCTGAAAGTCTTATTACAATATATTAAACAAAAATATTTGTAGTCTGTTTCTTCCTTTTAAAGGACAATAGAGTATAATTGTATGTGGAGGTTATTAGAAAGCCCAAAGTATGTATTATATATGCATATTTAATAATGAGGGGGAACAGTAACATTTTCCCTCTCTTTATCATACACAATTCTTTTTACTTGGATGGATATTCTGATCATTATAGTAACAGCACAGAGTTATACTTTATCATGCACATTTGCCCAGGTTCACAAATTGTGGGCAAGTACTCATAGCACTTCAGGTTTCTAGAGTAAAAGAAACATTAAGTCTATGCCCAAAATTTGTAACAGTGTTACAAGACAGTCCAATGCTACAATGGGTATTAGCAGTAATCTCACAAGTGACACAGGTAAATTAATTCTGCTTGAACCCAGGACTGTTTAGACCTAAACTAGTGTATTTATTGAGACACTACAAGTGAAAAAGCTCAGACAAAGAGAAAGGCAACAAAAATAATAAAAGGTTTGGGAAATAATACTATGAGGAAACATCAAAAGGAGACTGGCCATTATAAATCAGTGTTTTCACAAAAGACTGCAGGTCCCTCCCTACATTTTCCTTCCTGAAATCACTCTCTCAATCTAAAGTAATATAAAAAGTAATTTAAACAGCTTGTTAGAGTATTTAAATCTCATAAATGTCACTTGTACTATACAAGTATGTCCCTGAGTTTGACTGTAAACTCCCTGACTACAGGCAATGGAACAAGCTGCCATAAGAGACTACAGCACTGCCTTCCCAGGAGCTACGCAAGGCTAGACATGACACTGATCTGTCGGGATTGTTTAGGATTATGCTGAAACAAAAGTCTCAGTGCAAGTATGCTGTACAATTTCTGATGCATAATTATAGTTTGCCTTACAATTCCCTGCACTCCCATTAGTTGTGGATGTCTGATTTGCATAATTACTGTTAGTTCCTTCTGACCTATTCAATAAGTATGCAAGTCTCCCTACATTGATTGGTTACAAGATTCTCTCTGCTGTGACTGGCTTACATACTAAATATTGTCAACCTGTTTGCAAGCAAAAACAGGACTGCCTAAGCTTTTTTCCCTCCCTTCAGTTGAAGCAGAAAATTTCAAAAATACTCAAAAACAAAAAAGTAAATGAGACCGCCAAACTGTTCTAAAGTGTTTAAGATAAAACTCCCCGACTTGTTTTCCACATTCCTTTAATATCTTGCTGTTTAAAGGCCAGCAAAGCTCTTATCCCCAGAATAACCATGTGTGTGTGTTTACATTGATAATTCCAGGACATCCTACCAATTCAATTCGGGAAGACAATATAAACAATTAAAGCTATTCTATGAAAAACGTATTTGGGCTGTAACTCTTGTCATCCCAAGCTTCAGCTGCTTGAACTTCAGTTTTTGTTATTTTATTTTATTTATTTTATTTTATCTTTTCTAATACTAATAATCTCTCAGGTGCATTATCAGTTTGCGAATAGCAAGCACCTTCGAGTTAAAATTAAATCACTCTTCCCTTTGCAAATAATCAGATCCTGTCTACTGGTTGATTTCATTATCCCATTTAAGGTGTGGCCTTCCTTGGAGATTAAGACCCAACCCCCTCCGGGGGTTGGAACCAAGGAGTACACCACCTGACCGGAAGCAGGTAGGCAGGGGGGCTAGGAGTTTAAAACCCAGACTTGCCCACTCTCTCAGGACACCTCTCCCTTTGTGCCTGAGCACAGGGCTGCACCGGCCACTTCAAGGAGGAGAGGCTGCTGGATCTACCCACGGCGTGGGGCCCTGAAGGAGTTGTCTGAATTGGACGAGCCAGAGGAGACCCCCAGATCTTGCGACCCGGAGGAGAGGCTGCCAGAGCGGCCCACCGCCTGGGGCCCGGAGGAGCTATCAACCCCTAGTGAGCCAGAGGGGGGACACGGACCCTGTGACCTAGAGGAAATGCTCTCCAGATGACTCGAAGGAGTTCCCGGACCTGCCATCAAGTAATGAGGAACTGAGGAATAGCTCAGAAGACCAGTAGCCCAGGGAAGCCGACTACAGCCTGGCTGAGCTTGTACTTGCTGAGTCAGTGTGTTTCAGCCGGAGCCCCACTGACAGGACACCCCGTCGCTGACAGGGCCCGGGGCTGGGACACATTGGATACGGGTGGGCCTGAGCCTCCCTCCCCCCTTCCTACTCCCACCTAGGGGCGAACTCCTGTTGAGGGCTAGAGATTGCTTCCCTTCTGCCTGCCCTGCCCTGCCCAAGGGCCAGGTTTTGGACTATTTCCTCACTCACTGGGGTTATAGGCTGCTTTCCCCATTGCCAGCCTGCCCTGCCAGAGGGCTAGACCTGAGACTGTTTTCTCACCCCTCCAGGGCTAGAGACCGTTTTTCCCCATTGCCAGCCTGTCCTGCCTGAGACTATTGCTGCTGCTGAGGGCTGTTTCCTGCTGCCTCCCCATCCCTGCTGAGGGCCAGGCCATATGTCTGCTCACCTGGTGAGGGCTGGAGACTGCCCCTCTGGCGACACCCACCCTGCCTAAAGGTCAGGGCTTCGGGACTGCCCACTCACCCTTTGCAGGGCTTGAGACATCCCCTTTGCTGGCCCACCTCACCTCAGGGTCGGGGCCCTGAACTGCATGCTCACCCTATTAAAGGGCTAGAGACTATTACCCCAAAGGAGCAACCTGAACCTAAGGCTCTCCCTACTAAGGGCCAGAGGCCCTTTAATTTGGACTATCCGAAGGGTGTAGGCACTAGGTGGTGTGGCCTCCTTCGGAGACTGACAACAAGGGAGAGCCACCGATGCCACCCACTACAGAGGATCTTCTAAAGGTCCAATCCAGCTCCTATAATTCCATGGTTTTAAGAAAATATTCCAGAAAAATAACAAAGAGCATAGTACTTGTTAGTGCCTCATCTTTAATCATTGTTTAAAAATATTTGTTTAATACAATGTTTTGTAATTGTTTGTTTGGCTTAAATAAAACCAACAAATGAGTTAAATCTGAAATCCTGTCCTTAATATGTCCAAATGTGCATCTATCTACACCTGACATCCATCTGTACATCTTTACATCTATTAACCTCAAGTCATTGATTCCAGTAGAAATTATTTTCACATCTTTGAATTACACGTAAGTAGAAAATCATAATTATCCATTAATTTTGCATGAGTAGATCATTTAACTTTCTTTCATAGGATGGTTAGACTGTAAACTCTTTGGGGCAGGGACTGTGTCTTAGTGTTTTTTACCACATCTAACACTGATCCTGAATGGAGGTCTGTCAGTGCTCCTGTAATCGAAATATTAAATGTTTGTGAGCACCTCATTCTTAACTGCAATACCAGGTACAATGACTATGGAACTAGTTGAGAGCAATTAGCAAAAGCCAGCAAACATGGTTTATTAAATAGAAACCAAAGAAGCAGAGTTTAAGTGACATGCTTGATTCATTTGAGAAGCTGAAAGGAACCCAGACCTGTTCACTTTGCTCTCCACATGACGTCCCAATCTCAGATTCATACATAAGAGTCTGTTAAATCTTGAATATGGGTACCCACATTGCTCCTTTAGAACAAACAAAGAAATTTGTCCTGTGCTTTCAAAATTGTTTGGTCCAGTTTCTGAAAGCAAACACATTTCACTTCACCAGTTTATGGGTTTTTAATGAGATATTAAACACACTAGTATTGGTTGTTTTGTACTTCTATTCAAAATCATGTCATGCTTACTTAATGCAATAATAAACACAAGTTTTTGTAAAACTTACTGTTATGCCAAGTAAGTTAGAGGGGAAAGACCAAAAACCGTCTGTTAATAGCTAAAAGGTCTAATGTCATGTGTCCTAACAAAACTAAAATTTACATGTTTTACTGGGGAAAAAGACCAAATGCTTTACAAGTTTTGGCAACCACAGAAGGTTCTTAGTCACGTACAACCACATGTTAATCATACACAGAAATGACATTTAATGCACAGTAGTTCA
This sequence comes from Mesoclemmys tuberculata, assembly GCA_007922155.1. Classification (NCBI taxonomy): domain Eukaryota; kingdom Metazoa; phylum Chordata; order Testudines; family Chelidae; genus Mesoclemmys; species Mesoclemmys tuberculata. Next base: position 30,797,267 of record ML675629.1, on the reverse strand, counting down.
CTCAAAGAACAGTGCAAGCTGCGCCCTAGTACAGAACTGACTGGTAAGCACTGTCCCGCCCACAGCAAATCACAGGAGAAGCACAAGCAGCTTGATGCAGACACCACAGCAAAATGAAGACAGACACATGGACAGATTTGAAGTGGCATGCTGCAACTTTTATTAAATGTAAGCACAGGAGGGGCACCATCCACCCATCCTCTCCTATTGTAGGCACATAAGCAGTTCCAGTGTGGGCGCACACGGAGGGGTGGGTTACAGGGCTCCTAGTATATGTCCTGGAACTTGGGTTAGGTTCCTCCTAGACCAGCCCAACCCCCAGAAACCAGCTTGCTCTGAGTCCTCCCACCCCCCTCAATAAGGGGCACAGGGTGCAGAAATCGGTCAGTGAGAGCCACAAGGCCCATCAGCAAAATCCCAGGTTTTTTTTTTTTTTTTACTTCTGGGAACTGTTCATCTTATCCTTTTAATTGCACTAGAAAATTTAGGTGCTTAAGTATGGACTTTTCCATATTATCCATTTTATTAAGTGCTTTATAATGTTTGAAAATTTACCTGCAACTACCTGTTTATTTCTTTGATTTTTATTGAACAGTAAAAAGTGAAAATACAATGAATGTGAATGTAAATGAAATTAAATGTATGCCGAAGCCACATGGTTTATCAAAAAGTGGAGCAAAACAGGCTATTAAGGGTTAGGTTGTCTGTATGATGCAAAGATGTTAAGGGTGTTTGTGCAATTAAAGTTGGCAAAGCACTCTGCAGATGAAGAGGAGTGATATGCATTATTTGTCTCCATACTTCTTACTTTAAATAATTTTCTATCAGTTAAATTCTCATAGACTCATAGACTCATAGGTCAGAAGGGACCAATA
>ML675629.1:30645267-30795992 GCA_007922155.1 Mesoclemmys tuberculata | reverse complement strand
GTTCCTTATCCACCTTACAACTTTCACATTCATCCCCATCTTTTCCCTCCCACTGAAGTTGATGCATCAATTTTGTACAAACCTGAAGAGGTATTTGGCTCACTATAAGGTTCTCTTCTGTATGGTTTGTGTTGCTACATAGATATTGGTGTATCGCTAACACTTAGGTGAGGCCTCTCTCACTCATTCCTTTTTATCTACAGGTTATGGATTTGATTATTCCCATTTTATTTGCCTAGGCTATGATTGATGCCTGTGTTTTTGTACGCCCTTCAATTATCCAATAACTTCAGCAAGTTGTGGAGCTAACCTTGCACAACATGAAATTAATCTACTGTTTTGGAGTGCCATCCCCTCTCCCCAAAGTAACTGCTGCTCAGCCTTATGAAAATGACCATTTTAAGAGTACAAATGTTTTGTTAGACATCTTACTTCATACAATCAAAAGCAACAGCTAATCTTCACTCAGCTTTCAATAGCTTAAAAATGTAGAGAGTTGATGATTCTTGTCTTCACATAAAAAGCTCATTCTTATTTTGAAAGAACCAGAAATATGGAACCAAATTTTCAGTCCAGCCTTAACTATGCCTCCATCTTTGGGCTTTCAGAGATATCTTAGCATTCAATTTCTTCTGCATATGAGATAGATCAATAGCTAAGTTTATATATATATATGTCCACACTTTGAGAGTGCAAAAATGGAAGCCAGTTGAAAATTTGTCTCACTCAAAATTAAACTATCACAAACTTTGCATGGAGAGAATTGTGAAGGAAAGAAATGTGTAGGAATGATACAGAAAGACTTGTTGCATATCCATGTCAACAACGTGGTAGAATGCTGCTGACAAGTCTCTGCTCTAAAAATTGGATTTGGTTCATATCGAGTAACATCAAGAGAAAACAGAATAATTAAACTGTTGAAATAAAAACTATTCAGACACTATACTGGACTATAGTACTATGTAACAAAACTACATTAATGGTATTCGATTAGAGCATGGAGCACAGAAGAGCCAAGGTTGACTACTGTTCATCTTCACAGATAGCACTGAACTGAGCTGTAGTACAAGAATAAACTTCCTTTACAGAAGAACAGAGACATTTAAATGTCCTATTTTTGATTAGACAATTACTATGTCTAATTTTTTAAAATGTTTAAAAGACCAAACAGTTGACTTGCTTAAAATAAAACGAATGAAGTAGAACAGGAAGGATTCAATGCCATGTCATGCCTTTTGGAAGCTAAAGAGAAGGAACATTTTTCACTTTTTTCTACCTTAAACATAACATAAAACCAACATTAAATCAGATTTCTGCTACAACAAACTGGAAAGAAAGGAAACAAGAGACTGGACAACAGACAGCAGTCTTATACCAGAAAAGACCGTAAGATAGACACTAAGGCTGGGTCTACACTCACGACGGCAAATTCGCCACCGTCACATAAATTGCTCTGGATCAACTGAGTGGTCTGTATAGACGAGCTCAGTCGACCCAGGAAGCGATGCAGGAAAACCACCCCCGTAAGTGGAGTAGCGCTGCGTCGCAGGGAGCACTGTTCCCTTCGACACAGCGCAGTATGGATGCCGCATGGAGGAGATGCTGCAAAGTCGACTGTCAACTGCCGCTGAATCGCCAAGGTAAGTGTAGACTGGGCCTTAAACACAGGTGAGAATCTGTGCACCTGGAATAAATTGTATTTAAATAGTATTCATGCATTCAGTCTGCATATTTCTTGATCTACCACAGGAACCTATAGATCAGTACCTGGTTATGGGCAATTCTCTTACAACATGCATTTTCACAATTTCCTGTGCCAAGTTAAGATCGGCTAGAAAGGCTATTGTTTCTTGTCTAGAGAATGCACGCACATTTTTGAAGGCAGATATGCAGCAGATGCCTGACAGCAGACTCAAGATTAACTGGGACTCATGCAGATTGTCTTAGCATTTTGATTTCCCATTAGGGTACAAAACAAAAAAAAAGTGGTGTAATCCTCCAAACTATTTTTTATTCAAAATTTACACTGAAATATGCCTAGGAAACATGCTATAAAATCAGCAAATCATATGGTAGCACTCAGACCATTTTGGTGGCTGTGATGGTTGGGGTCATCCACACAATCTACCAGATTGTATAAAAACAGTAGTGCAGGTTTTGGAAACAAAGGTATAGAAGTTTAAGTATTATCTAGACCATCCTTGACAGGTGTTTGTCTAACCTACTCTTAAAAAAACTCCAGTGATGGAGATTCCACAACCTCCCTAGGCAATTTATTCCAGGGTGCTTAACTATCCTGATAGTTAGGAAGTTTTCTCCTAATGTCCAACCTAAACCACCCTTGCTGCAATTTAAGTCCATTGCTTCTTGTCCTATACTACAAAGTTAAGGAGAACAATTTTTCTCCCTCTTCCTTGTAACATTTTATAGAAACTGTTATTCCCCTCTCACCCCCATTCTTCTCCAGACTAAACAAACTCAGTTTTTTCAATCTTCCCTCATAGACCATATTATCTAGCCCTTGAATCATTTTTGTTGCTCTTCTCTGGACTTTCTCCAATTTGTCCCCATCTTTCCTGAAATGTGATGCCCAGAATTGGATGCAATACTCCAGTTGAAGACTAATCAGTGCTGAGAAGAGGAATTACTTCTCATGTTTTGCTTACAACACTCCTGCTAATACAGCCCAGAATGATGTTTGCTGCCTTTTTTTTTTAAACAATAGTTTAAACTGTTGATTCATATTTAGCTTGTGATCCACCATGACCCCCAAATCACTTTACGCAATACTCCTTCCTAGGCAGTCATTTCCCATTTTGTATGTTTGTAACTAACTGTTCCTTCCTCAGTGGAGTACTTTGCACTTGTCCTTATTGAATTTAATCCTATTTACTTCAGACCATTTCTTCAGTTTGTCCAGGTCATTTTGAATTTCAATCCTATCCTCCAAAGCACTAGCAACCGCTCCTAGATTGGTATCATCCACAAACGTTAAGTGTACTCTCTATGCCATTATCTAAATCAATGAAGGTATTTAACAGAACCGGACCCAGAACCTATTTGTGCAGGACCCCACTTAATGTGCCCTTCCAGCTTCAACATGAACCACTGATAACTACTTTCTGGGAACAGTTTTCCAACCAGTTATGCACCCACCTTTTAGTAGCTCCATCTAGGTTATATTTCTCCAGTTTATGAGAAAATAATATGAGACAGTATTAAAAACCTTACTAAAGTTAAGATATACCGTATCTACTGTTTTCCCCCTATCCACAAAGTTTGTTACCCTCTCAAAGAAAGCTAACAGGTTGGTTTGACATGATTTGTTCTTGACAAATCCATGCTGACTGTTACTTATCACCTTACTATCTTTTAGGTAAGTTGCAAATTGATTGCTTAATTATTTGCTCCATTATCTTTCCAGGTACTAAAGTTTAACTGACTGTCTGTAATTCTCCAAGTAGTCTTTATTTCTTTTTTTTAATAGATTAGCACTATATTTGCCCTTTTCAGTACTCTGGAATCTCTCCCATCTTCTGTGACTTTCAGAAGACAATTGCTAATGGCTCAGGTAACTCCTTAGTCAGTTCCTTGAGTATTCTATGATGTATTTTCATCAGGCCATGGTGACTTGAAGAGATCTAACTTGTCTTAAGTAATTTTAAACTTGTTCTTTCTGTTTTAGTCTCTGATCCTACCTCAATTTCACTGGCATTCATTAAGTTACATGTCCAATTGCTACTAAACGTTTTGGTGAAAATGAACAAAAAAGTCATTTAGCACTTCTGCCATTTCCACATTTTCTACTATTGTTTTCCTCTACCCTGTCCTCAGTGTTCCTCTTGCTTCTAATGTATTTGGAGACTATTTTCTTGTCATCCTTTATGTCTCTAGCTAGTTTAATCTTCTTTTGTGCCTTGGTCTTTCAAAATTTGTCCCTACATAATTGTGTTATTTGTTTAAGAACATAAGAATAGCCATATTGGGTCAGTCTAATTGTCCCTCTAGCCCAGTATCCTTCTTCCGACACTGGCCATTACCAGGTGCTTCAGAGGGAATGAATAGAACTGGCATCAAGTGATCCATCTCCTACTGCCCATTCCCAGATTCTGGCAAACATAGGCTAGGGAAACCCAGAGCTTGGTTTTGCATCCCTGCCCATCCTGTCTAATAGCCATTGATGTACATATTTGCCATGAACTTACCTAGCTTTTTGTGAGGGGGTTTTAAAACCCTATTATAGTCTTGACCTTCACAAGGTCCTCTGGCAAAGAGTTCCACAGGTTGACAGTGCGTAGTGTAAAGAAATACTTCCTTTTGTTTGTTTTAAACCTCATTAAGATGAGATTTTTAAAACTGTTCTAGTCTGTATTTAGCCAAACACAGCTGAAAAAGCATGCAGAGAGGGGAAGAAAAACATTGTGGATTTTATCTGTTCTGATTTAAACAACGAAGATGGCAACAGGATCATAATGATTAGGCAGCAAAACAGTTTTAAGTTTAAGCCTTTTTGATAAGTAGTAAATTACAGGTTAAAGCAAGTTTAGTTAGGAATCTAAAATGGTGGCTGATGTCATGTTAAGAGAAACAAAATGGAGGTGTTAAGAAACTGACCAATAACAGAAAGGTAGTCTAGGGAGAAAAAAGATCACTCCTACCACCTGCAGGGAGGGGTCAGCAGATAGGAAGGAGGATCTGCAGGAGATCTAAGTTTGAAGTCAACAAGTAAAGCTAATTAGTATATCAGACAGCTGATTGGTTGTTTTCTTAATGTCAGTCAACAGCATCTTACCGAACCAGGGGTGGTATCATTTTCAACCAATCAGAAAGGATCAGAAAATCATATGTAAGGTAGAGAGCTGACAGACTTGAGTGTGGGTGATTTGATAGCCAGAAAAGAAGGAGGAGTTAAGGGGAAGATTCTCACTGGCAAAGAGACTACTGACTCCTGCAGGCTCCAGAAGCAGTCTGGGCTAACAACTATCATGGCTATATTCGAAATACTGGGTCAGTGTCTTTCCTTACTGCATTATCAAATTGTTTGTGGTTGCAAACAAAAGATCTTGCCTTCAGGACCCATGAGCCTGTCACATACTTCCACAAAACAACAATCATGTATCTCATTATATAAACTGCAAAGAAAAAGAACAAATGGATATAAAGTGGCCATAAACAAGTTTAGGCTTGAAATTAGACAACGGTGTCTAACCATGAGAGGAGTGACATTCTGGAACAGCTTCCTAAGGGAAGCAGTGGGGGCAAAAAACCTAACTGCTCTCACGACTGAACTCGATAAGATTATGCAAGGGATGGCATGAAGAGATTGCCTACAATAGCACGTGGCCCATCTTTGACTGCTACTAACTAGCACATATGCTCAATGGCAGAAGATGGGGCACTCAATGGGGAAGGCTCTGAGTTACTACAGTGAATTCTTTCCCAGGTATCTGGCTGATGAGCATGTGAGTGAGACCTAAGGCCTGATCATGTTTGGGGCTGGAAGGATTTATCCCCCAGGACAGATGGGCTGAGACCTGGGGGTTCTTCACCATCCTCTGAAGCATGGGGCACAGGTCACTTGCTGGTTTGAACTACAGAAATGGTGGAGTCTCTATAATCAGAATTCTTTAATTCATGATTTGAGGACTACAGTAACTTAGGCAGAGGTTATTTGTCTATTATAGGAGTGAGTGAGTGAGGTCTGAACATCGTAGACCACAGGACGTCAGACTAGATGATCATGATAGTCCCTTCCGACCTTAAACTCTATGAGACCCAGGAATCAGCCATATGCTTCCCCTCAAAGAAGATAATCAGTAAAAATCATGCCAAGTTAATGCTTTAAGCAGCAGTAATTTACACTACTCATGCTGTGATCCTCCCCACAGCTGACCCAATCACTGTAATTCCTGGGGGATAGGACAGAGAATTCCTATGTACAGATGACCAGCATCCACAGGTTTGAAGGCCCAGATACATATGGAAACTGAACTTCCATTCCATTTTTTTGGGCTCTGCCCCCCACCCATTCTACAGGTCAGTCTTGCAAATCAGGGGAGAACACAAGAGTAGCCATACAAGTTAAGATCAATGTTCCACCAAGCCCAGTATCCTGTCTTTCAATAGTGGCCAGACTCAAATGCTTAAGAGGGAATGAACAGAACAGAGCAATATTGAGTAATCCATCCGATTGTCCAGTCCAAGCTTCTGGCAGTCAGAGGTTTAAGGACATCTGGAGCATGGAATTGCTTCTCTGACCATCTTGGCTAATAGCCATTGATTGGACCTATCTTCCATGAACATATTTAATTCTTTTTTAACCCAATTATACTTTTGGCACAACATCCCCTAGCAACAAGTTCGACGAGTTGACTGTACTGCATGAAGTAATATTCCCTTATGTTTGTTTTAAACCTGATGCCTATTAATTTCACAGGGAGACCCCTGGTCCTTGTGCTATATGATAGGGTAAATAATACTTCACTTTCCCTACATCATTCATGTATCTATAGACCTCTATCATATCCTTGAGTTGAACAGTGCCAATCTTCTAGGTCGCTCCTCATATGGAAGCTGTTCCATACCCGTGATCATTTTCATTGCCTTTCTCTGTACCTTTTACAATTCTAATGTAACATTTTTACATTAGGGAACCAGTATTCAAGGTATGGGCTTACTATGGAATTATATAGTGACATGATGATAGTTTGTCTTATCTATCCCTTTCTTAATGGTATCTAACACTGAGGTCTTATTAACTGCTGCTGCACACTGAGCAGATGTTTTCAGAGAGCTATCACAATGAATCCATGATATGTTTCTTGAGTTTAAATCCCATCATTTCATATGTACAGTTGGGATTATTTTTTCCAACGTACATCACTTTGCACTTATCAACGTTGAAAATTATCTGCCATTTTGTTGCCCAGTCACCCAGTTTTGTGAGATCCCTTTGTAACTCTTCAGTCAACTTTGGACTTAACTATCTTGAGTAATTTTGTATTGTTTGCAAACTATTAACTCTTTATTCACCCCCTTTTCCAGAACATTTATTAATATGTTGAACAGCACAGGTCCCAGTACAGATCCCTGGAGTACACTGCTATGCAGGGTGGATAAAAATCAATTATTTTTTTTATTTTTTTAAACAAAAAAATCTGATTTTTTTTAATCTAATTTTTTTTTAAATCATCAATAAAATACTAAATTTACAATTAAATCTCATCATGAACATGCTAAACCTACACTTACAATGTCATAAAAATGAAATAATGTCTCTAGTCTGTCCAGCCTAACTACCAGCTCTTGCTTCTTGAAAGTTCTGGGCTTTCAGTTTCTGTTTCTCAGCAGACTAAAGTCACACATGAAAAAAAAGACACAGGCTGTTCTGTGCTTATGTGGTGGTGGAGCTGGGCCAAGCAAGGCAGAGGAGTTAGTTAAGACACTGTTTTAAAGAGAGAGACAAAGGACAGAGGCAGAGTAGAAAGAAGCAGTGGAGTGGACTGGGAAGTAAAAGGGAAGACATTATTAAGTATATACACGGCTTCCTATATTCCCCCACACTTTTGCCACAGAAAAACTGTCACCGCTTCTAGTGTTAGGTCAGGGAACTGCTGCACCCCTTAGCATTCTTCCACCCTCTAGTTGCGGGGCAGGGTAATACAGCCTCTCTAAGACAGCCACTCCCTGCTGAGTTCCAGTCCTCTCTCTGGTTCTCAGAGGCCCTTACCTCTTCACCGAGGCTCTTGCCCCTCCAGTGAATGGCTGGTAGGGGGGGCCCAGTCCCACCTTCGATTCCAGGCCCCAACCCAGGGACCCTACAAGTAGCAGCCTCATGCTGTGGTTTCAGGAAAGCCGCTAGCTTCCTTGGGTTACTCCTCCGTGCCCCTTGACTTAATCTCCGGACCCTGCTCGGACAGGGGCCCTTCCTGGCCTCTTTGCCAGGGGAGGCTCTTGACCTCTGACAGCCCCATTGAGCATGGGAGCATCCATTCTATCTTCCCCTTCTGGCAGGGTCTTGTCCCTCAGGCCTCCAGGCCTGGGAAAGATCCTTTGCCCTCTTCAGGCAGGATTTTTCCCTCCCCCAATCTTGTACCTGCAGGGTTCTCCTCTGCCAGCATTCTGCTCCTTCTCCTAAACCCTCCTGGTTTCTGACAGCGTCTTGCCTGCTCTCACACACTCTCTGGTAGCTTGCCTCACTTTCACAACTCTAGCCACACTCTTTCTCTGGAGGGGAGGCTTTTAACAAGTCCTAAGCGGGGCCTCGATTAGCTCCAGGCATGTGAATTAATGTGGAGTAATCTCTGCTCAGCTACCAGGGGTAAAGGGTCTTGCTGAGCCTGGGCCTTCTAGCACTCTCCGGTAGCCATCTAATGTGACCCTGTCACAGTAGGCGGCAGCAGCAGGAGGCGGCAGGTAATTTGGGGGGGTCCTGATTTTTCTGTGAATCAGGCTTTTCCAGTATGGTGAATTACATCAAAATCAATAGATCAGATAAATGCCATCAAGGTAAGTGTTAGGCCTTCACTTTACTCAGCCAACTATTGCCCTAGTCCTGCAATCAGATCCACCCACACAGGGTCCCACTGAAGTCAATGGGGCTCCACATTCACACAAGGGTCTGCCCACACAAATCTAATAAGATTGGAAGCTAAGTCTTTATTTAGGCCTCAATCCTGCAAATACTTATTCATATGCTTAAATAAGCACGTGAGTAGTCTTATTAAAAACAGAGCTGGAAGATAAGCAAGTGCATAAATTGTTTTCAAACTGAAAGTCTAGTTGAGATGAACAGTTGTTTACTTCCATGAGTGCCAGATTCACCGAGAAATTAAAACTAAAGCTACAGACTAGAGCTAGTTGGAAAAATACTGACAGAACATCTTGTCATCAGACTTTGCCAATTTGCCAATCAAAAAGTTACCTGGAGACAGTCTGATTTTGATGAAGTTCCTTCAGTACCTTGCCTGGCTCCTCAGCAACACCCCTAGTCTTTCCCCATCCAGCTGAGGATCATTGCTAATAGCAGTACTGTAAAATATTTCCACATACCTATGGTTCAATACAGCAAGTTAGAACATGTCAACAATATTGTGAAGTTATATGCTTCAGCATATTTATCTGGATAATAAGATACTATACTATTGTTTCTGAACACACTGAAGCTGAACTGTACTTTAGAAAGAAAATCCAAAGATATCACAGCAATCTGTATCTTATCATATATTTGTAACTACGTTCTAAAAAAGGCATACTAGACTAATTTATATTAGTATAATGTATACTAGACTAACGTGCTTTACAGACAGGAAACTGTTTGTATAACCTAACACTGTATACAGACGATTTCATCAAACCAGGTTTTTAGAAACATGACCTCTAAAACACTTGGAAAATAGGATGAAAATGAAAGTCCAAACACTAGAAGATTCAATTGTCTGTTCTGAATAAAATACTTCAAATCTTAATATAATTTATGTCTAATACAGAAAGTGAGGATCCAACTTGTTTTAATTTACAAATTAAAGAAATAATGTACCTCCACATTTTTAATTTATATTTTTATTATGGATTTAGAATTTAACCCCCAAAACCTGACAATTTCTGAAAATTTAGAACTAGCAGGGTAAAGCAAGCAAACAGCACAATGTAATGACCTGAGATATGAATATATTGCATGGTAGGTAGACAAAGGCAGAGACCCTTCCCAATTACTTGGAAAAATACACATGGCAAACTGACCTGACTACAGAACTACTCTTCATCAGAAACCAGCTCTCTTTGTTAAATAAAAAGTAGTCAGTTTTGAAATATTTAATGTTAAGTAAGACTACTTCTGGCTGCCCAAAACAGAATGAATATATTAGTAGTTATTAAGAAAATTAGCTTAGATGGCATTAGCACCAGAAAGGAAATGGGTTGAAAATAAGTCTCCCCATTTAAACATTTGGTGCCACAAGTCTGAAACCTTTGACAATGGCTAGATAAACGGCAAGCCAAAACATCTGATTATGCTAAGGAGTATTTGTTTTATTATTACCTCAACCTCCCACAAACCTCTTTCCTGCCTCTCTCGTTTTGTCCATTGAATGCATCATGTCATATTCTAGACAGTAATCTCTCTGAAGCAAAATGTCTTTTTGACTAGCACCATGAGGTCCCTCATCTGTGATTGAGGTCCCAAGGCACTACTGCAATACAAATGATCACTCTTTGTTGATTTTTATTTATTTATTTATTTTAAATCATGACATTTCTTGATTTAAGATTCCTACTTAGTAGAAGAAACATGAGCCATATGGTATGTGGTTGATTAGTTGGAAAGATAGCTTTAAGCAGTATATGGAGAGAGAGAGAGAGAGAGAGAGTTGCTACAACTGTCCTCAGGTATTGAATAGTCTTTCACTTCCAGGGAAAGAAAAACAAACAAAAGGATCCCCTTTGTAAAAATATGATGCTTCAGAAAATGTTTTATTTCCATTTCTAAATGCAAATGAATGCAGTGAAGTCACTGGAAAGACTGGATCATAACCTTAGCACCATCCTGCTCATTTGGGAGACTAGAGACGGAAGTGAGGTGATTAGACATCAGCATGTCTGCAAATGGGAAGACTTTGTGGGCTATTAGTCATACAGGGGGAATTAAGAAGAGCAGCCTAACTCAATGATGATGGAGAGAGAAGAATCTGCAGGCTCTGGGACAGACTGTCTGGATGGGAAGAATGAAACTATGAAATGAGAAAGGATAAGCTAGTGAAAAGAAGGGAACACTGTGCCCATGGGGAAACGTGAGGCTGAAACAGAAGAAAGGCACGTACAATGGATTCAAAACAAAGAAAATGATGCAGAATGTCTATTACATATTTACAAATAAGCTCACTATTAGAAATGCAAAGGGAAAGAAAAGTGTTACTGCAATTTCTGTTTTTAAAATTAGTAATGTTTGTCAAATTAAATATAGTTTCTCAACGGAAAAGATTCCTCATCCAATACCCATTACTTTGTTTTTAAATTTTTCATTTTAAGTTTGCTGAAATTTCCAGATAAGTTGCTTACTTCTGCTCTCAAAAATGACTCGGTCTAAAGGTTGTGGAATATTCACAATTTAGGATCACATCCTTTCCAAATAAAATTGCTCAATTAAGATGTTTTCCAAAAACACATAGCATGGTTAGGAATAAACTAAAATATATTTCAATGAGCTTATTTACTAATTTAAACAGTAATAACATTTTGCATATATTAAGCAAACAAATTGCCTATGACTAGAGTGTTCACTGCTATTACATGTAGGGATTTTTTTTTTAATTATGCATTATTTACATTACTGAAAGACAAATGAATTAAAAACTGAGGGATAGTCTAAATGTGGTTTATTGGAATATTTGGGATATAAATTAAATAAATTATGACAATCTAGTCAATTTTTAACACAGTTAAAAAGTTGTGGATATTACACCTCGCACCACCATCCTATTTCAATTTTTGTGGTTTTACAGTCACTTTGTCTGATTCTTTTAAAATGATTTTCTCTCCCCTTTCTGCTGTGTGAAATACTGACACAGAGTAAAGACTGAAAGGGCCTACACACAAAAATCTAATCCTTCCAAGTCTATTTAACGGTGTCAGTTAACACTGATTTCACAATACACACATACACCAACAAACATTTCCCTCAATAATAACTGAAATTTATAAATAGAAAAAGAAAGAAATATGCTGCTTGAGAACTAGAGTTTGATTTAAGGCTATACACTTTGTATGTTTTGACACGATATCCAAAATTTGTGTTTTAAAGCTTTAACTTTTTGAATCTCAACATCTATTGTGATTAAAATAAATTGTCTGCCACCCTCCCCATTGTTTGACACCCCCTGGAATTTCCCCAAATTGTAAAACTTTAAAATCAATAAAAATAGAAAAATATCTGTCAAAGTTTTAAAAATATAAAAATCAAATGAAGCTAAGCCTGCACATAAAGTACTGTCAAAGTACAAAGTAACCAAACTGAAAGAAAATTAATCTTTCCCTAATTGCTTCAGGTTATGGTCTTATATCTTACTGGTAGCATCAGAAGAAAAAATTCTGACAGACATTAACTGTGTCACTACCTCTGTGGAGATCAAAATATACATGTTCACAAACCACACATTTCACTACATTTCAGAAACTACCAACTGTGTGTGGCTCCATATACAAAGTCAGTAAATAGCACCTGAGTAAGGGGAGACAGCATAATTTACAATGTGATTTTGTTTTTTGGTTAGGGAAAATAAAATGCCAACTTTCAGACAACATACAGTAGACATTCTTCACTTCTACTAGGAGTAGAGATTTGTGCAAAAAATCCACTTTTCAAATTAATGTCTCTATGAATCAGATTTCTTTCTCTATGATGCTGGAAGTATATACACTAAGCCCTATCTCAACATTTGAAAAACACGAAAAGCAGAATTCATGCCAAGGGCAATTATGAAGATATAGGCATGATTGCCATATATAAAAGATGCACAGCAAGCCTTAGGGCAGTCACAGGAAGTTTGAGAGAAATAGCAAGTGAAAAGTAATTCATGGCGGAAGGGGTGCGGGAAATTAACTGCTCATGCTCCTCATGGGTTTTTTGTATTAACTATCAACTCAAGAAAGGGACGTGGGCCTCATTCTAGAAATCTGAAAAGACTTTAATATGCAGTGGAAACAAAAACAAACATTAGGATGTATTAGAATAGCATGAGAAATAGTAAAGAAAATAGAATGCTATTATGAAAATCAATTATATGCCCGCATTAGAACAGCGTTGCTGTATTGGTCATTCCACCACAAAATGGGTACCAAAGAATGAGAGAGGATTAAGACAAGGGTAACACAAATGTTCAAGAGTATAGAAAAACCCTCATATAAAGTGAGATTGAGAAGACTGGGCTTGTTTACTTTAGAGAGCAGCAAATAAGAGGGGTCATGGTAACAATGTATGAAATAATAAATGGTATAAAGCAAGTAACTCAGCTTCTGTTCTGCCTATGTCATAACACAAGAATAAGGGAACTTCAGTGAAAAGTGGCAAATTCAACACACACAAAAAAGGCAATACTTTTAAACACAACGTGTAATCAGATGTGAAACTCATTCCCACAGAATGCTGTTGAGGCCAAGATCTTAGCAAGATTCAAAGAAGGACGGGATGATTATATAGATAAGAATTTCCAGAGTTATAATAATGCTAAAAGAAGGGGTATAAAATGTGTTTCAGGCAATCTTTGACTATTAGGGATGAGGATGGCAATTTCACAGTAGGCAGATTATCCCAAATTTACCTATTGTCGGGTTTCTTGCATCTTTCACTGAAGCATCTGGTGATGGCCAGAGACAAGATGCTGAACTAGGTGGATATGGTTGTGACCTAATATGACAAATCTTCTGTTTCTATGTTCTTATGAAACATTGTCATAACTGATAACACAATACTGCCACCTCTTGCAATTTTATCCAGACTAGCAATTTTTCTTAACCATGAAAACATGAAAGGCTCACAAATTTTCCAATATTCTAAATGGCCACCATCTTCTACTACTGTCAATGAGACTGAGGCCAGCAAGATGTTCACCATTTCCTTGTGGTCGACCTCTAAGTGGAAGTGAGACTGCCTCTGATAAAGTTGGCTGCTACCGCCCAACTTTAAAAAGTAATTTAACTTCGATATGTGAGGGTGAATCATGATGCTCTCAGTCAATGGTTCTCAAACTATTTACCATCTAGTCCTCCTTTTGTCAAAGGAAGAAAAGTAGGAGGGGAGACTCTTAGTAAGTAAAATTTCCATCTGAGTAGCCAGGGAGAACTGTGCATAGTCCTGCTTTGAGCAGGGGGTTGGACTGAATGTCCTCCTGAGGTCCCTTCCAACTCTAATATTCTATGATTCCTGTTTGCATTAAAGGTTGACTTTTCAATCTGAAATTATTCACACACATAAGCAAAAGAGTAGGGGTTGGCAATACCAATAACATTTTTGCTGGGCCTTCTACCAGTTTACCTATTGGAAAAGGATTTCATTCATCTTATGGGTATGGCTATGGTGCTGTCCTTCTGCAGAGCTATAGTGTAGATATTATTTCATACATTGATGGAATGGTATTTTCCCCCATCAATGGAAGTCAAGGTACCCAACGTATGGCCCGTTGGCTGCAGAGAGCCCATCAGAGCATTTCTTAAGGCTTACAGCTTGCTTCAACACAATGTACTAAAACCCAATTCATTAGTGTTTTGTTGTCATGCATATATCGTTCTAGTTTATACAAGTGTGCAAACAGACAATACTGTGCATAGGTTGTTTCTATCTAAATACACATGAAGCTAGCTGAACCTAAAATATAAATCAATAAAGGTGACTTTAAAATCTTATTAAAATATGTAGAATCTGATTGGCCTGCACAAGTTTGTGCATAGGTTTATGTGGCCCTCCTGTGTAATGAAGTTCAGCACCACTCCTGTAGGTAATCCACCTTTCTGAGAGTCAGTAGCTAGGTCAACGGAAGAATCCTGTTGTTAGCCTATCCACACCTAAACCAAGAGTTATGTCAACCTAATTACTGTATTCAGGGTGTAAATTTTTTCACAGCCCTGAGTGATATAGCTAAGTTAACCAAAGTTTTAGGTGTAGACCCGACCTTAGTCTGTCAGGGTTCAGAGAAGAGTCATAAGAATGATGAATGGATTAGAAAACATGCCTTATAGTGACAGACTCAGAGAGCTCAATTTATTTAGCTGAACAAAGAGAAGGTTAAGGGGTGATGATCACCATCTAGAAGTATCTATATGGGGAACAAATATTTGATAATGGACCCTTCAATCTAGCAGCCAAATGTATAACAAAATCCAGTGACAGGAAGTTGAAGCTAGACAAATGCAGACTGGCAATAAGTGTAAATTTTTAACAGTGAATGTACTTAACTACTGGAACAATTTATCAAGAGTCATGGTGGTTTCACCATCATTGGCAATTTTAAAATCAAGATTGGATTTTTTTTTTTTTTTTTTTAAAGAGATGTGCTCTAGTCCAAAAGGAATTATTTTGGGGAAGTTCTATGGTCTGTGTTTCACATGAGGTCAGCTTAGATTATCACACTGGTCCCTTCTGGCTGTGGAATCTATGAACGAACAAAAGCAATTACTAAAAATTAGAGACTTGGACAGTTTAACACAAGGACAACAGAGTCATTTCAGCTTTCCAGGGGAAAATAAACAATGGCTAGTTTTAAATTGTTCTTGAACATGAAGTTTTAGAATAAAACGTTGTGTTGCCATTACCTCTACTATGACTTTCAGCTCATTAGTGCAACCAGCTGTTTTCCTCAATTTTTTGGCTAGTGTTTAGATTCCACAAAACTGCATGTCTTTCAAAGAATTCCGATCTTATACGAAATAAAATCCCACAATAACTTAATCAAAAGTCACATTAAGGGACAGCAAGTAGCATGGTAGTATCATGCAGGATATTCATGTTAGCTTCTCAACCCAGATTTGGCAGGAAATGGAACATGTTCTGGAGGCAACAAGGTCGGCCTCTGGGTGAAAAGAAGAAGGGACAGAAGAGCAAATGACTTAAGAATCGGGTCTTAAAGGTATTTAGACACTTAGCTCTCATTGGAATAAATTTAAATACCTTTAAAAACATGGCCTTTGCTGCTTAACAGCAAGCCCCATAGCCAACAGGAGAGCAATAGTGACCACCTTTTGAGACCCATTGTTCAATTTGCCTTGATAAAAACAACAGAGGCTACAATCACAGAAGCATGAGTGGAGACAGAGAGCAAAACTGAGGTGAATCTCAGGGTCTATCAGAGGATTGAGGGCTCTCTGAAAAGAGAGAAGTTTGTGTTCTGAACTCCAGAAATTTAAACCATACCAATTCCCCACCTACAAACATAACCCCCAGTTTTAGAATTAGAACAATTTCAGTGCAGTGTGGCAATTCTGACTTTAACCTTTTTTTAAAAAAAAAAATACTGCATACAAAACACAATATTTAAACAAACAGTCATAGCTTAACT
The DNA here is from genome assembly GCA_007922155.1 of Mesoclemmys tuberculata. Lineage (NCBI taxonomy): Eukaryota > Metazoa > Chordata > Testudines > Chelidae > Mesoclemmys > Mesoclemmys tuberculata. Next base: position 30,779,949 of record ML675629.1, on the reverse strand, counting down.
TTGCAAAATATAACATGCATTAAGTTACAGGAAAGATACAACATTTTTTCACTCCTTCAAGTCTTAAAAATAATGATGAATGGTGATTTGAATTTACCTTCAAAATATTTTGCACTCACACTGCTGGGATTTGAACATCCTATGTATGCAACTTTTACTTGGACCAAACATCGTAATGGATAACACCCTCTATCAGGAGGAGTGAAGGTTTTAACCTTCAATACCAGAAACTCCACTGAAAGAGTTCCAGATAAGTTAAAGTTACAATCTGTATACTTTGATTCTATGCAAAGGAATTGCCATACCGGATCAAATGATCTAATACAACATCTTGCCACAAGCAATAATTGAATACCTGATACTTCAGAGAGAGACCAACACAACCAACCCTCTCAGAAAATTGCTTGTAAGTCACATAGAGGCTGGGGGAAAACAGAGAAGGTAGGAGAAATTCCTTCCTCATTCCCATGCAGTTTAAACCTTGATGCTGGAGATTTAATTTTTAATGTACACTGGCACCTTAAATTCATAGCTGCAAATCCTAATGAAGTTATCATGTCCTATTTTAAATCCAGATGTAGAGGCTTAAATTTGGCTTGGGCATTGCACATATTTCTTTCTCCCTTCATCTTCTTCACTTCATTTTAAGCCAGTGTCTAAGAGGATTCTTCAGGAGAGCCTGGCACCTGTTCTGCACAGTGTTCCCTCAGCAGTAAAAGTGGAATGAAATTACCAGAATTGCATTTATCACTTTCATGCTACTTCTGCTCCCTCTTCCACCTGAAAAAAGCTAGTGTTAAGATAGTGGGAGGAGAAGTGATTTTCTATTTATGAGCTCTTAGGATATAATTAAACTTGCCACTATCAGTGAAAGATAGTCTACATTACTGACTTGATTGGAATACTCAAAATGTTATCTTAACTATATTTTCTTTACATTCACCAACCCAGGCAGCTCCTACCATGCCAAATACATTTTAGTTGCAGGGTCAGCTCAGGATAGCAAGTGCCATATATACGAAAGCTCAACATATGGCAAGGATGCAAAATAACTACCTTTCATTATCACTTATTCAGAAGGACAGAAATCCTTGGTCAATGAAAACCACTCAACTTTCCTCATCCTTTCTTTACTATCAAGTATTCTTTAGTATAATATATTTGTGTCCTGCTTTGGAATTCACAAAACAATGTTGGTGTCATGGATCAAGGAGCACATCTAAAACTGGCAAGCTGCTGCCAGTGCTGCTCTACTCTATAGTCGTAACAGCCATCTCCCCTGTGTGTTTTCGGTGCTTTAACATGCTAAAACACAAGCACAACACAAGAAAACCAACAACTACATCAGTTACTTATCTACTTAGTAGTGTAGGACCAGGAGCAGGTCATGCGTTGTTTACATTTGAGATAACTGATAACTCTGCCATTTATAATCCATAATTTTAAAATGCAAGCATTTTAGAACAAATTTTGTTTGTGTTGATGGCAGACACTTCTATGCAAAAAAAATTATAGATCATGACTAGTGGAAAAGTGAAGAAAGCTGAACTGCAGCACTTCTTGCTTTTTGTTTTTATAAAAAATGGGGTTGACAGTGTTGGAAGTCTTGTACTGAAGAATTCTGGTTTACCAGTCATCCATGTCAACGTAAGAAAACAGTTGGCAATGATTTGGTTTGAATACTGTAAAAGAGAGTTATATTAAATCTATACAGAAAGTATTAACTTTCTTTGCTCATATTTATTTTAACTGCCTTGTTATGGAAATTACAAGAATTGTATTGACTAGAAAAAGGGTTCACTACTTCTGCAAGTTACAGTATCTTTCTAAAATGCTTTTTAAATTTCTAGAGCAATACTCTTCAGTTAATCATAATAAAGATCCTTACAGTTCTTAAAGCCAACAATACACTTCCTCCCCCCTTTCTCCAATGTCACAAAAGGTGGTATTACCTTAGGAATGTAGCACTCTGATAAAGATAATGGACAGTTTTGTTAGATTTTAAGGTAGTATGTGAAGAATTTATTTTTTAGAAAAAATGTAAATGTTAATAAGTTCCTCTCTTCTTTCATCAATTCCTGCCCCAAGCAGATTTTATAATTATCCAAATTCCAAGAAAGCCTAATAATTATATCTATTAAGTTCATAACAATTTGTTCAGTATAAAGTATAAACAGTATAAATAAGTTGCTACCAAGAGAGGCTAAATAACTTGATTATTCTGTGTTCAGGTTGCACTTCACATTAATATTAGAGAATGAAACAAAAACCACAAAAAAAACTAAATCACAATTTTTCTTAAAGTTTTACCTACTATATTTGAAAAATAACAAAGGCAATATAACAGAAAGATTAATGAAAAATATTTTTATTTTGTGTATTTGACAGCACACTGCAGAGTCAGTTTCACTCTTTCTCCAGTTCATCCTGCTGCTTGTGTGGGTCTTTCACACAGAAATAGAACAGGAAAATCTATTTATAAAAAAAGAAAATGTGATTGTAATACCAAAAAAAACTGGCAGGGGGATTTGAGAGCATGTATAGTATCTGCTAACTAATAATGGATGGAGGTGGGGAGGGGGGGAAGAAGAGTATAGCTTGTGTACTTAAAAACAAAACCAATGTACTATACATACAAAATATCGTATTGTGATTGACTTCACTCCACCCTTCATATGTTTGCTTTCATAGATCTTAAGCTCTTCTGGGCAATGATTGTGTGTACACATGCACATTTATATAGTGCACAGAACACTGGGGGTGCTTAGTAGCCACACAAAAGAAAATATTAATTATTTTGTATTTGACTGGATTTCAAGTTGGCTATATCCTTTATTACTATAGTAGGTGTAAAAATGTTTTAAATTATTGAAATACTCTGACAAAGGAGAGTCCCTACACCTGCTAACAGGCAACACTTCACAAAAAATACTGAATTATTTAATATGAGGTTTATACAGTATTGCTGGCTGTATAGCATAATTAATCTTGCAGTTAGTTTCAGTCTCTGGTAATTAGTTAGAAAAGAGTTAACATTTCAGAACTACGGTGTAATCTCATTGCACTACTAAAGAGAATAATGCACTTGACATTTAATATTCTTCCCTATTAAATAACTGTTACATCTCTAGTTTTAGAGCTCGTGAGATTGTGCTGAAAGTCATTAAAATTCTTGAAACCTTTCTTCCTTTAAATTGCATATGCAGTCATATTCTAACATGCAAATTTAAGTGCTTCAAATATAACAAAAGCCATCAAAAAGTGTTTGAAATGGAGAGGAGGAAGGAAATTCTTGTATCTGTGGAATTGACTAATAAGGATGGAGTCAATATTTCAGCATAAGTGTGATCTCCTGATGTGACCAGTGTTGACCTTCTTGAACACATAATAACCAGCAAACCACTGAAAATTTCTGTGAAAATCTTTCACTGTTTTTAAAGGCATGTTTTGCTGCTGTTTAAGCTAGTTATTTTTCCTCTGATGTGGTACAGAAACATTTCTAGTCGCTACAGTGGTGACATCTGCATATGAAGTTAAGTACATTTTAGCTTCGTGCCTTGACAAAACCCTAGACAATACTACAAATCAATCAACAAAATAATACAAATCACTTGCCGAAGTCCACAGATCATCTTTTCCTTGAAGTACCTTCATTAACTTAGATAACCTATTAATCTTTCTATATCTACGTTGGTGGTTCATCTGATAGTGCCACACTACTGTAAAATATTTTTACATTGCCTTAAATATAGACCAAAGTCCACAAACAGTCACAGAATAGGTCTAGTTCCCTAAACTGCTGATTCTTAAACAGACTGCCATCTGAGTAAAGCATTCTCTAGAATAGAAATCTTTTTATATCCTTGAAGTTTGACTACCACAAAGGGCAAGACAGATTTCTTGTTTGTGTTTTAAGAAGCTAACTAAAAAGCTCCTTTTCTCTGTAAAATAATTTTGAAAGTAAACCTATCAATAGTCAGTCCTCAGGGCCAAGTACTGCAATTCACTGTTTACACATGAAGTCTCACATAACAAACTTTATGAAATTAACTGTTAACGCTAACAAGATTACATGACGTATCACCACCATTACCCTCACCCATGCACACATGAAAAGCTAGCAAGTGTATATTAAAAGCAGTAAGTACAATGTATTCTGAAGTGCATAAGAGGATATCCTAAAATATGCACATGGTAGTTTTAATTTTGAATGCCTTTGTGCTGTGTGATATATATATTATATCAAATGCATTGCAATCATTGAACTTGTGCCTTTGTTTACATCACAACATCCATACATTGGAAAGCTCCATAAAATCTCAAGTCTTACCAAAGAAGATACAGATTAGGACAACATTGCAAGGGCTCAGTGTATCATCTCAGACAATGTGCAACCATTCAAACATGTTTTCTGTAGTATAAACAACAGCAAACACATTGCACTTTCTACATTTTTGCATGATAGGCAGACAGTTTACTGGCACGAATTCCTTTGTACGAGGCAAAAATCAAGAGTTCTGCAATTTCAAGTGAAACAAGCTAAAGGGGAAAGGACTCATTTTAATTATCTTTAAAGTTAAATATTAAAACTAATAATAAAGCAAGGGCTAACGTAAGATGCAAGAAGTTTAAAGTTGTTACTACTATCTAGATTACACAAAGCAGAAGTGCTTTTTGGGGGGTGGGCACGGAGGGGGTGGATTTAGACAAAGTATTTCAAATGCACTCAGCTGTCTCTCTTGCACCCAAAAGGAAAGACCGCTGGAAGAGTTAACGGGTTTAACTGCACTGAAACTGAATGGCTGACACATCCGGTCCTGGGTCCTCAACCACCAGGGCAAATTCAAACTTCAAAGCCTCTCAGGGCTCAGGCAGAAATAAGTCACACACACGCTCCCCCACCACCCCCGGCAGCCGCGACTCCCATTTAACTGAGAGGCAGGACCCCGAGGCCGGCACCTCCAACGGGGCAGCCCAGCAAAGGCAACACAAGCGCAGGAGTCGGTACCACGGGAAGCCCCATCTCAGCTCCATTAACCTGCAGCTGCTCCCGCACGGGCCAGCCGGGCACCGAAAACCACCTCCGCGTCCCCCACCGCTGACAGCTCCCCTCCGAACACGGGGCGCGACCCCACACCAGCCAGCCCGCGGCCGCGCCGCAGCGCGTCCCCGCTACCTGCCCGCTGGCTGCAGCGCCAGGCCCCCGGGGCCGGCCCTCCGCCAGCAGCGCCGGCCGCGGCAGCCTCCCCGGCCCGGGGCCCCCCGCCGCAGCCCGGCCCCGCTCACCCAGCAGCGGGAGACGGCTCCATCCTCCTCTCCGCGGCGGCGGCGGGGTCGGCTCCCGCCGGGCTCCGGTCCGGCAGCGGCTCGTGGGGCGCGGCGCAGCGGCCCGGGGAGGAGGACGTGGGGCTGGCGGGGCCGGAGCCGCCGGCGAGGCAGCGGGGCGGCGGGCAGTCGGGGGAGTCCGGCGAGCCGGCGAGGAAGAGGGGCGCCTCGGGCAGCCGGTCCAGCTCCACGCTCCGCACTTTGCGCAGCTGCTTCCGACTCCAGTCCGAGCGCGGCTCCCGGCCGCCGCCCGCCTCCCGCAGCAGCGGCAGCCCCCCGCCGCCGCCGGCCACGCTCCCCGCGCCGCTGCCGCTCTGCAGGCTCCCGGAGGCAGCGGCGGCGGCGGCGGCGGCGCTGCTGCCCGAGGATAATCCGGACGACGAGGCGCGATTCCCCGCCGCCGCCGCCATTTTCTCTGGCGGGTCACTCACACCATCGGGCTCCGTGCGGGCCGGCCGGGGCAGAGAGGCGGGGAGGCGAGCCGCTGCGCCAACGGCGCGGGCTGCGCAAAGGGCGTACGAGGGGATGGGCGCAGGCGGGGGGGGGGGGGGGGGGGGGCGGCGCGGCGCGCGGAAGGTGAGGCTGGGAGCGGCGGCTGGACGCCGCCCGCGCGGGCAGGTGGTGGCAGGACTCGGCTCGGCGGCACCTACGGTGGGCGGGGCCTTGAGCGAGGAGGGGGGCGGGCCCAGGGGCCCGCCTCTACCGGGCGGCTTGAGCCTCAGGGGGAGGAGGGGCGGATCCCGTGCCGGCTGCAGGGGCGCGGACCCGCAGGCGGCCTGGCGCGGCCGCCACGAGGGGCCCGGGACAGTCCTGCCCTCACGGAGGGCGCGGGGAACGTCCCCCTGCAGCCCGCCGGGCAGCGTCACCCCCAGCTGCGGGAGGCGCGCGCCGCAGCGCGACTCGGTCCCCTCCTGGATGTTTCCGAGCTCAGCTGGTCTCGCCGGGAGTTTGGGGGCGACAGTTACCACAGCCCTGCAAAAAACACGGCCCTGGGCCACAGGCTGTCTGCACCCCCCCCCCCGCAGAACGTGCTCCGGGGAGGGGATCAAAAGTGGGGGGGCAGGCTCATGGTTTTAGGGCCACGCTCCTCGAACAAAGCCATTGCGGATATTAAAATGGGGGGCTGGGGGTGAGAGGATTCAGACACACGTGGAATGGAAAAAATAGTCACACCCCCTGCACACTGCAAGTGGGCACATCTCTGTCGACATGCCAGGGCAGTCGGGATATTTTGGAGATTATAAAATATAGATAAAAGTATCAAACATTGAGAGCCAAATGGTGAGAAAGCAGAAGTTAGAAGCTTGCAGGGAAGTGCGTGTGCAATTGTGCATATTTTTGAATGCATGTTAAATTTTCACATAGTAGGCAGATGCTTAACTAGCCATTTGCACATGCCAGTATGGGTACACAGACTTGCAGGCCTCCAAGTTTCAGTATTTGGCTCTAATCAACTATTGCCCCTTTCATTTTACACTATTTCCCCCTCTTGCTATAAGCTTAGAAACTAATGCCCAGGAATGCTCCCATTCCAATTTACCTTGTTTGTAGTTTGAATATTACGCTTTGCTACCCCTCCAGCTGCAGTTTCAAGGTTGGTACATAGCTCCCCCATCAACCCCAACCCGGAAATTACACAGAATTGCCTAAATGTTATTGTATATATAGAGTAGGACCTACTTTCCAATGATATTTTAATAAAAGGTGATGAACATAAGCACATAATGGATCTTATGGATTTAAGCATCCAATATACATTTTAACAGTATAGGCAACACAGGTAACCATACCTGGAGTTGAGGTTGCTTAACATTTGCCACTGAATTTAGCTGCAGAGATCTATTAAGTCTCTATTGAGCAAGTGCTAATTGCAATTTTTCAAAGGCTTAAAACTTGGCCAAATTCGGACAGATTTTCAAGGGACAGCAAAAAACACATCCCTGACACAAAGGCCATCCCCTTTCAAATGTCAAGTCCCTGCTCCAAAGTTTGGGCATTTTAGAGCTTTTCTGCAGAAAAGATCACAATAATATTTGACATGGGCAAAACATTGTTTTTCCTTTGCCTTGTTTTCAAAAACAGCTGTACCATGTTGGTTGGTTGAAATTTTTTGAAAAAATATCAGCTCAAGGTAGACACCCGGCATGGAGAGTTTCAGACCAAATGATTAAAATTTGACAAAATCATAAGGTATTGGAAACAGGATCTTATAATGGGAAGTCTCAGGCAACCTTAATAGGTGGTGCCACTATCTCTGCCTATAATCACCTACTCTGTCCCAGTAATCATCAATACATTACATTGAAGTATTGCAACTAGAAAGGAAAACCACCTTAGACATTTAGCTAGGAGCCTAGAAACAGACCTGCCGGTCTTTTGCAACCTTGTTTTGTAACCTCAGTAATTTTCTTGAACTGAAGTTGTAAATCTAAGATATGGGGAATGATTAGAAGATGATTTACATTTCCTTTCTCTTGTTGGTTAGTGTAGACGTTTATAATTCTGCAAGAAAAGCTTGTTAAAGTTTAATTATGTCTAGCTCAGTTTATCAGATATTGTGTAAATACCTGCTCTCAGAGCTTACTTTAAAATTCCATTTAATTCACGGTTACAAATCTGAATATATAGGGATTTTGTGGAATGAAGTTTATATTTTGGCCTTTGATATTTAATACCAGATAAATATTCAGGGAAGGAGAAGGAGCAAAGTGTAGGAGAGGGAGCTACCATCCAGCTCAGGCTACTAGCTCTGCCCCTTTTGTCAAGCCCTAGAAACAGCTGTACTGTGAAGTACAAATTTCTGAACCTTATTCTTTTGGGTAAGATGGAAAAGACTAGAAACCTGATTATGTACTCATTAAAGAACCTATGGCATACTTCCTAAGAGTAAGGAGGCATTAATCCCCATAAACTGGATAAAGTCAAAGTGTCGTAAATTATGTTCTGCCTGCCATATCTACATTCATCCTGCAGTTTCCAATGGAAGAGTATTTCTTTACTCCCTGTTTTGGACAGTTGGATAGCATGGCAACGCGCTGTTAATCAGTTGCAACCCCCCCCCCAAGGTGGCTGCATTTCAGTGGTAGATGAATTGATCACTTTGTGCAGTTTATATTAATAAAGAATCTGGGATCCTAAAAGTACTATATAAGATTGTAACTATCCTGTCTGCTGTGTTTAAGTCAGATCTTTCTTAAGTATAATTTTTCATTTGACAAGTATAAAAAAGCATGAATATACGAAGCATGAAACATTGAGAAATTAAATGGACATTGTATCATATCCTGCAAGTATTCAGTCTACAGAATACCCATTTGGATGTGTTAAAGAAGCACGGCAGTGCAATCAAGGAACTCCCAAACTGCTGAACTCCGATGGATTAACTTCACTTAAAATGCATAGTACCTTAGAGTTATATAAAGCTTTAACAGTTTTTCATGTGCAAGTTTCCCCTAAATTGTAAGTGGCAACATCCAAGGCTGGTTGTGAAACTAAAGCCTTTGGCCTAGAGCCTCAAGTTACTGTCTTGCAACAATTGGAACGCTGTAGCTGTTCAGAGAAAGTTCTATTTGGGAATATGGTAAATTTTGGCAAGCTGAAGACTCCTCTTTTGTCACAGTATCTATAACAATGTCATGAATATCCAGCATAATTTTCAGCACAGTTAACCCCAAACAGTTAAATACAGATACAAATGACTTGCCGTTAAGAATCTACTATGCCTCTGAATGCATGTTAGGCAACATCGTCTACATAACGGTGAGATAAGATGGTTCTAAAATATGATTGCTTGTATAGGCCTGACCAAAAGCTAAGTGTTTTGTAACATTGCATAATAATTGGATCCCCTAATGTGGTAGATTTGTCTTTGGAAATAGGTTCATACACAGTTTGGTCCTCCATTCATTCTACAAATCCTTAGGTGGGCTGTGGCTGAGGAGAAAGCAAACATGCTCCTTTTTCTGCTTGTGCCACCACATGATGGAGAACTCACAACTAACTGCTAACTCACCTGGAGATTGATGGTGCCCTCTTGGTCCTGCTTTACCATTGCTCTAACACCACTTCCCTTCAGTGGCATTTCTGTTTCTTTTAAAAGCATTTTTTCCTTCCTTGCTTGAAGCTTTTACTGTGTGATAAGTTTCTTGAAATGGCGTTTTCCCTTATTTAAAAAAAAAAAAAAAAAGGACAGAACTTCTCAGATCAAAGAGCAGGTAAGAATAGTATCTGCTGGAGATAAGCCTAAATTTTTCAATCAAACATAGGTATTAGAATGAAGACATTTCCTATTTGAAGCGGCTTTGCTCCTTCTGACCATGCCTGATAAAGCTCACTAATAATTTCCATGGGAGAATGTATTAAAATGTGAGCTGAAATCCTTTAAAAAATGAGTACATCTGTTTCAAATCTTCAAAAAACTTGAGTATATGTAGATTCCAAAATTACAAATATACAACCAAAGAGTTGAAGACAAGGCCCTCCTTCACTTACCTGACATTTGTTCATGGTTCTAGGTTTCCCTTACAAGTGTTGATAACATCATTAAAGCTCATGGCAGTGGGAGCCTTGAGACTTCCTGCATATAATAGGAACATTAGACATATAATTCATATTAACACAGTGCTTAGGTGCCCTCTTCATGGACTAGGACCCTATTGTGTAAGGTGCTGTACTAACACAGAATGTAAAGACCGTCCCTGCCCCAAAGACCTTACACTATGTATAATATAATAAGCAATAGATCATATAATCAGAAATATAGATCTGGAAGGAGTCCAGCCCCCTGCACTGAGGCAGGACCAAGTACACCTAGAATGTCCCTGACAGGTTTGTCCAACCTGTTCGTAAAAATCCCTGATAGGGATTCCACAGCCTCCCTTGGAAGCCTATTCCACTGCTTAAGTACCCTTATAATTAGAAAGCTTTTCCTAATATCTAACCTAAATCTCCCTTGCTGCAGATTAAGCCCATTACTTGTTCTACCTTCAGTGGACACAGAACAATTGATCACAGTCATTTTTATAAACATATAGGAAGACTTATCAGGTCCCCCCCTCAGTCTTCTTTTCTCAAGACTGAACATGATCCATTTAAAAAAAAAACAACAAAAAAACCCTTTTCTTCATAGGTCAATAACCCACCTCTCGTGAGTGCCCCTGGCTCGGTATGCACCTGCACTCTTAGTCTGCGGTGACTTCCATTGGTGGTTTCTCAGGCGGGTTTTCAATGATTCAGCCCTCCAGCCTAGTCTCACACAGTCTGTGAAACAAAACAGAACCGTTCTGGTGTATACAGTCCAACTGGGGTGTATCCCAGTACCCCTCCATTGGCATCTCTATAGCCCTCCCTGGGCTCAATCTTTAAATATTCCCAGACCTGGTATAGGGCTGTACCCCAGGGCTTCCTCCCCAGAGACTCTGTGCTCACCTGCCTTGGGCCTTTCTGGTCCTAGTTCTCAAGCTGGGCCACTAAACCATCCAATCTCTTCCAGGGGTGTTTCACAGTTCAATATTCAGTCCCTTCTGAACTCCCTTCCTCAGAGTTTAAGCCACTTCCCTAGCGGCTCGTAGGGGGGACCCAGAACCATCCACAATATCTGGGTCTTGGCCCAGTGACCCTATGAATAGGAGCTGCATGCTGTTGCATCCCTTTTAACTAGGTTATAGAAACTGCTACAGTTCCCTGAGCCACTTCCCAACACCTTCAGAAATGTGTCACCCTTACCATAGGGACAAAGTCTTTTACTCTGGCCCAGCTGCCAGCCAGGAGCTCTTACTGGCTCCCCTGGTCCCTGCCAGCAACTGATCTGGCTGTGGTCCTGCTAATCCTTCAGCCAGCCAGGAACACAGTCCTCAGTCCTCAAGCTCCAGGTAGCAACTGACTCTCTTTATCTCTGCAGATCCTTTTACATGACCCTCCTGGGCTCTGATTGTCTGCTTTACCCAAAGCCTCTCTGGGGTGCTTGGAGGACTCATCTCCACTATTCCTTTCTGGGACAGGGTATGGCAGGACTATGAGGTGTCCAGCAGTGGGACCTCTGGGCCGAATACACCCTATCGCAGTCAGGTTTTCTATGCCTTTAAACAGATTAATACAGACAGATGTAGTACAAGGAAACAATGAGAATACTGGTCAATATTATAGGTAGTGGTCTCAGCAGCCCAGTAGATTAGCCATTGTCGAGAATTTGTCATCTAATATTACAACTTCAGTTAACTGACAAGTCAAAATATTCTTTTAATTATTTGGCATCTCAATTATAGTAAAATGAAATAAAACCACATCAGCGTACCTTTAATTTGGGGTTATCACTGAGTTTCCTGTCTCTGCCAACTGCTTCCTTTGTGAGGTTGGGCACGCTAGCAGTTTCGGAGACTCACATTCTAGCTGGTGACAACGTTTACTATCTAGTGAGCTGACACAATGTTTAAGGAATTAATATTGTAGAGTTCTTGGAGATCCTTGGATCAAAGGAATGATGTACATAAAATAGTGTTAATCTTATTCTATTACATAGTTTGCCTAGCATATCTAAATATTGTAAAGGAATCTCTCAACATGATTATTGTGATCTCGAATGATGCAGATCAGAGGCCCCTTTATATCCAGTTCCTCTTTAGCAAGACATTTAATTCCTAGGAGATTAGAGCTGAAGAGCAGAGGCGAGTTAGTGGAGCCAGCTAAAAGGATTTGATTATGATGGTAATAAAAAAGTATAGCATTGGTAAATTCTTTAATCTATTTTGGCCTTTTAGTTTTGTGCCTATTTTTGTATATAATCTTTTTTTTTTTTTTAAACACACGTTTTTCTGAAGAGACTGTGGCAAATAGAGTTATTCTAAATATTCTTTTGACTATTTGCGTTGACACTATAACCCTAGATCCCTTTAAAAGTAATCTATTTTCAGCATTGTGCCTCATTCTCTGAAGGAAAACTGCAGTTGCAGCTCAGCCTCAGAAGTCTAGCAATAGACAAGTTCTCCTGTCATTCTTTACCCCATTGCTCCCACCCCCTCATTGGGTCTTCTGCCACTGATATTATTGGGCTTTATGGGAATGTCTACACTGCTGTTAAAAACCCATCTGATTTGTGTTTGCAGGGCTCAGGCTAAGGGACTGTTTAATTGCAATGTAGATATTTAGGCTTGGGCTGGAGCCCAGGGCTGTAGGACCCTGTGAGCTGGGCGGGTCCCAGAGCTCAGGTTGCAGCCCAAGCCTGAAAATCTACATACAGTTAATCAGCTCCTTAGCCCAAGCTCTGCAAACCTGCAACACCTGGAATGGGCCAGCAGCAGGTGACATATGCACAGTAGACATATGTCAAGGGTATGTCTACATAGTGAGCGGCAGCAAGTCTCAGAGGCCAGGTCAACAGACTTGGGTTTGCAGGCTACCACACTGCAGTGTCTACACAGATATTTTTAGCTTGGCTGGTGCTCAGGCTCCCAAGCCTAGGGAAGGAGGTGGGTCTACACAGTTATTTTTAGTGCAGTAGTCTGAGCCACAGGAGTTGCAGTCTGTTAACCCAGGCTTAGAGACTTACTGCTGCAGTCTTCACTCGCTGTGTAGATGTACTGTAAGAGACATAAAGGAAAGGCATGGGGAAGTACAACTAAAATAGCATGACCCTTTTCCAGTGAAGACCACAGAACACCACACTCTGATGGACAAATGTAGACAGAGGATTAATGCTCTGAGTTTTGATATTGAGGAGGTGATACCAACCTAGAGAAAGACCAGTGAGGACTATGAAAAACGAAAGGGGAAGAAAAAGGGAGGAGCAGCCTCCTCCCCAAACAACCACCGAAAAACCTACTTTTCCTCTTTTTCTCTAACTGCTTTTTTCTCATCTTGGTGCTGCAAGACAAGAACAGGACCACGGAGGAAACAACCATCAACATCAGCTGCAGTTACAATAGGACAACAAAGCAGGGAAGGCACAAACACCCAACCATCAGTAAACGCAAAAACTAGGCTGAGTCTTAGTGATGTGCCACAGCATGGTTGTGGGCTGAGAATCAGCAGGACAGTGTGGCAGGCTTTGAGCTTTATTTGGTTTATGCCACAGAAGTTGTCCATGCAGAAGTTGTTCTTAGTCAGACTAGAAGGACACACAACCTGACAACCATATCTTTGTGTGATCACCTCCATAAAAATTACCTATGTTTATAGCCCAAAAGCTTTACCCAGAGTAGCAAAAGAGACAGCTGGTACATCCTGCTTGAGATTCTCCACAGACAATGGACACTGCCTGCACATTCTAAATCTGCATCCCTGGGTGAGGAATGCAGTTGTGGTGGCATGCTGCCTAACAGTCTCCCTCCTTTTTCTTCTTTGTGTCATCCTACTCTACTCCTGTTAGTAGTTCTGCCCTTATGCTTTCATTCATAAGAACTAGCAGTTGCAGCAGCACTATTTCTCTTCTGCCAGGGCCCTCACAGCTGTCAGAAAGAATAAGCAAACCCAGCAGCAACATTAGTGCCTAGTCCATCATGCAATCCTTTCATGCCAAGACTGTGTCAGTTTCCTCTTGCACCACTGCACTAGCAAATGAACTAGTACAGACAGTGGTACTGCATATGTAGCATTTTTAAATAGATGAAGAAACTCTTCAGGCAATTGATGGGTCTTTTACACACTTTCTGTGAGAACCCCCTACATTCACCTTTGTTAGAAACATGTTGCTTGGCATTTTTACAAAGGGTGCTCCCAAGGATGTTCCTGCAGGGATATTTGGCCCAACGTGAATTCAGTGCATGTCTCTTTTTGACAGCCCATTGGAGTAATTGCCTTCACAATGCTGCTCAAACATGTTTCAAAATATCACCTGAATTATAGGTCCTCCAAATCTGAATATGATCTAGATACAAATATTGGGTGTTTGCCTATCCTTAGCCAATATAGCTTTGACAATATTGTAATCTAATAGTTTTCTTCTCAGTAAACATGCATAATTCCGTGTAGAAATAGCCTATAGAGTGTCCAGGAAGCTCGGAATGAACTCTTTCAAAAATGACATTTCTAGAACAGAAAGCCCTTCACTGAGGAATTCTGGGAAATGTAACTTCAGTTCTGTAAGGTTTTAAAACAAATAATTTACCCTTAAATCAGAGGAGTTCCCATCTAGTGCCAAATTATAGTGGAGTGGCAGCACCACTATAGTGAAGGCTGCATTACAACTTCTATTTAGAGGTTGACCTTTCCAAGTCCTCTAAAATTGACATGCTTAGTTAGATTCCTTTGAAATTTGGTGGACATCAGGAGGGAGTAGAGTAGGGTTAGTGACCCAAAGCTGGGGTAATCTGAGCTAGGAGCTGCTGAGATTTAAACCTCTTCACCCCATGGCCATTTTTCAAAACATTTCTAGGTTTCTTTGTTGTTGTTGTTTTGGGGTTTTTTTGGCCAGAGCTAGAGGTCAACTTATTGACATGATGTAGATCAAAATGGTTTTGATCTGTTGAGTTTTAACCCAAGGTAGTGCATGGCACCCACTAAATTTTGTGGAATTGAGAAATCAAATTGAGAATGGTATTTAAGAAAGCATATATTCTTTGCAGTGTGTATGCACCACTGTAGAAAACGTCTAGAAGGCTTCCAGTCCCATATGCTTTAAAGCTTAACTCTTCTAAGTGCTCTCAAATCCAAATGGTTACAAAGATTGCTTTGAAATTTTGTGTGCCTCAGAAGGTCACAGGGTAGCATAAGAATTACAAGGCCTCCTAAAATTTGATTAATCCCACCAGAAGAAAACCAGAGTCCTCATTGAGACTGATGGCTGTGAACTTATCCTTCAATGAGCATATCTAAGGATAGGCCCCCACCTGAGACAAAAAGAAGTTGTGGACAATGTCTGGAGGGTGCTACAATTTATGAGCCATGGGTGGCAATTTTATTTTTGGTGGAATATAATCAAAGTGTGTGGGGGGGTTAGACGTGCATGATTCTTGAATGGGGATGTGTTTCAGGGGTCAGAGGAGAGGGGAAATTGGTGGAGAGGCATTTGGGGCTGCAGCAAGGGGAGGGGGACCATGAGGGGGATAAATGGGGAAAGGAGAAAGGTTGGGGGGCTCACGTGAGGAAGGCATGGGGGCTAGTGGGAATGGAGAGGTTGGACACTGGGAAGGGGGACATGAGGATGAATAACAGGGAGCCTGGGGAGAGAATAAGGGCAAGGGCACCTAGTCAGCCCCACATTCTCACCTCTTGTGTGTGCCAAGACCTGGGGGGTCTCTAGCCCCTCCCTCCTTATATGAGTTGGAACATGAGCGGGTTTGCCATTCTGTGGTTGTCTGCGCCCCTCTTACTACCTATGTGTGTGCGCTCGCATGCCAGGATCTGGATCTCCCTGGACCCCTCTGCCTACTCTCTTAGTAAATGCACATTTAAGGTGCCCATGCAACCTTAACTCTGTTCTCTTCCAGAAGTGCCTCAATATGCCCTGTTAACACACATACACAAGGATAAAAAGGAGCACAGGGCAGGGAAAGGCTGTCCGTGCCACATTCTGTCTACCCTCTTAAAGGATTGCCTCAAATGCAGATAGCACACTGGCCTTTGGCATGGTAAGATTCAGGTGCTTTCAGCTCCTAGCATACACTCATACGCTTCGCCAGTTCCCCCGAAAGAATACAACACACGTACAATTTAAGAACCATTTTGCAGACTTTTCTAACTTCCTTACGCATACTCACAGGATACCATTTTCTACACCACTATTAAAGTATTAGAATGTTCTTATATTCCACCTCACTGCTGACAGTATCCTTGGTTATAAAAAAAAAAGCCTTAAATCCTGCTACTGACATAACGTACAGAATTCTGCATAGAAATGACGCGTACTGCACTCTGAAGGTACAGCATGCAAAACAGATCTCCTCATGTCACAGTCACAGCATTGTCATACACCTTAAAGTAATTCACAGACCTTGTAAACACACCTCTGCTAAGCAGAGAACTATTGCCTCCACCATTCATTACAGCTACACCTGACACTGGTCCTCTCTCTTTACCTGGAGTTCATGCAGATGATAAATGTTTAGACTGCTCTCATATTCTAGCTTGCTTTTGACAAAGAATGTCCTTTGTAATAAAAGGTGTAACATGATCCAAAGGCTAGAAGTTGAAGCTAGAAAGATAAGGCAGACATTTGAAAACAAGTAGGGTGATTAACCATTGGAACAATTTACCAAGGGTCATGGTCAATTTGCCATCACTAGTAATTTTTAAATCAAGATTGGATGTTTTTCTAAATAAGACATGCTCTAGGAATTATTGTGGGGAAGTTCTATGGTCTATGTTATACAGAAGGTCTGACTAGACGATCACAATGGTCCCTTTTGGCCTTAGAGTCTATGAAACTATGAAACGCCCTATGCTCTGTTAATTATATAACATACCCAATTCATCACTGAAATAATGCACACTGGATCCTGAAGGTATACATGCAGCTTTTCCCTTTGTTCTCACACATCAGAGGGTGCAAAACCTAGATCTTCTATCATAATCACAGCTCTGTCACACATGTCCTCATATCACAAAGACACCTTTATCAAGCAGGCCCACCTACTGCACTCACTGTTAGGGTACGTACACAAAACACATTGACTGCCTGAAGTGTATGCAAACAATTCCCACTGACTACTGCCAGCTCCAGAGGAACAGAGGGAAGGTGGTGTAGGCACTCCTTAGCCCACCCCTCCTTTTGTCCTTTAATACTGTTAGATGGAATCCTGTAGGTGAGAGTTAAACTGATATAAAGGAGGCAAAGAGCTTGTACATTTCAGCAAGTGTGGGGTTGGCAGAGTAAAGGTATGTGTTAATGGGGCATATTGGGACATTGCTGAAAGAAGGCAGAATTAAGGTTGCATAGGAATCCTAACCATGAATTGCCTTGTTCTCAGACGTTTGAGTTTTGCTCAACTCAATGTTCTGCAAGCAGGGACATTTGTACAGTGAGGCTGCTGAGAGCCATTGAACCAAACTGAAAACCACTTCGATCCAGGAGGATGTACCAGCACCTTCCCCCTGCCACCACCACTAGTTTTGGCACTTACGTCTGCAAGGGGATGACATAGGACCACACAACCTTAACTCACATAATGTAGTTTTTGCCACTGAATGAAGAATACACATCTTTGTACATTTTGAGCAATTTACATATTTTTTTAAAATATGTATAATAAAACCCACTTTTAACCAGATTGAAGGTATATATTTTTAATGGCATGTATCTGATAATTTATCTGATTATCACTTTCTCTTCAACTCTGGTTACAACTGAATCTGGTGATCTGTTATTGTTAATATCTTGATGCCCAAGAGGCAAGATTTTGGTGTGAATGTTTGCAAACGGTATTAATACTAAACTCAGCTATATAACTTACTTTCTTATTGTGTACTTTCTAACTTCTTAGGCATAAAGCGCTAAGAACTCTCCAGGTTATGTCAAGAATGACAATAACCACAGTTTTAATTTTTAACTCACATGATATAGTTTCTATTTGCCTGTTTACACACAGAGCACAATGACTTAGCTTTTGAGATCAAAACTATATGCTCTATTTAGTCAGAACAAAAGATTCATTCTTAGATAATAGCATACCTGTTCAATCCACTGCATAAATTGATGGAGGCATATTTCACTAACTTCTCTTTTTGCCCTGTGGATCATATCTGTTCTACCTCAAACATTCATGTTAAAAATAAACGAAACACCAGATATCAATTTAAAATCTGACATGAGGAAACTAAACAAGAAAAATTGCTTATTTTTTTCCATCTTTTTTTTCTGTCCCATCCCCTGAAACTCAAACATTTATCTGACTGGTTGCCCAAATTCCCATTCGTATGACAAGTCCCTGTACCATCCTCGAACTAGCTAATTCAGTATATTTTCCTTCCCCTACTTTGACAGAGAGCAATGATTTGTTATCTGCTGTTGGTTAAATGAGAGAGTGTTCACATATAAGTGTTACTACATCATGCATCAGTGAAGTATCATGAAAGCTCAGATCTCAATGTCAATGTAATTTACAGGTAGATTTTAAGGTACCCACGCCTCCAAATGTGGATACTTCCACTCTGCATTACTCAGGAAGGCTTGCTACTTCATCTGATTCCTCTATTCTCTTATCCCATTGATTTAATTTTATTGTGTCCTTTCCCTGAATAAGTCAAGATGTAGCCCTCTCTTCTACCTGTTTGATCATATCCTTGCTCCTTTCCACAATCCCACGAATACGTCAAATTCTTGGCTCTCAGCTTTCTTCCTGGGAATTTTCAGTCTTTTAAAGATCATCAGATCCTAATATGTATGTCCCTAGTGCTCCAACTATATTCACTAAAAGCTAATGTTTTTCCTCTCAGATTTGCAAAGTGTTCTTTGGATGTAAACAGTACCATAACCTGAAGGAGAATCTAGTTAACAGTAGACACCGCATCTTATCTTCTCACCACCCTTAACCTAAATTATTAGATATTTGAAAGAAACTGTGGAGCATGATGAAAGCATCATCCTGGAAAGTGACCAAGAGAGAACGTGGTCTAGTGAAATGCACACAGGCCTGGAGGCCAGGAACTCTTGTTTTGTAATCCTAGCATTACTTCTTACTTGCGTGGCCTGAGGCAGATCACAACCTCTGTCTCAGGTTCCCCATCACTAAAATGAACAATACTGTACTTACCTCACATAAGTAAGGGTATTAATCGGTTAATGATTGTACCTTGAACACTTAAAAGATCTATGTAAATAATTGTTTTAAGTTAAACAGTTAAGATTTATATAAAAACTTACCAATGAAGATATGTTAGTAAGGTATGTGGGGATCAACCCTTCATTTTTTAAAAGAAGTATTGAAAGAAGGGAAGCTAAATTCCAATGCCTTGTGAAGTTATGAAGGCAGAAGCTATAACTATGAAAACAGAAGACATTCTTTTCTCAAAATGTGAGCTGCAGCATTACTATTTGCAAGGCTCACATTTAACTCTTGAATAACCTAATTGGCCTGGTGAGTTAATTTGTTTTAAACCACACGTATGAGCTAAAGTAGATGTCATATACACGATAGGTGACTCGGTGAGCCCGTCTCTAGATCTACATGTGCTGCAAGGTCAGAGTGGTGGATAAGAAGGCATTCCAACAATCTTATTTTAGTGATTGCCCCATACGAAACATAACAAAAGCAGCCCTGAGGCTGAAGGGTACGTCTCTTTCAAAGTGGGTTCATCGTGCACATTCAAAAGGTCATAGGTCTGAATTCCACTGATGTCTTACATTCTAGTCTTGTTGCAGAGGATGGGAAAGTGTGAATGAAAATGTAGCTAGCAGGGTGAAGCCTCGTAAGCAACATTTAGTGAGTATTTTGGCACTAATTGTTTCAGAGTGGAATGTGAGATGCACTGAAACGACAAAAAAGAAACTTTCCCTAACGTACAAACCTTGCCCAGTTCTCTGCAGCCATGGAGGGCCTTGTTCAATCTATGTTAGGGTTTTGTATAGTGGCTATCACAGCTGACCTGGTGCAGTTCCATTGCCTAGGGACAGGATGCTTTTATTGCCTCTTTTGAGTAAGGTTCATGGGGACTGAGGAAGCAAGGTCTTCCACCAGCCCCTCCAGAGACCACTCTGGACTCTATAAAGATGCCCCTTTCTAGGTCTAGCAGACCTTGCTTCTGTGTGAACAGTAGGGGATCCACACCCAGAGATTCCTCTAAGTACATGGAAGATGTTCTGGCCAAATGCAACTAATATAAGTAGCAAAATGCCACACATGTAAGACTGTTGAAAATATAATGTACTGTATTAAGAAATACTACTGTGATCATGTAATTAAAGACTATTGTAATGCATACATGCAAAGGGCAGAGCTGAAGTTGCACAGGCAACCCTATCAATGGCATTACCTGACTTTCCATAACTTACTTAATTGTGCAATATGAACATTCTCTTAGAAAAATTAAGCTAACAGCTATTCAACTGTCTGTTGAAAAAAATGGCAAATACGTGTGTCACACTTTCCTAATAAGATGATGAATAAAATGAATTTGTTACCTAATATACCCAAAGTGTACAGTCAGTCAGTTTCAGTTTGGGTTTTTCTGATATACTTATTCCCAGAAAATGCAATTTATCTTGCTCACATGGGACAAGAACAGGGGAGATCAATGGACAGGACAAGGGCAATTGAAATACAGACCATGAATATAATTTGTTTAGTCTATCAGAGAATCTCAAAAGTCTGTACATGCATTGATGCTTTAAGGATTTGCTCCTGCAGCACTGAAGTCAGTGAGAGCAGGATCAAGCTCGAAGCTTCACAATATCATAGGGCTTGTCTACACATTCAGCGCCACAGCATATCTAGTGACAACACTCTTTGCCAACGGGAGAGAGCTCTCCCATCAGCATATTAAAATCATCTCTGCAAATGGCAGTAGTATGTCAGCGGGAGCAGCTCTCCTACCGACATAGCGCTGTCACACTGGCACTTATGTCAGTGTTACTTATGTTGCTTGGGCGGGTGAGGGGGGTGGCTTATTCACACCTGAGTGACATAGTTATGCCAACATAAGCTGTAGTGTATACATAGCCTTAATGACATAGGTAAGTTGTTATTCTCTTTTGCAAATGGATAAACCGTACTTACGGACAAGTCCTACAGAATGAAATTGTGATGAAACCAAGGGCTTCATAAAAGTCACCCTACAAACCTGTAGACTGTAATACAGAATGTAATCCTTTCTCCAAGTTTTTTAAACCACCCTATAGAATTCTATTGGAGGGATATACTGTTCTATTAATTATATAGGACTTTTGTAAAAGGGTGAAGCAGAGAAGCTAAGTGACTTGCCCAAGATCATGCAGGAAACATACAGCAGAACCTAGAAATGAAGTCAGATTATCCGACTCCTTAGCTTATGTTCTAGTCACAAGTCCTTCCTTCCCCTCATCAATGAGTGTCTTTGTGAAGGACAACAAGTGCTTTATTCAGTACTCTTTACTCAGGCTAAACTCCTATTGATTTCTGTTAGGGCTCTGGGTTGGGCCTGTGCTGCTCCTATTGACTTCAAACATCATATACCACCACAACGGGAACCTTACACACTCATCCCAAGCAGAATTCATTCAGCTCTCCCAGCTGCAAAGACATGCACTTTTTTCACACTATATACACAAAGGCATTTGAATTAAGAGTGGCTGAACAGTAGCTTAGCTCATTGCATTCTAGTTAACCTACTCCTTGCTCTTGATACAGAGAGAAAAAAATAGAAATATTTGTGAAATATATGATCAGTTGTTCATGTAAGTTAGAGAAGGGCAGTCATGACAGGAAAGGTCACAGTGAAGCATACAGCTCTCCTTTTGTGCACATTCAAGCTTGAGACAGGCACTGTGACTAGGATTAACCTTGATTCAGCCTAGGTTTAAACAGGCTCCTGGGGGTGTAAACTCTGACAAAGGTGCCCAGGGGACAAAAGTCTGCCCTAACCTCCCTTTTGCTGGAAAAGGGATATACAAAAAGTAGACAGTGCTGGCCGAGGATGTGTTCTAGTCTCATTTAAATTGGTGCAACTTGTGTTTAATAACAACACCGCCAGAGCACTTTACAAGTTCTATCATTATCCTCATCCTCATCTTATAGAGAAACTGAGGCACAGCAAGGACCACATAACTTGCCCAAGCAGGCCAACAGCAGAACTGAGACTAGAACTCAGGGCTGCTGAGTCCCACTACAGCACTCTGTTCACTAGGCCAAAGTTGCTGTTCTTTTTTCACTGAAGGGAATTATACTTTGAGGATTACATCTCTGCCAAGTAATTTTGTAATGATATACCAATGATTTCATAGTAATCACAAGGGACTACTAAAACAGAGCACTGCAAAATAATATTTCTCATGATATATTTTATAATATTTCTCACATAAGAGCTCCTGCTAGGACCTATATCACATAAAAGTCACTGCCAAAGCAAAAGACTATTGGAAGCAACTGTGAAGCTTCTAGATCACTGCACTAAAAAGCATTAATTTGCACACTACAAAACATTCTCATGCCACAGATGTGATCAGTTGACAAAAAAAGTAATGTGGCAATAAATTATTATTGCAGTGTAGAAGTTATGCAGAACACCTAATCAGTCAAATGGGATTAACTAACAAAAGTACATGCAAGGAATGAACGGCATTTTACAATAAAATGCTTTTTTATTGAAGCACCACTTTCTCTTTTCCATCCTGCCTTCTGGATTGCAATATGTTGGCATGGCTTGGATTGTCAGTCAGTCCCATTTCTGAACTGTCAGTCATAATGGAACCAACATGTTAACAGTTATTTTCACCATTAAACCTTCTTCACTTATTATTTAAATCTTGGTGTGAATGTAACTACTCTCACATTTGGGATTGCCTATGGTATCAAAATAATTTGCCTGAGTGTATGAGCTGAAAGACTCAGCTGTGTTCACAGAATGGTTCCTCAATAGAAAGGCTAGATTCAACTGTAATAATGACATGAATTAATCAGTTTTTAAATAAAACAGGACAAACTAGAATAAGTGGAGGAGTTTCTGCTCCCAAATGTTACAGTGTCCTTAGGCTTGATTTTTTGTATTCCTCTTTTTGTAAGGGAAAGACATTAAGAATGCAAACAGCAAAGACATTTCAATTAAAAGTTCAATTTCTTTCCTTTTCCTGGAGCCTGCTCTTTTGTCCAGTATCTCTGGAAGCTATTAACTATGGGAAGAGTGATATGTTAGAGAAGGTGCTGCAATCTTAATTATTAATACCTTGCTAGACCTGGCAATGTATGTATTGGCGTAAGAGAACTGACATTGTGAAAAGCACAGACATTTACATTGTATGCTATGTAGAGCATAGCTAATATTAGGCCAATTTTCTCAAAAGGTGGCATACATACTATGCATTATTGCTAATTAGAGCTGGTTGGAAAAAACTTGGACAGAACCATTTTCCCATCAGAAAATGCAATTCAGGTGAAATTGAAACACTTAGTGCAATTGTGTCAGTTGCACCAAAATTTAGTTTAAAAGAAAAACCAGGAAAACAGTCCTGACACTGTTGAAATGTCCCCTCATTTTCTAAATGAAACATTTCAATTTTTCTTTTTGAAGTTACTTTTCCTTTTAAAAATAAATTGTGTTAGAATTGTTATTTATGTTACTATAGTACCTAGAAGTCCTAGAACCAGGACTTCATTAAGCCAGGTGCTGTACAAACAATATAAAACAGGTCAAAATGTCAAAACAAAACATTTTGATCAATCCAAAGTTTACCTGAATTTTCTTTTGTGGAGAATTTCAAAATGTTTGGGTTTCATTCCAGTTAGAAATGAAACCAAATTTTGAAATCCTTTGTGAAACAGAATTTCTGTTCTCCTCACAGCCTACTGTCATGGTTTATAAGGTCCAGGAGGCTTCTTTCTGTAAAGAGTGAAGTCCTGGCCCCACTGAAGTCAACAGAAAAATTCCCATTGCCTTCTGTGGGTATATCGACTCATGTCCTATGAGTCATCTGCGAGGGGAGGACAGCTCCCAGGTCACACAGACTCAGGTTCAAGCTCAGTAATTCTGCAGTGTGGAGACAGCTCAAGCTGCAGATTCAAGTCAGAAGGTCTGTGTGGATGCATTAATGTGATAGTGAGACCTGGATCCAGCAATTATAAACCCAGCATGGATGCTCAGGGGCAGGCTTGGGAACACTGAGTCCATGCGTGCAGGTCCCAGAGACCCAGTTTCACAATGCAATTTAGATGTACCCAGTGGAGCCAGAATTTCACCCTAGACTTTACTAGGTGTTTTATTGGGAGAGTCCTGTTTTTTCATATGTTACGCCAGTGACCCAGGTCTTTTCTTCCAGGAGACCTGAAATGTATCAATATTTCATTTATTCAGTCAAAAGCATTGATGCAGTTTGACAGTCAGCTCCAGTCAGGCCATCAGGGTGTGTGTGGGGGACAAATTCCACTCCTGCTTGAGGCTTGCATTTTCAGGGGGGCAACACTCCCCAGGTCCCCAAAACTACATCCAGAGTCGAAAAAATTAACTTTTTTTGTATATATAAAACTGCAACATATTTATTTATATTGCTCTGTTTTCCAGAAAAAGTCCAGCATCTTCCTAGCTTTCTCTAGGACTACAGAGGCCTTTTGCAAAGTCCTGCAACTGGTTTTCTTCTCTTGATGGCATTTGATGTTACATACAATGAATAGTTATTTATCATTTACATAGCAACAAAAATGTGCTAGTTTTTTTCAAGACAGAAGGACATGGGCCCTGTAGACTTTTTTTTACTATGTAAATAAATAATCCTTTTATGTAAGAACATCTAGTGCCATCAAGCGAAGGACAGAAGACTTATGCTAATTCAAGAACTTAAATAGACAGTGTACCAATGAAAACAGATACACAACAAAAAACAAAGTGAAGGGTGAAATTTATCAAACAGCTTGTTATTTTTGTTTGGAAGTTCTGAAAGACAACATTTTCTTTGATCAGTTTTTAAGCACGTCTTTGAAGTATAGTCTTCTTTAAAGAAGCATGTTTTAAGAAAGAACATAGAGTAGATCAAGATATGCATGATAAGAACTGCTCATGAAATAAAGACGTGCAGGATCGGGCCATGGATTTCTATATGAACAAATTTAACCTTTTGTACAATATTTGTTGCTGAAGTAACAAAAGTGTTTTTGCCTTCTTGATTTTCAAATATCCAGCAAGGCATTTCTGGCAGAAATGTAGAAATATTCATGCCATTGCACAAGGCACTGGTAAGACCTCATCTGGAATACTGTGTACATTTCTGGTCACCATGTTCAAGAAAGATGAATTTAAACTAGAACAAATGCATAAAAGAGCTACTAAGATGATCAGGGGAATGAAGAGCCTATCTTATTAAAAGAGCTTGTCTTGTTTAGTCTACCAAAAAGGCAGCTGAGAAGGGATATGATTGTTCTGTATAAATATAGCAGGGGGTAAATACCAGGGAGGGTGAAGAGCTATTGAAGATAAAGGACAAAGTTGGCACAAGAACAAATGGATATAATCTGCTCATGAACAAGTTCAGGCTGGAAATTAGAAGAAAGTTTCTAATAATCAGAGGGGTGAAGTTAAGGGATAGTCTCCCCAGAAAAGCTGAGGGGGGGTAAACAACTTAGTCAATAAGAGAAAACAAGGATTGAACTGGTTTAAGCGTATCTATATTAAGGGTAACGAGTCAATTTTAAATCTATTGAGGTGCAGTGCAGTCTTAAGAGAGCGGGACAAATTTATGATAGGGTTGCTTGTGATGGTAGGGAACAGATCTCAGCAGCCCTGGGGCTCACTTCTCGTTTATGTCTTGTGTTCATAAAAGCTCATGCTTCTGGGTTTCAGTTAGCCACCCGCAGGTGCCAGGAAGGGATTTTATCTCCCCAGAGTAATCTTTTAAAAATCGCTTTCCTCTGAAGCATCAGGAATGGCCATGACAGGAAACGGGATGAAAGAAAGGAAGGCCAGGGCTCTGAGAAGGCACCAAGCATTCTCCCTTTCAGTGGCTTGGCTGGTTGGTTCTTGCTCACGTGCTCAGGGTTTAACTGATGACCATATGTGGTATCAGGAAGGAATTTCCCCCCACCATCAGACAGGCAGTGACCTTGAGAGTTTTGTGCCTACCTCTATAGCATGTGGGTGCGGGTCACTTGCCAGGATTAACTGTCTCTCTCTGATTTAGTCATTTCCCTGTCATTGTGGGGCCCTTGGGCATTGGTGCACCCCACGATCCCTCCTATTCTCTGCCTGTGGCACATAGTAGTCTAGCTTCCTGTGGGCTGTAATACCTTGGTCTAATTTTGGTTGTTGGTGGCCTGTGGTAGACAACAGGTCAGACTGGGTAGTCTGGTAGTCCCTTCTGGCCTTAAACTCTATGACTCTGTAGGAAGAAGCTAATGTTTTTCGCTTTTGTGTATTTCTCCTTCCTTTAGCTTTTTGATACCCTAAAGCATTTCTTTTCCCCCTCAGGCTAAACAAAAGAATGTTAGGAGCACTGGTGCTTGTCCTTATGTGGATATTCTCCTCTCATAACTTCCTGAGTCAGGAACGATGTCAAACAACTTCACTACTCTGTCGTGCAATTTTCTCAACAATTCTATTTGCCCATGAGCAAAACTGAAGCCAGTGGAATTACCCTGGACTTACCTTGGGCCAAATTCTGCTGTTCCACCACTTATTTCAAATATACCTTTCCACTTACTTTTTTCTACATACATTTATGCCCCTATCTTTGGAACGTATTCCATATTCTCTCTCAGCAAAGCTCAATCACAACCTTAGGCCCTAATCCTACGGGTGACTCCACACAGGCAGTCCCCGTACCCAGAAAGAACTCCGTTAAAGACAATGGGGCTCCACATAGGCACAGGATGGCCTGCATGGAGTCACTGACAAACTTATGTGTTATAGTGGTCCAGTATACAGGGCATTGGACTGGGACTCTAGAGACCTGGGTTTTAGTCCCAGTTCTGTCGCTGATCTTCTGTATAACCTTGGGTAAGTGTCTTCATGTCTCTTTGCCTCAGGCTTTTCACTCCTCCGCACCCCCTATTTAGATTGTAAAGTCTTCAAGACAGGGACCATCTCATATTTACATCTGTACAGTGCACAATGGGTCACTGATCTTGGATGTAGTCTCTAGACATGACCATCGGAAATAAAGAGGAGAAAAAAGCCTTATACAGAAAATGTTTGGGAACTTCACTCACATGCCATTTTCACTGACTTCTGTTTAAACCTATTATATATTAAACATATGTAAAGTACTTCAATACTCATCCCAGTGGAAGGGTTCTCAAAAACAGAAATGTTTCTTACCTGCCATCTGGACTACCAAAATAGCAGCTACACTGATGCACAGTTAGATTTGGTTTAAGATCTTACAGAGTTCAGGACTGAATTTAAAGTGAAGAGAATTTTTCAAGGATTAGAACATCAAAGCCTTGAAGAAGGCAATACATATGCCTGTCACCATGGCACAGCAGCTTTGTTACTTTTCGTGCTGTAATAGTAAATTAAAAGATGAAAAACAGTTTGGTTTAATGACAGTAATAATGACTAACCAAAGAGAATATTCTATTGGAATATATTAGAGAGAGAAATAACTACATAGGCAAGAGAGAAAAAGAAACTCCTAACCACGGAAGTAGCAGGATGATAGGACCACACAACAAAACCAACTAAGGATGAAGGACAAGGCCAGACAAGTCCTTCTTATAATGGTACCATTTCTCTATCTTGTAGAGTTAGATATTAATTTGATTCTGGTAGCTTTTGTATGAAATCAGAAGACATCTCCCTCTCTCCCGCCCCACAACCTATTGATGGTAATAATGCTTGTTGCAAGATGGACGAGTTTGCCTATTGCTTCAGTGTTGTGAAACTAGTATTGTGAAATGAACAAGTGAAAGAAACCTAATCCCCAAAAAAGGGTTCATGTTACTGATTTAGGAAAGAAAACTGTCCAGATGCTAAAAACCATTCTGAGATCTTTTAACTTATTTCTGTAGTTATTACTAACTGCATAGTGATTTAAAACCTAAATACTACACAAAACTGCCAGCTATGAAACTTGGCAGACTGGAAATCAGCAGCTGATGAAGAGTGGGAAGATTAATCACGATATAAATACAGTGCTTTACATGTACTGCATACACATATTGCTAGTAAATGTACATTTTGTAGACAAGGAACTGAAAAGGCATTACTAATCTGATTGCAATTACTTGAAATTCACTTACTTGTAGTCTAAATAACTCAGCTGAATAATATGATGATAATCAACATTCTGATCTTCTTGGAGACCTTGGACACATTCAGAGGTGACCTGTAAGGTGACATGAATTAGATCCCCTTAGATTAGATCAATTTATGTCCAGTAAAGTGTGAATGAGTGCAAACAAATGTAAGTTAGCATAAGGCACCAAGGCAAGCTAAACTGATTTAAACAAGGATTGAACTGGTTTAAGCGTATCTACAGTAAGGGTAATGAGCTAGTTTAACTAGGTCAATTTTAAATCTATTGGGGTGCAAAGCAGGACTATTTCTGAGCTTGCAGAAACACTTGTCAGCACTATGCCTGGCCTTAGTGCTCACTTTCATAAGCATTAAATTCACACACAAAATAATTTTAAGAGACATTTATATGAGACTGCAGACTGTCTAAATATGTCACGTATCAAGGGGACCAATGCTGCATCTTTCATTAATGTGATCATTCAGGGACAATTTACCTGAATAGAGTAGAAGAACCAGATCCAAGATTTGTTTATTATGCCTCCCCTATCAAATTCTTTCAATTAACAATGAAGATTATAGAAACAAAGTGAGTAATCAAAACACATGTATTCCTCCTTTTCAATATGGTAGATACCACGCAGCGTGACAGGTTAAAAATGAGAATTGCAAGACTGAACTAATGAAATATTCTAATTTAAATATTACAAATATAGGTGTTCTCTTAAAGAAGTTATAATATAAAATGGGCATTTTTTCCCTAAAAGATCAGTAATTTAGATAATGAATCTTCCTTGCTGCTGTTATCCTGTTCCAATGGACCATATGAAGTGAGGCATATCTGAGTGCTCATTGACTGTAAAATCAGGTCCTGGTTAGGAAGAACAATCTCTTGCAGAGCAGAGTTTATTAAACATTTTTGTTGTTCAAAGTTGCTCTCTTTTGTTTCTGGGCTGTTCACAGAGTACAGGGAGAAATGCCATCTCACCTTCTGCTTGCTTTGGCAAAGTAGAAGAAAAAAAAAAAGATTGATTTAACAACTTTCTATCTGTGCATTTATCTTGCAATTAACAACTATATTTTCCTTTGTTTTGTTGCTTCATAATCAATCATTTTAATAAAACTTGTTATTTAGACAAAAGCCACAGGTGTGATTGACCACAGCTGAAATTTAGAAGAAAAAGCTATTGGACATTCCGCACTGGCCCCAACTGAAATCCAGCCTATAATTTCTGGGGCCTTGGTTCAACTCTGGGTTCAATCACAACAATGATAGGAAGTCTACCATCTGATGTCTGGTAGGTAACCCACCTAAATGAACTGGTGTTCATTTCCTAGCAGACAGATGTCCACATCTCAAGAATTAACAGAGGGCAATCTACGAGTACATCTACAATACATGTGAAGGTAGAATTGCAGCATTGCTAGGCGTATCTATGCTAACTTTAATCCAGCTATTATAGGTAACCAGTGAAGAACTGGCAGCATAGACCCCATTGTGTGCCAGTAACCTGAGTATGTACCCAGAATTCCCAGCGGGCTTGCACTGAGGTGGCTAACCTATGTCGCCATGTTCTCACTACTGCTGGTACCTGTGCCAGCTAAATTAAAAGTTTGCACAGCCATGCTTATAGGCACTCCAATCACATCTTCACTTGCTCTGAGAGACCAAGGACTGATCATGGGGCTTTCACCTCTAGAGGTCAGGATCAAGATAGAAACATGCTGGCAGGACAGTGTGCAGAAATTTGTACAATAGCTACTTAACCTATGAGTCATATTACATACTGGTCTGTGAATAAACATAATATTTCAGTCTCCAGTGCCAGCAATCTGGCACCTTTAACCAAGCCTAAAATCACTGTCTGAAAAAAAGTGGTAGATCTTGATTGCTTTGCTTTATGATGGATTTGTGTGTGACGCACACAAGACATTTTTTATGGAGTGTTTATTTTTTAATCCTTCCCATCTGCACCAATCTCTTGAGAGCAGAACATTGGGAGCATCATCTTCATTCCTACAAAGAAAAGCAATTCGAGGGAAGGTATTTTTGAAAATCTTACTTAAATTGTAAGTTACGTTACCTAGGCATAAGACCACATAGTTGTGAGAATTTTATTCTGCAGTGCATTATAGGCAGTGCAGCAGCGATGTCCAGTATTAAGGTCATCTTTACCTAATACTTCCCATTTGCTTATAACATGTAAAAAAGTTTGGGTTGGAAAGTGACAGAATTTAGAAGCCAGTCTATGTTTGTTATAATCTTTGAGCAAAATTTTGCCCTTGGATGAACAGGCAGGACTCCCTCTGCAGTCAAATGGGAGTTGTTTGTGCATATCAGAAGGCAGAGTTGAATACTTAAAGGTTAATTTTCCTTTAAAAAGTAATATGTAAAAGCTAGCCATGGCTGAGGGCAGAGAAGTTTTTAGCTAAATGGAAGCAACTCTTACAAGAAACCATCCAAAGTGATTAAGAAAATACCCTTTCATGGACTGAAAATGGAAGATGTGAGGGCAGTGGGTCAAGCTGCACTCTGTCAGAGACTGGAGAGGTTCATGGCTTTTTCACGGTGCTGGTGAATAATATGGGGAGATCTGCTCCCAATTGTGTCCCAGGAACCCATTATCTATGGATCAGTGACATGACGTGAAATACCAGAATGATGCGTATAACACTGCTGTGTATTTAGAGCAGTGGTTCCCAACCTGTGGCCAGCGGCTCCCCTCCCACTGGCAGCAGAAGGGAGCCACTGCCTAAGTACCCAGGCAGAGTGCACTGCTGGTGTAGGCTCCTTGCTGAAGCCAAAGGGATGGGAGATCAGCACTCCCCTCTCCTTGGCTGTAGCAGGGAGCATGGCAAAGCAATCTGCCTGGGTCCCTAGGCACTGGGGAGCGCTGATCTCCCATCCCCGTGGCTGCAGAAGAGAGCTACTGTCTAGGGACCTAGATGGAGCGCTTGGTTTCCCTGCTGCAGGCAGGGGAAACAGGAGATCCTCCTCACTGAACTCCTTCCCTCTGGCTGCCACAATTCATCATATCTTAA
Source organism: Mesoclemmys tuberculata (assembly GCA_007922155.1). Classification (NCBI taxonomy): domain Eukaryota; kingdom Metazoa; phylum Chordata; order Testudines; family Chelidae; genus Mesoclemmys; species Mesoclemmys tuberculata. The sequence continues at coordinate 30,748,803 of ML675629.1, read as the reverse complement.
GAATATTCCTATGAACCCATAGCCAGCCATATATATTAATAACTCATTAACCCTTTAGTTGGGTTAAAATATAACACACTGCAAAGCCTATACCTGACACTAGTTTTCAGTGAAAGGTGCATGATGAACATTTATTTAGTACCCAGGAGAATGATTATAGATTAAAAGCCACTTTTTAAAGGTCTATTCTACAGTTGCACAGGGCACAGGAAAATAAAATTGCATTTTCTGTTTCTAATATTCTGGAAAGGGGGAAATGCAGTCACTAATAAATTAGATTAAAATGTGCATATTTATTTATGTTGCAGTAGTGCCCTCGGCTACAATCAAGATCAGGGCCCCTTGTGTAGACAATGAGCACAGTTACTGGTACATTGGTGTTTGAAAGAAGATGGGACAGCCCTATGGTCTGCATCAATCTGTGGGATCATGTGACTCTGCTGCATTATAACTCACCCAATCAGCTCTTCAGACAATAACTTGCCTCAGGGCCTCCAACTGGACTAAGTGTTAAGAATCCAGCCAGTACATTTGGGAAGAAGAAACAGAAGAAGAGAGAACAGAGATAAAGGAGATTAGAAGGAGATAAAGTGCCAAGAGGAAATCACAGAGAGATAAGAGGTTGGAAATAGAAAACAGGTAGACCAAAGGCTCATTTCTGATCTCTGATAAAGCGCATATTCTTGCTGAATGTCTTATCTGTTGTGGTCCCATGCAAAGTACTTTACAAAATGCATGGTGGTGTGTGCCTGCAATCTGGAGATTGCAGTCAAACTCTAATAAAAGGAAGGCGGAATGTGACTGAGAAAGCTGCCAAGCTTATCCTATTAAAATTGTTCTGTGTACATTTCTTTCCTTTTATTTTATTTACCAGACAAATACAGTTAAAAACTGTCAAATTAATTTTTCCTTCCAGAATTTAACACTAAGATTCATCATAATGTGATTTTATAGTTGAGGTGTAAGTCCACAAAAATAGTTTCAAAATGGAAACACTGGTAGAAATTTTCACTATAAAACAGCTAGTCATAAAAAAAGCACACAGTGAACAGTCCTTAATGATTAATTTTAAATTGTTTACTATTTAGGGAAACAGTAGCTGCTGAAAATGCCAACAAAAAGAACCACATAGCAGTTCATATATGTGCTTTCCACTAATTTTAGCTTGCACTGAAGGAATGGCCCACATAACTCTTAAATATAGAATCTGTCCAGCATCGTTTATTGCAGGCAGTTCAAACAGGCTGATTCTCCATTTGCTATGATCAACTGTTCAGAGGCTATATGCCCATTTTTGCTTCCTCAACCATGTTGGAAAAATCTTAGACTTTATAACTATCTGTAGTCAACTGATCGATTTGCGTGTCAATAATATTTTTACATTGATGGGACAATTGGAACTTTTAGTCTTCTCTCAGAACACGTAAGCTTCAAGCCACCAAAAAAAAAAAAAGAAAAAATATGGAGACTATCGTATTTCTGTTCTGAGGACTTATGTTTACTAGACTATATGAAACGGAATTTAGACCCATCTTTAATGGTCGGTACTTAAATCAAAGGCCTCAGCAGCAGACAGGACAACCTAATTGTGTGTGACAAGTAATAGAAGTTACATACTTCTTAAATGTCACCATGTGCACCTTTTGTACACTTCAAAAACAACCCCTAGTGCATATGCATGAATAACAGAGACATTTGTTTATCTTTTAGTGACACTTTCAGTTCCTCACTCATTAAAAAAAATTGGAAGTTTCAAATCAGTTTGGAAGAAGATAATGTGTGTGTTCAGGCGAACAATACTTTGCTAGACTACGGCAAAGAACTGGAGATTTTTGCAGAAAACAATCAATCACAAATTGGCAGGGAGATGAATCAAATGGCCTGATTGCTTTTTTGCCATGTCTAACATTTATGATTCTAGAATGCCCTTGATAGCAACTTTCTGCACTTTAAAAGCATTATTGACTGCATGATTGCTAGAATGCCCAACTGCAGCTAGAATATATGGGTTGCAGGACAGGCTTGAACCAAAAAGTAAACCAAACGTGGTCTTAATGCTTAGAGATCAGCCATTTTCACAATCAGAACAGTTCAGAATAATATACTGTGTTCCAAAAAGAAAGCACTGTTGATAGGGGAGGCTAAGATTCAGACACATGATAAGTTCATTCAACAATGCACAGACCAGGCTTTGCAAGGTAGTAAGATACGGATTTTTATAGGCCATTCCACAAGTGAGGGCCTGCTACTGAAAACATCCGGTGCCCATCATTGAAGACTTTCACCCTGAGCTATAGCAGCCACAATATGCCTTTAGATGGCAAAGCATCAGGGCGGATCACAGCAAAGGTTCTATCTGAGACATCTCTGCCCTGACCCATTGGCAGCTTTTGAGATTAGCATCAGGACTTTGACCCAGACCTAGATAATGGGGGAACCAAGGTAATGTACAGAGTGCTAATGTCATATGATCCTCAGTTCATCTTGCCATGCTGGATTGTGTGGGTTTTGCCATCAGTCCCGGGTATTGCATATTGCAGTAGCCCTCCCTGGAGATAACTAAAGGCATTTTATCTCCATGACCACAACTTGGTTTCATCCAAAAGGAAGGGCCATAGGCTAAGATTTTCACATCTACATCAGGTACTTAAATGGCTTGATTTTCAGAATTGATGTCATATGATCTTTACAGGGCTTACGGTCTGTATTTCTTAAGGTGCATATTTTGTAGGAAAAGCCATATTAACTATGTTACAAAGGACTGTATAGATTAATTTGTAAATGTTTTGCTTATTGTTAAACTACCCAGCATTATGCATAACATGAAGTTCAGCCACAACCTTGCCGTGTTAGATTTAAGTCTATAATTCCACTTTGGGGGAAATATCTTAAAACATTAATAAGTGCTCGTCTTCTCAGTTTCAGTCCTCATTCAGGCATGCACAATAAGATCACCATTCATGTTTGACTGTCCCAGAAACACAATGTGCAAGGTTGTGCTATTTATAAGCGTCTCCTTTTGGCTGGGTGCATTTAAAACTGCTAAAGCCGCAGGCAGAGGCAGCCAATTCATTCCTAATAATGCTCCAGTCTATATATTTACCAGCACAAACAAAACCAAACTTCAGCTGATGCATCCAAAGCTTCAGCACAGTTTGCTTCAATTGACAGGAAGTGAACTTAGAAAAGGAGGGCAAAAAACAACAATTGTAAGAGCTTATTTTCTAAACTGATAAACTATACAGGTGTAAGGAATAGAGCCACTCCTGTTTCAGTGAAGCTAATGGCAATGTTATCTTTATTTTAATTAACTATGTTCTAGTAGATTTACATAGGAATCTTTCAGGCTTATTATTGTATTGCAGCACTTAGAGACTGCATCTGAGATCAGGGAACCATTGTGCTAGGTGTTGTATAGAAATCTAGTAAGAGACAGTCCCTTCTGCAAAGAGTTCATGGTTCTAAATTGACAATACAGAGAAAGGCTGGGGAAGAGGAAGGTACAGAGAGGTACCTTGCACAAGATCACAGAGCAAGTCTGTGTCCAAGCATATAGTAAAACGCATTCCCTCTGAAACCCTAATTCCACGCCCTATCCACTAAACCAGACTACCTTTAGTAATACATATTATATCTTTATGCTCCTGTCAACTTTAAAAAAAAAACACACCATGCAAGATAGTGTCCTGGAGTTATATTTCTCCTTTATGGAACAATGCCGTTGGTTGTGAACCTAGGGAATTTGATTTGAATGAGTATCAGAACATTAATCTTTTGTAACAGCTTACTGAGAAAACAAATAAGCAAAAGCCCTGTGTCCACAATGAGAAAAATGGGTGGAATGAAAGAAAGGAGGGTCACGGTGACCACGAATATCACTCAGAGACATGACATTAATAGATCTTGAAAACGAATGTTAAAAGCCTTTGGAATATGTAAAAAAAGACCCATTCAGAGTTTTTGTTATTGTTGCTTTATTATGACTGTGTGAGTAGTGCCTTTCCCAACCTACTAACACAGTCTACAGTGTGGTTTGATTTTATTAACAGAGAAATTAACAAGGTAGCATAAATTCAAGCCTTCTCCCCAGGCTTGACTGGCTAGATTCCTACCTCAGGACTGCTCGGTCCATACCATAGTTCTTTTCACTCCCTAGCCCAACTCCTGTACGTATGTATGGGGTAACGAAGCACCTGTGCCAGTGAATTAGCAGGTCCCAGTTAACATTTCCCATCAGAACGAAAGCCACTTGCTAACAGGGTGGGTTCAGAAGAGGACATTGCCAGTTTCATTTGTTTGTTTGTTTGTTTTGTTTTTTTTACAACAGCTTCATCTAAACTTGTAGCTGGGAGTGTGGTTCCCAGCTCAAGTAGACACACTCACTTGAGCTCCCATTGAGCTAGCAGTGGTAAGGGGTGTCATGGGCTAGCCACCCCGAGTATAAACATGCCCAGACCCTGTGGATATATTATCAGGCAGCTAGCCCATGCCACGGTTTGCGGTTGCTCATGCTACTGGGGCTACACTACTAATTTTAGTGCTCTAGCTTGATGAGAGCTTCCGGAGCTGGGAATCACACCCTGAACTCGAAGCATAGAGGTAGCCTAAGAGTATGTTTACACTGCAGCTTGTGAAAGTGTACCCATGCTAGCTGTAACCTATCTCACTAAAAATAGCTGTGAGGATGCTGCATTGAGGGCTTCAGCATGAGCTCCACAAGCCTGGCTGATTCTCTCCTCTGGCTACATATGCACTTGTGCAGCCTATTTTTAGCTATTTTTAACAAGCTCGCTCACTTAATTAGCATGGGTGCATTTATAGGAACTGAAAGTCACACCTCAGCTGCATTGTAGATGTGCCCTAAGAAATCTAGCCAGTTCCCCACTGCCACATAGCCCTTCATCACACATTATCGCCCTGCCCAATTTACTCCACTAACCCAAATCTAGCAGAGAAAGGCATTACAGTCCAGTGGCAGAAGTTGAAACTAGACAAATTCAGACAGGAAATAAAAAAAGAATGTACACCTTAACAGTAAGAGTAATTAACCATTTGAGCAATTTACCAAGGCTTATGGTGGATTCTTCATCATGGACAATTTTGAAATCGAGATTGGATGTTTTTCTAAATAAGACATGGGGAAGTTCTATGGCCTATATTCTACAGAGGGTCAGATTAGATTATTACAATAGTCCCTTGTGGCCTTTGAATCTATTAATTTAAAACTCAACATTGCCTGCAAACAAAATGTGTCATACCATAATACATCTGTAGACAGATGGTGGTGGAAAAATCTGAAAAATGATTTGTGAACATTTCCTGTAGCCCTTTAGGGATATATTCTATATCCTTTTAGAAAGCTCTCTTTTCACTGACATCTTGTTTCCATTCCAAAGCCAAGTATTTCAAAGTATGAACCTGGGGATTTGTTATTAAATTACAAGTTTTTATTTTGTAACATTTCTTTTTGAAAAAATGGCCTAACTTGTGATGCTATTTTATTTTCTCTCACATTTCTTCATGGAGGTCAATGTTTTAAATGTTAAGATTCTACTATAAAAAGGGGCGGAAATCCTTTTTATGATTTATTTTCTTTTAAATCTATTGTGTAGAACCCAATTCTATGCCCAGATAGTCTTCAGTAGCATTACTCAGCTTCTGCCCACTGGAAACAGATATTGGGCTCTCAGAAATGATTCAAATGTTACTTAGCTACACCAGCTTGTTTGAAGTGATTTTTCAGTGAAACATGAAAATCCTTTTAATACAACAAAAAAATTTAAGTAGATATTTTAAACAAAATCTCCTCCCCCTTCAAACTACTTATACATCTTTCATTATTATAAAAAGTAATGGAAATATAAGGAAACAAACAAACAAAAAAATCACACAAGTGACAAGGTTTGGTTCTAGAGTACCTCAAGTTAAAAATAAAAACAAAATGATTCAGAAACCAAGATTTCTTAAAACCAAAGGAGGCTTGTGTGTCTAAATTCATGCTAGTGACACAACTGAACTCTTATGGCTTTTCCTTGGAAATAGTAGTCTTCTCCCAAAGCAATGAACAGCAGGCAGTGCATATGCAGGAAAGGACTTTTGACTGAACAGTTCTCAAGTAAGAGAAACTTCCGTGAAGATGCAGCTGGATATTGTTAACCCTTGATGAAGAAATAAATGTCTCATTGTAAAGTTCCTCAAAAGACTGATGTCTAATGAAGTTACCAATAATGCTTCTGGAAGGATATTACTATAAATACAGGGAAAACAGAAATGCAAACTAATCTAAATATGCTGTCCTAGATAAGTCAGAGGATGGTTACTCAAAGTTGATGGCCTCTTTATCACTGAGTCCTTATATGTCAGAATGGATTCTTCGTTTCCAAGTATATTTAGGGACCAGTCCTATGTATCGTCATTAACAGACAAACCTGAAGGGGATGGGGAATGGACAGATATAGGCAGCGAGAATGACATTTGCTCTTTGACTCTTAAAATAATATCCATTCTGCTACATAAATCCTCTAGCAAATACAGTCAACACTGTGTTCAGCAATGACATTTCCATGTAGTTGTAAAGTACCAGAACTAATTCTTACCTTTGTGTTGTTAGCAAATGTATCACTGGCCTCAGCCTATTAGCAAGTCTCAAATGGAGCCTGGTCTGTACTTGGATGGTAACTTTCCAAGCAAACCACTAGCATTGCCAAAAGTTTTGGAGCTGATCTTGTTTTTCTTTGGGTCAGCACTGAACCAATATTCTAGCATGGTGCTAAGGGCACAGCATTCTTAGAGAGACCATCTGTTGGATGAGGTTTGTAATTGAGGTTCTGACCTTGAGATCAGTAAGATCTCCAACTCTCAAAGAATAGAGGCGTTAGCAGCAATGTCCTAACCAAAGTCCCACTGAGTAATAACATTCTTACTTTAGTTGCCCTTCAGTTTTCATTGTGTTCTTCACTTTCTGCTCTAAACAGGTGTATAATGTTGCTGTGAGATGTTATATATACCGTTTGTAGAACACTTTTATTAAAGAGGCTATGTAAAATAGTTATGACTACTTGTGCTGGGAAGCAGACAATATAGCATCATAGAGCCATAGAGTTTAAGGCCAGAAGGGACTATCAAACCCTCTAGTCTGACTGTTGCATACCATAAGCCACCAGCACCATCCATTACTCACACACTAAACCCAACAACTGAACTTAGACCAAAGTATTATAGCCTATAGCCCACATCTGGAGGAAATATTAAGTTTTTAAGAGAAATTGCAATTATTGTAATAATCTATATGGATTATAAAAGATCTGAAAACCTCTAGGATAAATAATACCCTACCAGAATCCATCTGAATCTTAATTCTTGTGTAACAGGTGTCTCTCCACCTAGTTGACAAAATATATCTTGCAACATCTGAAAAATTAGTTTTAAAGCTGAAAGTCTCAAATGTCTTCCAAAAAAGGAGAATGGCAAATCAGGGTAGTAAACATACAGAAACATATCTAGGAAAAAAGATAAGTTAGTCTCTGGTCTATGAGGGTTAACAGAAACAGTTAAAATAGAACGGAAAGTAGACCTTAATCTACAGTGCAAACCCACTAACCCATTAGATCTCATAGATTTTAGTTAAACCTCAACTAAATAATTTGAAAGCCTAATCTTGCAGCTCTTGCTCATGACAGACTTTTATTATTTGCAAAGTTAAAGGGACTAACTTCCAAAAGTAAGGGTTGTATGATCAGACTCAACAAATGACAATTCCATGTTCCATGCAAGTATAAGAGGAGTCAGTAAAAAAAAAATAAAAACCATGAGTTACCTTAATTTTGTGATCCAGTCCCAAATCCTGCTTGCTTTACCCCAGTCATGTAAGTACATTGAATCAATTAAACTACTCCCAGGAGTAAATTGAGCAAGGATTTGGTTTCTGAGCCTATGCAATGCAAATGAATAATGCTCCATGCAAATTGAGGATTGTCTGCATTTCACAGGACTGAGCCATTGGCCTTTAAATTTCTAAAGAAATGTGTTACTATTCTTAGCCTTTTGTATTTATCAATACATTTTTACAATTGCTTCATTATTCTGTCTATCTTAAATACTTGTGTGGCCCCGATTATCTTAGTCTCTGAGAACCTCACAATCTATAATGCATTTATTCTCAACCCTCCCCCCCCCCTCCTGTGAGCTAAATAATATTGATAGGTCTGTGACATATAGCCTTTTACATCTTCACTTACTCTGGGTGCTGCCAGCTTTAGGACTGCCACCTTTGCATACATGAAAGTGTTCTCCTGGTTTCAGGCAAAATGCATGGCATTTTGGGGCTGGGCAGTAATTATGTAGAAGCTAGAGGAAATTCCATGTCCTGATGCTTTCCATTGGAATTCTTTGTTAACTCTGACAGTGATTGGGGACTAACTTTTGGAAGCTTTATTTTAAGAAATCTGGTAATCCATTTCATTTTTAGTCAAGTACAATAATCTTAATTATTGAAATAAGAAATGGTGCTTTGTTTTAACTGGCTTCTATACAAAAAGCTAACCAGCAGAGCTGTTAAAAAAACTGGCCAGGTGACAACTCTAGCTAGCTGAGTTAGATTTCAACAGGCTAACAGGCAATCATCCTGTCTCCGTATAATTAAGGCCTTTCTCCCTCAAAACCTGCCAGGCCATACTCAGTTCTTCCCTTTTTCTTGTGACCTCAACTTCAAAGACTTGAAACAATAATATCTTTGGCCCTACTAGTTCAGTGCATACAATCTGCTTTTATAAACAAAAATGCAGAGAAGTAGAAAAATAACCCCGAGGCATCGGTTCTCTGGGTTTAGATTCAAGAGAGAATAGGCTGAAGCTCTATCATGTCTTCTCCCTTCCACAGTTAGAAATTGAAGTTCACTCTCAATAAAAACAGCAACTTCTAGAATTTAGAGGTGCTTGGTTCTATTGTACTGAGTAGAGAAGGGCTACAGAGTAACTTTTGGTGATTAAAGCTCTGGAATGGCAGGGGAGCTGGATTCTGTTCCCAACCACGTTAATTTGAGTAGTATTTTATCACAATACGTGATTTTGGGCAAGTAACTTAACCCTTTAAGATTTAGTTTCTTGTTTGTCAAATGGTGCTTGTACTAGAGAGTCATTTTGGTCTACTTATATCCCTTGAAACTGTGGGAAACAGCACCCTGTAATTTATCCTGTGCTGTGTTTAACTTTGCCTGAGGGTTTATTTGCCCTCACACTGTTAGAATAGTTTGTCTCAGACCAGGGTGTGTTTGCTTTAAGAAGATTTTACTACTAAATCTTTAATTGGGATTAAGAGCAGACAAGGGAAGTTTCTCATGCTTTAGTGCAGTCATTTTATGCTTTCTTTGCCTGGTGCTATCCATATATAGCTACCAAACTTTTTAATAAGCCTGTCTAAATAACTTCTTCAAACATCTACTCACCTTGTACTGTCCCTGGATGAAGATTAAAGCTTTATAGAAGGTACAGATAAAAAGGGTTAAAACTTACTAACTAGTAGTGAAGATGACAGAGCAAGCTCTAGTTAGCTATAAAATAGTGTTGCAGGTGTTTGACTTCACCAAATTTAAACAGTCAACCCCAGAAAGGCATGCTGGAAAATATTTCCTATAAAAATGGCAATCTTACACCAAAAAGCATTAGTAGAACTTAGGCTTTTAATGTGTCTTCTATTATTGCTTTACTATATCTTTAAATTTTATAGTTTTGATTTTCTAGGATTTTTTTCTTTACTTGTTTGTAACATGAAATGTTTTTGCTTGAGGTACTGCTGCTATGTGAAACTTTTTCCCCTCTGAAAGAATAGCTACTAAAAACAGTTTTAAATAAAGAGTCTTTATGCAATTATAACATTCCCAGTACTACACAGAAGAGCTAACTTTATTATACTTATTTCTGTGAGTAAGGCCGTTCATTACTTACATGGAGAAGAGACATTTATATGTGTAAAGACTGCAGGATTAGGCCCACAGTCTGAAAGCTCTAAGTATCTTACTGCAGACAGGAGGATTAACTTTAGGTTGATTTCATCCAGTGGGTTACTTAAGTAAATAGTAGCTATGTTAATTTTAGTGTGAATATTTTCAAGTGGCAAACTAGATCTTTAATTTCTTCATAAATGTTTAAGAGTTAGAAGTCTAGCGGAGACTTTTTTCTTTACAACCTGTTAGGGAGGAGTGAACTCAAATCCTGAACCATTCAGATTGGGAAGCAAAGTGGCTGTTACTTAGCTGCTATGTGGGACTAATTCAGACGTAAAATTGATAAATTTAGTTGCTTTTAAGTTTTAAAGAAAGGACTTAGCGTTAAAGCCATCTTACTGTGCATATAGCTGGTCTATGTAATCATGCTTCAGGGCACAAACCCATCTCTAACTAATAGGTGGCAGGAAGTAATTTTTCCTGGGGCAGGTTAGCCAGTGCCTACTGCAGGGTTCTTGTACCTTTCCTTGAAGCACTTGGTACTGATTGCTGTTGGAAATAGGACAGTGGACTAGTCTGACCCAATAAGATAATTCCTACTGTAACTCACTAGCCAGTATGTGTTATGGGAAGACTTCCATCTTGGCTGACACACAAAACATTCCTATTGCTGCTACTCTTGTCTTTCCTCTTCCATTTCTTCTATTTGATTTATTGTAAACTTGTCTTAATTTATCTCCCTGCTGCTGTAATTGGTTCCACACGAGCAGCCCAGTATACCCCTGTGGAGTCCCAGTGACGTCAACGGGGTTCTTCATGTGCCTGCATGTATATACCATTGGAGGTTTGGGTCTTCCAAACGTAAGTTCTTTGGGGACAGGGGCTTTCTGGGTGGGATCCAAGAAAGTACTTAGGTGCCTGAATCCATGTTTCAGGCACCAAAATCCCAGTTTTGGCTCCACTGTAATCCGCAAAACTCCATCCTAGCCCTACAGGCACCTCAACTCACTCAGCACATAAGTTTTTCAGACTAAAGGTTCCCTCGGCACTTATGTTCCTATCTCTGAGCATGCACACTGCTGCCTCACTGTAGGTGCCCCAATGTCTCTCTTGTCTAAGCTCCAGAACATTTAAAAAACCAGAGGAAGACAGGCATTTGTCTGCCCGACTCACATGCAGAACCTGCCATTATAATCATGCTCAGAGGGCACCTACCAGATTAGGCTCCATTCAAAGCCAGCCAGAGGAGGAGGAAGTGGTGGTGGTGCCCCCCTTGTAACTTCTAGTCCAGTGGATAGAGAACTCTTGAGAGGTGGGATATTTTCACAATGTTCATTTTACTTTCTTGGACCCCAAACAGGCTTCAGTGCCCAGGCCCAGCTTCTGCAGAATGAAAGCAGCCCTCATTTAAAACTGAGATAAAGCTCTTGGAAACAACATGAGCCTTACAAAAGTACACTGGCTTATTTTAAACTGGCTTTTGATGGTGCCTTCAGATACAAACAATCATCCTCTCTATGCAGTATAGGCCTGATTCTGGTCCCATGTAGGACTTATCCCATGGCTTTCAACAGCAGCAGGATTGGGCTCTGAAACCATGAATGCTTTACAGAGTTTGGTACAGTTATTCTCATACAGGAAGGAAGAGAAAACAGACTATAAGGGTGGATTAAAGTAAGTGGAAACCCACCCCTGAAATTCGTAAGTGGTGGAGATGAAGATATTTATTCTTGCACATAAGAATGCTTTGGACAAAATGCAATTAGTGTCAGTTGCACAGAGATTCCAGTTCCTGCTCTGTATTATGCACAGGCAAACCACTTACAAGATCAGCATAATTCTACCAAATCCAGACACACAGCCACTGAGTGCAGTTGTCCATGGACCATGGATACTGAATTCGAGAGGTCAGTAAAAACCCCTGCATGTCTACACTGGCAGTTCATACCAGTGGTGAACTGTGGGTCTCTGGCACTCGGGGGCCAATGCTTACATTTGCACCACCCACCCCCCAGTTGGTGGCAGCACCCCACAAGGGAGCGGGGCTCTGTGGGCTCATTTCTAAGAGTGACAGGCAGATGCCCCTGGGCTGCCCGCAGTGGGGGGAGTGTGTGATGGGCACTTGTTCCCGTGGCTCCCTCGCTGTGCCCAGCGCAGGGGCAGAGAGGCTAGGAGAAAGCTTGCTCCCCCTGCAGCGGAAGCCCTCAGCTACCAGCAGTCCTGAGCTGGGGTTAGAGCAGCCACCAGGGATCTCAAAGCTTGGCGGCCTTTGGCTGCCTGCAACAGTAAGGGTAGCTCCGAGGAGGAGGGCCAAGCTGGTGGCCCGCCCCCCAAGGCCAGCGCCCAGGGCCATGACCCCCTCGGTATGTCACTGGTTCATATAATGCATGATACCATCCATTGAAATCTGCAGTGATATATTGAGAGCTTCTGAAGTACTGGTGAGAAAATCCTGCGTTTGGTGTTATAGGAAAACGTTTCCTATGTAACGTGGACTCTGTGACCTGAGATGTTAGGCTCATGGCCAATACTGTAGGCAAAAGGTATGTGTCAGAATGCACGCACTATCCACTGGAGCCAAAGTCTGCAGCCTCCTTAAAAGACTACATGTCTGCACAAGCTGCATGGCATAAGCACAGCCGTGTCAACAAAATATGGCAAGTACCTATTGGTACCTACACAAACAGCGAACGATTAGTCCTGTAAACTACAGCGTCTTGAAATCTACTGACGTTTTTGTTGCCTGCCATTGGATCCCCATCTGATTTATTCCCTCTGTAGGCGGGTCTAATGATTTCAACACCTAATGAGTATTTGTCGTGGTTCACGTGATGATCTATTGCTGGATGCTGAGCTGCTGACACACCCTTTGACCATCACAAGATCGCTGTTCTCCCTGCACTATAGGCTAAGTTTTCAATACAATGCAAGCTCAGATTTTCAAGTGCTCAACACCCATAATTGTGGCAAGATTTGAAGAAGAGCTCATTCAGCACCTCGCCGCTCCCATTCTGCTACTTGGACAGATTTTCAGAAAAGCTAAGCCCCCAATGTGCTGAGCACTTATGAAAAGCCCGCCACATGTTTTGACACCTAATTGGCAGCTGAACCCATTTAAAAATCTGGTTCTTCTTGTGGATCCTGAACTCTTGACTATTCTGGGCTATAGCACCCAACTTTGCAACGGAAGTTTTCTGACCCACTTCACTGCTGACTAAGATTTAATCGTGTTATGTTACTAAGCCTACTATTAATTCAGCTGTTCATAAAGAAAATACATTTTAATTAAGAGTGTTAAAACCAGACAATACAAGCAGGTCCTCTGAAATGATTTTCAAATCAACAAGCACTGAAATGCTTCAAGTAGGGTAATAAACCTACATATTGCTGATGCAGTAAAAAGACTTTTGCTGGCTTTTTTTTATCTGCCTGGCTGAACTGCTAGGGCAGGCTGTGGAGGAATAGTAGACTGAAGCACATCTGCTCACTGCTTCCTATGCATGTGACTCCACTTCTTTACTAACAATTATTCTTAGCTGTTCTTCGGCTTCCAAGGTTTCCTTTCCCCCATATGTGCTGTCCAAATATGAATTTACAGAGACTACGTTCAGAAAAAGTAATGCTTTCTTTTTTTAAAGCAATTAAGTGCTTAGAAATTTTTGACGTGTGGAAGATTCAGCTACCAGATTTGATGGTTATAGAGCTTACTGTACTTGTGTCTGAAACTGTAGCAGCACAAGCAAGCAACATTAAACTAGAGTCAAGTGAATAATTCATAACTACTAAGGGTTAAAATGAAGGAAACTGGACAAGAGGCAATTGGAACAACAAAGACCTAAAGAGTTACCTTTTTGGTCTCTGATTTATAGATTTCTCTTCCGTAGTAAATACAAAGACTAGAAGAGTAAATTCAAAGTGAATTGTCAAGGTATTTGTCATTTAAAAACACCCTTTATTAAAGGTTTAACTATTTAAAGCTACCACTGGAAAACCTGACTAATTAAACTTGTTTCCTTACCATACTTTTCTCCCCCCTTTTTTACATATGCATATCAGTTGGGGATTGCTCATGATCTTTATGCATTACATTTCATATGGATTTCAAAGCATTTTACAAATATTAATGAACGAAGACTCAATACCCTTATGAGATAGGTAGGTATAGCTACCAGACGGGCAATGTAGTTCAAGATATTGAGCACGGTACTGAATTGCAATCCTAGCTGTGTTACAGACTCTCAGGGCCCAGTTCATGGCTGCTCTGCATTCCCTTTGCCCTGGGTATGCTAGTGCAAATGGGCTAGAAAGCAGCTACAGGGCCTCTCATGGGATGACAGCTGTTAAGAGTCTATATTACCCTGATTGTCAGCGTGTTGCATCCTCACTGGCACGGACTGCCCTCAGCTTCATTCAGCTAAGACTTTATTCTTCCAAATTTTAGGGGTAAACTGCACTTATTCCTGCTTTCCATTACAAGTAATTGAATCACGTTGTTGTGTGGACACAAGATGCTTTTCAATAAATTGAAAGGAGAGGAGACCATGGTAAATTTCTCTGGATTACACAAGACCTAAATCTGCTCTGGCAAACCCTTCCTAATGGGGGTGTTCCTGCATTCAGACATACAATGCCATGAAAGCAGTGGGACTACTCCTGAGAGAAAGGAGTAATCATCCAAGTAATGGTTTGCAAGATTAGGCCCAATAACAGCAACAAAAGGTTAGAACTCACTCCTTAAACTTCACCTGGTGTGAATTCTACCCCCAAAACGACACTTCAATTAAAAAATGGATGCAGGAACATGTAGGAATTGTCATAGTGAGTTAAATGAGTTGGTCATCTAGCCTAGAATCCTTTCCTTCCCAATGGCCAGTACCAGATTCTTCAAAAGAAGGTTTGAAAAAAACCTCTTAGGGAGAAACTATGGGTATATTGTTCTAACTCCAAGCCTTGGTCTGTGCCGTGATATATGGATTTATAGTGTCCCTTGTAAATGTTTCTATCCTTTCAAATATAACTGGAAGTTCTTTCTCGCCACACAAGTGACTAATCCTTTTTTTAATCCTCCTAAACTGTTGACCTCTTTGGTACTTTGGAGCAATGAGTTCCATGAACTAATTAAAACATTTTAAAAGTCCTTTTATCAGTTTTAAATTTGCTGCCTTTTGGTTTCTTTGGGCATCCCCTTATTATTGCATTAGGAGAGAGGACCAAGGGAAGCATCCCATTCACTAGAGGCAAAATGTAACTTCCTCTGGTCCATTTGGGAGGGAGAGGTGATATACTGCTTTGAGGCACTGGGCCAGATTCCCTGCCGCCCTGGCATGTTGTGGTGTCAATTTTTACTTTTGCAAGTAATTCTAAAATGCTACCATTATTGTGAGGAGAGAATTCTGAATTGGAAGCATTTTACACTCATTTCTGAGATGTATGGCTATGCAAATCAGGTCCATTCTATCTTTGAAGTCAGAATTTCATTCATTTTTATCTGATTGATTCTGACTTGCCTGCATTAAGAGGCTCTAGGAGCACTGACTCACTAAAACCACAATCCATACAGAAGCATAACAAATCTCTAACCCCACTGAAAAGCAACCAGCCAGAAAAGAAATTACCTCAAAGGCCAGTTTCCTTCTATACATCCTAGTCCTCCCCAGAAGCTCGAAACAAATAGATGGACTCATTACAGTGATCCCTGAAAGTCAACATCTTTGAGCTATTTCTGCCCAGAAGGGGAGGGAATTGCAAAGGTGAGGTGCCTTCCCATAGAACAGCCAGCACACATCTTTTAGGCTGCAACCTGATGTGCTTTGCTGATTGTAACTGGCTCTGAGGTGCTATCTTTGGTAAGATGCAGATAGCTGCTCTGAGGAATGCATTTTGCTTTTGTGCAACATATATAGGCTCATGCTCCTTCCCCATGCAGACACGGCCCCCCTCTCAGTCTGCTGGGGTTGCTACCTGACCACAGCACCAATTTGTACTCCTCAGCATCCTGTAGCTAAGTTATTACTGTGGGTACACCTCAGGCAGATGAGAGAGTTGGGTGAGGAAAAGGTGGCATTAAAGGCACCTTTTAGCCTCCCCCCTTAGTGAGTTTGCACTAAGCCACTAGAGTCAGACATTATACCAGACGTTATACTATGTACACTAGAGTCAGAGGTTAATTAATATAGAAGTTATACAATTACAATTAGTCACAGCAAAACATGGGTTATGTGACATTTCTTCACAACACCTTTCCTGATCGATTTGCAAGTGATATCTAAATGGTACCTGATGTCTAACTTAGTGAGAAAGAAAAGGATTGTGGTGTCCATTGCCGGAAGGCATTAAGAACAAATTAGAATTGAATTCACTTGGTAGGTGTTTGTCTAGGTTTACTAGGTCTTGCCTCAGCACAGGGGGGATGAACTAGCCCTACATTTCTATGACAAGCACCGTCTTTTCATATCAAGATGATACTTTCAGGATTCAACAGCATTTGCTATCCTTCTATGTCAAAAGAGAAAGCCAGCTTCCAATGGGTTGTCTGGCTTTTTCAAAGCAGCATGAGCTATTCCTCAGAAATCCTAGGAAATTGTTTTAAACCCAGAGCTGGTAAAAGGTTAACCAGAATTGAAAAATGCGTGTAGTACTCTTTGAGATGCAGTCAAATCCTTGGCAGGATGAGGTCTTCATAGCAGGTGCTGGATTTGCTATAAATGGACAATTTATAAACAGAGCTGACAACTGGGAAAACAGAGCAGTGGGGAATGCTGTCATTCTGGAGGTCAGTAGTTGATTTCCTATCAGATGGTTCCCCAATGGAATTATTGATAGCTACTGTTCTGAAAGAAAGCCAGTTGCCTTATGTATGAGGGGGTTTTACCTCAAATCATGCAAGACCTACTGCTAGATATTTTCAGTAGACCAGTGCAAATTAGCTTCTTAAATTTGTGCCTCCCTAATTAACAATTTATATCGTCCTTCCTACTTAATTTGTCTGCTGATTTTACTGGATGTATTTTCTGTGCATTGAAACCCCAAAGCAATTTTATCTTAAAAAAAAAAGTCTAAAAGTGTAGTATAATGTTTTGCCTTTGGTAGTCTGGGAGAACTGCTTGGATAGCCATATATATTTGCCCCTTACAAGTTTTTGGTACTAATCTTAAATTGGATTTATTTCCACAATGATTTCATTATTTAGAGCACACAGAAAAAGACCCAGGGACTCTAGAATTTATCATAACTGATACTGTAACTGAGACACCTGGCTCTGAGAAGCAGCCAGGCCTGGAGCCAGGCCTATCATATCATTAAACTTCATGTTCCTTGTTTTTAGATGATCACCACTTTCACTTAGCATTCTGATGCAAAGAATATATAGGAGGAGTACAGACTTCCTCACAGTGTCGTACCCCTCCCCCCGGCCCCAAGCACTGATCTTTTTTCTTTGACAGAAACATGCCAAGGAACTAAACAGAAATGTAGAAAAATGAATGTCGTTAGAGGTCATTTTTCTTGCTTTGAACGCTGCTTCCTCCAGATTTGTAAATGACTAAGTTATAAATACAGGAGGCAGCATACCTTTATTTGGGGTGAATTTATAATCTGGGCCCTATGCAAGATAATTATATGGTAGTACAAATGGCTGCAGAATTTGCCTTTTCATTAAGATAACACATTAATCTCTACCCCTCACAAATGTAAGTATTCCTGCCATGTTCTCTTGCCATCATTTTGCCTCTCTTCTCCGTGTGAGAGTTCTTCTAGGCTTTCCCTATAGAGTGGAGTTGAGTGGATTTTGGGGGGCCTGTTCCCAGCCTACAGCTTCCCAGAGGACGGAGCACAAAGCAACGAGAAGGAGATGGTTCTTAGCCAAAGACTGCAGAGGTAGCAGTAAGGATAAGAGGGTTCTGCTACACTGGACTTTGTCAAAGGAAGGGAACAGAAAGTGCTCAAGCTCTGGAAGGAGGAGAAGATAGCTAGCAGGAGATGGTGGGTGCTTTCCAAGGCTTTGTTCCTGTGTAGCTGAGGTCCTTATGGGAGCAGGACTTAGAAGGATGGAGAAAGGATGAGTCTTGAAGAATACTAATTTAAAGGGGTGGCAGTAGGAACTACTGGAGATACTCAAGGAGTAGTTGGAGAGGTGGAATTGTACAATTAAGACTTAAAGGAATTTAATTTTAAGGGATATATTTTCAATGGAAGATCTTCCCCTAGATCCATTTTTTGGGCCAGGATGCAAGGTACAAACCCCCACGGGCCCTAGTGCCTTCAGCAAGGTACTTAAGCACAAGAGTAGTCCCGTGATTTAATGGGACTATCCGCGTACTTTCGTTTGTGCATATGCTCAAGTACTTTGCTGAATCAGGGCCATGGTGAACAGTCCAGTCACACCTGGGATGTCTGAGAATTGTAGATAATTTGTACACTTAATAATAGCCCATGTTCTGTATCTAGTGCAAATGGGGTATAATTAACAGTGCCTGTTATGGTGCAGGCTGAACTGCAGTGATAGCACCTTATTAAGGCCCTAATCCAGCAAAGCATTTAAGCACTTGCTTATTTTTTTAAAGCCACGTGTGTAGTTCCAATGATCCTACTCAAGTGCTTAAAGTTACGCATAGGCTTATGTGATTCTTTGGACCGAGGCCTTTGCCCCTGTTCAGGAAAACACTTAGGGATATGCTCAAGTCCAGTCCTTTTCAAGGAAGCACTTAAGCACAAGCTTAAACTTTGAAGTACATGCTTGAGTGCTTTCCTGGATTTAGGACTTATCCAAAGCCCACCAAAAAATGGTATTGACTACAGTGGGTTTTGTGTTAGGCCTTAGGACTACAGAGCTGTGCTATTGAAAAACCTATTGGCTGTTTGGGGAGAGAGCCAGCTGTAAATTTGGCTGGGAGATTGGAGGTTCCAGGAAAAACATTTCCAAGTGGTTGTATAAAGATGTAGTTCACCAGCTAACAGCAGGGCAGAATTTGGGTCATAATTTGCATGACTGGGAGCCCATAGGAATCTGCAAGCTATAACAGGTTGGATTCTGTGGTGCCTAAAATTGGCCCAATTTTTGTAAACAGAAAGTTATTCTTGACCGATCAGTTAAATAAATTTAAACTCTAGCCCTTAGAGGGGAAGGATGGTGCAATGGTTAGGGCACTAGTTTTGAACTCAGAAGACCTGCTCTGCCACAGACTGCCTGTGAGACCTGGGGTGAGTCACAGCCTCTGTGCTTCAGTTCCTCATCTGTAAAAAATACAAGCCCCTCAGTGAAAACCTTCCACATTCCCTACCTCACCGGGGAGCTGTGAGGCTAACTATATTAAAAAGATTGAGATGTTCAGACATTACAGTGATGGGGGTCATAAATACTGGAGGTGTGGTGGGAGGAGAAACCCTCTTATTTAAGAAGAAAGATTTTAAAGGTATGTTGTATATTTTGTGTTTTGATTCATTTTCATTTAATGCCTTTTGGGGATGTCTGGCAAAGGCAAGCCAATTTCTGAACTGATGTTACCATGAAGAGTAGGTGCAATAGTATTTGACTTTAATGTGTGAATAAAAACAAAGCAAATTTGCAATCTGTTTTTCCTTCTCTGTTTTACATGCATGTAAACTTACTTTCATTGTTCAGACTCTTGTACGCTGTAGCATTAGTACCTGTATGTTTTTTTAAATGAAGTGTTATTTTTTCAGCTAGCAGTTGCCTTGGTATATGGCTTTGTTCATGCATGGAGAAAAAAATATGTTGGTGAGATAGTCTACACTTATTCTTGTGCCTTAGCAATATCATTGTAACTGGAATGTATAGCAAAGGTCTGTAATTTAGGCTGCAGTTAAGGGATAATTTTCAGTTACTTACAACATACCTGAAAATGGATGCTCAGCCCAAATCCACAAGCCTATCAAGTGTGTCTACAAAGATATCTCTAACCACGCAAAGATGACAGCTTATCCTATTTGGGAATCCTACGCTCAGGAGTGGAAAGAACGTTTTGCAAGGGACAAATGGATAGATGCGCTGTCTTCCCAGGGCCAAGAGACACGATGTGACTACTCTGAAAAGGCTTTTGATGGTGTATATTGGTACTAATGACATTACTTCACAGATTGCTAATTCCAGAGAACACGAAAGGGTGCCGAAGGAAAGGAATCTCCAGATGATCTTTGTGGAGATCATTACAAGGTAGAAGTTAGAAGATTCTGGAAGGGTAGGTAGGTGGTATAAGGTAGACTTTTTCATTTTGTGGAGCACTGATCCACCTCCCATGAGGAGAGGGGGCTGTGCGGTTTGTATGGCCTCTATCTCAGGAGGAGGGGAACCAGTCTTCTCATGGCAGAATGAGTAGACTAGTCAGAAGGGTGTTAAAACTAACAAAGGGAGGGGGAACAAATAATCACTCAGCACAAATTCCAGATGCAAGAACAAAATTAATAGAGGCACCAAGAGATGTGAAGAGAAGTTCTTTAATTGCCTATACACCATTTCTGAGAGTATGTTTAACCTAGTGAAACCTAACTGGAAGACTTGCATGACTGGAATGTGCAAAATCAATTATTATAATCTATATAAAAAGGATTGGGCAAAGAGGAGAGGTAGCAGCACTCTGTCAAAAATGGCATTACCTGTTTCCGAGTCACTAACAACATGGAAGAAAATGATCTTGAATGCTTATGGAACGATGTGCTAACAGATAAAGCACAAGATGGGGTAGTAGTTGATGTCCATTACAGACAACGGACTCACAATAAAGAAAAGGATAACTGGCTCCTTAAGCAGTTATTTATAATGTATAGGGGAGAAAAAAATATCATGTGGGCATGGGGGAGTGTTAACAGAGACATATGCTGGAGAT
Source organism: Mesoclemmys tuberculata (assembly GCA_007922155.1). Lineage (NCBI taxonomy): Eukaryota > Metazoa > Chordata > Testudines > Chelidae > Mesoclemmys > Mesoclemmys tuberculata. The sequence continues at coordinate 30,728,022 of ML675629.1, read as the reverse complement.
TTTATACTGCAAAGACTTCAATGTCCTTGGCCACTTACAAAGAAATTATAGATACCAATTTCTTACCTCAAAACATGTTGCAGCCAATGCATGAAAATTCTAGATTAATCTCATCTTGGCAGATAGAGAAATTGATCACAGAACTAAAAGTTAGTAGATGCTTAGGTGAGGGTGATCATGACTTTAATACATTGGTTATGTGTACACAGAATAGACAAATCATTCATTTATATAATATATATAAAATCTTGTGTGTTTTTCAAGGGCCAAATTCACAAAGCTGAAAACAAGTACAAGTAAGATCATCTTGGAGGAAGAATTTAAACCGAAAAATATACATGATAGTTAGAGCTGTTTAAGAATATTTTACTAGATGCCTAAAAGCCACAGTCCCAAAAAGATGCTACATAAATTAAAAAACACAACAGAACAAAACAGCCTGATTCAGGGAAGAAGTGAAAACAGTAATAAATAAAACAATCCTCCTCCCCACACACCTCAATGAATAACCGTGGAAGAAGGGAGAAGTTGACAGCAATGAATATAAATTAGGAGCTAGAAGTTGTAGAAAATTGATAAGGAAAGCAACAGTTCACAAGGAGAGATCTACAGCCAGCTGAGTCAAGAACAGTAAGAAGGAGGGTTTTTTTAAAAAACATATCAAGAACAAAAGGGAACGCTAATAAAGGCATTGATCCATTACTTGATGGAAACGATAAGAACTCGCAATGATACCGAAAAGGCAGATGTGTTCAGTAAATTGTTGTGTTCTTGGGAAAAAGCCATATGTATTTATATCATATGATGATTAAATGCTTTCCATTAGAGCAGTAACTCAGAAAGAAGCTACTAAAATTAGACATTTAAAAATCAGCAGATCCTGATAAGTTGTAACCAAGAATTTTAAAAAGAGCTGGCTGATGAGTACTCAGGACTGATAATTTTGCTTTTTCAGTAAGTCTTGGAACAATGATTATGTGCCAAACGACTGGGAGAAAGCTAATATTGTACCATTTGACTTGGTTCAGCAGGACATTTTGATTAAAAAACAAAAATACTAAATCCACACTGCACATATTAAGTGGAATCCAAACTGGCTAACTGACAGGTCTCAAATTGTAATTGTAAGTGGGAAATCATTCAGCAGGTGTGTTTCCAATGGGGACCTGCATGGATCAGTGCTTAGCTCTGTGCTATTTAATAATTTTATTAATGACCTGGAAGGATATAAAATTTTTACTGATAAAGTTTTCAGTTGATGCAGGACAGTGGCAAAATTATGAAGAAGACAGGTCACTGATTCAGAGCAATCTGGATTCTCGGTAGGCTGGGTGCAAACAAACAGTGTACATTTCCATACGGCCAAATATAAAGTCATACATCTAGAAACAAAGAATGCGGGCCACACTAACAGAATGGAGAATCTACCTTGGGAAGCACTGACTCTGAAAAAGATTTGAGGGTTTCAGTGGATAATCAGCTGAACATGAGCTCCCAGTGTGACTCTGTGGCCAAAGGGGCTAACGAGATCTTTGGATGTACAATCAGGAAAATATTGAGTAGGAGCGCTGGGGGGGAAAGGGAGACGGGGAGGGGGAAAGTATAGTAGTTCTCTATTCATCACTGGTGTGACTGCTACTGGGATAGCATCAAGTTCTGGTGTCCACACTTCAAAAAAGATGTTGAAAAACAGAGGAATCAGAGAAGAACCACGAGAATTATGAAATTGGAAAACATAATTCTTATAGTGAGAAACTCAAGTAGCAAAATCTATTTAGCTTATCAAAAAGAAGGTTAAAGGGTATGCATGGCGAACAAATTTAATAGAAGAGACCCCTTCAATCCAGCAAACAAAGGTATAACGAGATCCAATGGCTTGAAGCTGAACAAATTTAGAGTAGAAATAAGGTGCATGTTTTAACAGTGAAGATAAATAATCATTGGAACCACTTACCAAGTTATGGTGGATTTTCCATCAATGGAAATTTTTAATCAAGACTGGATCATTTTCTACATGTCATCCAACCACAGCTACTAGACTTGAAAGAGGAATTATTTCAAGGAAAGCCTATGGACTATATTATTCAGGAGGCTGACTAGATAGCCACACTGGTCCTTTCTGGCCTTAAACACTATGGATTTTCAGTCCTGGATGAAATTTGGCAGATTTGTTCTCAATTTCAAGTTGAATTTTTCTGAAAAGTATGAGCCAAAACTGTTCAGCCAATTTCAAGAATTCAGATGAAATACACCGTTCCTATTATTAAAAAAATATTCTGACAAGTAATGTGTAAATGGTAGATATTGAAGCCTGATGGAGGGATAGTCACTAGGTTGCAGATGTGCCTTTTATTGGTCTGTTGAAAATTGGTTGTTCTTTGTAAAATTGGGGCTTAAAAAGTGCTTTGGACATGTGCACTGGATTTTGTGCAGTGATCTCTTATTGCTCTGTCAATGTACTAATGGTTCTTTGCATGTATATGTAGCTTATCAAAGTTCCTCAGCAGTGCTGTGTCTTTATATATGGTTAATGAAGGTGCCCAGGGAAGGAGGCCATGCTCCTAATGGCACCTGCCATCTGATTAGAACTGGGTGGAAAATGTATTCCCCTCCCTCCCATAGAATTTCTGACTTTTTGTCAAAACACTTTTTTTTTTTTTTTGGGCAGGGGGGGGAATTGTGGAAAGTAAATGTAACTCATCAGTAAGTGACTGAGTGAATAGTTCGCTCAGCAGGTCCCTGGCTCAATCCCCAGTGTGTTATCCAAGATGCCAGTTGCCACACAGACACTTTCTGTGAAAGTTTTAATTTAGCACAAAAAAAGTTTTCCATCAGTTTTGACCAGGTCAATGGCTGACAGACGGATGTGTATGGAAAGACGCAGGACTCTAAAGGAGCCCATTCTACTTCCATATAATATAGAAAGTTGTTCCCAGCTGTTTTGCCAATTTCATGACTCTTGCTGTGAAACTGACAGGCCAGTCAACAGCCAGTACCAGATGTAAGGGATGTGCCCTAACTCTATCTCCACAAGAGGCATAAAGCTTATGATGTCAGCATTGTAGGGCACTTATATTGGTGGGAGGAAGGCTGTAGTGTAGACCCCAGCCTTTGGCTCTTTTCTGTGGGCCTCTGTCCTTTGCTTCTACCTCAGATGACCATTCTGTTCTAACCCTCTGAAATGCCTCTTCACTTCTGTCATCTTCAGGCCCTCTTACTAATCCTCCCTTAGTTCTACAATGATCTGTGGCCCTCCTGAAGTGTTTTCTAGCCTCCTGCAATACTCTCCTTCCCCTGGAATGATCTCTGCCTTCTTGTATCCTCTTTTAGCTTACAGCTTTTTCATTTCCGAAGAGTTTAAATTATTCAGGAAACAAGCTTCCATATGATCTTGCAAATGATTCTCATTTAGGAATGAAGCAGCTGGGTATGACAGTGATGGTAAGTGATTGTGACACTGTGGAGAAAGTACAGGGAGCTTCAAATTTGTATGACTGGGTCATTAATAATTAAAGTGAAAGAAATGTTGCCTCTTCTTGAAGTGGAGCTAGTGCCAACTGGCAATGGGAACTGAATGCAGAGTGCAAGTTGAGCAGAGATCACTGTAGTTTTTATGTGCTTTTTAGATTGCTCTTCAGACAAATTGCTTCAGTGATAGCAAAATATCAAGATTCTTCAACTTGAAGTAATACATGGATTGTTCCAAGTCAAAAACTGTGTCCTGAATTTAGTCTGAGATGACTAACTACCCAACAAGAACACATTTTCCTGGTGACAGATTAAGATGTAGCAAATAATTTTATCTTCATCTCTGTGGCCAGACAAAGTCATTGACAGCACATCCATAGCTCAACTGGCTCTCCACAGAGACATACTACAAGAGAAAAACTGCAGGTCAGGAAGAGCATGAGGCTTCAATTCAAGCTCGGAGGGCTCAGGGTTCTGCTGGATCATGCAGAATATCTGGGTTTGGATTAGTATAAACTTGATGGCATTACATCAGTTGATGCTTCTACAAATACTAAAGAATGACCTGATACTTTAACATAAGCTATCGGAGTGAAACAGAAGAACATGCAATTTAGAACCTCTACATTACTCACCAGCAAAACACATGTGGAAATTATTTAGATTTCAGCGACATCATGAGTCTGCTTGTTACTACAGTGAAATTCATTAGGCCACCCAGCCTAAATGGTCAATAGAAGAATTGATTCATTCAATCAAATTGAATTGCTCAGCAAAGTGAAGATTTTGAGGGAGTTTTCTTCCATTTCTCCAAGAGATCCTCGCATTTTTAATTGAGAAGAGTTCATCTGTTGACATCCTTGAAGATCATAATTGGTTCTGTTTTTATTTCTCATGGGTATTATATCATATCTAAGTGATTTGAATCTTTAACTTCAGTGCAGAGAATCAGTTAGTTTCTTATCTTGCTTGCAAGATAACCGCCTTCAAATGGCCACATTTTTGGCAGGCCCATTTTCAGCTGAACCAGAAGAAGCTCGGACCAATGGTCAGCTACATTGATTGAATTACGATGCTCTGAACCATGTTTGGTCAAGGAAACTTGTCAAATTTCTATAAAATAGCTGTCACGTGACAGATCTCCACAGTGATACAAGGGGGTTGCTATTTGTGCAAGTCTCTTTGGAAATACTTATATATTTGTGAACATATGTTCCCTAGCACAAATCTGAACAAATCTCCTTTGCAATGATGCTTTCAGAAAACTTGACAATGGATAGGTTGATGGTGTGCTGAAACAACCACCTTTCATGCTGACTCAAGTGCTCTTGTTTCCTTGTAGTCCATCAGTTTGTATTCATTTGTTGTTTCTTGTTTTATACTTCGATTGTAAACGCTTTGCCTCAGGGACTCTCTTTTTGTTCTGTATTTGTACAGCACCTAACACAAGAGGATCCTAGTTTATGATTGGGGTTCCTATGCTCTACAATACAAATAAATAATTGTAACTGGCAAATCAAAGTAACAATTGCCTAACAGCCTGGATCCAAAATATGTTACCTCAGAGATAAAGCCAGACATCAAAAAGCTAGTTTCAAAGAAGCAGTGGCAGGCTTCCCTTTGATATGCCTTGCCCTGGAGCCTCAAAGCATATTTTGTCTTTCTATGAGATTTGTGAAGTGCTTGGTTTGCTTTCAGAGCGTAACTGAGTGCATTTAGCTCTGATAAAAACCTCTACTTTGTACATGCAAACTACGTGCAGCCCTCAGGCTCCTGGCAAAGTGCCAGTGTGACCCTCATGCTGCAAAGTTTGTGCATTATTGTCTTAGAGTGTTGGGTATGGTTGGGCCACTAGTAGTTCAAGGATATGCATTGGTTTGTGTCATATATTTGTAGTGGTTTGACAGTCATTTTCCAGTGAAGAGATACATATCATGAAGACTTAATGTCTCCAATCACTCTGGTGGCCTCTGGTGGTGCAGATAACCTCCTCACCAGTCAAGAAGGGGTTAAAGAACACCTGTGTTCACACTCAGGCCCAGCGTGCTGCACCCATACAGCTTGTCAGGCCTGGAAGCTAGTCCTTAAAAGGGAGGAACTCAACCCATTTTAGGTGGCACTCTGAATCAAGCAGAGCTAGAGTACCCGATCTGAACACTGAGTTCCTTGCCTGAGTGTGTTATCAACCTCAGCCTTCTGTGAAAGGAAGATGAGCCAGTTTGGTTTTTTTGTCAAAATCCTCAGGATTAACTCTTGGCTTGTAGCCACACAGGAGGGTGGGAACTAAAACTTCCTGTGGGATCCAGAACTATTTTCCTTTTCATATGCAGTGTTTTATACTCTCTGCCCCATCCTGCCCTCTGAGAAGGTTGTGGACTTGCTAATAGGTAGAGCTGGAGAGCTATACCCCATACTCAAGGACTGGACCACAGGATTGCTGAATTATGTACAAAGTAAGTTAGGTGCCTGCTTTCACCCCAAGGAATTGACCCTGAGACACAACCTTTAATCAGATTATCAACACATTAGGAAAAAGGGGCACTCACTGACCTAACATACCTTTTGAATATTATTCATTGTTGGTATTTTGTCACGTCTCCTCTCTTAATTTAAACAACCCTAACCTTTCATCACTGTCTATGGAAATATTTTCCTGTCTCTCATAATTTTCCTGCTTTGAAGGTTCTTCTTTTGATGGTCAACAGTCCTTTTTCCTCCTGCATAAAAATCAAGTTAATCAAGTTAATCTGTCTATGCATTTCTACCGTATACACAAAGGGTGGCATCAGCCATCCAAAAAGACTAAATAGTCCACCCTTTATCATTAAGTGGAGTTGTTTTCTCTTGCTTGTTGGTTTCCAATTTCCTTTACCATCACTCTGGAAAACATTTGTATTAATACAGAAAATGCACTTTTAAAGAACCTATTTTTCCCCTGTTTTATGTGCATTTCTAGAGACCTCAGACGAAAGATCTTCTTCCAGTGAGGTTTAACTTGGGCAGGACATCTCCAGCATGTTGACAAGAAATAAATGTGCAGTGCCCATTATATTTAGTAGGAATTGCATATTTAATGTCTGAAAATGTACAGTTGAAAGGGATTTCAACCAGTGCCCCAGTTTAATGAAGAAAGAATAGAATGCTTCTGTGCAAATTCACAAGGAAGTTTCTGTGAAGACTGGAACCACCCTTCCTTCAAGGGATACCGTTAAAACTCATTAAACTTTCAACAGATGATGTGCACAATGGTACTTATTATGAAGAAACTTGTAGGAGCTCCTCCTCCATAGTTCAAACAGGGAGCTGTGACTGTTTCTATGCTATCTCCACTGCATAGTTAGAAAAGGGAGATAACAAGCCCGATTCTCCTCTAAATCACACAGTACTTTTACCGAGTTGAGAATAAGCCTATAGTTACATTTGTAATCTGGTGTGTGGGAAATGACCACCTGAAAGGTTTTAAACATTGCATAAGTTTGCAAAACCTTAAATAAAGTTGCATTTGAAATATGGGTTGTTCAAAAGAAATGATAAAACCCTAAGCCTTAGAAAACCTTCCTATATCTTCACTTTCCCCATCTCATCTCTGTATCAGTCAGTTAGTTACTGAGCCACTCAACAGAATTTGCCTTCTCTGTTTTCAGGAACTTTATTGGCACTGCAAAGTAGACAAGTTTGCTATAGTTATTAGGGTACATTAAATTCTTTGGACTGGGCAAGTTTCCCAGTAGCAATTGGGTTTCGTATTCTGTATCCATTTTGCCTTACAGTTCAGTCCTGAGAAGCAGGCAGGTTCTTGGACATTGCAAGGCTGTTTCTGGATTGTCTTGTTTTTCACCTAAACTTATTCTCTCTCTCCCTTCTAAGTGCCATGGTTCTTCTCTTGCACCATTTAGCCTACAAAATATTGATTTCCTTCTGAGAACTCTGTAGTCTTGATTATGCCAGATTGCTCAATAAAGCGGGCGGGGGGGGGGGGAAGGACTATGCTGAAATCAGTGTGCAGAAGAGAGGATCACTTTACAATCACTGGAAAGCACTCAGGTCACTGTGTGGGAAGGGCTCAGGAAGTGTGATGAATGTGTCCTTCCCGAATACTCCTCTTCGAGTAAAGAATGTAATGGCTTGTAGCAGTGTATTATTTCGAGCCAGTCGTACCTCAGCTGACCTGAGTTAATCAAAGTGGTGTGACCAAATAAGAATGCCTAGCAGATATTACTGTGGCCTAGCATGGAGATTTGGTTGATGAGCACGCCTGCCTTGGGAGACTGACTAGCATGTAGTGATAAACTGATTGTCACAGTGTCATGGTACAGAGAGTGGAGGAAAGGATTGTCCACATTAATCCTCAGAACTGACTGTCACTATAATCTACACGGTGGTAGGTCAATAAAAGAAAAGATCATAAGCCAGCCCCAGAGGTGTTCTAAATCACATGCCCACTGACTGTCTGTGGGTTAAATCTATAGATATATAGGGATATAAACAATCGTGCTTCAAGAAATAAGCCCCTCACTAACAGAGGATGATAGGGAGTCTGGGCAAGTTATTCAACAATTGTCCAGTTCAGGATTTCTTGTACCTTTCTCTGAAGCATTTCTCTGACAGTGGTTAGTAAACAGGATGCTGGACTAGATGGGCCATTGGACCGATCTGGTATACCAATCCCTAGGTTCCTAAAATACCATCCTAGCTATACTTCTCTTAAAGAGCTTACAGCCTACGGCCCCTCCTACAAATCTACAGTATGTGAGTAGTCCCACCCCCCATCCCTTTGCAAAGAGCAGTCATTTTCTTGAAAATAGGCGTTTTCCAGTCTGTTTTCTCCAACGGCATATATTAGCATGATCCTGCCAGGTGCCAGGAGCCTTTGGAAAGTGCTAACAATGAGTGGAGGGTGCTCAGCCCCTTTCAGGATCAGACCCACGTAGCAGAGAACTGTTTAACTCACCAGAAGGCAGATAGATGAGCTAATCACAATACTGTTCACATATGCTCCCAGCAATGCAGTCCAAATGGCATTAGGTTTATGAAAGATATTAGTTTAAGGATCGCTGACTTGCCTATCAGCTCTATTTAGCAAATTATCCTAAATCCATTTTTGGCCTCAGGCTCAGACTCCAGAGATTTTCCCTGTTTTGCTGCCCTGTGCAATTCGAAGCAGAAGCTACCTTTGCACTGTGCCTGCAGCTATTGTTCCTGAGGCACAGGCAACCCCACCTCTTGGTACCGATGTGCCCAGCCTCAGCCCATGACCGCAGAGGGAAGTTGGCCCACATTGATCTTGAGCAATTCACTCAACTTGAGTCAAGAAATCAAAGGTATTGGCACATGAGGAGGGCTTCCTGAGCTCAGAAGATGCCACCTGATTCACCCATACACACACAAATGTGGGGGTTTTGCTTTCAGCTGTTGCACACGAGCAGATGGCCCACTAGTCTACTACCTCCCTGTTTACCACCCGTCTTTGCCTATCAATCCCCAGCTTCACTTCTCTTCAGCCTCCTGCTCACTTTTGCAAAGCTGTGACCGTGCAAATAGCCGTCATGATAAGTTGGCTTTCTTCTGCCTTCTTTCCTCTATTTTCAGCAGCAGAGAATCATAGATTAGGATTGGGAGGGACCTCAGGTCATCTAGTCCAACCCTCTGCTCAAAGCAGGACCAACCCCAACTAATTCATCCCAGCCCGGTCTTTGTCAAGCCACACCTAAAAGCCTCTAAGGATGGAGATGCCACCATCTCCCTAGGTAACCCATTCCAGTGCTTCACTACCCTCTTAGTGAAAATTTTTTTCCTAATATCCAAACTACACCTCCCCCACTGCAACTTGAGGCCATTGATTCTAGTTCTGTCATCTACTACCTCTGAGAACAGCCTAGCTCCATCCTCCCTGGAACCCCCTTTCAGGTAGGGGAAGGCTGCTATCAAATGCCCCCTCATTCTTCTCTTCCGCAGGCTAAACAAGCCCAGTTCTCTCAACCTCTCCCCCTAAGTCATGTGCTCCAACCTCCTAATCATTTTTGTTGCCCTCTGCTGGACTTTTTCCAATTTGTCCACGTGCTTTCTTTAGTGGGGGGCCCAAAACGGGACACAACACTCCAAATGAGGTGTCACCATTGCCAAAATAGAGGAGAATAATCACTTCCTTCGATCTGCTGGCAATGCTCCTACTAATGCAGCCCAATATGCCATTAGCCTTTTTGGCAATAAGGGCACACTGCTGACTCATATCCAGCTTCTTATCCACTGTAACCCCCAGGTCCTTTTCTGCAGAACTGCTGTCTAGCCAGTCGGTCCCCAGGCTGTAGCTGTGCATGGGATTCTTTCGTCCTATGTCCAGGACTTCGCACTTGTCCTTATTGAACCTCATCAGATTTCTTTTGGCCCAATCCTCTAATTTGTCTAGGTCACTCTGTATCCTATCCCTGCCCTCCAGTGTATCTAACACTCCCCCCAGTTTAGAATCATCTGCAAACTTGCTGAGGGTGTAATCTACCCCATCCTCCAGATCATTAATGAGAATGTCCTACTTCTCTTACCCACTCTCTGGCTTTGATCGTTCTTTTCCATCTCGGACTCTCGCCTTCCACCACCTCTCTCCCATCCTCCCTTTCTGCCCAGCTTCTTAAATAAAGACAGAGAACTAACTTGGTGCATGCCTGCCATCCCCAGCTCAGTTTGCTTGTATGGTTGATTCCTTTGGCCCATTCTTTGCCTCCATAGACCAGGAGTGTAAACGTTCTTTAGTGAGGGCCAAATTATCTTTTCACTCAGAATCCATGGGCCAGAGGTAGAAATGTCACCAGCAAGAGGCAAATTTTGTGGTCCTCACTGCACCCCTACCTGCCACTTTTTGCAAACTTTCCCTTTCTCAATCACTACCTACTTTTGGGTACTCACCTCCATCCCTCTCCCTCTCCCTTCAGCCACAAGCTCCCTCTCACACTCTTACTTATCCCATTTGGGCACTGTCTTTCCAGGGGCACAGTGCTCCCCCTGTCACAGTCCCCTTTTGGGCCCATAGCTCCCTATCTGGTGACCTTAATCCCCTTTGGGCTCTGGTGCTGCAGGGCTCAATGGTGTCAGCAGATGGGGGAGGAGACTGTCTGAGGTTACATTGCAAACAGCAGGAAGCAGTGAGAGAGGAGGTAGACATGCACTCTCGCCCATAGCTGTTGCTATGGGACTCAGAAGCAAGGAAGGGGAGAGAAGCTGAGCAGGTGTGTCCTTTTCAAGACTAGGCAGTGGGTCCTGGGGTGGCAGCTGCTGCTCAGGAAAAGCCAGGGGAAAGCTCAGTTGCTTTTGCCCAGTCAGGCATGAGTTCCCACCTCAGCTTCTTCCATTCAGACTTCCGGCCTTTTCGAAGTGCAGAGCTGCAGCTAATGTCTTTGAAGTGTGAGGAAGGAGCTGGGAGCTGGAAGAAAGAGCCTTGACTCATGGGCTATGTGTTTGACACTCTGGCTTTAGATTGCAAACTCTTTCCTATGCAGCAGCAAGCACAAGGGGGATCCATCTGAACTGTGGCCTTGGGATGCCACTGTGACATACATAATGAAATATTAATAAAACCAGTGGCATCTGGCAGGAGCTCACTGCTATTTTCTTCCTTCCATCACCCTTCCCCTGTCCCACTTTCAATCCTTTGGTCTACTTTGAGCTCTCCAAGCTTGACTTGTTATCTTCCTCACACCTCCTAACCTCCCTTCCTCCACCCTATATTTCTCCCTTCTCTTAACATCAGTTGCTCTCTCCTCTGGCTTCTTCCCTTCTTCATTTGAGTACACTGTGGTTTCCCATTTACCAAAGAGATAGTAATTTACCCTCACTCTTTCCTGTAGCTGTCAGCCCATCTCCATCCTCTTCATTTGCAATCAGTGCATCACTCAGACAAGTCGCCTAGTCCCAATGGCTTGACTTCATGCCCTCTAACTCCCTGCCCAATCACCTCCATTACCTTCTCTGATCATCAAATCAGGTGGCAAAAGGTAGAAGTCACAACCTGGAACTGCCAAATCTCCCTCTATACTGAGGCTCTACTTTAATCCAGCCATTTATTGAAATACCTCTGAAAGTTTCAGCAGGTATAATTAAAGGGTGTGGCCATCCAGAATGTGAGCAACAATGGCACAAAGAGGCACTGTGATGGAGTTCCATCCTCCTTGTCATTCTCCAGGCCAGGCTTTCAAGTCACTGGACATAGGGTATCCATCGCATAGCTTTCTTTTAGCTTGACAGGCTTTAGAACATTCCCAGATCTTCCCAGATGGGACACAGAGTACAAGTCCTTCTCTTATTTTCTTCCCATGCTTGGGATAGGTGGATTATGAAGCCATTAAATGAGATATTCCTTCCCCTTCAGTAGGGCATTTCATACTTCTCTGCCATGTTTATGTTAGTTTAAGTAAGCTGAGGTAATACTGAGAGCCTGTGAGATTTGATGGCTACATCTCTTGGCAAAAGGGCACTTATTCCGGTCTGTGAGGGATGAGCATGACTAACTTCAATATATTCCCATAACTTTTATCTAGCTCTGAAAAAAAAACAACCCCAAAACAGATAACACCCTTGGCAAGAGACAAGAGCAATTTGGCAGTGGTTCTCTGGAGATAATTTACCTCCTATAAGTCCTCTCCCCTACACACTTCCCAGTTTCTCTGTGAACAGTCAGAATTTAAACCATGTATTCCTTGTAGTCAGCTGAGATTGTTTTGCCAGTTTGTTTGCGGGTAAGCAATTACACACACATCGAAATTTGAAATGAAGGTCAAAAATAAAGTAATAAATAGAGCTGAATGATTTTTTTGCAGCAAATATAAATTTTCCTGAAAAATGCATTTCCAGGCTCCAAAAAAGATTCACAAGTTCAGGTTGAATTCAGCGATAGTTTTAGTTGATTTTTAAAAAAATAAGTCCATTTTGACACTTGTGAAATTAACTATCTTTGGCCCTTTAAGAGGGGGACTATTTTTTTAATCCCACTCCTGTTCTGCCCAGAAATACCCAGTACCTATCCACGCCTGCATTGTTTCTTGAATTTTTATCCTGTTCCCATCCGTAAAAATCTTATATCCTGCAAGAGAGAGATTTGGTTTTCTTTTTAGTAGCATGGGAGAAAAAAACCAAAAGGTCACTTGCCTTGACAATGTCTTTTATGTGGCACAGATTCAAGTCTTGGGTTCCAGGTATTCAAGAACCTAAGTGTATTAAATTGCATTACTTGGGCCACGTTGCCTATTATATCCCATACTCCCTGGTGAAGTAAACGGGGATTACATGAAAGTAAAGCAAAGAGAATATCTGATTGAACACCATTAATGACTGCTTCTTAGAGCAGCTAGTCCTGGAACCCACAATTCTTGATTCACTTCTCAGTGGAGCACAGGATCTGGTCCAAGCATGAATACAGCTGAATTGCTCAGTAATGGCAACTATATATTAAAATTGTAGGGTGCAAGTTACTAAAGAAGCCCACCACAGTACCATTTGACTTCCAAAAAGAGAAATTACACAAAAAAAGAGGAAGCTACTTAAACGTAAATTAAAAGGAACAGTCACAAGAGTGAAATGCTTGCAAGCTACATGGAAACTATTTAAAAAACACCATAAGGGCTCAAATTAAATGTATACCACAAATAAAAAAAAGGACAAAAATATGTCACTATGGCTAAACAGCAGAGAAAATGAGGTAGTCAGAGACAAAGAGATGTCCTTTAAAAATTGGAAGTCAAATCCTACTGAGGAAAACAGAAAGGTGCATAAACTCTGGCAAGTCAACTGTAAAAGTATAATTAAGCAGGCCAAAAAAGAATCTGAACAGCAACTAGCAAAAGGCACAGACTTAAAGCAAATTTTTTAAAGTACATCAGAACCAGGAAGCTTGCCAAACAGTCAGAGTGGCCACGGGATGATCAAGGTGCTAAAGGAGTACTTAAGAAAGACAGGACTGTTGCAGAAACGCTAAATGAAATGTTTGCATCCATTTTCACTGCAGATGTGAGCTATTCTTTTTTGGTGACAAATCTGAGGAATTGTCCCACGTTAATTAGTCAATAGTGAAGGTTTTAGAACAAACTGGTAAGTTACACAGTGATAAGTCACCAGGACCAGATGGTATTCAACAAAGAGTTCTGAAGGAACTCAACTATGAAACCACGGAACTACTAACCGTGCTATGAAACCTATTGCATGCCAGCTGACTGGAAGATAGCTAATGAAACGCTGATTTTTAAAAAAGGCTTCAGAGGCAATCTTGGCAATTACAACCTAGCAAGCCTATCTTCAGTTCCAAGCAACTTGGCTGAAACGATAATGAAAAACAGAATTGTCTCAGTTGAACCTGATTTGTCAGAGAAGAGTTAACAGGGCTTTTGTATAGGGAAATAACACCTGTGTAATCAGGCTGCACTCACTACTCTAGTGCCTCCTGCTGGCTGTCTTGGGGATTAGCTCTGCCCTTTCCCAATGGTGTTTCATCCACTGTCACTTCTGCTCCTGAACTCATATCACTCCAGGGACCACGGCATCCTCCTCATGACACAGCCTTCCAGCCACATCATAATCTGGGCTTCCCCCTTGCAGGGACTACTATTGCAGTCCAATTGTTCCACCACTTTCCCAATGGTCTCTGGAGGGTGATGGGGGACCCTGACAGGGACCCTGTATATAGCAGCCACATGCTGTATCACCTCCAACTCCTCAGTACATTTCCCTGGCCCATTATCCTGCAGCCGCAGCATCTTCTTCACCCTTACCTCAGGGCCTTAGCCTGCCAATTCCAGCAGCCAGACAGCCAGAAGCTCACTCTAGCTCCCCCAGTCCCTGCTAGTATCACATCACCGCTCTGTCCACTTGCTTGCCAGGTATCCAGTCCTTCCTCCTTGAGCTCCAGGGAGTAACTGATCCTACTCTGCCCTGCGGCTCTTCTAATATGAGTCTGCCTGGTCCTGACTGGCAGCTCCTCTTAGCCCCTCTCTAATTGGCTGCTGCTTGTGCAGTCTCCCTAGAGATCTATTAACCCCATAGAGGCCAGTGTGGGGCCAGTGCCCTATCACAGTCTCGCTAATCTGTTAGGCTTCTTTGTGGGAGTCAACAAGCGTGTGCACAAAGATGATCCAGTTGATATAGCACTCTTGGACTTTCAGAAAGCCTTTGACAAGATCCCACGCTAAAGGCTCTTAAGCAAAGTAAATGGTCATGGGATAAAAGGGAAGGTCCTCTCATGAATCAGTAACTGTCTAAAGGATAGGAAACAAAAGGTAGGAATAAATATTCAGTTTTCAAAATGGAGAAAGGTAAATAACAGGATTTAGAAAGTAAATTTGGAGTCCTTTACCACTCCCCCCGACCATGGAAAAGAATTCACTGGAAAATATCGTCCATTTTCTAACAAACTGACTAGTGGTGCCAAGATTTTTTTTTATGTTAAAGCATCAAAAAGAAGTCTGCTTTAGAGTAAGTCAAGAAACTAAAATTATCCCTGACTGACTAGTTGCAGAATATGTGAATTTCATGTAGTCACCTGCAGGACTTTGCATCACAACCTACATTCTTTATTTTCCCCATTGACAGATATAACATCCACACTATTTCCAAGTAGTATATTATAGAAAAATGCCCTGATTCTCCACTGCCTTGCATGCTAAGTTATCACCCACATCTGTGCAAAGTGGGGGCAAAATTCTGCCAGTCAGATTTTTTTATAATCTTGACTACAAAAGGTAGTGCAGAATCAATCACATCTAAGGTATACTGGTTGATAGCATAGATTAGATCCAATGCTTCATATTATTAAATCAAAATGAATCAAATCAAATTAAGCTAGACTGTTTTAGAATGGTGTGAATAGCTGATTTATTTTTCAGCTAGCTGGCTGTTTCAAACAATTTTGTTTGAAATTTTAGTGAACCAAAATACATCTAAACAAATATTCATATCAATCCAAAGCAAATATTTAGCTTTCAACCTTTTTTAAAAATTCACTATTGTTTAAAAACAAGATTGTAGTAAATTTCAAAGTGAAGTATTTTCAAATTTCAAAATCAAAACATATTTTGAAAATATCAAAATTAAATGTTTCAATGTGTTTTTGGTTTTTTTGGGGGGGGGGATTGAGTGGAGTTTGACTGAAACAATTGGTGAATTTGACATCAATTGGAGAGAGCTCCAAATCTGCATTTTTCAGTGAAACAAAATGTTTCTGTTAAAAATCTTTGCTAAGTTCAAGGCTGTTTACAAAATAACAAAATGCAAAGCTGGGAAAGACTCTCGTGACCTAAAGTTCTCTCGTGTCCATGTTTTTGTTTCATTTGGAAGTTCCTCTCTTTGTAAACTTACATAGTTTCTATTGTGAAGAGGAATGGTAGTGGTTAGAGCACAGGATGGGAGTCATTAGTTTGGGCTTCTGTTCCCAGCCCTACCACTGACATGCTGTTTGATTGTGTGTAAATAAGTCACATAACTCAAAGTCATTGGGAGTTGTTGGGTACTCAGCACTTCCGAAAATGTAGATGGATTTAGGAGCTTACCTTTTGGTATCTATTTCTGAAATGACTATAAACACATAAGAATATCACATGCAGCATTCACATGCAGTGAAAGATGCCTGTATTTTATGAATATTATATGTTCATCTAATTGCTTGATTGTGCTTGTTGTGTTGTGTTACAAGGAGCTAATTCCCACAGAAGTGGACAGCAGGACATAGGCAGGAAGACAATATTCTTCAGATAGCATCATTGACTGATAATGGGACAATGCAGGTATCAGTCCCTTTGAAGTTCACTTCTGGCCCTGGGGAGTTCAGGGGAAGTGGAGGTGGAATTCAGGTGGGAAAACTAACAAGAACTTTGGAGTAGATGAAAACCTGAGCTCAAGGGGGAGAGAGACAGGGACTGCAGGGGTTCAAACTGTCCCTTTAGAACCAGAAGTAAAGTACCTAGGACCAGGTAGGCCTAAGACAGAGTCAGCTGGATTGCTTATTGTGTAAAGAACTCTTATCTTGATATTCTTTGATTCTTTTAATCAAGATTAAACAAATACTCTCTTTTGAAGAGGCTGTTTTGAGTTCACACTGGTCACAGCTCCTGAAGGGAAGTCTTGCAGGGCAGTCAAATTCAGTTGGGCCTGCGGAGCAAACTTAGGGGGCCCAGGTCTGAGAGTGGGAGAATCATGAGATTCCACCTCAGGGTGGTGAAGACATGAGGCCCATTGCCTGTGGGGGTTGCACTCAGACCGAGAGGGGTCAGAGATAGAGCTAGTCCTGAACCATGACCAGTCCATT
This sequence comes from Mesoclemmys tuberculata, assembly GCA_007922155.1. NCBI lineage: Eukaryota > Metazoa > Chordata > Testudines > Chelidae > Mesoclemmys > Mesoclemmys tuberculata. Next base: position 30,711,275 of record ML675629.1, on the reverse strand, counting down.
TTCAGCAGTACACTTTCCATTTGAATTTCAGTGGCATAAATTCACATTCATGTTAATGGAGTTCAAAATGCAATGCCTGCAGCTGTACAGCACTTGTGTTGTGTAAGCATGTGCTACCAGAACATGCTGCTGGATTAGATAGATAGATTAGATTAGTCATAGACACTTACATTCAGTTTATTTCTGTTTTTCTTAAAGCTTCAAATATAGTGCCAATAAATATATATTATTCTTTCAGGTATTGTAGTATGTTTTTTAAAAAGACTAAAATATTCCAAACATTCTCATGATTGTTCTAAATTCTTTCCCTTTCATCTCAAACTTTTTCCTCATATGACATGTTACTGAAATTGCTTCCTGTAAAAGCTCCTCTGCCATGTGACCATTGTTGACTCATTTCACATGTTTCTAAGGTTTCTGTCCAGATAATTTACTTACTGTATATGCCACATCTAATATCTGCAATAATAGTAATCGTGACGATAATCTATAGCACAGAGACATCCTTTTCATCCATAGATTTCAAAGCTTTTTACAAAAGACAGTAATTATTATTATCTTCATTTTACACAAGGGGGAACGGAGGTACTGAGTGGTTCAGACACATGTTTTCACACAGCAATTCAGTGGCAGAAATGGGACTAGAACCCAGGGGGTCTATCTCCCAATCCCTTTAACAGCCATTGGATCACAATATTTATCCTATAGATAATGCCCATGAGGATAAAGGATCAGATTCTCAGCTCTGCTACAGCACCTTTGTTCTAGTGCTGTAGACGGTCCCTAAATCCAGTCTAATGGGCTACCTGGGAATTCTCTGCATGTCAGGGACAACCCAGATGATGTAGATCTGATGTAAAGTCACCTTTGTCCTCTCCTATCCCCACCGATCTGACTTAGCTGAACCCAAGAACTAGGGCCAAGATACTAAAATACAATTATATTTTTCTCTAGTGAAAAATGTTTTCTTATTGTGAAACTGTCCATTATATGATTTGGTAAAGTAAAAAATACTTCATGTCAACAGAAACTAATATTGTACAATAAATTACACCACCCTATGAGGCAATATGTAATAGAATATGTTTTCACACCGTATTAGATTTGTGGGCTGCTGTCACTCATGCTAAAGGTTACTATCTTTTCTTTTCAGTACAAAAGCCAACTGTAAAACTGGAAAGCTTTCTGGGAAATTGCTTCGCTACACAAAGGATATACAGGTCTGTCTTTTCAGTTTACTGGGCTTTTTTGAGCTCTGTATAAAGACTTTTTTGTTAGCACTCCTGAACCTGTAGTACAGTAGAGCTACAGAACCAGGTCCTTCGGGATTGTTTGGGGGCTAATTTGGAGCTCTCTCACAATTATTTTAATTGCAGATGTAGGAGATGATAGAGATTCACATTTTTCATAACAGTGCAATCAATCATAATTTGTAGATTTCTTGCAAAGCAAGGTGTGCTATTTCCCTGTACATGCAAGGAGAAGTAAGCTTAGTGTCATGCTGCCTTCTCAATAATCTCCTGTCGTTAACAACCATCCACTCTTTAAGGAGCTCTCTGTAAGTGGTAGATGGTGCTTTACAAATTATTTAGGAGAAATAGCCTTAGGTGCATTTACTGATCAGTATTCTTATTTAATGTTTGCACCTGGGGGTAGCCCCTAGGAGTCACAATCAGAGATCAGGGACCCATTGTGCTAGGTGCTCTTCAAGCATATAACAAAGTTCCTGCCACAGGGACCTAACGATATTCAATATGAAAATGTTAACCCGATATAGTAACTGGATAGCCTTATAAAACCTCAGTTCAGCCCTTTATATCCAGATCATCAACCCATAAAATCACCTCGTTTCCAAAGGCCTTGGAGAAGAGGTAAGCTTTCCCCAGAAGCCTAGTAACACAAGGCTCACTCCAAAGCCAAATGCCTTGGCAGAAGGCCCTTTGCTGTTTGCTTCAAGGGGGTTCCCGTTTGAGCGCTACCACTGAGCTCCAGTGTGACAGACTCATAGGGAAAGAGAGGGAGTCTCTTAAGTAACTAGGTCCTAAACCACTTAGGGCTTTACAGATGAAAGCCATTACCTTGAATTCCACCTGCAACCTGATCCGCAGCCAGTGGAAAATACAGAGCGTTGGTATCCCGTGTTCCCTGTGTTATGGGCTGCTTTAATAACGAGGTGGCGTGTTTTCTTCTGATTCTGAACGCTCCCAGTATGTAGCTCCATGTAGTAAATGTACAGTAAACTGCAGTAAATTAAGCTCAAGGTGACAAAGAGAAGGATCAGCCATGGCAAGTACAGCACATTCAAAAGAAAAGGGTGAACCCTACCTAGAGTGACCAGATAGCAAATGTGAAAAATCAGGCCGGGGGTGGCAGGTAATAAGCACTTACATAAGACCAAGCCCCCAGAAGCGGGACTGTCTCTTTAAAATCGGGACATCTGGTCACCCTAACCCTACTTGCCAAGCAGAGAAAGAAAAACATGCTTGGCTGACCTGGTCATTCAAGAGCAATCCTGGAACTGTATGCTGGCTCAGAAAGTAACTGTCTTGTTCAATTCGGGCTAGCGCCTGCTAGCTGCTGAGCAATCTGGCTCCAAACCAGCAAAGCACTGAAGCACACGTTTAATTGTAAGCACATATGTAGTTTTGACGTCTGTGCTCACATGTTTAAGTCTCTACAGGCAGTGGCATAGAGAGCTTTTTTTATTTATGGGGGAGGCTACAGTGAAAAATAATAGTATCTATTGCATGTTGTCTCAAAGAGTAGGATTGTATTATGACTAAATTAATAAAATGAGATTATCCTGCTTTTGTTCCAAACTCAGTGCTTCCTTTATTAATGCAATCCCTAAAGTATTTTTTTTTTTAAGATGGAAGCTAAGGCCACCATGAGCCCCTAGTCATCAGTGCCCATTGCACGATCGGGGACTTCATATCTAGTTTATCCCTAATTTAACTCTGCTGAACATAATGAAGTTACACCAGGAATTAATATGGTCCCATATATCTATTGTACATAAACTTGTGTGTAAAATTACATTTTGTATGATATAGTCCATTATTTGACATATAATATAACACATAATTAGGATCTAGAACCAGATCTCACACTGGGGTAAAACAGGAGTAATTCTATTGAAGTCAATAGGAATAAAACTGGTATAAAGAAAAGAATCAGACCCTATGATTTTAGATACCTGCCTGATTATGGGGAATGACGGTGGAGTGTATAACTTTAACATAGACTTTTTTTTAATACTTTGTTGTGTGACTTTAATTTTATATTAATGCTTGTGTGTGCGTGTGTGTACTCATATGGATATCTATCTAAACACACACTCACACGCACACATTCAGCTCTGGGGCATAAAGATGACAAAGAAATAAACAACACATGCTTCTGCGCTACCTGTTAAGTAAAATAATATTTGTCAAACAGTGTCGACGCATTTTGCAGTTTTTCTTCACTTAATTTATATGGCAAACGACTTTTCATATTATTTGTCCATTTCTATGGTTAAATGGCATTTGTTAAGTCATGTATTCCATCACCTTTTTGAGCTAATTGTTTAAGTTATTTGGGTAATTTTTTGCATACAAACCTACTGTAATCTATGAAGCATCTGTGGTGATGGTCGGAGTGAGATGGCACATACAGATGTTTCAGCAATGTAGCAGATGCATCTTAATCTTTTTTTGAGTCAGACTTACAATATTATCTAATTTACTACGCAACTTCTCCCAGCTCCATTGCTAAATGCCCTTACCCTGTGGATTAAAGTTCCAGTCCTTGCTTTCTAATTAAATCTTTCTGAGGAGAATAATTGTACTTTGCACTCATTTGTAAAAATATGGCACATGATCAAAATATTAGCAGTAGCTAAATTTGAGTCAAGAGTGAAAGCACCCATTGTTTACACAGTTTCTGGTAATTACAGAACAGTATAATCCAAGGCAACATTAAGAACAAGAGAAACTGGGGTGCTGCAGTCCAGCTACAACAAACGAATCTTACTTTCTCTCTCTTCTTGGTAAGGGAAAACTGCAGTATATTCTCAACAAATCTGTATCCTGCATTCATACAGAAGCTTTTGCCCTTTGGGAGCCCAAAACACTTTACAAATTGTGTCTCCTAATGATTTATTTAGGGCTAAATTGTGCTTTGCCCAGGAACCCTAGAACAATTTGTATTGTGCAGTTGCTGAGAGCCATTGAATCAAACTGTAAACCCTGTATATGATGGAAACCACTTCAAGCCAGGGGGGTGCAGCAGTACCTCAGCACCCCTAGTTCCAGGACCTATAGCTTTATCCCCCAACTCCTAGGTGTATGAAGTGGGGGTAGGTCCTTGTCTTACACTGCTGCAGAGGGACTGAGTGTAATCACAATTCTTGTGTTCACCTGAACAACAGAACTGTGTGAGGCCAGGAAGATGCCAGGACCATGGCCCTGTTGCCCTTAAGATTGCCCTGAAGAGCTGGCTGGCTGCAAAGGGGAGTGGAAACTGCATCCTTTTCAGAGGTATAGCAGAATTTCTGAGCCCCCTCAAACCTCCTTCATTATTATTGCTTGCATTACAGTAACATTTAAACCCCAGCCAAAACTGGGGGTTCTATTGTGCCCTGCCCTGACTAAATTGTCATCTAAATAGACGAAACAACACCAAGAGTGGGAAGGAAAAGGCAGGTGACTTGCCCAAAGTCACACAGCAGGTCAATGGCAGAAACAGAAGCCAGTTCTCCTGACTTCTGGTCAAGTGCTTTGCTCTCTAGGCTGTGCTGCCTCTCAGCTGATGCAGAGGCCAGTTTGGTGCTAAGCTAACAAAGTTCATGGGCTGCACTAGTATATAAAGACCATCGTTGTTGCTTTGTTAGCTTCTCTCTTTTCTTTTTTGGGGATTGCTTCAATATGTTTTCTCAGCGACAGCACCAGGCTGTTTCTGCTTTTCTGGCATCAATCAGTTAAAGAACATGGTTGTAGTTTCGAAAACTATCTTATCACCCACAGTCTCTGTGAGCCACCAGGAAAGAACCAGAACAGGAAATGTTTTGTTGAGTGTAAGGTGCATTTTAGTACCACAAGTGAAACAGCGAATGTCAAGTCTGAAAAACAGATGGCTGATAAAAATAAGCTATAGTTCATTCAGGAAACACACAAAAACCAATACTGCACATTAATACTTTAGTAATGGGGCCAGGTGTATCATTTTTAACCGCTTTCATCCAAAACTCAAACTGAACCCAAGTTACAGCTCAAGTGTGGTTTGAAAAAGTTAGGTTATTTACAAATTATAGGGCTGGGGTTGGGAGGGTAATTTTTATGCATTTCAGTGGTTCTAGGGTCTGGCTAGGGCTGGAAGGGAAAGTACGAAATATAGTGAGGGAAACTGTTTTTGATTAAAGGGATTTTTATAGACTTAGCTAATGGTAACCAGAGAAAATCTCTGAAACATTAATATACTGGGGTGCAAATTATGGATCAAATTTACCTCACCATAGTAATCCCACTGAAGTCAGCAGGGCTAAACTCTGTCCAGAGCAACTGGGGTGAGGAAGGCTTGTCCCTATGTTTTTGTTAAAATTGTTGGGTATGTCAAAAATACCTGACAAATTTCAATTAAATTTTTTTTGAAAAATGAAAATTTTCCATTTTTATCATAAAAATTCCACAGAGAAAAATTACTTTCCAACTCCCTGTACAAACTTTAGAACTGGAATTCCATCTCCAATGAGAAAGCGTAAGGCCGGCTGTTATTGCAGCTATTTCAAAGCATCATTAACATAGGAGCAGGAACGATAAAATTCAGTGGTGAAAAGTATATTCCAAATCACTGTCTTAATCCTCTTATCACATAACTTAGCCTGTTAAAAAACTGCATGGATCATCTAGGAACAAGAACAGATTTAGTGTGTCTTCCACAGGATAACGGAGTCAGGGGTTGCATGAAAATAAAAGTGACTCAGATTGAACAGATGGGCAAAAATTTAAATTCCTGCAAGTTCAAAATCTTTAGTCACAATCTCTGGGCAGTTAGAGGCCGCTTTGTATATGCTTTGTACAGGTTGATGAAACCAAGAAAATATTAAATTATCTCACTCTAATATGAATATTTTCTTAAGAAGCATTAAAATAGATATGCACTGAAACTATGTTTGGATCTGGTTTAAGATATTAAACAAAGCCAGTGTTTGTACATTTGGATTTGGTGTTAATGAGTGTTACCTGCAAATTTTACTTCATGTTCAGTTTACAAACCCCTGCAAATTCTGGTTCTGTTCACATGCAGGGTTTTAGTTCAGGCCCATGTGCCTATCGTACAATTTGTTTGCTCCCAAGATTTTTCCTTTGTGCTTGCTTGGTTTTGTTTTTCTAAGCTTTGCTGTTTTCAGTTCCTGTACAATAACTATTTTGCTAAGCTTGTACACATGAAGGTCAATTTCAGGTCAAGACATTATCTTTCTTACAACATGGTATGCAGACAAGCCTTATCCTGTACTAGATAATGCATCTCCAAACATTCTAGAGGAGAAGCTAGAAAATATTAGAAATAAATAATTCAACCATAGTTTTAGGCCTATTCTTTTAGGTAAGCAACATTACATATGCCTTAAATGTGGGTAAAATGTCTAGCACCCCTGAAAAAGCAGTTACATCCAGCACAGAATGGGGTATATTTTTAAAAAGTTGTTATTAAAATAGACTGACAGAATTTAATCACTTCAATTAATTGGGAATACAACCTAATTTTTTCCAGTTATTTTAAAATGTAAGCTATACTTCTCCCTTACAAGATGGCATTCGTCTCTTTCTTTCAGTTACTAACAAGAATTGATCAAAATGTTTTATCATGATTTTAACGTCTAAGATAATCAGTGTAATAATTTCCTGTGACCACTGTCAGTTCTGCAGGGGCTGCTTTTGTTTTAATGAACGCTTCTCTGAGAAGTATAATGTGGCCATAGGCAATGCTGTACACTACTTCTGTCTCACTGCTGTGCATTACCGTCTGTGACCAAGGGGGACAGTTTTTTTCCTATTATGCCGGCAATCCATCTATCTGACATTTGGCAAAGGTATTAAATAATTCTGACTTTGCTGCTGTCCTCCAAGACACAACAAAGGCAAAAGCTCACTCGGGACTCATTTCAGTCATAGGTATGTTCAGTAGTCACAGTGGTTTCTATTGGCCAATCCTGAAGTTATTTGTATTACAATAGCCTCGATGGACCTAAAAGATGATTGAGGCCCTGGTGTGCTAGGCGCTGTACAAATACATAGTAAGAGCCAATCCATGTCCTGAAGACTTTGTGTTCTAAATTCTAAGTCAAAGTGTGGAAGTAGCAACGGGCACAGAGAATAAAGTGACTCGCTTAAAGTCACACAGAATGTCAATGGCAGAGCTAGGAATAGAAACTCTTGATTCCTGCTGCAGTGTCTTATTCACTAGACAATGCTGCCTCTCAGTGCAAGGCACTACTATGTGAGTAAGGATGGTGGAATCAGACCCCCAAAACACAGTAAGTTTGTCCCTCAGAGTAATGACCACTAAAATAGGTTCATGGCTGCATGTTCACCTTACAGTGCCAAGACTGCAGTGGCATTGATTAACAAAAGTCTGGAACAACAGTTTGGCTCTAAGAAAATTCTGCCTCAATAATAAGGCTTTTACTGAAGTGTCTGCAGCTTGAAGTATTTACCTTTAGGTGGATAGTCTTATGGAAAACTATATAGCTCTTGCAATCCTTTGACTTCTGCATCTACTCAAAGCTGATCATCCATTTTCAACTAGCTAGAGTTAGTGGAAGACACACTGCTCCTTTTCAAAGCCAGCTACTTTCTGACCACATCTCTTTGCCTTCTCATGGCAAAGGCTCTGGGGGCATCAGCTAAACGAGCCCACACAGATCCTGGGAAATGCATCAGAGGCCCAGGGCCATATATACAGAGACCCCATACTCCCACGGTGATTCTGGCCTCTGGCAGCAACCTCAGTCCTTGGTCTCACGGATCCATGGGAGTCCCACTATATAGGGGTCACACTCCCTGGCCATGTCTGCCTCTGAACGGATTAAGGGTAGATCTCCAGAACAAGTAATACAGGCAAGGGGAAGAAACAGGCATTGCCTCCAGACTCCCACTGCTCCTGGCACACACTGTCTCGGTACACTGTGCAGACTGTCGACGCACAGCATTAAGGGAAGGGTGGGGAATGAGACAGCAGAACTATCTAAGATCCAGTGTCCACATGGAGCCTTGTGAAAATAACGAAGAAGAGAGAACCATTGTTAAATTGTGATGAGATCATTCTGAATATCAGGCTTACAAAGCAAAAGAGACATCAGCTTCACAGGAAGGTACAGGAGGGAATGCCATGGTGGTGTGTACAGAAGACCATCTTCAGACCTTCTGGGGATCTGCCAAGTGCAAAGACTTCTCACCTGACATCAGGAAACTGGTGCCAGTCAGTTCAGTGAGGTACCACAGTTTATGATCATTATGTATATGGGAAATTCCCTGGTTTACTGAAATTCAGCAAAGACTACTGAGGCCTGCTCCTGAATCCACGTAAGTTAACAGATGTTTGCCATTGACTTCAGTGAGAGCAAGATCTGGACCTTTGTTCTTGAAGCCAATAAATTTGTGTCATGACTCTTTGCTCAATCCTGGGAGAGGGATGAGAACATCATTTAAGGTGCTGAGACTGAAACCAAAGGAACTTTTCAGACTTCGAAGAAGGTGCTCAGTACCTGACAGGGTCAGACCTGACAGTTGCAATAACCTATAGCAACCCTAGCAAAGTGGTTCACGTGACTAACTGAGCTGGGAGGCGGGAAGAATTTTTTCCTATATTAGGTTAGCAGCTGAACACTTGGAATAAAGATGGAGCAGATGGGAGGATATGGTTAAAATGAAACCACTGATGACATTTATTTACTTAACATGTGCCAGAAGTTGCAATGAAATATACATCCCCTTCCTGGAAAATATAACAACCTAAGTGTGAGATATATGACCCAAATGAGGGTGACATACAGTATCGTACTTTGTGAATGAAGGATGCAATAATAAATATTGGGCTATATCTTGGCATATTGCCCTGCTGCCCTGGCCATGCTACCACCTTAGCCAGCAGCACCCTCTTTACAGGTAGCGCTGGACCCCTTTAGTCCACCAGTGAAGGGGAAGTTGTGTTAGCATGGCACCACAACTACCGTCCCCCTTCCAATATTTCAATCTCCACCATTTTATGTGCCAGCTTCTGCCAGCCTGAATTTACTCCCTGATATAAGCAGGTGCAACTCTGTAGACATCGATGGAATCAAACCCTGTGTCTCTCTTTATATGAATAGGTACCTAAATAGACCCAATCACCATAGTATCTAAGTATCTGCTGACACAAGGTCAGAATTTGGCCTGGGGAATGTAAAATGATGTAGCTTATCTAGATTTCTGGGCTTCTTTAGAAACTTTGCATAGAATTTGGACACAGTGAGATCATACGGCCAGAGATGTACAGCAGCAGCCATCTGAAACCAATTACATCCACCTGCACCAGGCAGCTAAGGATAGAATAATGAATAATCACCTCTGTGTTTTCCCTTATCTAGCATTGGCATGATGCCCAAGAGGCACATAGAGGATATTTGCTTCTTCAGATGTTTTTTGGTTCCATCTGCAGACTGCAGATTAGGTGGGGGATTGAAAAAATGTTGCTGTTCTATATACTAAAAGCATTTTCCCAGGACTAGTCAGTCTTGAAAGGGCACTCTGCTGTCTCGGACTTGCCTGCTGCTGTCAAACTCCAATGTTACCAGGGGTTCCTATAGTAAGTTTACCAGTTGATATGCTCTTTATTTAAGAAAGAAACAAAACAAAACAACTCCTGAGTCAAAAGTCTGATCATCTCTGGTGCAAGTCAATTGAAGTGAGTGGAGTTACATCAGGGATGAATTTGTCTGTGAGCTTTCTTTGAATTTGTCACACTTAAACCATAAAATATACATGTGGCAGTGTCATGAATAAGCTCTGTTCTGCTTTCAGTTATGTTGGTGTAAATCCAGAACAATCCCAAAGAAATAATTCTGGATTTATCTCGATGTAAATGATAGCAGGAGCTATTTCTTCCCATATCTTTTTGGCTCTTTTCCTTTGCTATGTAAACTTGTTTTATCTTGTTCCTGTCTTGCTTGCTCTTACCTGCTGTGTTTTCCTACTGCTGTTGCCTGTCTTTTTTCTTACCCAGCAATCTGCAATCTGCTCCTGCTGTCAGTTTCCCCCACTTACTCCTCACTATTATTTAATCCACATTGTTGTTACTTCTCCCCATGTGGTTGCATTTCTTTTTCATTTAAGTGAAGAAGGATGAAAAAATGAGCATTTTATACTGACTCTGAAGGTCCCTCAGTGAAGGAAACAATACTTTGCAATGCAGCGCTCTGCAGGTCCTGCTGGGAATTGTACTTTTCAACTGTCTTCCCTGTATGCCTTTAATTGCCTGTCTTTTTTTTACAGCATAAGGAGTTGAGAACAGGACTACACCATCACATGCAACATGCTTGCCCTAGTTTTATTTACAGTAGAATCACAGTTTTATGAACAAATTGGGGATTAAGGAGTTGTAAAATCAAAAAGTTTGTAACACTGAACTTTACAGTAGGCAGGGTGCACCTGTCACAGTATGATGTGCTGCATCACTTTCTTTGTATCCTTTACCATGCAAAGTGATTTTCAGTTCACTGAAGGCATCAGCATGTAAAGGGATGTCAGCTTGTTCTTCATCAACACCACTGTTGTGATGTGCCTTTTTTCCTCCCCTGTTGGGAAAGAATGATTCATTATAACTGGTTGGTCATAAAATTAGAGTTTGTGAAACAGGTTGTCTTTTGTTGTCTAGAAAGATAGAACACAGATTTTCAAGTGACTAGTGATTTCAACTTGAGACCCAGCAAAGGGGCCTGATTTTCAAAGTGTGGCTGCTCAGAACTTTCTAAAAATCAAGCTCCTTTAAGAGAGCTCAAGTTAGGCATCCCAAAATTGAGGCACTTAAAATAACTAGTTGCATTTGAAAGGTTTGGCCCAGGAATCTCTTGAACTCAGTTATAAAGAGCAGAGCCACAGTCATCACCTCCATTCCCCTTTCTTTCACATTGTAGGCACGTTTCGTCTCATACCTTTTCTACTTCCTAATCTCAAAGGGCCAAATACAGGCACCTGTTGCATAGGTACCTAATAGAATACCTGCAGCCACCAGAGACAGAAGTAATCTGGGCCTATCCTTCCTCCTCCCCACAACTCACTATTCTGCCTTCCCATAAAGCACATGGAAGTTTGTACGATTAGTCGAGTCCTTTCTTGCATACTTTGTTCGATGTCATTGTAGTTTTAAATTTGAGAGAATTGGTTTTGTTACAAAGGCAGAGCTGTTTACCCATATGAAGATGAAAAAGGCATCTCCATGCAGACATTTCCTGATATGTCTCTTTGCCAAAAGTAAAGCAGGAATAGCGTTGGTGTTAGGACAGGCTGATGCATGTAATGCATATAATTAAAAATAGCTCGCACAAAGAAATGGTTGTTATTTTGCTTAAATCAAGCTGAACTCAGTAGCTAATTAAGTACAGACTTTTTCCATGGTTATATGCAGTTTTTGAATTCCTATAACACAAACTATTTTAAAGGATAAATTAAATACAGAATGCATTGAGTTTGGTAGAGAAAGTTTAAAGGTCTGCATTTTCCCACCAAAGCTATTTAATATCAACTACAGAGTGGGTGTGTGTGTGTGTGGAAGGGTTATGACCTCTTTTATTTTTACAACCATTGCCATGATTTCATAATACTGGCAACAGTTACTCTGAGTGAGGGAGTAGACTTTATTACTCTAATTATATGCTAGAATGTGGGTATAAAACAGAAAAACTTTTCTATAGCTAATAAATGCCAATGGCAAAATCATTTTATTCAACAAACGGTCCTTTAGCAGTGTTATGAATATTATATTAACCTCAGTAAAAACTATGCCAAAAATGTCTACTGTACATGGGACAAGTTCTGTGTTCTTACAGTATCTTTGTTCTAAGAAATGAATATACTTAGCAGTTACAATATGTAGAATCACAGAAATGTAGGGTTTGAAGGGACTTCGAGAGATCACCTAGTCCAGCCCCCTGCACTGTGGCAGGACCAAGTAAACCTAGACCATTCCTGACAGGTGTTTGTTCCCAGGGCCAGCCTTAAGGAAAATGGTGCCCTGGGTGAACTTGTAATTTGGCGCCCCTGCCCCTTGTGGGTACGGTGCCCTCCCATTGCCCCTGACTGTGAGTGTCCCTCCATTGTCTCTGGCCCTCACAGGCTCCCCACTCCCTTCCTAGGACCCCGCTCCCTCCCCCCCGCAAGAAGAGAGTAAGGGAAGGAGCGAACCCAGACAGGCAGAGGGGGGAGATGGACCCATCTTGTGCTAGTGCAGAGAAGCTGGGAGTTGGTAGTCAATGATACAATTGAGTGTGATTTCTGCATTTTAATCTGAGATGCATGTCTGAAATTATTTGTAAAATACACTATAACAATAATAATGTTATTCTCCCCTTCTCCCCTAACCCCTGCACTGTGCCACCTTCTCCCCTAACCCTGCCTGTGCCCCTTCTCCTCAACCCCTTCTGTGCCGCCTTCTCCCCAAAACCTTGCACCCCCCTCCTGTGTCCCTTCTTCCCTAAGCCCTTCCGTGCACTCTTTGCTCCAACCCCCACACTCCCACGCACCCCTGCTCTGTGCCCTTCTGCCCCAACCCCTGGACTTCCCTCCTGTGCCACAAATCCCCACGCTCCTCTTCTGCACCCCTAACCTCTGCTCTCCCGTCCTGTGCCCACGTGAGGGGACTGACCTGGATGCACAGAGCAGCTGGCATTGTTGGTCACTGGCCCTTTTGAACGCTGCTCCTCCACACACCCCTAAGGGGCTGTGGAGGGAAGAAGCAAGGAGCAATGCCAGGCCTACATAAAGGGAGGGCAGGAGAGCAGCAGCTCCTGATGCTAACCTCACAGCTCAGCCCAGGGGGGGAAAGTGACCTGGATGCAAGTAGCCCTGGTGTTGCTCCTTGCTCCCCCCTTGGGGGGTGTGGAGGAAGGCAGAGCGAGGGGGCGAGCAGTATCTGTGCATCACCTATTCCTCCTTCACCCACCACGTTCCTTCGGTGGGAGGAAGCAGAAAGAAATGCGAGTACCCCTCTCTGTCCCCCCATATCATGTATGCAAGTTTGCAACACTCTCCTGCCAGCTGGCGGTGTGCACATCTGTGCTGCCACGTGATGGCCCCTGCTCACGGCGCCTTCAACGGTCGCCAGGGTGGCCTGCCCATAAGGCTGGCTCTGTTTGTTCAACCTGTTCTTAAAAACCTCCCGTGATGGTGATTGCATGACCTCCCTTGGAAGCCTGTTCCAGCACTAGCCTGATAGTGAGAAAGCTTTTCCTAATATCTAACCTAAACTTTGCTGCAGATTAAGCCCATTACTTCTTCTCCTACCTTCAGTGGCCATAGAGAACTGATCACAGTCCACTTTAGGGCAGCCCTGAATATATCTGAAGACAGTTATCAGGACCCCATTTAGGCTTCTTTTTTCAAGACTAAACATGCCCATTTTTAAAACCTTTTCTCATAGGTCAAGTTTTCTAAACTCTGCTCTCCTCTAGACTCTCTCCAGTTTATCCACATCTTTCCTAAAGTGTGGTTCCCAGAACGGACACAGAACTGGAGCATTGGCCTCAACAGTGCAGAGTGGAGTGGGACAATTACCTCCTGTGAATTACATGCAATGCTCCTGTTCGTACACTCCACAATGATATCAGCCTTTTTAACTGTCAACTCATGTTCAATTTGTGATCCAGATCCTTTCCAGCAGTCCTACCAGTTAGCCAGTATCCCCCATTTTGTAGTTGTGCTTTTGATTTGTCTTTCCTAAGTGAAGTACTTTGCACTTGTCTTTATTGAATTTCATCTTGTTGAATTCAGACTAATTCTCCAATTTGTCAAGGTCGTTTTGAACTCTAATCCAGTCATCCGAAGTGCTTGTAACTCCTCCCATCGTGGTGTCATCTTAGATTTTATAAATACACTCTCCAGTCCATTAGCCAAGTCATTGATGGCACTTTTCCAAGCATGTAACAGACATTCATTTATTAATCTACACAATACCCCACTTTGGCAGTAAGTATTACCCCATTTTACATACAAAGAAAGGCAGAGTCAGAGAAGTTGAGGCTAAAATTTCAAAGATGTCCACTTCATGGGGTGGCTTCAGATGCTTTGGGATGCTGAGGAGAGGATAAAGGGAGAATGAATCACACATGAGTGATGTTAGTCATGCCATTTACTGCACTACTGGAAGTCGCTCAGATACTGCAATCCTAAAGGGTGGTATAAAAACTAAAATAGGCTAGATCCTTAGAATTGATTTTCAGAGTCAATGAGTCCCAGCAACTCCCATTGACATTAGACCTCCTGGTGCTCATTCTCTTTGAAAATCAGGCCTAGAGCATCACAAGTTGGCAACCCAAAACTAGGAGGCAACCATAATCAGCGGTCCCTGTTGGAAATGTTGGCCAAAGTGACTTGTCTCAGGCCACAGATGGGTTTGCTGTCAGAACTGGGATCAGGATTCTGGAGTTCTTATTTCCCACTCCTGCCCTCAGACCGAGTCCCTCTCAAACACAAGCCATCAAGATAGAACTATATGTCTCAACAAGGTAGGTGTTTCAATGACTACGGGCTAAGCAGGCACTTTTAGCACTTCAGGTAATAGGATTACATATCTAGTAAAATGAATAAATCCAACACATAAATATTGTCCTTTATATTTTCACTTTTATTCCCTCTTCTCTGTTTTCTGACATCCCGACAGAGGGATTTGGAAGGGTGTAATGATCTCAGCAGATGTCTAGGCAATGGCTACATTAGAGAGCTTACAGTGACACAGCTGCACCAATACAGCTGCGCCGCTGTAAGCTCTCTAATACAGTCACTCTAAACTGATGGGAGAAGCTCTCCTGCAGACATAGCACTGTCATGTTAAATGGTCATAAATTATGTCGCTCTGGGTGGTGGCTAATTCACACCTCTGAGCAACATAATTTATGTCAATTTAAACTGTAATGTAACCATAATCTTAGTCTTTCTTCTTTTGTTTCAGTTTTTCATAAAAGGGAAAGAGAAGGGAGTGGTAAATACAATAAGATACAATGAGGTATCTTAATTAAAGTGATGGCTTTCTTTTTGTCATATCTTCAAGCTCCATGGGTTACCAACCAACTTCACATCTGATCAATTTGTCTCCCATTTTTGGAGAGAATTATTCTAATTCCTGGAAGTCACCTTATTCAATTTCTCTGCTTTCCACCCCCAGATGGATGACAATGAGAATGGGTAAACCAGATTCTAGAACAATATATCCACTATTTTATTAATTACCATCAAGATGAGTGCTTTTGCCTTTTGCTGAATTTGCCTACAATAACTCTGATCATAGCTCAACCTGCCAAAGCCCCTTTATACCAAGTATGAATTCCATCCATTCAGACCAGTGAACTCCCGTGTCCCTGTGGCCTCTGATTTGGTTCAACACCTCCACCACATTCATGAGGAATTGAAATCATACTTAACCTTGGCCAAGGAGGACTATAAATGATCTGCCAACCTTCATTGACAGGATCATCCTTCCATGGGAGTTGGAGGCAAGGTAAGTCTATCTACTCAACACTTGGATACCACTTGACCTATAAAGAAAACTAGACCACTGTTACCTTGGCTCATTCCAGATCATCTAACAGATTAATTTGGTGACCTTCAGGCCCCAGTTACCCTGCCCCATGAGGATACATCTGGTATTCCACATTTCCTTATTAAAAATAAAATGGATAACTTCTTTTCTGGATGCACACAACCACCTGTACCCCCATCCCAGTTAAGATGGTCCTAGTTAAGATATTCCCAGGAAGAATATTGATGAGACAGATCCTGGATTCTACACTTCTCCAAGGCTGATTTATGTACATCATAGACCAACCATTCGTGCGAACCAGCCAGTATCATTTATGCACCTGACTTCCTTTGGGAATTCCATCAATCTCACCCAACAAGCCAGGCCAAAGGATGCTTGGGAAGTGTCTTTGAGGGGTACATGAGGTGAGGTTATGAGTCATCCATGAACTAGAGCCGATTATGCCACATGTGGGGATTAAGCCACATTCCTGTGTTAGGCTCCAGCCGATCCCCAAGCCAGGAGCTGGTCTGGTCACTCTCAGAGCAGGCATATAAACCTCACAGAAGAAACAACAGCTCAATCTCCTCAACATTGCTTCATGGCTTGGAATTCTCCTTTGCCTGACAGACTCTGTAGGCCTCAGGCTGCTCTAGCTCTGCTTTTGCTCCTCTCTTGTCCCTAGATCTACTCCAACCTAGCTTCCTGCCCCATTCTTGCATTGTTTATTCCTGCTTTTGACTTCTGATTCCGACTCCAACACCTTAGACCTACCTGCCATCACTCCAATCCCTGGGCCCGACCATCCTTGTCTCAGGTTCTGATAGATGCAAGCATATTACACTACCAAGGTATATTGATTCAAACTATTCTCTCATTATAATGTGGGAACAGAAGCCTGTCAAATTATTAACTTTATTGTATATATTTTAACCTATTCTCTTTGGGATTTATCCATGAAATGATCATGATTTTGGCAAATATATTAATTGTTCTTGTGTTCACCAAATAGTTTGTAGAAACAATTTTCATCTTATAGATGGTTCACATACTGTTCATGTTGGCTTTTTGCCATTTTCATCTAAGTTGCAGTGTTGTTTCTGATCCCTAAATAGATAACTGAAACTTTTAATATCAGAGAACAATAAATAACAAATAAAACACTTTAAATGCAAGGTATGAATTGTCAGACAGCTGTTCATTTTGTGGTACAAAATGGTGTGGTACCATTTTGTGGTACTTTGTGGTACAGTTCAGGAAACTTTGATATTCAGACATTTTACAAAATAACCAGTGATTCTGCAAATAGAGGTGAATAATTAATACAATCACTAAAGAGTCCAGGTGGGTGAGGTAACATCTTTTACTAGAACAACTTCTGTTGGTGAGAGAGATTGATAAGCTTTCAAACTGTGTAAGCTCAAAAGTTTCTCCCTCACCAGAAGAAGTTGGGCCAATAAAAGATATTGCCTTTCCCACCTTGTCTCGCTAATATCCTGGGAACAGCCCAGCTACAACATTCCTGCAAATAAAAACGAGCCAAGCACAGTGCTTTTAGGCATGCAAATATTTACAAATCAAGGCTGGTGATTTAAAAAAAATATATATTCTACTGTCTCTAATTAGCACATTATCTGTTTGGTCTCAATTCAAAGTCTAAAAAATTCATGTTTGTGAATAGAAGGTATCAGGAAAAATTGCAATTTTACAACTTTTTCACAGAAAATGTAATTTTAGAAATAGATGGTTTAATATGTATATTTAGGCTTGGCAGAAACTGATTTTTTAAAACAAAATAATTTTCATAGAATCATAGAATATTAGAGTTGGAAGGTACCTCAGGAGGTATCTAGTCCAACCCCCTGCTCAAAGCAGGACTAACCTCAGCTAAATCATCCCAGCAAGGGTTTTGTCAAGCCGCAGCTTAAAAACCTCTAAAGATGGAGATGCCATCACCTCCCTAGGTAACCCATTCCAGTGCTTCACCACCCTCCTAATGAAAAACTTTTTCCTAATGTCCAACCTAGACCTCCCTCACTGCAACTTGAGACCATTGCTCCTTGTTCTGTCATCTGCCACCACTGAAAACAGCCTAACTCCGTCCTCCCTGGAACCCCCTTACAGGTAGTTAAAGGCTGCTATCAAATCCCCCCTCATTCTTGTCTTCTGCAGACTAAACAGGCCTAGTTCTTCAGCCTCTCCTCATAAGTTTTGTGCTGCAGCCCCCTTATCATTTTGTTGCCCTTCGCTGGACTCTCTCCAACTTCTCCACATCCTTTTTGTAGTGGACATAATACTCCAAAACTGGACACAGTACTCCAAATGCAGCCTCACCAATGTCGAATAGAGGGGAATAATCACTTCCCGTGATCTGCTGGCAATGCTCTTACTAATGCAGCCCAATATGCCATTAGCCTTCCTGGCAACCAGGGCACACTGCTGACTTGTATCCAGCTTCTTATTTCTTATTCTTATTTTGACAGATAATATCTATGTTTATTTGTAAACATTTTTTATTTTTATCCATTTACATTTTAACAATTATGAGAAACTATGGGAAGGTCAGATAATAATTATTTAATAACAGCAGCCCAAAGTTAAAGCTGTATAACCATTAAAACACAAATTTGTCAACATCACGTGTCAAAATATACAAAGTAAATATTCTTAAATCAAACGCTCAGGAGCAGCATTTTTGTTACGTTGTTTATCTGTATATTTCTATGATCATCCATGGAAATATTTTTTCATCAGTTTGTGTGTTCAGTGAAATCAATGTTTACCAATAAAAAGCTAATCCTTCCATGCCTACCTATATTCATGTTAGCTGGAATTCCTAAAGTTCAAAAAGACTTTGCAAAGGTCATATAGGAATATGAGCATAACTGCAGGGAGGAAGAACTAAAGGCTTATCCAAAGCAGATGACTGTACTGCAATACTGATTATGAATTATTGGTAATTTAACCATGAAGCACTATTGTGTGGGTTTTACCTATCAACAAGCCTTTGGTCAGGTTGAATTAAAGTTCAGTCGTAAATGCTTTCTCTCATCCTTACTCCACTGTTAGAAATACAGGTGTGACAATCAGGGTCCGGACACTCCAAGAGGAGAACAGAAGGTTTAATACTCCCCCCCCAAAGAAACCATTAAATAAATAGACTATACACTCTGATATTGTGTTATAAAAATATATTGAATAAGTAGTGTTAAGAAAGCTTGCAATGTGCTGAATGTGATAGTCATTATGAGATATGTGTACAGACCGTGGTTAGGAATTTATGCATGTGTGTCTATAGAAAAGTGGACTCAGAAACTTCAGCTCCACTTCACAGCAGGATGGGGTAGTCAGGCAGGGATGGGCACCTCCCAAGCTGACTGTTTACATGAAAATAGCTTCATTGTCCAGGCCAGGAAAAAACAATGGTGCACCATTAAAGTTAATGGAAAGACACTGATACAACTGGGAGTTTCCCCACTTTGAATATCTATAGTGATTGAAGGAAAACCCCTCTGCAAGTCCTTTTAAAATGGAAGTTGTTTGAAATGAAATCTATCCAGAAACAGAGAGACAGCTTCTAGGCAGGAAACTGTCTGTGAACATTGGATCCCCCCTGTGGCTGTGGGGTACGCTGGGAAACTGTTCAAAGGCAATAGCTAACTTATTTTAGAAAAGGGAAGTGTAAAGCCTGAGTTTGCCTCTGTATGTTTGTTTTCTGTGTAACTTGTAGATGTTTGCTTCCCTTGCTATTTCATCTCTGAATCTGTGCTTTTCTAATAAAGAAACTCTTTGTTTACTTTTATCTCAAGCAGGACTCTTGTGTGCAAAGTCTATGGCGTGTGGTTGCCAAAGGAAGCTGGTATCTGGGGAGTGGTTTCACGCCTTCAGGGGGAATGAACCAGATGGGAATGACCAGAGTGTCTAGTGCTTAAGAACTCAGGCAGGACGGATTTGGGGTGACTTTGGACTGGAGGGGCTTTTACTCCCCTCCAGGGAGTAACTAGCCTGGTGAGAGCGAGGGTGAGACATTATGCTTGTGGGCTGTCTACTAGTGTCAGGGAGCCAGAGCCATACGGCACGAAGGCATCCCGAAGCTACAAAGGAGGCAGTGACAGAATCCTTCACTAGCCTGGGTGAGCCTCAAAATGTCACAGCTTAGACACAGATTGGAGGTTGGGGACATTAAAGTGGGATCCGCATGACATGGCACTGACTGACATAGCACATGACAATGCTGCCCCACTGTTTGTATGAGTGATCGCCCCAGGATTGGGAGAGGGGAATCGATAGCTGAGACCACTGCCTATCTTGTTGACCAATAAAGTTCTGTTGTTTCATTGTACTCCCCCATCAACCTGTCTGTATCTATCTATTGTCTCTTGCCTTATCCTTAGACTGTAAGCTCCCCGGGGTGGGGACTGTCTTTTTGCTCTGGGATTGTACAGCACCTTGCACAGTCGGGTGCTGGTCCATGACAATACTACAAAAAATAAATAATAAAGCAATTTGTTTTTATAAGAGTTTGCCACTGATGAGAACAATGTTGGAAGTATAGCATCAGCAGGGTGCAGAGTTCTGTATTGCCTGCCCTATTAGTCATTGAGAATACAGAATCCTTTTGCTAGCTGAAAACTAGCATTGTGTAAACGATGATTTATTATTTATATTGCACCAACAGTGTATGGGGGGGAGACATGAGATGCCAGTGCTGAAGCATTTATAATCCAAAGATTTGACTCTGCTACCCTTATTTTACTCTGGTTTCAATAGGGTCACTTGCAGAATAAGATGGCACTCCATGTAAGGATGGCAGAGTTGGGTCCTATGTCATGATAACGAAGCTGGTATAAAAAGGAAAATGATTTCATACAAAGCTCAGTGCTATTGTTTAAACTAAGAAGAACCATCAGTACTTACAGGGCTCACAATTGGCACCGAATCTTTTTTGGTGAAGAAGGCAATGGTTTGTGTATGTGTTTATGCATGCCCTCTGGGGAGCCGGGGAATAAAATCATGAAGATGATGATAGATTCAAAAGTGGTTGATCACAGTTATCTAACCCAGTGCTCAAGGGAAGATGCCAGCGTACCACATTTAAATGCCTAGCAAAGGTTGTATTTACCATTACAGCATGACTCGTGTCCTTCTTTCCCTTCATTGACAAGGTCTTTTCCATTCTTAGAGTTCAGTCTCACAGGATGCAGCAACTGCAGGAGTTCTCTGTTTTCCATAAAGTGGGATTCAGGGTGCAAAAGATCACTCGTGTTCTGTATGGCCACTTCGGACTTGCTAATTGGAAATACTGGTAAACTTCAAAGCAAGTTACCGCAGTCCACAGGGACAGAGTAGAACAGGTATAAGAAAATTTTTATTTTATTGATTTTTTTTCCATTTCCAAAAATTCACTTAATTATTAAGTCTCAGGGCACATGTACAGCAGCTGATAAAAATATACAGGGGCCTATGCTCATCCCCACTCTGGTCATATGGGACCACAAGGGGCCAGATGAGAATTCTCTTGACCCAGGAGGGCTGTGTTCCCTCCTCCCAAGTGCAGCAAATGTCCCAGAGTCATGCCTTAGAGCATGCTTAGAGTGTTTTCCGGGCTTTGGCACAACATGGAGGCAGCCACGGACAGGCAAGTTGAGCCCCTATAGCAGCTGAGTGGGGCAAAGGATGGTTTAAAGCTTTGAGCAATCTTTACACCTTGTCCTATCTGAGCTGTGCCTCTCTGGAGGTGCCGCCCAGAATGTGCTACACAATTATATTACTTTTAGTAGTTTACAAAGACATTGTAAAAATTGATAAAGATATTTCCTCAAATAAAGGGAAGCTTAACCCACCCATCTCATTAGCTTGAGCTCTGGTCCGTTGTCCCCCGATGTTTTGTTTCTCTTATTGCTCTTTTGGTGCTAGAAGAACCCAAGTCAGACAACTAGTTTAGAGAGCAAAGAATTTTTATTAGGTTCTCTCATGAGCCTCAGTTGACATGCCCTGAGCTGCAAAGGCTAAGCCTAGGATGAACTGGCTTCTTCCTATTGCAAGACAGACTCTCTGAAGTGAATCTTATTGACCATGGAAGTAAAGTGTAAGAGAGTGCGCCCGTGCCCATTATATTGCTATCACTAGTTATATGACTAAAATCTAAGAGGTGCAATAAAGCTGTGTGAAGGAAACCAATTCAGTTTTGCAACATTTTTTTGGAGAGAAATACGGAGATTTTCACAGATTTTGTGCAAAGTGTGCATGAAAGCAAAATTCACATGAATCCTCCCACAGCTCCTGCCGAGGCAATGCATCTCCATAACACATCCAACATAGGCCAGTGCCTACAAGGGAAGACTGATCTCTAAGGAAACACGCAGGTTAAAAGCTACATTTAAAAAAACGTATTCGCCTTCTCTGTTAGTAATAACAGTTCCGAGTATTAAAAGTGAAAGGACGTTAAAAATCCAACTCAGTCCATTGACGGGTTGCTTTGCTTTTCATAGGTAAAGCGGTTAGACAAGGAATCTAAAGGAAACGAGAGCCTGACGGGTAAAGTCTGGAGTGTGGCTTTGGACTACATGCCTCCACAAGGGAGCGAGAATTACACTTGCACTCATATGTGGGCTACATGGAGCTTGGATCCAGCTACCTAAGAATAAGCAAGCACTGCACACTCAGTTATGCCACCCTTGGAGCAGGAAGGCAGGGAGGGATGGGGAAGAAGCAAAGCTTTGGCTCCACCCCCTTCTTATTGGCCAGCACAGCGGAGCCAGTGCAGGGGTGTCATGAGATGCTGTGCCAACCTCAAATTACTCTCATCTTGGAGCCAGGAGGAAGTAGGGGAGGAATCGTGAACCACATTGCTTTTCAGGGTCACACTGCCTTCTGAGGCTGTACAACACCCCGTCCCCCAGTTTAGGGCTGTGCCTGAACTCACAATCCGGGCCATAACGTTTAACGAGCACACAGTGGTCTGGTTTGCCTGGTGAGAAGGCAGAGAACTGTTCATTACTCAGCTCACACTTTGGAAAACATCTGGCGCTAAGCAGAGTTATTAGTAGTATGGTCATCCTAGTGTCAGTAGGCTCAAATCTACACTTGCAGTCTTGAAAACCCTCAAGACGACAGTATGGGTTTTTCAGGTTTGTGTACTTTAAACCCAGGCAAAAGCTTATGTCCAGAAACATACAGATTTTTTTATTGTAAAAATCTGTTAAGAAAAACATTGACATGACTATCTTAAACACAGCAGGCCTCAGAGATAGCTTATGTCAAGATAATTTACCCTCACAAAAAGTGGGGATTCAACCCCTTCCAATAACAAAAACGACTTCCTCCATTGTTGCCAACACTGCAGTGTGAAGTCAGCCTCTTTCCCAGCACGCTCAGCTGGTAGCTGGTCCTTTAAAGCTGGCAAAGACTAGCAGCTGCAGCCTGAAGGTGCCATTTTGCATCTGTTAGTTGTAGGTTCTACCTCTCTTCCGGAAGTTAAGTATTTTTAATGGCTGTTATGTTTTCTTTGATTGCACTCAGTTGTTATTTCTGAGGAACTGACAAATCACCGTATGAAAACACTCAGTGAATAATTTTTTTGAAGATCTGGCCTTGGTCAGTTTCACTTTTGTTTTTAGTAAATTTCACTTTCCAGTTCTCATGCTCTAATTCAAGGGTGCAATTTGGTTTTAAAACACTATAAAGAAATATTTAAGTGCAAATGTGATATTTTTCATTGACTATTTTTAAAAAACCCTCTCAAACTACTAATATTATGCTTTGCAAAACCTTAAACAAAAATGATTGAGAGACCTAACCTACCTGACACTGGACAATTTTTGTGTCAGTAGTGTGGGACACAGAAAGAGGACTGTTCAAATTTGCAATTGCTGGAACATATGTCAAAATGAAACAGGGCTCCTTTAAAAAAAAAAAGAACAGCAGCAACAGTCTGGATTCAAACAAACCAATGCTCACTCACAAGTTACAGTCTGGAGAAATTAAGTATTCTAGTTTGACTTGACACATGGGCCGGACCAATGTATGTGATCAGTGCTTCCTGAACATGTTATATAATGACAACCCAAGATTTCGCTCTGCTTGGCACCATCACTGGGGAAATCCTTTCACAGCCCCGGCACTCCTATTTTACATATTCTACAATGTCTTATTATGTAGGAACACACTTTCCTTTAACATGCCTGTCTTCTCCTAACCCTCAGCCTTTCCCCCACACTTTTCTTAGACAAGCACATTTATTGTGACCAATGCCAAGAAAAAGCCCACTCTCCATTTGTATCTGACTCTTACCCACTCTGCTCACTGTATGCCAGGTCATTGATGGAGTGCAGGATCTTTCTCCACACCCTTATTGTGGACTATTTATTTTTTCGCAGGACTCCCTTTCAGAATGCCAGTGTGATAGAATTTCAGGACCTCCTCCACCACCAGCTCCAGTTCTTGTAGCCCCTTGTGTCATACGCAGGCAAAAAGAGATGTGGCTTTTTATGGCACAGCTGGTGTTGTGGGGAGGGAACTGTAAAGGGGCCAGACAGAAACATGATGTTCTGTGGCTGACTGAAGCAAAGTACCCCCAGGGTAGAGCTGGTTGAAAAATTCCAATGGTTTTGCCTGGGAAATTTTTGAAAGTTCCTTTGAAAAAACATTTTTCATTTAAGAAACAGTTTTTTCAGATGGCTCTATTGCACGGCTTTTGGGCTTGCAGCTTGGCTACTTTGGACAGGATGCAATATGTTTTCCCCAGCCTTATGCTGGATCAATTCTTTGTGCCTGGTTCTCCATTGTCTTGTATAAAAATGGGAGGGGTGGCAAAGTGTTGCCATTCTGCTTTGGTGGCATATTTTTTGTACTCGCTTTGCACAGATGTAAATGTCTACATCAGCTACAAGAAGGCACAGAATCAGGCTGTTGGGCCCAAATTCAATCCTGCACTGGTAGTGACCCTGACACATGTTAGCAAAGTAATTAACTTGCGCTCCAGCTACAGCAGATCTTCTGAGCATTTTGACAGCTGGAGAAATGTGAGGGCATACGTGTGCCCTAATTACACTCCCATTCTGCCACTTTCACCCTTTTTTCTCCCTACTCCAGGGATATTTTCCAGCAGAGTCTTATGACTGTTTTGCAGACATGCTCCCAGATTCACTGGTGTAATGGCTATAGCACACCTCTAAAAATCTCAGGGAACAGATGGGTTTTATGCCTCTCTGCCTCTCAGTGCCATCCCCGTTGAGCAGAGAGCAGTGGATAACCCTCTAATTAACAGGCAGGGCAGGTTTAAAAGCCTTCTCCCTGTTTGGATCAGTTTTAAACCCTGTTCAAAATCAGTTTGGTAGCCCCAGTGTGAATGCGGCCTTTGTTAGCCACTGATGACTAGGGTGTTTTGAGAACTTGGGAAAATATGCTTGGCAAGTAAACTCATCTAACTAATAATAAAAATAGTCTTCAAATTTGCCAGGCTTCTTTGCCAGAGGCAAGCAAAATTAAAGTCAATGAATTGTTTAATGGGAGAGAGAGAATAAGGGAAGCAAGAAAAAGGCATGTTGTTCCTTGATGCTGTTTTGTAACTTCTTTCATGTGGATCCTCCTCAAGAAGCTCAACAGAGAAATGCTCATCTATTGCAGTACTATATCCTACATTAGCAGAGAGATGGACTCAATGATCTATGGATGATCCTGTATCTGGCACACAGCTAGTTGATTTTGGACTTAAGAACAGGCCTGACTTATTTTGTGGGTTACATAGAAAGAATCGTTTTAAATGTGATGGTACTAAGTACCACCCTCCCCCATAGAAGACCCAAAGCAGATGGGTGTAGTGCACAAGCACTTGTGAGGGGAAAGTACAAATCCTGACAGCTTTTTCTCTGCTGCTTCTGCCTATAGACTCCTTTCCCTTAAAAAGAAAGCCACTAAATATTTGTAACAGTTAGGACAAGAGATCGTCTCTTTTAAGTCCATTCAGACGAGAGTGGGGACTCAAATTCAGCAACTATCGTCCTTGCTTCCTTCCTGGACATGAGCGCTCGCTTTCTCCCTTCTCTGTTCTATTCACTATCACTTAGGTTATGAGGACACTGGCAGCCCTGACATTTTTAAAAAGAGTAAGGACTTCCCCACATAGCCTGAGTCTCTGTCAAGAGCTAGCCATGTTAAGTAGGTATACCTTCCGTAAGCTCCTGCTAATGCTTGTAAGAGTTATGCACATTAAAGGACCCCTGCACATAATCGATTATGTAGTTCGCACCCTTCTCCTCAGGTGGGGTACAGATATCTTGCGCTTGCACTGAATACCTCTTGGGGGGAAGGGTCTGTCTACACTGCAGCTGAGAGGGAGCATTCCAGTGCAGGTAGACAGACTTGCTCTAGGTCGGCTTGAGCTAGCGTGGTAAAAATAGCAGTGGCTCCAGAAGAGACTTTGTCTCTCAAGTCCACCCAAACCCCTGGTTCTGAGGTCAGATGGGTAGCCCAAGTCTCTGCTGGAGCTGCAGCATTTGCACTGCTAATTTTAGCGTGCTAGCTTGAGCCTGTCTTCCCAGGCTGGGAGATGTGCTCCTCACTGCAGTAGGGACACACACCCTCGGTGTACAATCTATTCCAAATTCTGCTGTTCTTAGTAGTTCTGCAACAGCTTTTTCTAGTGTCATAGAAGGTGTTAGAGGAAGAGTAGAGGTTATTCAGCTGTGTATAAGCTACATTTTTGCCTGCTAGGAGGAGAGTGATAAAGATAAACTCTCCTCATGCTTCTGGTGTAAACTGGTGTCCATGAAGGTCAGGAAGAAAGTTCTCCTCCCCATGGCACAGGCGTGCACAGTGGTCTATGACCATCATGAACTTGGGGAGGAAGGACGTTGCTTTCCTGTGCCAAGAGTATAAGCCAAAGCCTGACAGATTGGACGGAGCCGATGGATTATTGGTCAGTTTTGGTGTTTGGAGGTTTCTCGGTTGATGTGTGGTATGACTGTTATCACTTTGGTGACTGGGGAAATCAGCAACCTGTTACCGTGGATGGTGCTTAGCTAGAGGAGGGCCAAGATGGATTCCAAGCTCACCATGCAATACTGTAGAAAAAAGTTTGACCTGCCGGCAACATCAAAGCAGGAGAAGTCCCCCACGTTGGATTTTTGATGCCTCTGGGTGAGGTTGGGGTTCACAATTCCAGTTTCCGGACAGTTTCTTTTTCAGCCTCATGAATATTTCATTTAATTTAATTCTGTTGATCTCTTTGCAGAGCCCAGTGGTGTATTTCCCAGCCCAGCAATCTTTTCTGATATATTCAGAGGATCCATGGTGCGAGCACTGTGCAGTCTTGGGAATCTTGCAGCTGGTGGCTCCATACATAAGACATGCTGCAAGTTCCTTAGCTCTTGTTATCCTATAAATAATTCATTCATTGGAGAGGAAGGAAGAGCCAGGCATCTAATGCCACCATTAGGGAAGCTCAATGGCGTAACTGTTTTCTTCTTTGGTTGGGAGCCAGCATTAACACCATGCTGTTTTTAATGAGCTTTTATTTCAGTGGTTAGTATACAGATTGCATTAACTAATGCAGTAGAGAAGTAGCAGGCCTCATTTAACTCAGGTGTGGCAGGCTAACCTGAAGAACCAACCAGTTTTCTCCCTCTGTGTTATGTTTATGTTGTATGTAGTTATGGAACTGAAAAAATAGTGTCATTCTGTTACCCGTGTACCTCAACTTTTAAACGCAGAACAGTCCCCCAGGCTATTGCATGAGCAGCTGCCATTTTGGGCCTCACTTCAGGTGCAGAACATTAGAGCAAGTGGGTTTCCATGGTCTCTCCCTATTTATGTTGACTTCATATTTGTTCTTTCTCTCTCTCTCATTTTTCCCTGGTCTGAAATAAGCAACCAAGACTGAAAAACGCTTCTTTTGATTTTTGTTGTCAGAAAACTAAATACGGCATCTGCAGCTGGGTTTCCTTTGGCAATAGGAGGGCTGAGGTGATTTTTCGTGGGTAAGCTGTGGTTATATTGTCTGTGACTTGTACCGTTCCCTGATGGCAGAGGCAGTTTGGTGTCTCTTATGTTTGATTCAAGTGAAATAAACATCAGTTGTCCCTTATATTTTTAATGGGCTTTATTGTGCTTAAAGCACAGCCCTGTGTGGGAGATGATGCTGACACAACACCTCCTGGAGCCCTTGGGAGCTCCTGGAAAGCATCCTGCTACAGAGAGCAGTATACACTTCCCCTTGGCCCAGCTGCCGATGCCAGCCTCTTTCCACCCCTTTTATCTTGGCTACTGCAGTGGTAGGATCTGTTCTTGTGCAGCTCCTCTGCTTCCACAGGGCAGAGACTGCATACATGCAAAGAGAGGCTCATGGGGCCCTCATTGTGCCCTTAGGCGTCCATTCAAGGCCATGTACAATCTGGCCCTCAGTTGGAGTCTCCAATCAATCACTGAGTTTTGGTGAAAGTCTTTTTCACATGAATATGCCTTACTCACATATAGAGACCAATTAACCACTCACTGGAGTAAAGGTTTGCAGGATCTGCTTTGAATCCACGCCTTCCCATCTTTGTTTCTGTTACACACGTATTAAAATTTAAATGCCCCTTTCTTTTTTCTTTGTGGAAAAGAAAAACAGTGGAAAATATTGTTTTAGGGTTCAGTGTGTGCACACATGCATCCCCCCTCCCAAATATACTCCACTTAGTGTGAGTTATGTGGCTCTGAAGAGACTCCTGCTGCTACAATACCAGCAGAATTATAAGCTGATACTACTGACAGAGTGAGAAGGTGTTTCCAACGAACTCTTCCTTTTTAAAGTCTTTCTCTCCTTCTTCTTTCCCACATCCACCAAGCCCGAGGCTGTTCTGTCTTGTACGCACAGACGGGTCAATTTTAGTTTGGGTGAATCAGAGCTGTGCTGGATTTTGATTCACAAACCAGTTCATTCCAAACCTCAGCTCTTCAGTCCCAGAGTCAAGCATCTTTTAATCTAGTCATTGACCAAATTGCCCTGGTCAGTGACCCCTGTCTTTGGCTCTCAGGCTCTTGCAATCTAGCACTTGGGGAAAAAAACCCTGGCGCCCAGTGTTGCCTTTTTTTTCCTGTCGTTTCTATGGGAGTGAATGGAATTACTAGGGAAAGAACCCCTGGCGTAAGGCTGCTCACAGTCTTGCTCTTTGGGAAACTACAGACAGCAAGGATGTCAAGCTCCCTGTAGTCTCTGGCTTCAGACTGCCTTTGCTAACAGCTGAGTGGAATAGGGACACAGGCAAATGTGAGAGTTAATCTAAAGTGCAAGCAATGGTGTGGGTCCCAGTCCAAAAAACACCAGCCTGGAATATTTACATGCCAGACCTTCACCAGAGTACTCTGCATAACAAAGAATTAAAAATACATATGGGAAAACAGAGCATGGAGCAGAAGATCTGATTCTCCCATTGTCTATACCAGTGTAAATCCAGTGTAACACCACTGGAGAGCTTCATCCACATCCCTTATATGCTAGGGAAATCCCCAAACAGCTGGGTTAACTGGCTTCCCTGTGTGGTACAAAGCAGGCACAATGAGGGCCAGGATCTTGCTCAACACCTTAACGAAGAGGCTTAAGAAGGTTAGTGTACTCAATGCATTAAAGCTGTTGTTCTGCATGCAAAGTTTGCCTTCCAGGAGCCATTTCATTCAACAAAGGAGAAGCTTTCTCTCCAATCAAAATCCTACATTGTCGCTGTTTGTTGTTAGCAACTGGTCCATGAGAGTTATGCACACAAAGGAAGAGGAGCCTACAGCCCTCAGTGTCCTTGGGGCAGCCAAGCAAGGCTGCCCACTTGCCTTCTGTTTGCTCAAAGTACGTCTATGTGTAACCATCTTACGTGGAACGTTACCGTAATTCTTGATAACTCAGCTAGTTTCTGCACTGGCAACAATCGATCTGATATTCCTTGACTCCTTGCTTGTTTGGTGTCCCAGAGATTGGCTGCCTTTATTGTCCTGCAGCACAAACAGCAGGAAGCTTGCAAACTTTCCAGGAATACTTTGCCTTAACCCGTCAACAAAAGAAACAACTAAAAATCAGTGTGCTTGAAGCTCTCTTGGTCTGTAAAACACAGTAATTACATGGGTAATGAAGAAGGGGCAGAGGCTATCGGGTTGTTACTTTGTGTCTAAATAGATTAAATAGATGAATGTATAGCATGAGCCAAGGCAATTAACAATGCAAGCAAACTCTTATACTATGCTAAGACTCTCACGAATGCTAGAGCTCCCATTAGTGATCTAACACTGGATGATTTGATAATACTATAAGTTATAAAGCTGGACAGTACAACAATCCTGTTTGATGCTAAAATTTACATCAAAAAATTCCATGGGGGACTATCAAAACATAATGAATTCTGCATTTAAATGTGCACTCGGCAGCACTGTATTCAGCTAGGCCAAGAATCATCACATTAACAAATGAGTGACGCAGCCATATTTTGTAAACACACCAGAGGCAGCTAAGCTTCCATGAAAAGCTGCAGGGCTGTGAAACCTGAAATGTTTATTCTTTCATTACATCAAGGGTCACTTATAAAAATAAAATTGAGATTAAATAAATAGATGCTAAGGCTGGAGGATCCCCAAATATAAGGGAGCAAGTCACTGACTAGTGAGAGAGCAAGAGAGAGGAACAAATGGGGCTTGATTGTTGGAGCTGTGCCTCCGCGTCTGGTTATCTGTCTCACTTATTACATATGAAGTAGGATTTCAAATTGAAAAAGAGACTTACACTGGGGAAAACTTAAATTAAGCATTTAAACAAAAATTCAGTGCCCATGGCAGTACACGTTTTCCTTACACTGCTGACTATATATGTTCTGAGTAACACTCCCCCCACCTCTCATGCCTCCCTCTCGCTCTCCCTCCCCAGTTACATACTGTCTTAATGGATCCATGTGATGCACACAGCTGTTAGGTTAGTAGAGGAGTCACACACATCAGCAGAGCTTGGAGCCCTTCATCTTAAACACAGGCTTTTACCACTTGAGCTCTTTGGTTAACAGTTCCTTATCCTCTGTGGCCCACGCACAACTGGGTCTCTCTCTCTCTCAGGGTGACCAGATGTCCAGATTTTATAGGGACTGTCCCGATATTTGGAAATTTTTCTTATATAGGCACCTATTATCCCTTCTCCCCCTGCCTGTCCTGATTTTTCACACTTGCTATCTGGTCACCTTGCTCTCTCTCACACACACAGTGCATGAGACTGTGGTAACCATTAGATGGTACTATACAATTCCAACTTCATCTTCTGCTTAATCCTGTTATGACACGCATAGCAAGCATGACCTGTTGCTCTGACCACTTCAGACCAGTGAGACTAACTGATTTTTTTTAGTACATTAGGAATCCTGGGGCTGAGGGAGTGGAAATTGTTTTGTGTCAACCTGAAACCAATTTGGGGGGGAATTTTCAGTGAATCAGAAACTTGGAAAATTGTTTGTTTTGGGTTGAAAGAAATGTTTAATTCCAATTTAGGACAGTTTTTACCTTTAGAGAAATTAAAGCAAATGGCTAGATTCACTTGGGCACCATTCACAAAAGGAGGAGGAAGAGGTGCCCCACTTATATCTTATAGCCCTGTGGTTAGTGTATTCAGTTGGGAATCCCTTCCCAGGCTCACCAGGCTATTGGCTCTTCTGGAGCAGGGCTCTCTCAGTCTCTGCTGTTGAAGCTGTTCCACTTTGCATAAAGTACTTAAACACTCATTGAACCAAAGAGAAAGAGAGAGAGAGAATGACTTTATAGCTCGGTGGTCAGGGTGCTCACCTGGGCTCCAGTTCCTGCTCCAATGAATAGTTATTTATACAAAGGGAAAAATTTCCTCAGGAGAGACTGAGATATCCTCCCCCCACCCCAGACCTCAGACACACAACACACACACTCCGGAACAGCCAGTAGCTTGGTGGTTAGGGCACTCTCCTGTCAGAGAGGGGGAAGACCTAGGTTTGAGTCCTTACTCCACAATGGGGATTCCAGCTTAGGCCTCCCACTGAGCTATAGAGTATAAGAGCTCTGTCTCCTCCTCTTGGTTTTATCAATGGAACCTAAGTTGCTTCGTGAATCTAGTAAAAAAACAAAAAGAAAGAAAATTCCCTTTCCCCTCCCCCACAACTAAAACAATTATTCACAACTGACAGAATTTGCATAATGACTCAGTTGACTGCATTTTTTGGAGGGAAAAAACTTGGGATGAAAAATTTTATCCTCCTCTATTTGAACCCCTTCACTTGCTTCCAGGTGCTTGCTGCATCAAATTCAAGCATCTTCAAAGTCCTTCATAATCTTTCCCCTGCCTACATTTCCTCTTTGTTTTCTCTCCAGAGCATTCTGTTCCCTTCCTCTCTTTTTATCCCACTTTTGGCCTTCACTCTTTCTGCCTTCCTTGCTGAAAGTCCTTTCTTCTTGCCTACTAAGTAGTTTCTCTTTATTCAAATCTAGGATAATCTAGGCCATACTTACAGGATGGGAAGCACTGACAGGCGGTTGTGGTGGGTAATCAGCTAAACATGAGCTCCCATTGGGACACAGTGGCCAAAAGAGCTAATGCGATCCTGGGATGCATAAACAGGGGAATCTCAAGTAGGAGTCGAGCAGTTATTTTATCTCTATATTTGACACTAGTGCAATCACTGCTTGAACACTGTGTCCTGTTCTGGTGTCCACAATCCAAGAAGGATGTTGATAAATTGGAGAGGGTTCAGAGAAGAGCCACATGAATGATTAAAGGATTAGAAAATATGCTGTACAGTGATTGACTCAAAGAGCTCCATCTATTTATTTTAACAAAAAGAAGATTAACCAGTGACTTGATTACAGTCCATAAGTATCTACATGGGGAGCAAATATTTAACAATGGGCCTTCAGTCCAGCAGAGAAAGGTAAACATGGTTCAATGACTGGAAGTTGAAGATAGACAAAAATCAGACTGGCAATAAGGTGTAAATTTTTAACAGTGAAAGTAATTAATCATAGGAACAATTTGCCAAGGGTTGTGGTGCTGTCTCCGTCACCGACCATTCTTAGATGAAGATTGAAAGTGTTTCTAAAAGATATGCTGGAGGAATTATTTTGTGGAAATTCTATGGTCTGTGTGATACAGGAGGTCAGACTAAATGCGTTTGTTTCTTCTGGTCTTGGAATGTATGAATCCTTAAAACCCACCTCTTCTGGCAATCTTTCCTGCATTCCTCTCATCCACAGTACCTACGTCTCCCCTTAGCTCAGAGGTCCGCAAACTGTGGGGTGCATCCCTCTCACAGCCCTGGGTCCTGGCATGATTTCTGGCTCAGCCTCTGCCCCGTTCCTAGCTTCAGCCACTGGCCACCGCAGTGCTACTCCTGACCTCAGCCTTAGCCCCTGGTACCTGGCTGCTGTTCCCCTCCCAGCCCCCAGCCCTGTTCCTCATTTGGTCCCCTGTGGCCGCCGTGGCCCTGCTCCCAGCCTCGGCCCCTAGCCTGGCCTTGGCCCCCTGCTCCTGGCCACTGATCCCGACTCGGCCCTCAGCTGCCATGGCTCTGCTCCCAGCCCTGCTTTCAGCCTCGGCCTCTGACTGTGACCCCGTTCCCAACCGCAACCCTCAGCTGCCGCAGCCCACTCTGGAGGGGCTGAAGGAGGGTGTGTAGATGGGGTGCGGGGTGGAGGGGCTCCACCTAAATAGTTGGGGGACTGCTGCCTTAGCTGAACGGCTATTTAATTTGTCTTGTCTTTGTTTGACTTGTCTATCTTTGATTGAAAACAGTTCAGAGCAGGGAAGGCATCTTGCACTATTTGTAAAAGTGTGGTGCTATCTATGTCGCTTCAAATAACAATAAATAATGACTCTGTATTCCGTGCACCTGAAACTGTTCCCAACATCCCGCAGTTTGGGTTCTACACTGAGAAACATTTGTGATGGAAAAACACCTGGGTGCATTCCAATCGGGGACACTTCACATTATGCATCTCCCCAGGACCCTGAACATCTCCTGTGGCAAGTTCTGTGCAGTGGTCAAGGAGAGCATGGAGCACTTAGGGTTTCAGTAGGGAGTGTTAATGTTCCTGATCAAAATAGAAGTAACGAAGAGGACAAAATAAGTGAAGATATGACTATAAAAGGACAGATTCTTGTTCTCTGCTGGGTCGGGTGGGGTAGTTTGATGGTTAAGTGGAATTAACTCTGTGGTCTAGAATCCTCACAGATTCCTGTTGCTCTGATCCCCATGGCACTTGTTTTACTTCTCCTGCCTTTTGAAACACTGAGGAATTTACTAATGAGGCCCAATTACAGAAAATTGTGGTTTTGTAATCAACATTCTATCTCATACCACAATGGTTCTTTTAAATCCTTGGGAAAAAACAAAAGACCTCCACACGCACCTCAATCCCACCCCCATCCTGAAACACACACAACAAAAGTTGTTCTTCAGACCTGAGCATTTATACATACAGGCCTATTGCACCCGTGTAACCAATTAAAAAGCATTTCATGGGAGCATATTGCTGACTCCAGTGCCCTTGGAGGTAACGTCAGCAGAATCTGAAGAGGCCTATATTAATCTGCCATTCCCTGTTACCCAAAATCATCCACAGCAGTCACGAGGGAGAAAGAGGGACACTCCCTCCAAAGATGGCTGAGGGTCAAGACCCTTCTGCCTCAGACAGATCAGGCTTCTTAGCCTGGCAGATCAGTCAGCTTCAAACCGGCCTGAGAGGCCGTCAGTTTGTTGCCTATGCTAGGAAGCTGCCTTATCTCTCTGACTGTTGTAGTGGCCCTTGTTGGGGTGGTCTGGCCTGGGAACAGGGGTTAGTGGTGTATAGATGATGGGGAGCTCTACCAGTAACTGCCTGCTATTGAGCTGGAGGGTAAGTGGCGTAAAGGAAAGCGAGCTGACTTTTCTCTCATGCACAGCTAGTATCTGTCACCTTGCACAGATTACACAGCTCAGAAGACTGCAGATACTCTCAGCTAGATGAGGCCCTCTGGGATTTAGGGGATTATTAGCATTATTGAGAGTACGTTCATTTGCCAAGAGAGAATATGCCTTTCAGACCACATTACTCATGGTGTGAGTCACCGTATAAATAACATATGTTTCCTATATTCAGCATATGACTCAATACATTGCACATGTATGCAGAAATATATTGAACAGAAACAACACTGGCTTGTTTTGTTCACCATATAAGCACAAAAATACAAACCCAGGTGTGTTGCAAATTGAATGTAAATAAGCAAATGCATTTAATGCGATTGGATTTCTACTTTTAGTGTATCCAGTTCCTAGACTCTTGTTATTAAGTTAGGTCAGCTATGTATATGTTGCATGTATTTTACATGCAGTACAGATGTAATATATTGGAACACAGGCATTTATTTGACACGGAGACGCTGTTAGTGGTTACTAGCTGTATCTGCTAGGATAAAACAAATAGAAATCTGGACTCTGATCCTATAAACTTGATGTTATATACGTGATTAACTTTTAGGCACCTGAGTATTTCCAATGAAGCCAATGGCATTACTCAGGTGCTTAGAACTAAGTACATGCATAAGTGTTGGCATGATCAGGGACACAGCTGCTACATTTATATTCTTGTCCTTCTGAAAGAAAGAACAGAGATACGTAACTCCCACATGCAATCTGAGATGCAAGTGGAACTCCCAATGACTTAAATGGAACCAGGAGCAGGCCCTAGCCCTGCTAAGATTATGTAAACAGATGAAACGAAGAAAGCACCTTATTAGATGTATTTATTATGATCAGGGATCACAGGAGTCTTTTGGGTATAGGGCCTCTGAGATGAAGTGGTGTTGTGTACCGGGATTTCTAGTGTTAGCTGCTCTAATGAATGTTACCGTAGTTAGCATGATGGCAAGTGAGTTTCCCCTTGGATTATCTTAATACCAAGAAAATGCTTAGAACAGCTGTCGTGATTTAAACCATAATGATAACTGGACATGGAAAGCCCTGTGCCACTGGGGGTCTTGCTGATTAATAGTGCAAAATTGCTCTCCCTTGCCATGTATTTAAAGTTTGGTGTAAACCGAATACCTGGGTATTTTAATTCATCAGACTAGATCAGTGATCTTCACTGTTTTTCAAGCGGGGACCACTTTGGCAATGTGACATGTAAAGAAGGCAGACTTTGATAGGCTCGATACATACTCTAATGTTAAAAATAAAATAAACTGGAATAGAAACAATTAGTCAGGGAGCTGCACTTAGAGTTGATGGGAGCCACCACTGACTCCCGAGCCTTGCATTGAAGAGCACTGGACTAGATGACCATAAAGGTTCCTACTGGCCTTAAAAATCTATGAATTTTAATGACAGATTTCACATAATTGTTAGCAGCTCTGTCATTGAATTCTTAAACTCCTGAAGAACTCCTGGATGAATACTAGCTGATCCTGGTGACTTGTTCTTTAACAGTTTCTTCTGACCCATCTTATTATAACACTTCAATCTTTGACAGTTTTTCATCATTATTACTTGAAAAGAGTAGGTCTGGGACAGGTAGGAAGCCTCCAAGTTGAGTCAAGAATTTTAATTTTCTCAGTTTTGATTTTACAGTTTTTGACTGACTTCCTAATTTTTTTGAAAACTCCTTGCTGAAGTTTACTACCTCTGTGCTAGTTTTTAGTCTGATCTCTTCCCTGCTATTGTTGAATAATTCTATTATTGTCACTATTACTTTGTGGCTCAGTTATAGTTACTTCCTGAGTGAGCCCTCATGTATTAATCATGTCATTTTTATCATGATGAGCAAAACAAGATATATCTTATTAAAATAAAAATTGTATAATATGCTTGGATTTTAGTGGAAAGTTTTAAGCACATTAAAATATGCATAACTGCTTTTTTCAGGTCTATTTTCTAACCTAGCCTCTGTCTCTTGCTCACACGCATGCATTCACTTAGATAAACCCCTCATGCCATACATGCTATGTAACCCATTAAGGTCAATAGTATTTCACAATGTATATCTGGTCCCAAGTATCTGGACAGGTAAGCTAAACTTTCCTGTCTGCATTCATTTCAAAGCTGTTCTCTCCATTGATGTTAGAGCAGACACTAGCTTAGGGGGATGCTATGAGCCAGATGGGGTGGGGTGAGATACAGGAGCAAACATTTTAAAATAGATAAATTCTTGGAGAGGAAAAAGGAGGAGGAAGAGTAAAGTAAACAAGACAGACATGCACAGCTTTCCCAGGTCAGGGTCCTGCCACGTGAGAATGGTAAAACTAAATCTTGTATATGAAACTGCTCAAAATATTATACGCCTATGAATGCACTTGAAAGACATGACTAGACATGATCAGAAGGGTAGCTGTTTAACCCAGCCACTCTTTCTGTCCCTGAACCCTCATAACCTGTTTGTTCATCTGATGTTGGGAGAGGCTACACTGTCAAGAGAAAAGAGAGTTTTTGCGTACAAGTCTCAGCACGAAATTTGATTCCATTTTGTAAACTCAGCGCAACACAGAGCTTACTCTTGGCTATCATTAGATGTATTATTTTAAAGTTTGCACAAAAAAGTCACAGCTTGCCTAGTAAAAGCTTTCCACTCACGTTGCATGCAGGCTCTTTGCTTCTGCAGAGAAAAAGGGTGATCTTATGGTTAAGGCACTGGAGTGAGAGTCAGGAAATCTAGGTTTAGCTGACTTTTCTGACAAAGACTTCCTGTGTGACCTTCAGCAAGTCACTTAAGGCTTGATCAAAAGCCTACTGAAGTCATTGGAAAGACCTAATCCCTCTGTATCTCAGTTCTCCATTTGTACAGTGAGAACAATACTACTCCCTTCCTCACACACTTTAGATTGTAAACTTATCGGAGAAGGGCCTGTCTCTTATTTGTTTGTACATTGCAGAACACAAGGGGACTCTTATCTATGTTGGGTCAACTAGATGCTACTGAAGTTTAACTCATAATATTAATATTTAGTAACTCAGGCTTGCTAATCTTTTAACAAACAGAGATGATAGTAGCAGAATCCCAATCCTGGGAACTTGTTACCTTGTACGGACTTGTCAGAAATGGGGTAAAGCAACACACCCAAGAAATGCAGGAAGATTTCTTTGTAGGGCTTGAATTGAATATTTCTTGACTGCAGTGTTACCTGGCAGGTTGGGCACTTTATGAATGCTTTTGTGACAGCAATCTTTAAATAAAATACACCCAGGCAGCATTGTACAGAGTTTGAAAGCCTCCTTGTCACTGATATATTAGTTTGAATTCCACATTGACACCACTGTGCTCTTGGCTTTTCCATGTGGAACAAATATTCTAAATGTAACAGATTCGTTGTGCTTCTCCATCAGCTTGTCTATTCATCTGATCACCCAGAAATTATCGTAAATAACCCTTTGCACATCTATAGCACCTTCCACTTGAGGAACGCACAGCGCTTTTAACTGTTAAGACTTACTGCACTGTAGAGATAAATTAATAGTATCCCCAATTTACAGAGTAGACAACAAATTGGAACAAAAAGGAACAAAGTAGAGGGATATTACAAAGGCTTCCATGCCCTACGTTAGCATTCCTTACTGTTGAATTTCATGATGCACAACTATATTGTGAGCTCTTCAGAACACAGATGTTCTCTTTCATTTGTCTGTAAAGTGCCCTGCTTATTTATGGGATGTTTGAATTTAAATGCATCAGTCTCCTTTTCAAAAAGCACACATTTAAAACATATTTTCTGTGAGAGTTTAATCACGCATTCTTTATCTGAAAGGAATTAACAGGTGAGAAGCTTGTGGGATGAAACCATGTTTGAAGTTCACAGTTACTCATTGTCCATGGGTAGTTTTAGAATCCAGATTTATATCCAGTTTCGGGTTATTCTTATGGGTTCAAAGTCTGGAGTCAAAACCATTCCAGAGCTGCTGCTTGGGTACGGTTTCTGATGGCACAAACAATGACCTAGATGTTGAGTAAGTGATGTAGCCACTCTATCACAGGAGCTTCATCCCTCCACCATCAAGATGACAAAGAGGGCAGTCCATAAGCAGGCTGTTTGTTCTTGAGCTCCACAGGGGCACAATAGGAAGCTCAAGAAGCCCCAGTGGTAAAGATGTGAGTTAAGCCACCCATGAGCACAATGTACCCTGTTGTAACAAAGAAGGATCTTTCAGTTCATAGGGCTGTTCTGAGGCGCATGCAAGCGCCAATCCAGAGAAACTAGGGGATGCGGATCTGAGTTGTCTATCTGCCAAGACATGCACCGTCAATCCAAAATATAGTCCCACGCCCGCTGTTGTTGCTGTTCCCTAGCAAGGTTGAGTCTGAGGTAGAGTGAGAGAGGCTTAACTATGCCAGAAGATAGGCGACTTGACTTTAGCCAGTGTTCTGATGTGGCTTTGAGATGAAATTTTGCAGTAAGCCATCCTGATAGTTGGGAGCACACAGTAATACAGCCAGGGTCTTGCCTTCACTCCTCGTTGCTGGGGGAGCAATGCCAGCTGAGACAGGAGTTGTCTGGGTCACACCTGTAATGATACGAATAGCACAGTTGATCACTGAGTCCTACTTGCCACAGGGACTAGTGGAGCCCATGCTGCCACACAGTATTTGGCACGTGCAATAATTAGTGGCTGGCAAGCCTGCAAAGGATGGCAACTCTCAGTTGCATTTTAGCACGTCTTCCAGGGCTAAGGTTCAATACCAGTGGTGACAAAATCTTGACAGCTCTTCTCATGAGATTTCGACCCATAATAATTGAAAGATTGTGAGATCATCTGATCTCTGGAGATTTCCACCACCTTGAAAACACATTGAAACTGGATCCAGAAAACAGGTCACTTCCACCTTTGGATTGACCCAGATCTGGAACTGTAAGGGTGGTTTAGGATCTGGGGATTCTGTTCTAATTCAAGCCCATCTCCATTAACAATTAATGGTGGCCCAAATTTCCAACCTATGGTGCTTAAAGTTAGGTGTCTAAATCCATATTTAGGCATATGTGGCTCGTGCTTCAGAGAGGCTGAGAACCTGGAGATCCTGTTGACTGCTGGGCGTTTAACATTGAGTTCCTTGACTGTCTTCATTCTCATGTCTATGAACTGTTTTGCTTTGCTGTTCTCCTAATTTTTTTTTAAAATCATTTTGGCTGAAAAACTATGTCGTTCTTTGAGTATCAAAAACCATATCAGAGTTTAGCTAGATCAGCTACAGAATCTGTTTTGTTATAACCAAAGCAGCCATGTCTCTGTAAAAACAACTTCCCTGATTCTTCAGCAGTCTCCTGGTGTTTGTCTTCCTAGATTATTTTTATTTATGATTCTCAGCATAGCTACAGGCATTCTGTTGCTAGAACAGAGGAAGTTTTACAGAGCAAACATCTGCAGGGGGTTTCAGCTGTAGGAAGAGTATGGGAATAGATGTTATCTCTCAATGAACAGGGAGGAATGTGGTCAACAGCAGCAAATGGTTGAATTTAGCAGGGTATGGGAGTAAAGTGAATCTAAACTGTACCCCTCAAAATTCAAATACATTGCAGGCAAGGTGAGAACTAGCAGACACTACATTATTTAGGCCCTGATTCAGTCAAGTATGTAATAATTGCCACACTGGATCAGATCTGCCATGGTCTATCAGGTCCAGTGTCCTGTCTCTGATAGTAGCCAGCACCAGATGCTTGAGCCTGTGCTCAAATTCGCCTCCTCCTTTTTTCCCCTTATGCTGCTTTTCTTGGTGAGGTTCATGGTGGCAGCATGCAAAATAGGGAAGACTAGTGCTCCCTTTCTTTTGCAACAGGTTCTAGCTCCTGGGGGATTCCCAGGTGGTGCCAGGCCATCTGGGAGATAAATTCCCTCCAGCATGCTCTGAGTCAGCCGTGGGGCTTCATCCCAGTGGGATGTGCCTAATATAGTTCCAAAGAAACTTACCAGGGGAATCCTTATCAGGTGCCCAAACCACCTCAGCTGACTCCTCTCAATCCGGAGGAGTAGTGACTCTACTCCGAGGCTCTCCTGAATAGCTGAGCCCCTCACCCTGTCTCGGAGAGTCAGCCCAGCCACTCTGCAGAGAAACCTCATTTCTCATTGTACCTGTGATCTCGTCCTTTTGGTCATTACCCAGAGTTCATGGCCATAGGTGAGGATGGGAATGTAGACTGACCTGTAAACCGAGATGTTTGTCCAAAAGCTTAGCTCCCACTTCACCACCACACATCAGTACTGCGCCCGCAGCATTGCCACTGCTGCACTA
The DNA here is from genome assembly GCA_007922155.1 of Mesoclemmys tuberculata. NCBI lineage: Eukaryota > Metazoa > Chordata > Testudines > Chelidae > Mesoclemmys > Mesoclemmys tuberculata. Next base: position 30,670,316 of record ML675629.1, on the reverse strand, counting down.
ATCTACTGGTTTTCTCATGCTCCTGCTTACCATCACTCATGACAAAGACCCCTAGGTACTTAACCTCTTCCAATAAGGGCAGCTGCTCCCCCTTCACCTGGAGAGAACACCCCACTTTCTTCCAGAAAAGAACCATGACCTCCGATTTGGAGGTGCAGATTCTCATCCCAGCTGCTTCACGCTCACCAGCGAAACATTTGAGTGTGCGCCAGGCCCCACCCTGGAGCCAAACCTGGAGGCGGTGTTAGGTGAGTGTCTGCTGGCCGGGCCACCCTTGTAAACCGGCCAGGCTCAGCCTGAAAAGGCAACATGGATCCAATTCATGGGCCCACCACCTGCAAGGCGAAGGGTGAGGGCTGGTTGTGTCGCCAGAATGGTGGCAGGAAGGATGGACAATGATTGACTGCTTAAATCCTATTGAAGTTAAATCCTTTATTAGGGAGAAAATGAGGGGCAATTCTAGGGGAGTGAGTGAGACCAATTTTTACTTTGCTTGAAAATATTACTTGAAATCCCATTTCAGAACTAGACCAGGCAAATCACTGAAGGATATTCTATGTTGTTATTTTCACTTAAATGCTGACAGTATCTAAAAACTGTACAAGACCCAAACACAGACAATCTTTTCTCCAAAGAACTTTTAATGTAAAGAAGATCAGAGACACTGGGAATCCCATTGTGGAAATTCCTAGGACTGATACATGTTTGTGACTATTAAATTGTAGGGAACAATCCCGTATTAGCAAGGAGACTTAAGAAGTTGACCTAATGAGGCTAATTTCTAAAAACTCTGCTTCCTTTTTTGTGCTCAAAATTTGCACCCTCAAATAACCGAGGGCAGAGTTTTGCTGCTGCAGCTGAGGCCACATGGACTATTAATTATCTGATTGTGCTTGTAAATTAGGTTTTCTATATACTCTCATTCATGCCCAAAATGTTGTGGGTATCCAAAGGGAGGCTGGTTAAAGTCCTTTTTAAAAACAAAACAAAACAAAAACCTAATGTACGTTTCTCCTCTCTAATTTTGGCTGATACTAAGAATACCTCAGATTCAGCTTAGAAGCAGTAAAAATTAAAGGAAACCTGCGGAAATGGGCAGTCAGAATAAGTGCATATGGGGAACTTGCTCTTCAGGCAGGCCTACAGTTCAGACAAACTCAAAATGCACCAGGGAACTTCACGCTGTAATGAGTCAGCCCAGCGGATTCTTAGCTCCTCCCTCTCATTTTAAAAGCTGATTATTATTGGCTGTTGGCAAGCAATCTGGAGAATTTCTCATTGCCCTGCATATGTCTGTCTGTCTGATGCAATCAGACCCGGAAACTTGGTGCTTCTTTTGTGATTGTGAACTCTGACTTGACATGACATTTTCTGACAGGATGCAAAGTGGCAGAACCCAGTGCAAAGTCATGAGCTCTGTCTACAAATTGACCTATCCCACTAAGCATTACGGTTAAGATAAAAGAAGATGCGCAGCAAAAGAAAGTGCAGTGCTGAATCAGCAATAATTTGGGCTGCACGCTTTAGATTCATAGATTTTTTTTCTTGTGACTGATGGACATACTTAAGGGGCACATGAATAATTCCCAGAACAATTTAAAATTAGTTTGGGCTGTGTGTTTTCCAAATGTCTCTCTCTTCTGTGCATTTGCATTGGGCATTTCTCATTGTAATGCTCCCAGCTTTTGGCATGCCAGCTATTTTCTTGATTGCTGAGTACATAACCATGTTTCATTGAGCATGAAATCAGAGACAAGCAGCCTATACTTTATCCTTTTCGTTTTATTTCTTTTAAAGCCATTTCAGTGAAGCAAAGTCCTCACACATTCAGGGAAAAATGGTACTCATCCTTTCTATGTTTTTTCTTCGCTCCAGTGGGGTAGCACAGAAAAGGTATTGCTACCTGCTTTTAATAGTTGATAAGGCTCAGACAAGTCTTGATGACCAATCTCATCTCACCATAATTCCAGAGAATAATCTCATTGTTCCCTTCTAAGATATTTTTCTCCCAGATACTGGATGGTGTGGTCTCAGCTGAAATGTCATTAGAGGAATCAGAGAGCCAGAGTGGGTGATATGATGTCTTTTATTGGACCAGCTTCCCTTGTTGAGAGAGAGACAAGCTTTCGAGAAGAAGAGCACTATGTAAGCTTGAAAGCTTGTCTTTCTCACCACCAGAAGTTGGTCCAATGAAAGCTATTACCTCATCCACCTTGTCTCACTAATATCCTGGGACCGACACAGTTACAACAACACTGCAAACAACAATTAGAGAAGTCAGGCAGCCATCATGGTCCCATGCATAAGAAGGAAGCCTGGAACTCAAAAAGCCTAAAAAACATAAACCAAAAAAGAGCCCACATTCAAGGGTGACATACAAAGCCAAGTTCTGATGTAACTCCAGTGACTGAAACGGAAATGCACATGGCTGAGGTTGTATTGCTAGGCCTTCAGGAGGCATGGTGCAAAAAGTGCAACCCCCCGGGAGTGGAATGTAGGAAGTGGCTTTATGCTATCTTTGCACCCTCCCTATTCCGGGCTGTTCCAGGAGCTGGTACAGGCCAGGGTGTAAAGTAGATGAACCAGCAGCTGTTCTGTTTTACTGACTTTATGGCATCTCCACCCCATGGGCTGCTCCACAGCAACGGAGAATCTCCATAGCAGCAGACACTATGGAGGCTTCTCTTCTGCTCCTGTGCCCCTCTGCACGCCACTCACAGCACACTTCCTGGTATTAGGGCTGGGGAGGTGGCCTACACTGTGTCTTCCTTGGGGAAATTCTCCCATGGCCAGCAAAGGAGCTTTTACATAGAGAGGCCATAGCAGGAAGGAAAATCCAGGAATCTAATTCCCAGGTTTTTCCCCTGATTTGCTCTGAAAAAAGGGAACTGGGGCTGACAGGAATATTCCAAATCCACTCAGGCTACATTACCAAATAGCTTCTTTCAGAGCCAGTGAGGACAAGAAGCACTATTGTACTAGAGACATATTTCATACTTTCAGTCTAGAAAAATCCAAGCCTCCAATTTATACACTGGTCTTTTAATTCTTTGTCCAAGCATGTCTCCTGTTCAATAGTGCAATATTAATTTGAAAACTATTAAATGTTTTAATATGGTAACTGTCTGTCTGTCTGTCTGTCTGTCTGTCATAGTTACATGGACCCCAGTACCACAGTATCTGAGCCCTTCATAATCTTGTATTTATCTGTATTTCTCTACCTTGTAGGAGTGTTGTGCATTTTACAAATGGGGACCCACAACATGAGAGACTAAGTGACTTGCCCAAGGTGACACAATAAGTCTGTGGCAGAGCAGGGAATGTTGTGACATTTTGTCGTCATTCGTTAAGCATCGACATGCTCTGTGCTGTCAAACTCAGAAGACATGGTTTGTTTTGCTACTATTACTAATCACTTTTTTTTGTTATCAGGACTTAGCATTTTTCATCTTCAAAGTGCTTTACAAATATTTAATCCCCACTACACCTCTGCAAGATGGTAGGTAAGTATGAGCCCCATCCTACAAGCTGGGAAACTGAGGCAGAGAGGTGTTAAATTATTTGCCCAGAGCATCATAGTTGGGTTGAGTGGCCTGTGAGCACAGAGTGAGCCTCTCAGTATCAGGGCTGAAGGTCCCAGACCAATCCAATGCCAAGTCAGGTCAAACCACAAAGCCAGAGTCCATTACCGAATTGAAAGCATGAGGCAATAAGCAGGATTGGGCTGGCCCAGCCCAGGGTATTTCAGTGGGGTTAGCAAGGAGCTTAAAGTGGAGACAGTAAACCAGGATCAGGTTTGGGAGCTGAGCCTAGGTTGAAAGCTGGGAGTCTGGAATCAAAGCAAGTTGCAGCAATGAGCAGGATTGAACTTGAGGTTTTTGTTACTCAGACAACTCCCAGAAATGGCTTCCTGCTTTGTAAGGGAAGTGCCAGGCACTCAGAACATCACAGAGGGCTGTTACTTATGTCACTTAGGGTGGGACTTCCTGCAGGGCTTAGCCACTCAGTTCCTCCTGTCTGGAAGTGGCGCCTGCTTCGACCCCCGCAGACCCCCATTCTAGGCCTGTGGATTCTTACACAAAGACACAGAAAGTCAGAATCAGAGCCAGAATTAGAACTCAGGAGTTCTTAGACTAGACCTCAGAAAACTAGACTATAACTCTCTGCTAATGCATCCTATTTGGTGTACAAAACATGACGTTACAACTCTTTACACTAGTAAATATGTTCCCCAAACAAATTCCATAGTGTAGGTGGACCAATGGTTTAGCAGACAGCATTACAGTTTTTTTAGCTATCAACTACTTTTTTTATTTGAATTCCTGCTAATCAAAGGTCTATCAGGTTTAATTAGAAGCTAAATGAAATCTAGCTTTCTCCCCCTCACAGCAGCATATTGCATCATGTCTTAAGTAGAAAGGAAACCATGTAACAGGCAAGCAGTAACAACACACTTGTGTTTTATTGTAAATTCAATTTTGGTTCAATTTGCAAATACTGAGTTTAAATCTATTGTAGCAGTCCAACATGTGTCTGTGATCAGCCCCTGAGATTTTCAGCTAACGTTCTTATTAAGGCTATTATTGCTAAAGGTCACACCAACTGCCTAATTACATGAAAATTGTGAAATGGCTAGGGCAGTAGTTGTAATTCTGTTCTCCATCCCTAAAAGAAAATAAACCTACACTACTGCATCACAGGCCTTTGCAAACAACCAGGGATGGTGGGAAACATCAGGAAGTACCTATACGAAACTGACACACTAAGCATGTTTAGTGCCAATTTACAAAAGTAGGTAAAGATCATAATGTATCTGACTCAAAACATGAGAGGCAATGTTTGTGCTGCTTTCACTGAAGGGCTTTCTATGCAAACTGTTCAGCATTTTTGTTTGGTTTGACTGCACGTAAATCTCACACATGTACTGAAATACTACATCTGTGCAAAAGCTTTGGTTCACCTTTCCAAATAGCCCCAGCAGAATACAATAGCACTATTCTAATCTGTGCCGAGATTAAATCTGAGTACTTCAAATCAAACTTTTCCTTTCATTGAATGTCAACAATAAAATCTCTCCATGAAACACTTTCCTGCTTCAAACAGCAATAGGCTCTTACATTTCACTTGCTCCATTTTCTTATGAACACACCCGAATCAAAAGATCCACTTAATACTATGTACTTCTGAAGGAATAGTATGTCTAAAAATCCATCTTCCCCAAGCAATATAAAGTTGTGGAAAATATCTGCATGGTATAAATGTTAGGGTAAGCTTTTTAAGGGCTTGGGGCCGGATTCTGATCTCCTTTATGCCTGTTGTCAGGCCAGAGTAATTCCACTGACTTTTGTACTCCAGATTTACATAATTGCAAACAAAATCAAAATGTGACCCTTGGTATTTTGCTTTTTGAAGAAATCTTTCAGCATTGGAATATAAAGAATTCTACTTCAACTGTTTTGCTGTTTCTTTCTCTTGCACCATCTTCAGTCGACTGCTACCTTGGAAAGCTTTTACCTACTTGGAAAATTAGATATTTCAAAGAGTAACAAAAAGATTCCTCTTGAAAGGGTCTCCGGACCAACTCCTTTTCACAAGGCATTAACTGGGAGAGTCTCAAACTTGTGCTTCTGCAGGAAATAGCTTGCCTAGTTCAAAGGGTGGGGTCCTCTTCAGTTTCTATAAACACATTGGGGGGAGGGGAGAATAGCAACAAATGCCAAAAGACAATTTTAACCCTCTAAATCCAAACCTCAAGGTCAGTGAAAAGTCACTTATAACATGACATCATATGTGCACTGCTTAATGCAGTCATTTGGCAAGTATCTTTCTTCTTACATGAAGTTTTAGATAGTGTCAGTCATTTAAAAAAATACAGTTCACTTGCTAATCATAAAGCAAAGGGAGAAGGAGGAACCTTACTGAGCATTCAGAGTTATTCTAATCTATAAATCATGAGGTTCTGAGTGATTCTGGTAGGACACAAATTTATACATTGAAAAAGCTCTGGCCCCCTCCCCCTCCTTGGAACCTAATGTAGACCCTATCAAAGTTTTTGCAGAGGCATTCCTGATACTATTGTGCTGCAAATCCTGTCTGATCCAACCTTCAAATATTTATGTAAACTGAAATATGTCTGGAAAGAAGTCAAAACAAAACAAATATGCCACACAATCTCATTCCAGTACGTCCTTTCCTCTTCATTTACATTCATGCTAAACCCTCTGCAACTGGCTCCCAACTGTTAGGGGGTGGTTAATTAGTGATAATTGCAGAGCCTATTTCTTTGAGTGCAGTGATGGCCTTATGACTTGCCAAGCAACAATTTAGTCTGGAGCTTTCAACAGTTGTGAAATGCATTAGCAGCATTTTATTTTTTTAAGTCATTAAAAATAAGTGCAGTAGATTTGGCCTGCTTATTATTTGCTGTTACCACTGGTGCTTTTCTAAAAAGACCCAGAAGTTGGAAACTGTGGATTTATTTTTAACTTCAAATGAAAAGTTAGTACTTAGCCCTAAAGAGCCCAGTGTGTTTTCTCTTTTTCAGTGCACACATGCACGTGAGCTAAGGCTGAATATTCTTAAAATGTAGCTACTCGCACAACACATTTTGGATCATTTGCCAATTACAGCTGTCTGTCTGTGCAGAGCATGGATGTCATATGATGCAAGTTCAACTCTCAGAGGAAACAAGGGTTAAGTGAGCAGTGTGATGGCTTCTTGAGAGAAATATACTAAATTCTCAGCTGACTCCTACTGAGTGGTAGAACCCTGTCTTGCAAGAGGTGATGGATGGCTGCAGGTTCATCAGCTACAGTGGTTGAGTGCTCTCCTCACAGGAGATGGTCAGTACATTGCAGGCTTGGGCCCTTTGGTAGGAAGGGGAAGCTCCATCCCAAGTCAAGTGGAGAGGGGAAGATTCTGTGACCTATCTCAGCCCCTGCCCCTCTCTACCATTGTAGCAGTGTACAGGGGTCGGCACTGAGCCACAAAGGGCCAAGAGAGAATTTTCCCAGTGTAGGCTCCTCGCAAGCCCTGGGGCGGCGGGAGGGGGCATCTCCATAGCACACACTAACGTGGAAGTTCTGGACTGCTCCAGACTGCGGAGCATCCCATAGGCAGCTGTAAATTAACGTAGCCCAGAATCTCAAGGCTGCAGAAGTGGCTTATAGCCACCTTTGCCACTTCACCTCTGGCTGCATGTCCAGGAGGAGTCACACAGACTCTAAAGCAGAGTTCCTTCTATGGCACCATAATTGTGATAGCGTGGTAGCGGTAGCCTCAGCAACTTTAAAGCAACGCTTTTCCAAATGAATTCTTTGTGAGTCAGATATGCCAACCTGTTGGTATTAGAGCAATGGTTTTCAACCTGTGGTCGGCAGACCATGGCTATGATTTCCAAAAGGGTCCGCACCTCCATTAAATGTTCGCAAATGGAAAAAAAAAGGTCGAAAAACCACTGTATTAGAGAGTACGGGAGCATCACGAAACTTTTCATGGAAGAGTGAGTTGGATGAAACCTGGAGTCCATATTGCTTTTGGGGTACGCATAAGAGAGGAAGTGAATGCTCTGTGGAATGAGGGACTGTGTCACCAACAGCACTGCACGTGATGAGAAAGCGGCAAGAAATGCTGGAGATTTTCCCTTACCTTGGGTTTGTTTGGTTGACGCATTATGGATTTCAGAGTCTGAGGTGTTTCGGGTCCTGATGCAAACTTAACCTTAACATAAACAGTTAAACTTTGGGGGTTTTGTTTGTTAATGCTCTTGTTTTGTATGAAAAGAAGTGTAACTTAAACAAGATACTAAAATATAACAAAAATCAAGATTTGGGTTTAAAAAATCAACACCCAACCCTTCAAGTGTGTGAATTAAATTATTATACTTGCGGGAAATTTATATTTTTCCACTCTTTTTCAATCCTTAATGAGAATTAGCACACAGAACAATTTCTTCCAAGATAGAATGGGAATATTTTTAGGTGACCTTGCATGGTTGAAACAATTGTCTGCGGCCTTACCAATGTTATAAGCTCCATTCTTTTTTTAAGTCAGTATATTTCAGCCATTTTCACTGAAATAATAGCATTTAAAGTGGGAACCAACAGCTAGTCTTGCATGTTTGTCATGGTGGCTCCCTAAAACTCCTGGGTTATTCAACTATCCTGAGTTCTTGCACCCGGCAGCTATTATCGCCAACCTCTACCCTCATTATGAAATATTCACCATACTCATATATGTGACCTAGGCTTTTATAAACTGAGAGAACGTCTGTCTATGGCAGACATGGCTATCTGAGCACCTTCCATGTAAAATCAACTCAGTAGCACTGCACCAAGATAAACTGATAACACTGTTCCTCTTCCCCAGCCCTTGAGCCCCCACCTGGAAGATGCTACCAGAGCCAGCCTGGGAAGATGGAATCCTTGTAATTCCATTTGGCTGAAGAACTTAATTTTCCCTATGAGCAAAATCTTGAACCTCTCTTTACCCATAGTGCTGAATATGCTCTTGTTTTTTCTCTGCAGAGACTCCTATTTGTACAGCATAATGCCAGAGGGAAACAAGTCAGTGCTATATCTTCTGAGGCTTGGAAATAGCCACACACTTTCTCTTGGATTTTGTCACAATTTGCAGGCCCTTTTTCTGTTAAACCTGTTAAGTTTAAGCCATCTTTGAGTTAAAGTGCTATGTATATCCCAGTCATTGCAAATCATTACAGTGGCAGTGCACTCCTGGATGAATCATGGAAACACAGGGTCAGCATGTCTAGTTCAAACAGGTTTGCCCAGCATGCAGTCATATGGGGCTCTAGCATACCAGGGGCAGTTGAAATACTAGTTTGATATTTACTACTCATGCTCTATTGGCAGATGCTGTGGAGTATAAGCTGTTTCATGTAGCTGGAAAGCTCCATAATGATAACTTGAATCCCCGAGGACTCAGGATGTTGTTCTCCTTACCTTGGACCTGGCTGGACACAGCAGGCTTCTCCTTTCTTGTGCTTCCAGAAGAAGCATCTGGCACTCTTTCCTTTTACAGATACTCAGTAAGTCTGGACGCATTCCGTCTCCTGCCACCTGAACCGTTCCTTCCCGTTGGCAGGACGCAGGAGCTCAGGAATGCTGAGAAGGTCATGTACTGAATTTCATGCCTTGCACGGGGCCTCAGATTTGCTTGGAGTGGCTTGGAGTAATCTTGACCCAACTATTCCCTGAAAAGAAAGATGCTCGTGTCCAGAGGCAGAAACGACTTTTTCGCTCTTCTGGTCCATCTTGCTACCAAGGCAGAATTATTCAGTTTGCGTCCTTACTATTTTATCCAGTTTAGTCCTGGAAGATACTCAGATGCTATGGTGATGAGTGGCAATATAAAACAAGGCCATGGATAGGCATTCTTTCGGTTTGTAAACTCTGTTGTTCCAACACCAGGCGCCCCTCTTTGTGGACAATCTCATGTGATTATAGGAGGATGTCCAGGATCAACCTCCAATCTTGTGTGTGTCATGTCTTAATCCTCAGAGCTAGATTTATCCCTGTGTTTCTGGTGGATACAACAGAAAACTGCAGATAACATCAGTGGAAGTGACACGGCAGGGTTCCCTCACCTTGGATTTTTACTGTAAACAATCCTCACACACACCTGTGGCAAGTTCAACCCCACATGCTTTATTTACAATGTTCTTTATACATTTTTTCCCCCACAGCATAAGACTTTTCCCAAAGTCATTACCTGCTGACAAAGCATAGGGCAGCGGTTGGGGAGAGATCTCATTATTCTACGATTCTGGGTTTCTCTGGCCCTTTCTTCCAGACCCCTCCTGCCTTGGCTGTCTCGCTTTTAACCATCCACAGCTGATGAGCTGAATCGCTAAATGGCTAATCACCTGCTGCTTAATCAATTATCCCATCACTTTGGGTCCTGTGGGGACTCTTACTAAGGGCACAGAGTGCTGAGTCAGCCTGAGGCTACTCAAACTCTGTCACAGGAAGTTAAAATCAGTGACAAGGAGAAATAGTCAGCTCAGAAGAAGTCCTGGTAGAAGGAACATTTCTCTAAAGAATAGTTCTGAATTTGAAAATGTGAATAGGGTAGAAATCAGCAGGAAAACACAGAGGGAGACAGAGGCTGTTATATTAAATGTGCATTAACTATAGGCCAAAATGGACCCAACCTGGAAACTGCAGCGGCATGAGGCTGGGCGTCCTGTATGTCTTATAAATATGTTGATTAAATCATGTCTTTTTTAGACATCTTGTTCTGGAGTCTGTCTCTCTTGGCACTACAACAGCATTACTGAAGTGGGAGTAGGCAGGTTTTAAAGTAACAGGTTGTACTATTAATCCTCCTTAACTGTAAGGCATTTTGTTGCCAGGTGGGTTTCCCTGAGCTCTGGAAAAGCACAGGAATTATTGTGACTCTAACAACAGGCTCAGTAAAAATCCTAAAGTGGCTCAGGAAGTTGGTACTGAGAAACAGGGGCATAATTCTCGACTCCATTACTTCAGTCTTCCCCTACTGTAACTCCATCAGCTATGACAAGAATGTTTTCTAAAAGGTCTATCCAGAAACTACCTGGGGTTCATATGTAATCCATGTGGTCAACTCAGTTGTTGATTCATGTTTCATAGCTTCATCAGAATGATTCGGTTACAGTGAATGCACGCAAAGAAATCTAGAAATGATTATATGTGTTGGAGAACTGTGATTAGTTCCACAGCTGCAAACAAGTGACAAAAGCTGAAGAGGTCCTAGTGCATGTAAGAATAGGAGCACCAGTCTTCCTAGGGACTACACTGACACACTTTTTTACTTAAAGTAAGATAGTGGTTTTGCTCTCATGTGTGGCATGCACCAGAAGAACCTAAACAGAACCAAATCATTTCTGTTGATTGGGTTATGAGATTACAGCATTCTGTTCTACTGAAGTAAACCTTATTTTCTTTGCAAAAGTTTCGGACACTTAAATTATCGGAAGTGCAATCGACAGCAGAAAGATTAAACTAACAAAGTTTACTCTAAAACACTGAAGCCTCCACAACTGATAAATCTTTTCTCACCTCTTGTAGTTACAAACAACTTGAGTAGCCACAAAACTAGAGCTGGGCCCATTTCTGTGAAGATTACTCTTCTCTCTGAAGACAGTGGAAAAGGAGGGGGCACAAACAATTGCAATGTAAAATTAAATTAAATCTACCAGCAACCAAAAAAGGGATTATGCAGCTTTTAGCCCATCCATGCAACTCTTTCATGCATGATGCTAGGATGTAATAAGGCCCAAGGTGCATCAGAAACTAGTTTTTCCCAGTAGGAAAGAGGTGGCTGAAGTGAGGCCCAAATGCATGCCACTGAGATCTACAAGAAGGGTCTTGTCTTTGCCTACACCGGTAATATAGTTATGTATCATCTGGACACCAAAGAAGAGAGAGAGTGCAGGAACATGAACAGGCCTTTTCCTAGAAACTTTCCCGTCTCCACTGCTTTTTAATCAGTCCGGCCATTCCTTATGTGCCTTTGTCCTTCCGATCATCTGGACACAAGGCATTCTGGTATTCATAATGTTTCACCTACTTCTGCAACAGGATACTAGGCAGCCTGCATGAGATTAATGTTTTCAGACAGACAGACAGACTGGCTGCTGGGGGAACATCTTTAGTAACCATATGGCATCAAAAGAGTTAATCCTTCACTAACCCAAATCTCAAACTGACCCTAAAATAAATTCAAAATTTTCCTCACATGTCATGTTGTGTGTCGTGTCCCCCCGCCTACCCCCTCCCCCAGCCACACACACACACACACACTTTTCCTTTTCTTGTCAAAATATTGGAAAACATACAGTAGGGAATATCCATGGTATGACCTCTGTGGTCTTTCCCACACAGCTTTATGTTGATGCTACTTCTAGTCTTTTTAACGTCACATCTAATAGAAGTCTCTTCTTTCCTCAACTCACCTCACACTGGGTTAATTTTCTGCATTTCACTGGGTTGTTCCTATCTCTGCTCTGCCACTTTTTTAGGGGAGGTGATCCAATATTCACAAGAAAAGTCTGCCATTGAGCTATATAATGATATTAACACATATGCAATTTTAATTTAGCTTCTCCTTAATAAAGCTTAACATTTTACTTTTTGGACCGCTACTGCACATTGAGCTCCTATTTCCATAGACCTGTCCACAGTAACAAAGAGATCTCCTTCCGAGCAAGAGGTAGAAATAGAAAGAAGTCATACTGTTCCAAGCTCTGCCCATAAACTATGTTCCCTCTGACTGAGATGTGAATATAAGATGCACTTGCAGCAGATTGTGTAGACATTCCTTGCGCTTGGTTCCCCCTGAGAGTCTGATATGTTCCTCTAAGCTTTATACCTCCCCGCTGGCTTATTGGCTCCAAAAGACATATTGGAAAAATTAATTATACTCTCCCAAACTCCACCCATTCATGACCCTCAAATTAGGTGCCATACACAGTATGTTGTTCAGATGTTCATAATATGATCATCTTGCTTGTGTGTTCATTGTTAATCTTCTTTTGAGGTGAATGAGGGAAGTTCACACCTCTTAGAGCTGTCTTTCAGGGTGCCTGCAGATTCAGGAAGACAATGGTGTATTGGTTTACACTCTTTAAGCATCTTGAAGATTTTATTCAAATCGTATGGTAGAGACATTATTTTTTTTCAAATGAAAGCTTACATTCTGGAGCACAGGATGTCAGCTTGCGAGAATGCATCGGCTTGCCAAGCTACTACCAAGCAGCTGAATTTGACCTTTGTACTTAGGACCTGGTCTACACTACAGAGTTAGGTTGATGTAAGACCGCTTATGTCACCCTAACTCTGTAAGAGTCTACATTAAAATGTTGCTCCCGCCAGTGTAACTCGCCCGCTACACTGACTTAATAACTCCTCCGCCATGAGAAGCATAGAGTAAATGTCGATGTAGTTAGGACAATGCACTGTCACTGTAGACACTGCATTGCTTACATCAACTGTTGCTGCCTTTCAGAAGGCATCCCACAATATCCCACACTAACGGTTAAATATGGGCAAGCGCTCCTGGTGAGGACACGTACCACCAACACAAGCAGTGTAGTGTGGACACACAAAAGTAATTTAATTACTGCAATGGCTCTATGTTGAAGTAACTTAGATTGACATAATTTTGTAGTGTAGACATACCCTAGGAAGCTGTAATTCATACAGAGATCACGCTGAACATACACAAATCACAGGTTGTTAATACAATAGTTGAATATACATTTTGCCAAAAATTAAATAAAAAATATCTTTGTCTCCGAGCCTAAGGTGCAAGGCCTCTCTCAGCTTCATGTCTTGTAGAGATGCAAATTCAGATTAGTGCCATGCTATTGTAGCACTGAAAGGTGTTTATGGGGACCATTGCTGTCTGTTTCTGAGTACCTAACGTCCTTCTGCAGGTTTTGATGAAAAAGTTGTAAATTCTTATGTGCAGCTAAATGCTGTTTAAAATAAAACAATTGTCTTTTTTTCCCCTAGTAGCAAAAATAATTAGTCAGTATTGGTCGTCATCCAATTGCTTGCAATATTTCTTATTTCTACTTCTAATCTAGAAAAGTGCAGAAAGTGAATCATTAACTTTTCAGGGTTGGTTTTTACATATACTCCGAAAACTTAAAAGCTCCCCAATGGACATAAAATCAGATTTGGTTGCAAAAGCTAAATTATACTGTCAAATTTAACAGTGCCTGTAAATAGGTCCATTGAAATAAGCAGCACTAGTATGCAGTGGATAGTGCAGGCAAAGTGAACAGAGAAATGACCTTCCTTGCAAGGTGTGTTCACAAGATAAAAGCTACTTTAACTTCCGGCTCTGGCTTCTGTGCAGCTGTGATTCTGAAAGTGGGTAGGTTCCTTGGGAGGGAAATGAGTCTGTGCTGACTCAATTTGTTCAGTGTCTGTTCACACTGAATAAAGATCACAAAAGCAGTAGTCATAGCCATGTCCATTTTCACAACTCTACTGAAACAGCTGTCTCTCAGCACCTATCCTCAGCAGCTGCAGCTTCTGTGTGCCAAGCACCCACTGTCCGCAATTCGGTATATACATCTATCTGTCTTGACTATCTCCCAGAATTCGCATTGCAAAATCTTTGTGCTCGTGCAGTCACTTGGGGAATCATTATGCTCATATGGCCTCGGCCACCTGCTTCTGGATATTGAAGAAGTTGCTTTGCCCAGCCAAAGTTGCCATTGTAGCCTTCAGTTGCCAGAGTTGAGCAAACTTTGTCGTACTGCACATTATTATTATTTATTTCTACTACCAGACAGGGATCAGGCCTTATTTCTATTAGGCCATGTACAAAGAGTGACATAAAACAGTCCTTGCTTCAGAGAGCTCACAGTCTAGATTTCTGAAAACATACAACAGGTGAACAAACAAAGAGAGGATATAGAGAGCAAGAGGACAAAGTATTTTTACATTTTACATGGTAGCTACAGGTGGTTGCCAGTTTATCCAATGCCAAAGGGTATAAAGGTAGGCATTTCAAGATACCAGTACAAGATGTTCGGTTTCATTTATAAGACATGAACTGTCTCCTGAATACATTAAAGATTATTGACAGGGATATTTAGATAGAATAATTATTTATTTATTATATGTATTGGGACACATGGACTACTGTGGGTTTTTTTTTGCCAGGGGTGGGGAGGGAACGAGGGAAAATGAATTGTAGGTAAAATTTACACTAAAATACAAGCATGGTTCCTTGTAAATGGCCAGATGGCATATCACCTAATTCAGATTATAACAAAACAAAATTAAAATTAAATAATAAGACGCAAAGCAACGTGTCTGGGCACCTATCTGACTATGTGAATGCATGTTTTTCACTGTGGTTTACCTCATCCTTTCTTCCTACTGTTTGCTAAAATCGCAGTTGCATCTGGTCTTCAGTCAGACAGCAAGCTGTTCAGAGCAGGGATTTTCTTCTACTCTGTAACTGTGGAGTGCTCAGTGCAATGGGGTTCCAATTGTAAGCCCTTTGGCCCTATTGTAACACAAATAAATAACAAATAAAATCTTTATGTGGTTAAAGTGGAAATTACCAGAGGAGTTGGTCACTTTAAATTAAACAGTTTTTAGCTCAGCTCAAAGTGAAAGGATTTTTTTCCTCCTTGGTGGAAATCTCTGCATTCCTGCAGTATGATAGTAAATAACAGCTCACAGCATGTCTTTTTGATTTCAACAGGTACATTTTTGGTATAATAAGACATGACAGGCAGTACATTTTTGGTCTATTCTGACATGATTCAGCTGGCATTCTGCAAGCATGAATCCAAAAGCTGAGTGATTTTAACTACCGGAGGAAAGCAATAATCCCCTCAGAATGCATTGCCTGAAGTCATGATTGCTATTGTAACGGGAAGTTTTAAAATAACGCTATAGATAATGGGCGGGCCAGTGCATTTACTGAACATGACTTCACAGAAAACTAATGAGAAACCCCAGGTCGGGCATTTTAAAACTATTTCTTAAGAGAATGCAGAATTACAGAAAACATCTGCACTTTATATCTCTGTAAACAACCTTCTACACTTAAATTGAATTGACCGGAGCCCCAGTTTTACCCCAGGATCTGATGGGCAATGTAACCATGTTTCAGCCAAATAATAATCTATGCTAAGTGGTGGTGAAGTTTTGGGTGTGCCCTAACACTTTCATGAATACCCAGTGATTGTCTGAATACCTGTGACTAACAAACAGCGGTGATAATCACAAATTATATTATCCTGCTTTTTTTGTGAATCTTTTTTTCTTCAGCATATCCTAATTCATATTAGAAAAGAGATGACTGAAAGGGGGATAGGATAGAGGTCAATAAAATCATGACTGGTGTGGAGAAAAATGAATTTAGGAAGTGTCATTTACTCCTTCACATAACACAACAACCAGGGGTCACCCAATGAAATTAATAGGCAGCATGTTTAAAAATACCATAAGGAAGTATTTCTTCACACAATGCACTGTCAACCTGTGGGACTTATTTCCAGGGTATGTTGAGAAGGCCAAAAGTGTAAATGAGTTTTAAAAATAATTAGATAAGATCATGGAGGGTATGTCCATTAATGGCTATTAGCCAAGATCATCAGGGATGCAACCTCATGCTCTGGGTGTCCCTAACCTTTTGACTGCCAGAACCTGGGATTGGACAATAGGGGATGGATCACTCAATGGTTTCCCTGTTCTGTTCATTCCCTCTGAAGCACCTGGCACTGGCCACTGTCGAAAGACAGGATGCTGGACTAGATGGATCATTAGCTATTCTTCTCTTAATTACAATGACAAGTCTGTAGCGGGAAAAGGGTTACATGCCCACCAGAAATTTTGCTCCTGCTAATACAGGTACATGGAGAAATGGGGCTTGACCATGTCATACGCAAAGCCCCCTGGGCCCAGTCTAGCAGAGCAGTTAAGCATTTGCTTAAGGGTTTGCTTGTTCAAGGCTAAAGACTTCCTCCCCTCATGCATATGTAGGATGGATGCAAATGTCATCAACACTGGTGCTAGCAACATTTTCATTGTGCAGTTACTGTGAGCAGTGCTGGATGAAGTGGGTTCAGATGCAATCCCAAGAGTCTCTCTCTTTGGGGGGAAAAGAAGTGATTTACTATTTTGTACTCTTGGTGCAGCTAGTAGGGCACTGAATGGCTGATTCAAGAAGTACCATTGATGGAAGACATCCCAAAGAAGATTTGCCCTGCCTTTGTGCTTGGAGGTGGGGTATGTTATGTGTGAGGGGAGAAGCAATGTATCATGGACACTACCTAGAATGTATGGGGTCAGGAGACATTTCTGGTACTAAAAAAGGCAATCCTGAATGAGGACGTGACATCAGCCACTAATCAAAGATCACTGGAAAAAAAATAGTTCTCCTTCCAAGTAATTTATAACAGAGAAGAACCAAAGGAAAAAGGGGATCTGATCTGATAACACAAGCAATTATGAGAACCTGATAAAAATAGAAAATAAAAATGTAATAGTGGGGGGAGAGAAGCTGGTATTAGCCTCTAAAGAAACACAAATAAAAAAATCCTTTTGAATGTTACAATGTTTTTTTAAAAATGCTATGCAATTTTTTTAGAAAAACATCTGCCTATGAACATATGAATCAATCTCTCCATGAAATGTGGAAAGAGAATCCTGCTCAACAATTAAGAGACAGTATCTGAGGAAAGAAAAAGTTGGTGCAGCTAACACAACATAAAGCTTGCCAAGATCATTTTGCTCTAATTCTCTTGTCAGCAAAGCCACTTTACAAAAGAACTATTAACTCACGATTTGTTTACTTGATTTTTTTTCTTCCTAGCAATATCATCATTCTGCTATTTTTTGGGCCTTTTTCCAGTCCTGAAGCACTAAGAAATTCTGTTGAGAACACAATAAACTAAAACAAATCAATGCATGTGAATGGCCACAAATGTCACATTGCTTATCTTGTTCTGTGAAACACTAAGCAGCTGCTGGCTTTTAACGAGGAGGAAAAACAAAGCTCTGTTAGTATTCCTGTGCACACTTTGTTATTTCACTTAGCAGCTGATTTTGGAAGAAGAAAGAAACAAAACTGATCTAATGTCTTTCCTCTCAAGATCAACCCACATCCTTCCTAGGGCAGGAAGAGCAGGTGAATAGGACGCAGGACATTTGGCGCTTCTGTGGCTTCAATTATGTGGTTTGTTCCATGGTTTTCATGAGAACAACAACAGTTCCAGGGCTCTAAAAATGTAGTTAATTCAGCAGAGAAATGAAGATGAGAGGATCTGCTGTGGCATCATGGTATAATTGTACTGAGCTAAAAAAACATTTCTAGCGGAATAATGGAACTATATTTCCCACTCTGTCAGAAACAATTTAGAGACCAATCGTTTCCTCAGGTGTGTGGTTAGTACACACATGGAAAAGGGCAAGTTGCATGTGGCTCAGTTAAAGAAATGCAAGATACACTGAGACACGAGGGAAAAGAACATTGGCAGAGCAACGTCAAGCACGCTGTGTCAAACAGGGCAAGCAGCACAGTGAGCGTTATGAGAACTGGTCACAAGCTTCAAAGGCATTGGGTCAGTGAAAAAGGAGGCCTGTCCATGAGTCTAGCACTGTATATTTGTTTCCCCTCTGTCCCACTGATGAAAATTATTCAAAACCAGTGTGAAGTGAGGGTTCTCAACCCTTTCCATACTGCAGTCTTCTCTTCTGTACTTGGACCACCGCAGAATTCCCTCCAGGACCCACTGCCTACTTAGCAATATGGGAAGGGCCCCTAGAATTTTTCCATGACCACCATCTGAGAACTCCTTGTGTAAAGTAGTCTTGGGATGTTTAAAGCTACACTCTCTGAGATGGACCCTAATGTGGCTATGAGACAATGGCCATGGTTCACATAAAAGGTTGCTGTTAGGTTCCTTTCATAATAGTAGTCAAGGCAGGGGAAGATAGGGAACCATAAACCAGAGACAGGGAGTAGTTAACCACAGAAGAGCCCTTCAGGAGCAAAGAACCTGGTCTCCTTCTCCCCCAACATGTCAGAGCTTTCTGTAGGGAGAGGGAGGTTGTAGGAGATGAGCATAGGCCCATGTATGAACTGTATAAGCCATTATTATCCACAGTTGGCGTCTGTATGATGGAATTCTGCTTGTGAGTTTTGGTGCTTGCATGGGGGCAGACAAGTGAGATGGTTATGACTCATAGGCCACAGTGGCGTACCAGCACCTGGGGTCCATACTTACACTGGCGCCCCCCTTCGGCAGCACCCTGTGGGGGGAAGTCTGTGGGCCCATGTCCCATTCTTCCCCACTCCCCGCCATCGGCAGCAGTGCCCTATGGGGGGAGTGTCTGCAGGCCCGTGTCCCCTTCCCCCCAATGTTGGTGGCAGCAGCAGCGTTGGCAGTGCTCTGCAGGGAGGGTCTGCGGGTCAGTTTCCTGCCCTCCCCCTGCTGTGGGGGCGGCAGGGCTGGTCCAATAGCGGGTGGGGATGTGACAGGCTCCGGTCCCTGTGGCTCCCTCCTTGTGCCCAGTGCATGGGCAGAGGAGCTGGGAGGACGGAAGAGCTGGGAGCCTGCAACAGAGGGCAGGCTGGTTCCTCCTCTGAGGCTGAAGCCTGGGACCATGGCCCCCCTGCCACCGCTCGGCACGCCACTGGTGGGCTAGGGTATTTTTAATAACTATTTGTACTACTGTAGCACCCAGGAGCCCTAATCATAGACCAGGACCCCATTGTGCTAGGCACTGTACAAACAGAACAAAAACACAGCCCCTGCCTCAGAGATCATGCTTGCTCCTTACTGTATGGCACGGTGATAAGCCACTGTTATGTGTCCACTAACTACTACATGATTATCTTCTGGAAACTGCTACATGCTGATGTTTCAACATGGTCTAGGAGGTATATCCTTCTAGCTAGGACTGCCTACCTCAGCCACCACCATCACATGTTGTCACTCAAACCACCTCTGTGACAAGCTTTCTTTCCTGCCTTTGCATCCAGGGCAGATCAGCACCTGGAATAATTACTCTGTAAAACACCCTTTCTGCTTTGAGTGTTTCCTTAGGGCTTTCTATCAACTTTTGTGATGTCCCAGGAAGTTTTAGGGACATGATGGGCACCATTCAGCACTAGCCATGGCTAACTATGGGCCTGCATTGTTGAGTGAATTCTATTGGCTGCTCAGAGATTCAGTTGCACCTCTTGGACCAGGTGCTCAGCTGGGTTCAAATCGATGGACCAAAATCAGCGGGGCTATGCTGATTTCTATCAGCTGAGGATCTGGCCCCTGGTCTTCTAAATGCTTTTCAATACATGTCTTTTCCTGGAATGTCTTTTGTACTGCAGGGAACAATCGGGCCTGAAAGGCATGATATGTAAAGAACTGAACATCTCCTGAGAGAGGTCAAATGAGCTCAACTCTCAGGGAAGTCACTTTTCAGGAGCGCTCAGCAGCCTGTAAGATTGGGCCCTTCAGTCAATGGCAGCTAATAGTTAATCTGCTACACTGGAAGCACTTAAGTTTCTACTAGTTTGAAAGTTTCTATGGTTCTTTCAGCATTCTGCATATATAGCTAAAATCAACAGAACTACTTGCATATGTCGCTGTTTGCATTAGCGACTTACCGGGGAAAGCATGGAATGTTATTGATTTATTGTGAAGCATTCTTGCTTGGTTTGCCACTCTTATCTATAATGCTCCAAAAACACGGAAAAATAGCATAATAAAATAGTTAAAGGAATATGGTCTGTATGTATCTGGAGTTTCATTTGAGGCTGATCAATATATACATATGGTTTTGGGTATTTTTTTTTCCAGAAGCATGTTTTGTTGTGATTATATTTTTGAGATTACAAGAGAAATAATGGTTTCTACTTTGGGTCACTGTGCAGGTTATTGTGTTGTGATTAAATATGCATTGTTATATTTAATAAGAATTATAGGTTTATTTTTTAGGCAATGTAAAATTTATGTCTTTAATTATTAATTTATTTGCTTTAAAGTGCTGGGGCAGTGGTGGTAAACAACCAAGAAGTAACTACATTGTTGTCACCTGGTTTTTGATGAAGTATTCTGGGTTTGGAACATATTATAAATACATCTTGGTATGGTAGAAAACTTCTACTGGAATGAGTTTGGGATGGCTACAAAAGGCAGTTACACTATGGCCCTGCAGTTTTGAACTGCTTTTCCCATCCCCCCATAGATGTGGCTTTAGAACAAGATATTGTATCTCCTCTCAACAACAGAGGGATGTAGCAGAATTCAAAGAAAAGTGGTGTGGCATTTTCTTGCAACTGATCTCAGTAAATATGCTTCTGCAACAGCACCATAAATGAAGAGAGACTTACAAAACTGGTGTCAACTGAGAATCTGGTTTGCCTAATCACATTGGAAAAATTGTTCAGTATTAGCTCACCGCAGTGAAGCTATTACCCTTTGAATGCTAGAAAGGTCAGTGGGGTTATCTGCTGCATAAGTACTGGCTACACAAATTCCTGGGGCAAGCTTAGCTCCTGCTCTCTGCCTTTTGAAACAAAGTTCTTAGGTCTTTGTTTGTGAATCTGCCTGGTATGATTCAACCCCTTTCTCTGCCTCCTTTTCAGATAGACTGTGAGAACTCTGTGTAAATGAAGATCTTCATGTGTTAATCAGATGGAAAAGGTGTGTTGTGCAACTTTTTTTTCAGGTACAATATCTGATAAGAAAGTCAAGCTCTGTCTGGAATAAATTGGTGATGCAGATTAGAACTCTATATGAAGATGGGCTTGTCTAAAATCTACTATATAATCTTTCTACATTGTTTTCTTCATTGATATTTTTCAATATTTTTGGGGAGTCATAGAATGACAACAGTAAATAAAGAATATTTAACAGTATTAGAGGGAGGTCTGGTCTAGTAACTTGAGCACAGGTCAGGAACTCTTCCTGATTTCTTATCCTGAACCTGACACTGATGTCCTCTGTGAATTGGACCAGTCACTTATTCCCTACATCAGTTTCATCGTAAAATGATTGTGATAATATTTATCGACCTCATGTGGAGTTGTGAGGTTTTATATTTGTGAAAGTTATTTTTTAAAGAGCTGCAAGCTAAATATGATCATCTATGTCATGATTAGGCTGAATAGTGCCTGTGTGAGGTACAACAGAATATGATGTATGTTATAATCCAGTTAATGTGCTTTGGGTCAGGCTCTAATTGACAAAAAACAAACAAACAAACAAAAATCCAAAAAACAAACATTCTTTCCTTGCTCTGGGCCATGTCTTACTCAGGACTAGTTCTAGTGAAATCAGTCCTACTCATATGAGTACAGTGAATAGGATCTGGCCCACAGTCCACATCAACAAGTAAAAATATATAATGCATTGTTTAATGTGCAATAATTCATTCAGCATGAAGCACTCTAAAACTTGCTTTTGTATTTTGACTGTTCTCAGATGCATACATATCAAAGGGAGAAAGAACAGAGCATTAGCAATTATGTATTTTTTATTTTCTCTAGACTAAACAAAAAAAGCATTTAATCGGGTCCAGATGAAAAGGTTTAGCAGTTCTATTCCGAGCCTTAAATGTTGCTAAAAGGATGTAGTTTAAAAAGTTCAAACATGTTTGAGATTGGGATCCCCTGACTATTTACCTTAGCACCACATCTTGTTGGTTTCTCAGTGGGTGACAATTAAACAATATCAAGGAACAAATTTGCTGGAATCCAAACAATGAATGTTTACTTTTGATTGCAATTGGGTCTTTCCAAATAGTTACGTTAATTACAGGTCTCAAGAATTTTAGACAGTGTTGTGAAAATCTGGTTTACTGTGAGAAAGTTATTAGGTTTTGTTTTTCCTTTCAAGCTAATTATCAAATGTTGGCAAATGTCTGGGATTATTATAGCATCTCTCTCTAAGTATATTTGGAAATGTAATTAAGTAAGTCACCATATCATTTATTATCTTATCTGTTCAATTTTTGCGTATCAAAGTTATTTTATTCTTTAATCTGATCAATTTAAAAGTGTTTTTCTTGTATCTGGTGCCACACTGATGAGATTTCCAAACTCAGCTTTCCTTTTTTTCCTTTATGAGAATAAACCAAAGTGTCTTCATCTAAAAGCTCTGGGGCAGATCCTCACACAATGTGAATGTTGACATCAATGGAGCTATGACAATTGACATCAGCAGAGAATCTGCCCCACTGGCTCTGCACAGAGTTAGCACGGCAGTGGACCTGTTGGACTTTCCTACCTCATCATTCCAACTGCTACTTTGTTCTCTAATGTAAGTGCTGGGTTTATTTGTCTTGCTGATAAGAAACCAAAATTAAAGAACATACTTCTTCCTATCATGCCTAAATGGGAATGTGTAAGAGCACGAATGATTCACCGCCCAGCTGAAAGAATACAGTTCTTTACTACTTGGTGAATATTTACATGAGTAAAATAGGAAGCCACCCATCTCAAGGGTCACTGCTTTGAGCCCAGAAGTGACTAAAAGTTGTTCATCATCTCATATGGCTCTTCCATGGCCTATGTGCAATGACTTGGTGGTTTCTGTCTATTTCCTGGTGGACAAGTGTCTACTTTACAAAAAACAGCATCTTGACTGAATCCTTGTTGGCAGCCACAGCAGAGGCGGCAAGGATTAAATGGACACTGCATCATGGTAACTTCTTTCCCTCAAGTTGGTCCTCCAAGTCAACTTAGAGACACATTGACAGAGAAGTACCAGCCAGATGTTGCTGCACTGCCTCCTCTATTCCTGTGTGTGCATGAAAGACTTCAGCTTTCAAAGCTGCTGTTCCAGAGCTTTTAATGAGCACTAAGTTCTTCCAAAGCAAAATAAGTGAAGTAAAATACAAGGATCAGCATGTGAGGTTGAAGTATAATATATAGCATATTAGAAAACTCATCAGGAGTATGACAATGTACTTTGCATCATTTGGACTGGAAAGCTTTCTGAAATGGAGAATTCATCCTGTAACTCATATTGTCAGATTGTTAATTGCCAGATTGTAATTCATATATGTCAGATATAGCAACGAACTGTCAGTGAACAGTCTACAGCCCATGCTGGTTCTTGACTAGAACTCATAGGCACCAAAGAAATACAGATAATAATTAATATGAAGAATTGTTCACAGAAATTGTTTGTTGACTAATAAATACATTTGAGAAAATTGTGGTAGCATACAGAAAAAGATGTGAAATTCATCAGACAAAATATTTATTATTATTCACCCAGTTTTACACACCAGCCTTGGTTCAGGGACTAAGTGTGGTAGAACAACACTTAAGTTGCACACCCTTACTGAGGCTCAAATCAAGGAGTAACATTGTGTCTGCAACAGCTTCAATCAAAAATGTTGTTTCTAATCAGTTTGTTGGACCACTGCTTCAAAAAAGATTGTATAAAATATGAGTGAACTGAAAATAGAAGAGAACAAAATCCACAGGATGAGCAAGGGATACAGTTAAACAAAACAGACACAAAAGCAGTATGTGTACTGTATAAAATAAGTTAAAAGGTGAGAGGGAAAATGAAGCAAGGTGATGAGGTTATTAAGAGCAAAGAAATATTCTATCAAGATTAGAAATCCAATCCAGACAATACTAACAGAACAGATATTGTTCGGGAAGATGTAAGATGATGATGATTAAAAGGAAATATGAAAAAATGAAAAAAGGGTTTTTTAAAATGAATCCCACTTTGGTCCACTAGACCACCAGAATGCAAAAGCATCAATCAAAGAGGGTAAAAAGATTTCACATATCTTACAGCAGGACTGAATTTCGCCCATATTCATTTTTTATTATTTGTACTACAGTAGCATCCAGAGACCTCAATCAGACAATTGTACTGGCTGCTGTAGCCAGAATTTTCAAAACCAAACAAAAATTGAGTGCCTCCAATTTTTGGGCGCCTATCTTGAGACATGATAAATGGGTCCATATGCCAGAAAGTGTGGTGCATTGAAATCAGACCTTTTAAAGTGTCTGCTGTTGAGGACCCAAATCACTAGTCACTTTTGAAAAAGGTTAGCTTGTATGAATATATAATAAGATGCAGCCCATGTCCTAAAGAGCTTACAATCTAAAATGCAACAAGATGATACAACAAACAAATGGAGGATATGAGAGAGAAAGAGGATAAGAGAGACAGGAGGACATGGTTACATATACTACCTATGTGCACCATATTGCAGATTTAGAAATTGCTTTTTAATATTCAAGGACCTGTTCCAAAGCCCATTGATATTAATACAGTCTTAATAAACAGGCAACATTAATGATTCGAGCTGGTTGACATTTTTCTGATGGAACAGTTTTCTGTTGGAAAATGCTGATTTGGCAAAATGTGAAATGTTTCACAGAAAATGTATCAATCTCATCAAAACTTTTAATGAGAAATTATCAAAATGTTTTGTTTTTCATTTGTTTAAATTGTAATAAAATTGTAATAAAATATCAAAATGGTAACATTTAATTAAATGTTTTGATATGGTCAAAAGTGAAATATTTTGAAAAATTCT